>CM070552.1:34261679-34861679 GCA_036346405.1 Phyllostachys edulis
AATCAAACGACTTGCTTTCGCTTCAGGCGCTTGAAGTCGGCGTCGATTGGTTGCACATTAAGGCTGGGGTCATGAGCTTTAAGTTTTGCCAATACATAACTTATTGCACCTTCGACCGCCTCCTTTATCGAGTCAGCTTGGTTGGTCTTCAGGGTGGTCACCAGTTCTTGCAAAATCCCGACTTGTTCCCCAATAGTACTTATGTGAGCAGCTATCGTATCTTCTGGAGGAGTTTTTCCCTCACCATGCAGCTCACTAAGTATATTGTTCAGGAGCATGATGTTGCCTTGAAGATTAATCTTCGTCGACTTCATCTCCTGTTGGTTACGAGTCGAAGCCTCGCGGAGTTGTTCATTTTCGACTACTTGCTCTGAAAGGGGTAAGACTAGTCAAGCAAACATAATTCCTAGAAGAGGAAAGAACTAGTTCATAGGTAAAGAATTCCTTACCTGCTAGTCGAGAATCTAACTTCTCGATTTCCAATTTATGGGAAGCAATGGTCTCAAAGATGTCACACCTCCCATAATTTGATGTCCTTTATGCTTTTCTCTAGCGATGTGGAGGGTCTTGTTAAGGATCATGGTTTTTCTTGATCCCTAGTTTCAAGCCTTCCTACTCAAGCTCAATTTCTAAAAAGAAATGAGAGTTAGAATAAGACAAAAACTCATGAAGGACTACAGGTAAAGAACTGCTTACACTCGCTTGCCGAGATCTCAAAGATTACAATCTCTTGATCTTTATCTTTGGCGATACAAGAAATCTCATGAACGACCAAAGTTTTATCTTTAACTTCGATTTGGAGCCTTCTCATTTCGTCCACTTTTTCTGAAAAGAAGTGAGTTAAAAAGGTAAAGATCAACGACATAAGCGATCTTAAGTTCAAGACTTATTGTTTATCTCTCCTCGCAATTTTCGAGTTGCGAGTTACCCTCCCAAGCTTCTTCAAGATGTCTTCTTTCTCTTCCCTTAGCTTTCGCCTCGCCTTTTTTCATAATTGAGCGAGTCGGCTTAAGGTCTTTTCATCACTATTTAACCTATAAAGGTTAAAAGTAGACATAAGCACTATCTAACCGGTCGTAAGTCTTTCTATGACTAGTACCTAGTCGTGAGTTTTTCCACGACAAACCCCATAAGCACTGTATAAGTGGTCAAATAAAAAACAACTATGAATAACAGTGACTTACCACCTCTCTGCTCGCTCACATAGTTCCGCTTTTTCTTGTCGAGCTCTACAAGTTGTCGTGACATTCCACAATAGTGGCAATTTGTTCTAGAGCTTTCTGCAAAAAGAAAGATAGTAAGAAACAAGGGAAGGCCACACATATAAGTATCCTTAAATACTTACATTCATGGTCGTCCGAGCAAACATCGAGAAAACCATCGTTGGACTCTTCAGCTTATCTATCTTCGCGACTTGATCCCACCAAACCTTCTCGAGACGCCGTTGTCAAAATTTTTCCTCTCTGGGAATATCTTTGGGATGAGGGACTCGATTGCAGATCTAAAAGCGAAGACCTCACGAAGGAAGCAGCCCAAAGAAATCAAGATGGTTGAAATACCTCGCCTTCTAATTTCAGAATTACACTTCTCTTTGGAGACCGGAGGTACGCTCGCAATGACTTCCTTCCCGCACGGTGGTCAAGTACATCACTACCTCGCCAGAGGCTTCTACCGCCGCTCGCCGCCTCCATGACCACCTCAACGGTCAGAGTAACTATCTCTGGTTGTAGCAATCACTTGTGGCCACGACTTCCTCCGCCACTCGAGCAAAGGTGATCCTTCGACCACTCCTATCATCTCTCCATCCGCCGGAGAAGTGACAATAGGCTTCTCAATAGAAGCATCCTCGCGGGCTGAAGGAGTCAGGCTAAGAGCAACAAAAAGAAAGCACGTTAAGTTGTGAAAAGCAAAAGGTAAATGCTGTTCTTACACTTCAGTCTTTCTCACATACCTCTGCACTCTGGACTTAACCAGGAACTTATGAGTCATCTTCCCAATGGAAGATTTCTTCGACTTCTTTTCTACGAGCACGTCTGGTCGGAGTTCAAGTTGAAGAATAGGCTCGCCACGCACCACGCCTCGATCGTGGATTTTGAATAGGAGCCACCTCTAATCTCCTCGATTTTCCGGATGGTCGAGATCGGCCTCGACCACGTGCTCACTGAGCAAAGATTGTCCTTCAAAAAAGACATAAAGTCCTTCTAGTTCTCTTTTTCTAGTCGCTTGACAAAGCTAGGAGAGGCAGAAACTGTGAAAGTTTTCTTGTCATAATAGAAGGGTACCTTGGCCTTGCGGGCTTTGCGCTTAAGAGGTTCGGCTGCTTCGATCTCTTTAGCTTCAGCTGCTTCAACCTCCCTGGTTTCAGCTACAGCCATATCTGCAGCAGATTTTGCTGAAGATCGGGTCGAAATAAAAGAACTTGAGCTTGCCCCTCCTTTGTCGGCGACTTTCACGAGTCGACGCTTCTTAGACGGAGGAGCTGGACTTTTTTTCGCTGTCATCCTTGCGCCGATGGTTATCAGTTTGACCTCTTGGTCGTCTTGACGATTTTTCATACCTACTTTTGGTAAGAAAAATGTAAAAGGATTATTGACTGGGCTTGTAAGATTTTCTACGACCAGTATCTAGTCGTAAGTTTTTCTACGATATTTCCTTGATCGTAAGGTTTTCTACGATCACTACCAAGTCATAAGTTTTTCTACGACAAACAACCAGTTGTAAGTCTTTCTACGACTCTAAAGTCCTAAGGATAAAATCAACCCTTGATTACCTTTTAGGCGCCTATCTTCTTCTACCTGATAAAACCGAAGGATTTGAGGAACCACCACCTGTGGCGGAGATTTCTCACAAGCAAGTTTGACCCGAACTTCGATCTCTGCTTGTGAAAGATCTGCAAACAGATAAGGCATTCATTAGACCACTTTGAGAAAGACCAAACCGAGGGCTAAGTCGAAGATTCACTTACCCGCCTCAGAGTCCCCTGGTTGGGTCTTTATTCCCATGTACCTCCACATAGGAGGCACTTGTTTCTTCAAAGGGCTAATTCGACGCAGTGATGCAATCATTCACCACATGCCATCCGTCAGCCCCTCCTCTTTCAAGTCCTTGATGGCTTGAATGTAGGAGCAATCCGAGGAAGAATTTTTTCAGAGCCTTCCCGCGAAAGTAAGGTTGCCATCTTGGGTGATTTTCTAGTAAAACCACCTCTTTCCTCCATCCCGCCACGAAGACCGGGTAAACATCTGAATATACTCCTTCGACTTTCGTCATGGAGCTTCAGACCACAACTCCCAGAATCCAGATTGTCGAGCCATTCCATAAAAATATTGAAAGAGCTCGAGGATCGCTGAATTCCTGTGTATGCCTCACATAGATACACGAATACATTTAGCATCGTGATGGAATTAGGACCAAGGTTCACTAATTCCACCCCAAAGTGCTCGAGTACGAGTGTGAGAAAGGGGAGAGCATAATCAAGGCCACACTCACAATATGCTCGAAGACGGATTTGCCCAATCTCCCCGACGGCCAATGCCGCTTAACCGCGCAATCCACTTCACAAGAACCTTCTCTCGAATCTTTCCAATACGACCAAGGCTTGAATCTTTACCGATCCATCTCCGACTCGGCCCACTCAAACCTGTTGCCATCTCTCAAAGAGAGGAGGTTTTGGATTAAGGAAGGTCTTAGGAGAAGGCACAATTAGGTTGATGGCGGAGAAGGCAAGAACTCGATGAACAACTGGAGCAATTTGGGGAAAAGTAAAAACCCAAGTCTCACCCCCAGTAAGTATTTATAACCATATGCCTAGGTTGAAAGGGTGGAAACCCAAGGGTTGCCACCGTTTGAACCGCCCAATGCATGCATATATAAGAGTCGCTTATGATTCGTAAGTTTGTCTCGCCCAAGAAAATCAAGTTCGCTTTTACACCTCAAGTAAAATTACTTTCTTGGCTAAGTTTTCTCGCCAAATGAAATATCAATTGGAAATGTTTTACTTCCGATCACCATACTACGACTATTCGATAGTCGTAAGTAACCTTCTTGACCAAGTATATTCCTGGTCAAAGTAAAATACAAATGTCGAAGAGTTTTTCCTTCGACCATCTATCCACGACCTTCTCATGGTCATAAGACCATCTACGACTCCTTTACCAAGTAAGTTACTTTCACTTGAAGCTGGGGGGCTAGATGACGAGGATCTAATAATCCTCATTTTATCTTTTATCTATAATTCTTATTATGGGTAAATATGATGTTATGTGGTCCCTAGGTATACCCCTTATATTTACAAGGGAGAAGCCTACCTGTGGTCGAAAGTTTTTCTACGACCACCCCCATAGTCGTAAGTCTTGCTAGTGGGGTGGTCATAAGACGAGAAGATAAGGAACCGAAGCGGAAGCTACTAGTGATGAACATGACGGACATCGGCAAGGTGGACCAGGACTAGACTTAGGGAGGAGCTGAGATCCTGAATAGGTAAGGAAGTCGGGTGCAGTTATGGTGAGACATGTGGTGTGCCAAGTGACTTGGTCCTAGTTACTAGCGAGGACGGTTTGGTGGGATTCGAACGCGTGAGAGGCTTGGCAAGAAGTCATTGGGGCCACATGGATGATGACGGAGCATGGAAGATGCTTCGAGGTGAAGGAATCGCCAAAGGTCTCAGAGAGGTGCATTTTGGGAAATTGCCCTATACCAAAAAAGTGGTTAGTGGTGGTGTGCTGAAACCACCTTCTTGGCCTTGAGAAACACACAAGAAGACGACACAAGGAGATGTGGTTTAGGTCAAGAGAAGATGAAGACGACGCTTGAGAAGCGTGCGTGAGTGAAACCCATTTGCATGTGGGCTTAAAGGGTGCCCGCTTGGGATGTCTCTCTAGAGCTATCCTCCACTATAAAAGGGAGGGTGCTGGTTGTGCACCTCCCAAACCTTGTAGCCTATAAACCCTAATTTGTGATTTAGGTTAGGAGAGGAAAGCCGGGAGGCTAGGGTTCATGAGAGATGGATTAATTGAGTGCTAAAGTGTTGAGCTTTTGTCCTTAATGGTGGAGTGGTTATAAACATACAATCTCTAATCAATCCATACAAGATTTGCCCCAAGATGAGTTCTATCTTATTTTTGCTCTCTTTGATGCCTATGAGATTTTTGGTGTTTCTTAGGTTTTTATTAGGATCTTGTTTGTGATCTTACTTGTTGGGACATGTGGGATTTGATCTAAGGTCATCTTGATCATCATCCACCCACGAGCAAGCTTTTAGACTAAAGTTTGATTTTGCCCAATTTTGGTGAAAAAATGTGATTTTAGGGTTTTGCTCTTGAGGGCTTTTTGGCTTGATTCTTCCTGTGAGGGTGTCGGGACATATGGGAGACCATCCTTAGCCATCTTGGATTAATTCCTCTCACGAAATCCTCTCAATCACTGCCAGATTTGGCTTGGTTTTGGAGCAACATTCACTCAAACGGAAAATGCTCGTAACTTGGGCCATGATCTTCACGATATTTGATTGAAATAGATTTTTGATATCCCGGAGAAGGTAGGTTTCAAGTTTCATGAAGTTTGGAGTTGTGGATCAAAAGTTGAATCAATTTATGCATTTTGAAATCAGAACATCCCGGTTTTCTAAGCCTTTTAAAATTTTCAAAATAAAAAGAACCATTTAGTTTTGATGAGAGTTCAAAGCTTAACCCGAGGTTTTAGAATTTGAAGCGCCTAAAATGACTAAACTAAACTTCAACTAATCCTAAAGTTTGGTTCTTTGGAGCCGCTTGAGCTCTTGTGATGACCTCCTTTGTTCGCACTCACTCGTTGGTCAACTTCGTGGTCTTTCAGAAGATCACCCTCCCGTCCAAATTTCATTCTTTGGGACAGACCTTCCTTACTCTCCTTGGTAGCTTAAACCTCCTCTAAGGTTTAGACTTTCCTGTAGCTAGACCTCCTTTGAGGCTAGACTATCTTTGTGGTTTTGACCTTTCCTCTTGTTTGGGCACTTCATAGGTCTAGACTTCCTTGTGTTTAGCCCCAGAGTGTCCAGACCTCCCATCGCTTGGACCTCCTCTTGGTTCAGCCTCGTCCCTGGTTTAGATCTCCTCAGTCCAGATCTCCTCTTTAGTCCAGCTCTCCTTCGGTTCAAGACCTCCTAGTGTTTGGACATCCTCTAGTCCAGACCTCTCCCTTTAGTTCTTCTCTCGTTCAGACCTTCCCTGCCTAAACCTCTTCTCTGCTCATCTGGATCTCCTGTGTCCACTTGAACTTCCTCTTGTTCATTTAGACCTTCGTGTGTTCCTTTGACCTCCCCTGTTCATCGAATCCCTTCAGATTCATGTGAACCTCCCTTGTGTTCATTTGAATCTCCCTATATCCTTTTGCCCATTCTCGTGTTCTTTTGACTTCCCGGTCCGTATGGACCTTCTTAGCCCTTCATCTTGGCCGTTAGGACCTCCTCGGATTCATCCTGACCGCCAAGACCTCCTTTGGTTCCATCTTGACCGTTGAGACCTTCCCTGTGTTGGTCTTGACCGTCGAGATCTCCTTTGAGTTCATCTTGACCGTTGAGATTTCCCTTTGATTCTATCTTGATCGTCAGGACCTCCCTCGAGTCCAACCCGACCGCCAAGACCTCCTTCGCTCTTCATCTAGACCGCCGAGGCCTCTCGTTGATCTTATCTCGATCGTCTGACCTTCTTTAATGCACCTTCGTGGATCTTCTTTGTGGGATGCTTTTTCCTTGAATCCTCCGTCAGATCCTTCGCTTGATTTGATGGTCCAGATCTCTTCGCTTGGATCTCGATGGTCTGCACCTTCCTCGTTGGGATCCAAGGGCTCAGCCTCCTTGATCTCATCTCGAGCTGCTGAGACCGCCTTGTATTGATCTTAACCGCTCGCACCTCTCCTTTGTTAGATCTCGACCATTAAGACCTCCCTTTGGAGATCTTAACCGCTCAAGACCTCTCCTTGTTGTTAATCTTGACCGTTAGGACATCCTTTTGAGATCCTAGCCCAAGACCTCCCTTGCTTTTGATCTTGGCCGTTAGGATCGCTTTTGAGGATCTAACCGTCAGACCTACCCTTGCTCCCAATCTTGACCGCTGGGATCTCGTTTAGGAGATCTAACCGCCAGATCTTCCCGCTGCTTTTGATCTTGACCTTCGGACCTCCCATGAAAGGTGTCTTTTGGACCTCCTATCCATAGGACCTCCCCGTGGTTGTGTCTCTTGGGCCCTTTGTCCTCCCAACCTCCGGGTCTTTTCAGAAGACCACCCGTGGATCAAGACTTCCTTGTCTCAGAGGACCTCTTTATCCTTTGACCTCCTCGCCCAATGGACCTCCTTTATGGTTTTTGCAAAGATCACCTTTTGCGGTCTTTTTGCAAAGACCACTCTGTGGGTCACGACCTTCCCTTGGGCCGTGACCACTCCTCCTTGACCAGACTATTTTTCAAGTTGACTGGTTTTACTTAACTGTCTTGCTTACCCCATTCTTACCCGCCACCTAAGCCTTAGTGCATTTAATGCCATTTGAGCCATATAAAATACGGTCACTTACGTGGTCACTTATGTGGCACCTCTCTCCCTCCTTGTCCCCTTCCTTCTCAAAGATATCCTGCTCGATTGTCCTTCACCAGATCGGTTGTGACACTTGCCCTGTCTCTTACCTACCTTTGACCCGTTTGTCTCTAAGCCTTTTGTGGCTCACTCTTTCTATCTCTTTCATCTCCGGCTATAAAAATAGCCTAAGGAGCCTCCTTTCATTATCCCTAGCCTCTTTGCCTAGTTTTTCCGAGCTTGAAGTTTCAGTAGGGAGCCCTTTGAAGCTACGCCATCACCTCCTTGTCGCCAAGAAGACCACTGGAGATTGCGCCGTCACCTCGCCGCCGAAGAAGCTCGTCGAAGCGCCAACACCGCCTATAACCTGCCACTATCTCTCGACCTCCTCTATTACCTCCCTCTTGGCCTCGTAAGTTCCCCTGCCTTGTTCTTTCTTCAATTCCTACGACCCCACTATGTAGTCAGATCTCCTCGTGGTCTTCCTAGTCTCTTTGCAAAGACGACCCTTTCGGTCTCTTTGCAAAGATGACCCTCTTGGGTCCTTCTCTCGACTTTTCCTTTCAAAGACCATCCTCGACCTCCTCGACATCCTCCTTGAGACATCCTCCTCAGACGCCCCTTGAGCCTCTCAGACCCCCTTTCAAGAAGACCACCTTCTTGGTCCTTGCCGCCTTTTAGATCTTTTATGAAGACCACCTCTTCCAAATGACCTCCTCCTAACCCGTAGAACCTCCTCCCGAGAGCCCTTTTCTAGTTCCTTTATTTTTGTCCTTCGCTATTTGTTTTCGCTCGTTGATTGGAGTTTATTTGGATTTTATTTGGTTGTTATTTGATTCTCGCTTTGCTTCGCTTCGTAGATTGCGCTGCTCTAAAGAGCCCGAGCTCATGAAGGATAGATCCTGCTTCCAAGCAAGAGGCAAGTTACACTCTTGATCATATTGCACCCATTATTTCACCCTATATATGTTCCATCTTAAATGTTAATGCATGATTACTTTACTAAGTTATTTCAATACCTGTCTTTAAAGTCATAGCTATACCCAGATCCCTTGGATGGCCACTGTTGACACTGAAATAAATCCATTGTCTCCATAGAAAAAACTGGTTGATACAATAGTATGAACCAGGATCCTTGAAAAACTTATTGCTTAGTCTTGCTTAGACCAAAAGCATTTGATTTGGGAAATTTTACCAACATGACTAACTGCTGTTTAAAGGTTTTAAGCCATGGCATTGGGTTGTCATGGAAACTTCTAAATGTTTTTGAAAAGCAAATGAAAGGAAAATGGGTTTGGACTGGGGCGAATTGGTTGCTTGGTTAGTGTATGTCAATGCACGGGATCGTAACATTTCCATGATCGATGCCCAGGGTTTTGTGGATGTCACCCTAGTCATTTGAGGACTAGCCTTTGAGCGTCCCTTTGCTGTGCCTATAATGGGCTATGCCTCACCGTGCAACCACATGTCTCGTAATGGGGCGGACTTGGTGAATAATTTGCAAAGTTTCACCGCTGTTGTTCCACTTTTGAGGTGTGGGTGGTCTTTCATGGCTCGGTCTTTTTATAAACCGAATGTTGCCCACTAGCACAAGAGGGGCTTTTTCCATGGTTTCTATCCAAAGTAAGCTTAATTCTTAGCGAGGAGGGGTCGGTGGAACAATGCATTGTGAAGGCCTTGTCATGAACTCTAGACCTCTTACCTTCTAAGAAGGAGAGGTGGCATTGCTTACGCCAAACAAACTAGAGAAATCATATCATGTGGGTAAAGTGCACAACCTCTCGCAGATTGTAAAACTATTCGAATAGTCATGTCCACGGTCATGGACGTGCTGGTAAAGACCACTCAAAGTTAGACTTGGTTTTGTTTTCAAAGGACTTTATAAATCAATTTTGGGATTTCTATCCCATGGGCTTTGGGCGAGCCTTGTGACAGAGAATATCCTTCACCACTTGTGATGAATGTTATCCAAATCAGAAACCGATTTGAGAAAAAGAATTTTAGTTATTGTATAACCGCCTTGGAGTTTAGTACATGTATTTGAAAGAAACTTGGCTTTTGCAAATCAACCATACTATGCCTTCCTTTGAGATACCCATATATGCATGTCATTCGTTAATCGATATGTGAATTTGCGAAAGCACGCTTGTTGTGCTCACTCTTGCTTGATTATGTTTTTGAGCAGGGAAAGAGAAAGCTTTGAGGCGAACTTGCTGTGGACCTAGAAGTCCTGGACGACTAGGATGCGCCCTCCAACCGATTGCCTATGGTGTATCGGATGACCTAATATTTATCTTCCACTGTGTTCTGGTTTGTTGGCTTGTAAGCCTCCCCTTTGTAGATAACTTTGTTGATATTAATAAAGCTTGCGATGAAGAAATGTTACCACTTTTGTTGTTGTGTGAGCTAGCTATTGATCCTTGGGACTAGCTCGGTTCACATTGAGGAGCATGGGGTGATCCCTGACCACCACGACCACCCTCGGGTCTGGTCGTGGGAGGTCTTTGGGGTAGTCCCAGCCCTCCATGACGTCCCTTGGGACTGGTCGTGGGAGGATTTGGACCACTCAGTCTCACGGCCTCCTCAGATTGGTCCTTCGACCTCTCCCGAGTTGGCTCGTGGTGTTGTGATTCCCCTGCCTCACACTCCTCTCGCTAGGTCTCTGCACCTCCGAAGATCCTCGCTGACCTCTTGGGTGGTCGAGAGATCCTCGAGCGGTCCTACGGACTCTCTGGGAGGCCCTGATGGACTTTCTAGAAGATCCTGGAGGACCTCTCGGGTGGCCTCTCGCCGGGCGTTACAAAATCCTCGCTGAAATTCAGCTTTTGTGTGATTTTACTGTTCATCGGTCTCGACCGCACTATTCACTGCCTAACTGTGTTGTTTCGTTGGTTTGACTACCACTATTCACCGGCCTAACCTAAGTTAGTGGGGATTTCGTGAGTTTTGATCCTTTTGTTGCTCGGTTCTTATTTGAATGATTATCTCGATCTTCATAACTCAACGTAGCTATTGGAGTGAAAGAACCTTGAATGTCTTAAGGCAAAATATTTTAAAGAGGTCGCTTTTGTGTGGTGCCTATTCAACCCCCTTCTAATCGCATCATCGGTCTAACAATTTCCAAAGTTTAAATTCGGGAAAATCCTAAAAATAAACAGAGGAGAGAGGATGTCTCTCATTAATAGTTGGGGCCCACCCCATTTTTGATTATTTTTTAATTATTTTTATATTAAAAATAAGCTACAGTCACTGACAACTGGGACCCACTGATTTTCTTTTCTTTTCGATTTATTTTTCAATTAGAAATTCTTACTATGACTGACAGGTAGGGTCTAGGGTATTTAATTTATTTTACGATTTATTTTCTAATTGAAAATGGTAGTAGTCACTGACAAGTGGGGCTACTAGGGTTTTTATTTTTTATTTTTAATTATTTTCTCAAAGGAAACTCATGAGTTATTGATAGGTGATGATGAAACGCACAGGCAACTATAGAGTCACACACCCACTTTATCACCTATCAGCAGATGGTCTTCCAAATCAAACATTTATCTAATTTCTGGAAGAATGTTTAGTTTGAAAATTGAGTAAAAGGAAAGGGCAATATAGGCAAACTTTGGTGAGTTGTGCTGACCATTTTTTTCTAAGTAGATATGTATTGCCATAAAACTCCGGTTTGTTAGGGCATCTTCAGTAGTGTATTTATTGTTGTATTTTAGTTATGCCACATTCACAAAATCCTACGTGGAGGAGACAGAGCACAAGTCGTCTCTTCCTGAAGAGACTGTCATGCGCGCGAAACAGGACATGATACATTAATTTACTCTAGTTGACATGTAGGTCCGTTTCAAAGAAAAATTATAAAATATAAATATTGGAGAGTATGTTAGAGACTATCTATTGGAGATGTTGTCTCTAAAGATGATGTAGCATATGTTAGAGACAAAGTTGTCTCTAAATATTGGAGATGTCCTTATTAGCCTGGTGTTTATTCTGCTTCGAGAATTTCAGGGAAATCTGTTATTGTACCATCACAGCTTCTAAAATGATATTCCAAAAGGATACTATGGAACCATGATTGGTGGCTTATAGTTTTCTTTGGTGCGGCAACACATTGAGGGGTACATTCTTCCCCCCCAAAAGATATAGGAGAAAATTGTTCGTTTATATCTATATGTTGATAATAGATTTTATTGTACATCTGTTTGGAAGACTGCAACACTTTATGAACACAAATCAACATCATAATTACTTCTATAGCATCGAAGAATTAGTCACTTGCTGTATACACAATATAGTGTTGTACACCATACTAGTATATCCGGTTTAGTATGGATGCTCCCGATATGTTTATATATTCTCCGTGTAGAATGACCACATGTCTGACAGAAGTTTGCCTCTTTATTAACTCACCATGTTGATAACCACCTCTTTCTGAGTTTTTTCAGGGTTTTTGAAGTGGGCAAGCCGAGCTAGGTTATCAACGGATTCTGCAATTTTCTTTATTTGTGTAACCAAGTCTGAGAGAAGTGATGCAGTAACGGCCACATGCATCACTTGTAGCAGAGCCGCGTCCTCTGATAATTCGCTTCTGAGGCCTTTTGCAGTTTTGATGGCTGCAGCCATGGCTTTGTTGGCTGGAGATGGTACGGTCATCGTTTGAATTGCTGTTGAGAGCTCTCTGAGCGCCTTAGCAGAGTGCGAACACATTTCACCGCATGCTGTTCGAATATTAGATGATAGCTCTGGATTGGCTTCAGGATACTGTGATCAGGAAAATGCTCTTGGTTAATAACTCGGTTCCATAGTCTCTTGATCATGAAATGGGGGAGAATTTGTAATTACCTGAGATTTTGTGAGTGTGGTGACATAGGAAGCCAGAGCCTCCATGGAAGAAGCAAACTGGCGGCAAAGAGCTCCAAGCTTTTGGTATTGGCTCCATGGGTGTCGGAAGCTGAATTTGCCATGACCAGGCTCCCATTTGGCAAAAGTGCACTGCAGTTTTGGGAATAATATTACACAAACTGCAATGTTTGTACGAGCCATCTTTTTTTAATATGTTTGTAGGTGCTTTGGCACTGAGAATAGAGTAAGCTTACCAGAGAGTCCTCAGTGGCCTTCGAATTGAGAACGCTCTTGTACACTTGGAGAAAGGCTTTGCCCTCCAGATTCTCACTCGTGTTTTCTCCAAAGCATTCAGATTCCATTCCTGCATACATGTATATAGTTTTCAGTCTCCCAAACTCCGTAATCTGTCTAAGTCAGATGTGAGTAACTAGTACTAGTATACTATATGATGGTTTACTACTTCATTTCAAAACTTCATTTTATGGAATGAATTTTTGCTTACTACTTCATTTCAAAACTTCATTTTATGGAATGAATTTTTGCCGGCAGAGATGGATATGATGTCATTCTAGGGCAGTCGGTTGGTCCCGGGTTTTATCGGCAATTTTCGTCATTGTTCCTTGGTTGCCAATATTTTGTCTAAATTCCTCTGCACGGGGTGCACATATGATTACAAGTGCTAGTGCAGTAGTGCTCTGTATCAACTATATGAAGCTGCTACAGACAGAGTACATGTATGACCAGGGAGAACTATAAAGTTGGTCCGGCCAGAAGAGTGAAAAAGGTACAACACACTGTTGTGTTTTGAGCCAAAAAGTTTTTTGTTCGTTCGGAGTCTGGCCTTCTATTTGAGAACCCCGCCGCATCAAGTTGCATTAGTAAGGTAGTGTAAGCTACAATATCTGTGAAACCAAAATGACATAAAAGTGCACGAATCTTTGTCATGGAATATATGTTGGAATGTATGCATGGCAGCACATATTGACGTGAGGCCCTAATTAAACAGTTTTCGACTTTAATTTGTACCTTCAAGGAACTGTGCCAGCTTTTCGAGGTTGCCGATGGCGAGCTTGTGGAGGTCCTCGCCGGCCCAGACGGGGAAGACGAAGATGGTGGTGCAGAGGCAGGTGAAGACGCCGACGCCGACGGTGGAGAACCGCTGGTGCGCGAGCCGGATGAGCTCCTCGACGCGGTAGCTCGACACGGCCACCAGGCTGAAGGTCAGTATGAAGATGGTCACGCCGTAGTCGTACCTCGCCTTGATCTCCGGGATGAAGCGCGAGAACGTCGCGGCCGACGCTGCAGTGCCCCATGAATAACCAGCGGTCAGCAAGCATCGTCGTTAGGTACATGTACTTCTCGTTTCAAAAAAGTAGGCGCATGAGCATGACTAGCAGCTAGGCTTTTGCTTTGCCTGGCAACATGTGGCATGCATATGGCAAGTACTACCTTGTACTTCTTGAGTTTATTATCCTAGGATATCAATTTGATACGAAGTACAATAATTATTGAACAGCATAGAGGCCAAGAACGCTCCCTCGGTCACAAGAGACCACGAACGCTCGCTCGGTCACAGAAGTAAGTCGTATTGTCGAAAGTAACTTTGCCTACTAAATTTTATCATAATATTTTTGAAAAATTTATAAAAGTATCATGTTATTAAAGTTTTTTTGTGACAAATTTACTTATACCATTTTCGTATATCCAAACTATATATTTTACATAATATCTTTGGGCAAATTTGTTAGAGCTGAACCTATCAACTCTGCTCTCTACTCTCCGAGAGAAAGCGCACACATGCTTTCTCCCTTGGAAGGACACACGCACACCAGTAGTGAGAATGAACAAACACATGAGAGCTTTCTTTTTGTGGCGACGCGCACGCCTTTTCTAATTCCTTCTCTGTTATTCACTCGCCTCAAGTTACACAAAAGTTTAGAATGTCTTTATATAAGACACCATGCACACACACCTGTGCTAGCTAGAGCCGATCCACACCACATACCACTAGCTCCTGGAAACGCTCCACTAAACCAACTACCATGCAACATGCACGGCTTAACTCCACTGCATGCAAGGGCCACACGTCCTGCCACCAACCAACTCAAAGACCACGACTTGGCCAAAGTAGTTGGTCACCTATGCAACTAACAAGCTCATGCATGCACCGACTCCACACAGCACGTAGCAACCAACTCCATGCACTCGGCCACGCCTACTAGCTAACCCTACATGAATGTGCACAACACATGTACACACAACTTGGCTCTATCAGGCCACAACATGTGACTAACTAATTGACCCATGCACACGACTAACATGTACACGCACACAAATAAAATTAACTTTGTAAAGATTAGTTCCAACAAAATTTAATACGATTTGATTTGACCGTACGCATTATTATAGGATAACTTTCTTTTGTAACCGGAGACCCCGGAGGGAGTACTAAACATGCACGCATACCTAGTAAGAAGACGAACACGGCGAGTAGTATGGGTTCTCCCAGCGCACCACAGCGGTTAGCTACCTGATGAGCTCCGACGGCGATGAACCCAGCTACCAGCGTCGCGAAAGCTCTATTCAACCCTTTATTTAGCGTGCCACCTGTCACGTATATACATACACATCAGACATGCATACGTACTGATTGATATATAGTATCATACACATACATATCTCTTCATCCACGACTCTGTCTTTATATATATCACACGTACCGACAGTGTACTCCATGACGACGACGACGGTCAGTACGGCCCATTAAGGTGGAGACGCCGAAGCCGTTGAACAGCGGCGTGACGTAGTAGAGGGTGGACACCAGCGTGAGCGCCAGGCCGACCTTGAGCGAGTGTGCAACGCGCCTCGGGTCGTCCCTGGCGATCCTGGCCAACTTCCCGGCGAAACCCACGACCCAACACCCGAGCCTGTTGAGCAGCGAGCGGAGCCGCAGCCAGCACCTCGCCAAGACGCCATTGCTGCTCATCTCCCCAGCGCTGCTGATCTCTCTGATGATCAACCTCCATGGCAGAGCGACGATGGCTAGGCAAGAGCTTCGACGCTGGAGACAGACAGATCGATACAGGATAAGTTGTCTAGCCAGTACGCGTCTTGTTTGTGTCTTTGTGAAGTTAGGCAAGCTATGGAAGCATGGGGGCAGATGGCTGGCGCGGGAGGGCTTATATAAGCCGAGTGCCGAAGAGAGCGGCCGCCAGCTGCATGCGGCGCTTTTGGAGTATTGTAATGAGACAGCCAGGACAGTGGAACAAAAGCATAGCATGGCGTCGTTTTCAGAGAATGTGACTTGAGATATTGTTGTTGTGTTTTGTTTCGTCTCGTTCTCGTTGTTGTTTACTCGGTTTTTGCTCTGCAGCTGCTCCACAGGGAAAAAGAGGCAGAGAGGACTAGCTACAGGGGTCAGTGATCTGAGGAAATGTGAACTCGGCTGGGTTTCAGCCGTGCGCCTGTGCGTCATGCGTTGAAACAGGCAGAGCTCTTACTACGAGGGTCTGCATGCTCGTTTGAAAGGTGTTGGATTCTTTCTTCTTCTTGTTGTGTTTCTAGGTGTGCTGGGCGTGTTTGTACTCTGAAGATCTGGATCGATCTTCTGTCATTTTCAGTTCATTAATCTTTCCAACTATCTTTTGTGGTTCATGTATATGCTCGTGTTATTGAGTAAGATTTGCTAGTACTTCTGTAGCTTGCAACACATCACTTGCGGTTCTGGAGGTTGTTGGAATGAACCCTTATCTATTTTAATGGATCAAATGTCAAAATATACATGTTATAAGTGTAAGTAAATATACAAAGAACACTCTATAGAAGAGAAGAGAGACATATCTAACACAGGTAATTAGTTTAGTTATATGCTTTAGACTTGCATATTCGCTTGAAATATTTTCGGATCAGGTAAAATGAAACTTGTACAGTTGTACCTGCCTTTCAAAGGTATGGACGACTTACCTATGCTGACTCATGATCTGTAAATGATGCTACATCCTCCACTCTGACTTTTGAGGAACCGACAAAACTGAGCAATGCCAAAGCATTTTTTCTTAAAAAAAAATTCTCCTTTTGCCTTTGTGATATGTAAAGCAACTCATTGCATCATTTAAAAACCAAAAAGGGATTTTATGACTTGCTGTATACCCCATTTGATGTCTCTACTACTACTAGCTATCAAGATGTGGCCTGACTTATCAATATACTTTTCTGAAATTTAGGTAGATCCAAACTATAGCTTATCACATTGAATTCCATAAACGCTCTAGTCCAAGCACGCACTTCTATTTTCTGACACTCCGAAATTTATGAACTTGTTCAATGCATGTGGACAAATTTATCATCTTGTCATCCTTCGTCAAACTCTTTCTCTACTGCTGAGCTGACCACTATTGTTTGTTTCTTTGTGTACATAATTTCCTTTCATCTCTTGCACTGCATTTTGTGAGAAACCAGCTGTCAGTCTCAGGTGCAACCTGATCCACAGATTCAAACTATATACATGATTGCAATACGGCGGTTCTTTCATTGAGTTCATGCTAGCTTCTTGGTGCAGCTAGCTAGAATCACTTCAAATGAACCAATGTGCAGCTCAACCTTTACGATTGATACGATATGCACGAAACAGCTGACACACACAAGCACAGAGCCTGAAGTTCTTGCCGACGATACAGGAAACAGCACTGCCCGCCGTTTGTTTTGCCTTTTCCTCTCCTCGGTAATATTCTCCTTATCCTGGTTGATGCAACTTCAATTCAGTATCACATCCACGAAATCTCCGTGTAGGAGAGATGCGTTGATAACATAATCAGAGGACAAGAGGGAGCATGTGGATACTTGTTTCATCAGTAACCAGCAGGATGTAACATGGCACAATATTCCGAGAATATGTGCTAATATGCTCCATGAGTTCCAAGTGCGCCTGCCTGTGGTCTCTGAGGATCCCAGAAATCTCAACAGCTAGCGGGCTATGTCTAAAGCAAAATCATTACTGCGTTACCTACTGACCATTCACTTCTTTTCTTTTTCCATTTGGTCGAAGTAAAATTTGCCGCGAAAGCAAAAGATAACCCGATATGTATATATATTGGCATTTGTAAAGCAGCGTTTCTGCCTTGCATGTGCAATTGCAACCCAGGAGCAGTTAGTGACATTCCTAGGCGCAATATGAGATAATCGAATTATGGAAGGCGCCGCGAAACTGAGGATAATGGCCTCAGTGGATTTTCGCCTTTATAGACAGAAAAGGAGCCTTTTCGATATTGATAGTGCTGTTCTCTGACTTAAGCTTGGCCTCGTTGGATCATGCAGTCATGGTCTGTGAGACTCTGTGCACTCACCGTACATCTCTGTCCTATGAACTTGGCCGTAGTACTTCTAGGACCATCGTTTTTTGGCGGTGGAATTTTGCTCTTGCAGCTCACCTTCTCATGTCCCTTTCTGCCAGTCATTCCTCTATCTGTTAGAAGCGTTTCTGCTTTCTTCAGGGAGCAAAACGTTCTGCCGAGGATTTGGGCTGTGCATGCTCTGAGAAAAAAAACGGCCGTGCTTGGTTTTGACGGCTGCACTTGTTAGGTCAGCCAGGCTAGCTGTGGTTTGTACATCATGCAATGCACTTGGGAAAAACGATCTAGGGGAACTAGGAACTAGATGCCACGACCATTCTCCCCCCTTTACTTTTCATGAAGAGCAGCCCATCGCCGTCGAATTTGTGATTACTTTTTCACACCAAGAATCACGCAGCTTCACCTGTTCTTGCCGCACTAGCAATAAGAACCGTGCGTGGTACGGAAAACATACAAGTTGACCGCAAAAAAACTTAAAGTTTACGACAAGAACTTATGATCACGGTACAGTGGAGAACTCGACCAAGAGCTCCACGAGATCTCGCATCGCCACCAACACGGTCGGAGCTCCGTGACAGGGTATTCGAATTCTATCTCAAATTCAGTCACAGTTCACCTTTTAATCCTCTTCTTTCCAGCCAAAGCTGTGGATTTGTACCGCGAGCATTGTTCCTTGCAGGATTGAGCCAAACTGTAGAGAGAACACCGGCTACCGCAGGACAAGTTGTAAGAAAAACACAGCCTCTGGAGCCACAGACGTCACATTTTGGACTTGGAGTACGTCTGAATCGCGCGTGCGTGCATGCAGTACGTACGTGCTTGCGGTAGATGCAAGTATGCTGCAACTAGTGATCGAGGGAATTTTTTCTTTCCTAAATGGCACTGTTGGTGTTGTTATCAACGAAATTGGCTGTTCATGGTTCGTAATACTAAAAATAGCATAACGGACGTGCGTGGGCCGACACGCGTCCAAAACCGTGCCTCCCGCTCCCGGATTTCATCTCCACCGTTCATCGGGGGACCGAACGAGCCTCCAGGGCCCCCAGGGCACGTCCGAACCCCCAGGGCACGATATCCCCTTCGCTAGGCCCCCATAGCCCGAATGCCGCCACATGGCTCGTCCGCTCCCCCCTCACCTAGAGTCTGCCTCTACCACCCCCCCCCAGACGCTACCATGTGGGCGAGTCCATCCTCGCCCGAGTTCGCCGCTGCGCCACCATGGCACAAAGATTGCCACTCCCGCACTGGATTCCTCGCCACGCCTTCACCGCTGCGTCTCGTGGCACGGTATTTAATCCTAACCGCTCTACCGATAGCCCCACGATTAGAGCACGGTGTGTTTTCACCTTTCACCGAAAGCATCACTGTCGATCTTTTCCGCCGCCCCATCCATCAACTCCATCATCTTGCTACCTCCGTCCGCATGCATGTATAATCACAAAGGCATGGCACGGGATTATCTCCCGTTGTTTTGCGCGGCGCGAACGCCGGCGTGGCTATAAAATCGGCATCGTGCTCGCGCTCGCCTCATTCTCGAATTCATTCCGCTTCGCCTCGGTCGAGAACACGAGAATTGAACTAAAACTTTTTTGGATTACGCTATGAATTAAATAGTGTTTAGAGAAGTGCTTAGGACCGTAAAAGTACAAAGGGGGTCGACATCAAGGAAGGTAAAAGACATCAAGGAAGGTAAAATTATTTCCTATGCATTAGTTGTAATTATTTCAATCGTAGTTAATTAGTGGTAATTCATTAGTAGTAGTTAATTAGTGGTAATTTACTCGTAGTTTATAAGTGGTAATTAAGTAGTCGTAATTAAATACTGTAGTTAATTAGTCATAAGTAATCGTGGTACTAAGTATTAATTAATTAATCATAATTAATAAATCGTAATTAATTTAGTCATAGTTTATTAGTGGTAATTATGGTCGTAATTATGTAACCATAATTAATTTGTTTGTAAGTAATGACTCATAGTTTATTAGTGGTAATTAAATACTCATAATTAATTATGATTAATTAATGACTCATAGCTAATTATTGTTAATTAGTTAATCGTAATTAATTTAGTGGTAATTAGTTAGATGTAATGAATTACTTGTAAGTAGTTTATTGATAAGTAATCTATTTATTGCTAATTACTTAATTATTCGTATGTAATTTCTCGTATTTAATTGCTAATTACTTGTATTTAATATGTCATAGTTATATCTCATTATAGGTAATTAGTGGCCAATAAATTAGTCGTAATTAATTAGTTCTAATTAATTTTGTCATATTTAATTAGTGATAATTAATGAAATAATCCTATGTAAATAGTTGTGTATAGTAAATTAATTAGCGGTAGTTAAATACCCTATATGTTATATTGTGTGCCGTAAATTGGGTTGTTGTGGCTTTAGGTAATTTCGAACTTAGAAGAGTTGGTAGTGTTTTATGGTGACGGTCTCGTACGGGTTGGACCTGATGGGTTAGACCTATCAAGATGCCACTACAAGGTGGTCCGGGTGGAGGGGCTCGATGTGATGAATATTCATGAACTTAGGAGTTGCATCCGAGGAAGTTCAATACGGAGGCAATATCGACCAAAAATGCACTCGACCCTCTGTGTATATCGCACTAGTCTAGGATCACGCTAATGCACACAAAGGGCAACATCGATGAAATATCATTTCCATACACAAAGATGACTAATAAATAGGCAAATAATAGTAATTATCGAGTAACGACTTTAAGGTCAAAGCTTACAATTAATGCCTCACAAGGCAAATAGCTCAATTAAGCTACAGCGGAAGGTAACAGAATAACTTTAGTGAAGCCCATCCATATGCCACTACTACAAAACAGGCTATAGTAGACGCTTTATCACGCACGGTTCCTTTGGAACCGCCTCGTGTTGGGTCACCAACGCAAGGGTCGGGCGCGAACAACTATCACAGACGGTATTTTTAGAACCGCTCGTGATAGTTATCTATCATGCACGGTTGAGAAATAGAACTGTCAGGATTATCACGCACGGTTCTATTCACAAACCGCTCGTGATAATCTCTAATCACGCACGGTTTTACGCTACAACCGTCGTAGTATCACGCACGGTTCTTATTTAGAACCGCTCGCGATAATTCAGTATCACGACGGTTCTTATTAAGAACCGCTCTGCGGATATCCCCGCACATCGATCCTCTCGTCAAGATCAAGGCTCAGTGTCCACTACCGCAGCGGACGCCTCCGCCATCGCCGCGATTGGAGCAACCCGGCCCCCGCCACGGCTCCAGATCAACATACCTACACACTTCAAGACCGATGGGATGAGGAGCTCTTACTATGGGCAATAGATATAGTAACTTCACCTCCAAACTTTGGAAAATGAAGAGATGAAGCCGCTACTGTGATCGTGAGACTAAGAGACACATGCAAGAGTTGTAGGGGGTGGACGCCACCTGCCTAACGGCCCTCGCCCACGAGAGTAAAAATGACACGAGGATTTATACAGTTCGGGGTCCGAGAGGACCGCCTACTCCCCGCCGGTGAGCCAACGAGGGGTTACTCTCAGGAGAGGGAGCCCCGAGGCTCACCAATTTGAACATGTTTCTTTATTGCTCAAGAGAGCCATCCCTTTGAAAAGAGGGATACATGGGGTATTTATAGGCTCTTGGCCTGTATAAATGACCAAAATACCCCTTGGGGATGGCTATGCTATGAGTACAAGTGAGGGTATTATGCCTTTTATGAGCACAACAAAGATTTCTGTCTATACGCTGTCTTCCGAGAGGCGGGCCCCACAAGATGATAGATGAATTATTCTTCCAACACTAGCCCCCGCCCTCTGTTTTGGGGGAACGCCAGAGGGCAATCTTGAATTGTGCTTTTCAGAGAGGTTGATATTTCAGAGAGCCCTCGTGGTTCTGAACGGTAGTTGCATTCCGACGGGCGAGACTCCTCCGGACTATGAGTCCCAGTAGACCATGATAAGCTTTCAGGCTTAATCATTTGTGACACTTCCTGAGTATGGCTGAGCTTGCCACTTGGGCTCCTCAAACCACCGGTACATCAAGGTGATTTAAAACGAGTTGCGTGGGCTAGCACGAATCCAAACCAAAGACTTGGTCTACCGGTGTTTTTGCCTTATGTGGTCGCTTTTTCGTGATGGGTTTGGTGGATCCTCGGCATTTCGCCATATGTTCCCCACAAGCACCTTCTCGCTCCCTTGACGCTTCGAAGGAACGTTAAAAGGGCGCCTTGAACTGTGGTTTTTGGTGCGAGATTGATATTTTAGAGGAGTTCTTGGGGATTTGAGCGATGGTGCATCCGAAAATATGTTCAAAGCGCCACACCGCGCCTTATTAAAAAATCGCCTTGGACTCTATTGACAAGTTCTCACCATTTATTCATCTGCTTTTAATTTTCTTGGACTAGCTTGCACGAAGTGGCTCTCTAGTGACCTTTTGAGTCATAACAGATTTGGTCGCATATGAAGGCGGTGACTTTTTAGTGGGGCTAGCTAGTCACATGTGTAAAGCACAAGGAAGCTCGCCATTCCTCAATCCTCCCACCAGAGCTTTGGCAGGACCAAACCGGCCATCTTCTTCCTTTCCTCTTCTCTCCAATGTTCTCCACTGTCGCTGCCATGGAGGGTCCTTGGCCCGGTCGCCGCCGCCTGGGGTGCTTGGCTTGCTGCCGCCCTAGGGGTGCTTGGTCTTGCCGCTGCCGCCATGGGGGCTCCTTGCCCTGTCGCTGCTGTTATGGGGGTTCCTTGTCCGGTCGCTGTCGCCATGGGGGCTCCTTGCCCTGCCGCCGCCACTGGGGTTTTGGCTCGTCGCCGCCGCCTGGGGTTTTGCCTTGCCGCTGCCGCCATGGGGGCTCCACGACCGCCCCAAAGCCGGTTCGCCGCTTCGCCGGCGCGCTCTAGCCGCCCACACGGCCTTTCAAACAATGGCGCCAGGCGTTGCGTTTCACGATGGCGCATTCACAAGACGCGCTACCATGCCGCGGCCATGAGCAGAGCTCGACAGAGCTCGTCTGTAGGAAGGTGAGCTCTGCGGGCGACGATCTCGACCTTGGAGTGCGCCGCTAGGAAGGTGAGTTCTGTGGCGACGCCATGTCAGAGATCTGCAAGGCCCAAATACCATTCGAATGCGACCTAACGCCCTTGTATCGCGACAACGGCCGCTACGCCGACGCTGGCCGCGAGGTCACGACCATCATCACCGGCGAGACGACGCCCGCGACGGGAGGGTCGGCGGTGCCGGCCGCACTGGACGGCGCTGATCCGTGGTGGCCGTGGAAGCTCCGGAGCGCACTATGGCCGGCGAAGCCCAGGGGAGAAGCTTTAGGTGCCGCTTTTCGGCGCAATGAGGGCGGTCGCCTGCGGGCCGCTGCGTTTGGCGGCGGCGCGGGCGCCATGGCGGGTTCTTGAAGTTCTTCGCTTGGTGTCGGACAACTCGTGAGCTCCACGACCACGGCGGCGCCCGCGGATCAGATTCCTCCGGTCGAGGGGAATCGCGTGAGCCGCCAGGCTACTGCTTGACGAAATGCCTCCGCCTTTGTTGCTGAGAGATTTTTTTGTGTGTATGAACAAGGATCGATATGTGTATACGCAGCTTTGTTAGCTTGCACCGGAGCCTTGGAGGCCTATTATCTAGCCGCTTGGCGCAGCTTGTGTTTATTTGTTGACGGTGAAAAATAAGGCTCGGGTGCGAGGCCCCGAGGTCACGAGGGCTTTGAGGCTTCAAGGGTCCCGAGGCCCCGAGGCCCCGAGGGCACGAAGGCACGAGGCTTCGAGGGTCCCGAGGCCCCGAGGGCACGAGGGCACGAAGGCGCGAGGCTTTGAGAATTCCGAGGCATCGAGGCCCCGAGGGTACGAGGGTGCGAGGCCTCGAGGGCACGACGGCGCATGAGGGTGCGAGGCTTCGAGGGTCCCGAGGCCCCGAGGGCACGAAGGCACGAGGCTTCGAGGGTCCCGAGGGCACGAGGGCACGAAGGCGCGAGGCTTCGAGAATCCCGAGGCCCCGAGGGTATGAGGGCACGAGGCACGAAGGCGCGAGGCTTCGAGAATCCCGAGGCCCCGAGGGTACGAGGGCACGAGGCACGAAGGGTGCGAAGGGTGCGAGGCCCCAAGGGCACGAGGGCGCACGAGGGTGTGAGGCCTCGAGGCCCCGAGGGCGCGAGGGCATCACGAAGGCACGCGAGGCCCCGAGGGCCCAACGAGGGAATGAGGCCTCGAGGGCACCGTGATGGCGTGAGGCCTCGAGGCCCCAAGGGCACCGCGAGGGCGCGAAACCTTGAGGCCCCGAGGGCACGAGGGCACCGCGAGGGCGCGAGGCCTCGAGGTCATGAGGCCCCAAGGCCCCGATGGCGCGAGGCCACTCTCTCCGCGAGGGCACGACACCACGAGGGTGCGAGCGCACAGGGCGCGGGGCACCATGAGGGCCCAGATGTATGTGATCATTTGTCTTCAGTTGAGCTTGTAATCTGCATAATACAAAGATCAAAACTGAAAACTCCAACTTTCTATGTTCTCTTTTCTCGAGGACTCGGCTTCGGAGAAAGGCGACGCGGTCGACGACTAGTCTTCGGAGAACCGCTATGCACATCGCCAGGGCACTCGGACATCCGGCTGCCGGGCGCCGCGAGAGCGCGGGGCACGGGGTGTAGTCAAGGATGTCTGTGTAACACGCGCATGTAGCGTAAGTAGTATCCAATGTGCCTCAAACTACTTCTAGCGGTTGGTGGCCAAGCACCGAGGCAAGGGGCTCACGACGCCTTTGTGTAGACTTGTCAAGTATAGATCATTTTCGATCGGAGGTGGTCTGATTCCTCGACGCTAGAAGCCCCTCGCCTTGGGCACTTGTAAGGGTGCCCAAAGGGTAAATAAAATGATGAGGTCTTGTATCTTGAAATGTAGACACTCGAGATCTAGCCAAACTCTAACTCTGGTGCAACATGAGGCACGAGAGTCGAGGAATATGCGTAAGGGCACCCGTGACTTAGCCAATTTCGCCCGTGGGTACATGGGTGCCCAAAGACTTATGCTTATTTTGTACTCCATATCGTGTGAGTGCTCCACGTGAGGGCGTGTACTAAATTGACGCTTCGCTGGCCCTTCGTGTGGGGTGGCTTTTGTTGCTCCATCCCTGAAGATGAAGTACTGAATGCTGAGGCACCCCACCGAGGCACAACCCTCAGGGCAGGGGGTGCATCCAAACGAAGCCTGTGCAGGCAAAGTCATAGACGCGAGACCAGCCCACCGAAGCACAGCCTTCTAGGCGGGCGGCGACGGGCCAAGCCGTGTAGACGGGTCGTGGACGCAGACCCGCCCTGTCGAGGGATAGCCTTCGAGGTGGAAGGCATGTTGGAGCAAAACCTTTGTAGGCGAAGTCTTGGACGCGAGGCCGCCAAGCCGAGGCATAGCCTTCGAGGTCGGGGTGCAAGGCCAAAGCGAAGCCTGGTAGACGGCCTTTGACGCGAGGCCGCCGAGCCGAGGCATAGCCTTCGAGGCCGGTGGTGCGTCGGGCGAAGCCTGGTAGGCGAAGTCTTGACGCGAGGTCGCCGAGCCGAGGCATAGCCTTCGAGGCGGCGGCAAGCGTCAAGTGAAGCCTAAATAGACGAAGTCTTGGACGCGAGGCCGCCGAGCCGAGGCATAGCCTTCGAGGCCTGCGGTGCGTCGAGGTGAAGCCTAAGTAGGCGAAGTCTTGGACGCGAGGCGACGAGCCGAGGCATAGCCTTCGAGGCCGGGCGGCGTCAAGTGAAGCCTAAGTAGGCGAAGTCTTGGACACGAGGTCGCCGAGCCGAGGCATAGCCTTCGAGGCCGGTGAAAGGTCAAGTGAAGCCTAAGTAGACGAAGTCTTGACGCGAGGTCGCCGAGCCGAGGCATAGCCTTCGAGGCCGGGCGGGGTCAAGTGAAGCCTAAGTAGGCGAAGTCTTGACGCGAGGCCGCTTAGCCGAGGCATAGCCTTCGAGGGCGGGGCGTTGAAACGGAAGCCTATGTAGGCGGTTGTCCTCTTGCTCCATGGCTTGATGAGAGTTATCAGTAGTACTCCTTTAATGGTCGCGTTCGAAGCCGGAAACGCTGGTAAAGGATGTAGATAACACGAGCGCCTTCAAGGGAAAAGAGAATGATCAACACTTATTTCAGTAGCAAGATAACATTCGCTTGACATGAGCATTGATCAAGTGTTGCCGAGGGATTAGTAGAGTCCCATCACTTTCGATACTAAGATCCCCGAGGTGATAGCGTTATGCGAGCATGATGGTCCTTGTTCAATATTCGAGCCAAGTCGACGGTACATGATTCGAAATGCCAATGAGACCGAGTCATGGACATATCAAAGGGTGGCCACGAGACTAAGTCGTGGGGCACCGAAGGCCACTAGGGATGGTAGCCCCCTGGGTTTGGAGGTGCCCATGAGGCTAACTCATGGGCACTCTTAGACATGTGCCCTCGACAAGAAGTCATGGGCACACGGTGGCGCCCACGAGGCTAAGTCGTGGGCACCGAATGGCCACTAGGGATGGTAGCCCCCAGTGAACTTGGAGGTGCCCATGAGGCTAACTCATGGGCACTTAGACATGTGCCCCGACAAGAAGTCACGGGCATTCAGTGGTGCCCACGAGGCTAAGTCGTGGGGCACCGAACTATGAGGGCAATGAAGCCCTTTTACCGAGTATGTGGGTTTTTTGTTATGACCGGGAATGCATGAGAGTGGTTAACCCTTGTGAAGCAATGGAGCTATGCCTGTGGGGACCCGGAGGTCGTTCGGCGCGTGGTCTGGAGTCTAAGGAAGACGAGTCCTCAAGACATCCATCAACTTGGTATCGACCAAAGTTGTCGCCATGCCCTAGGTCTAGTAGGACACGAGCCGCCATGGTGGAAGCGACGGACGCCCAAGCCACCATGGACTTTTGCTAGGGGAGACCAGAAGGTCGTGACGCCTCTAAGCACCACGAGGGTGGTCGCCATGCCCTAGGGCCAGAGACTCGAGCCGCCATGGTGGAGGCGGCGACGCCCAAGCCACCATGGACTTTTGCTAGGGGAGACCGAGAGGTTGTACGCCCCACGCACCACGAGGGTGGTCGCCATGCCCTAGGGCCAATAGGACATGAGCCGCCATAGTGAGGCGGCGGACGCCTGTGCCACCATGGACTTTGCTAGGGAGACCGCAGAGGTCGACGCCCTATGCACCACGGGGTGGTCGCCATGCCCTAGGTCCAAGAGACATGAGCCGCCATGGTGGAGGCGACGGGACGCCTGTGCCACCATGGACTTTTGCTAGGGAGACCGCGAGGTCGTGACGCCCTATGCACCACGGGGTGAAATCCCTTGAAGGAAAGTGTCTTGAGAGCCCATACGAGATTTATATGTCAGACTGCCCCTCAACAAGAGCGCTGCTAGGGGCAGCCTCAGAGCGAGCCTTCATCGCCGTGCCGCATGAACGCTATGCGCCCCGGGGTGACGGTTGGCCTCGTAATCCTTAGCCTTTTGGTCGCGAGGGTGCCTTGAATCGCCGCCATGGATGGGCCTTGCATCGACTCGCACAAGGGAGGAGGATGCGCATGGGGCCCTGTGGCATGTAGGACGCTGCCATCCCGAGGTGGATAGCTTTGATCTCCGGCGAGGGTGTTTCTACCGGGCTCCTTCAAAGAGCGGATGGGTCGCCCACGAGATCTTGCCTTCGAGGAGCCGAGGAGGTTTCGTGGACTTAGAGTATTTTTTGGTAGGAGACATAGCCTTTCATCGATTAGCTACGCCCCCACTGGCCGGCGCCAATGTTGTAGGTGTAAAACCAAACACGAGGAGGGGGTGGACGCCGGCCGCCTAACGGGCCTCGCCCACGAGAGTAAAAATGACACGAGGATTTATACAGTTCGGGGTCCGAGAGGACCGCCCTACCTCTGCTGGTGAGCCAACGGGGGTTACCTCGAGAGGAGCCATTCTGAGGGCTCACCAGCTTGAACATGTTTCTTTATTGCTCAAGAGAGCCATCCCTTTGAAAGGAGGGATACATGGGGTATTTATAGGCTCTTGGGCTGCATAAATGACCAAAATACCCCTTGGGGATGGCTATGCTATGAGTACAAGTGAGGGTATTATAGGCCTTTTATGAGCACAACAAAGATTTCTGTCTATACGCTGTCTTCCGAGAGGCGGGCCCCACAAGATGATAGATGAATTATTCTTCCAACATGCGTGAAAATGAAGAAGAAGAGACACGGGAAAATGAAGAGAGTTATCACAGCGGTTGCCCGCTGTATAACCGCTCAGGATAAGGAATCACAGACGGTTCTATTTAAAACCGTATGTGATACGCCATATCACGCGGTTGTAGTTAAAAAAATGCAGGATACGTTCCATATCACAAACGGTTCTTTTATAGAACCGCTCGTGATATTATCACGCATTTGCTCAAGTAGAAACCGCTCTGTGATATACTTTTATAAGGCGGAAACGCTAGGGTTTTGCTCTCACTTGTCACTTCCTCTCCCGCACCTTAGGCTCTCGCGCTGCTCACCTCCTCTAGGGTTTAGGGCTCACCAGAGTTCACCGCCGACCACGACCTCGGCGCGCCGCCCGACCTCGGTGTCGCCGCCTCAACCTCGGCGCCCGACCTCGGTGCCGCCCGACCTCGGCGCCCCGACCTCAAGACCTTCGACCTCGGTGCCGCCGACCACGGCGCCTGCTCACCTCCCCGTCAGAAGCCCCGACGCCGCCCCCGACCTCAACACCGCCGTCCTCCTCCCCTGTGGGCCTCCTCCTCTCAGACCGCCTTCTCCCGCGCCATCCTCCTCCTCTACACCGCCTTCTCCCGGCTGCCCTCCTCCCTGTGTCGGCCTCCTCCTTGCACCGTGAGTTCTTGTGCGGCATCCTCTCCGTGAGTATTGCTCCTCCGTGGCGCTCGGCTTTGTTGATCGCTGGGCTTTGTTGACATGCTCAGAATGAACTCGCCTTATACCGAGATTGAATGTGATAGTTAGTTCATACTTGAGCTCTATTGTATTACTTGCTATCGTCAATATGATCTAGTGTTAATTGGTTACTTTCGGTTGAGCTCATCGCTCGCTGTAAATTGATCTGGGCTTTGTTGACATGCTCGTGATGAACTCGCCTTATAATCGAGATTGAATGTGATAGTTAGTTCATACTTGAGCTCTATTATATTACTTGCTACCGTCAATATGATCTATCGTTAATTGGTTACTTTCGGTTGAGCTCATCGCTCGCTGCAAATTGATCGTGGGCTTTGTTGACATGCTCGTGATGAACTCGCCTTATAATCGAGATTGAATGTGATAGTTAGTTCATACTTGAGCTCTATTGTATTACTTGCTACCGTCAATATGATCTACCGTTAATTGGTTACTTTCGGCTGAGCTCATCGCTCGCTGTAAATTGATCATGGGCTTTGTTGACATGCTCGTGATGAACTCGCCTTATAATCGAGATTGAATGTGATAGTTAGTTCATACTTGAGCTCTATTGTATTACTTGCTACCGTCAATATGATGTAATGTTAATTGGTTACTTTTGTTGAGCTCATAGTTCTATTGCAAATTGATCGAGTTCTATTGACTAGTTTGTGATTCTTCTAGTTGTCTCTGTATGAGCTCATTCAACTTTTCATTTGCCATCTTGATCTCTGTAGTCAACCTCTCGCTTGATCGAAGTTTAACTGTTGCTAATGCTGAGATCGTTTGACGCTTACAAAGTATTGTTTAGAGCTCATAGTTTGAATTTATATTATCATATTCATTTAATGAAGAGTATAGACAATAGGATTGAGATGGCAAAGACTTGTTCTTTAGCTACTCTCCTTCTGAGAGCACATAATATCATCAATCCAGAAAGAAAGTTTTACTTGATTCTATTTTGTTTCTATGTCTTCATTAAAGGCTAGTCTTCTGTACATGAAGCATTAAACCTTTGCTTCGTTGATTAAGGAGTGTTAGGAGTGTTAGAATAGGAGTAGGGAGGCGGCGAGCCCTACAGATTAAACCTTTGCTTAGCATTTCCTTCGTCGATCCTTGACACACTTGAGTGTACCTTTGTTTCGTGCCAATCCTCCAAGGAACGAAACATATGGTACACTCCAGTGTGTCGGCCTCGATGAAGTAGGCTCGGGGAAATATGGGCTCGGGCAAAGTTTTATTTGATTCTATTTTGTTTCTATGTCTTCATTAAAGGCTAGTCTTCTGTACATGAAGCATTAAACCTTTGCTTAGCATTTTCTTCGTCGATCCTGACACACTTGAGTGTACCTTTACTTCTTGCCAATCCTCCAAGGCAAGAAGCATATGGTACACTCCTTCTGAGAGCACATAATAGGAGCAGGGAGGCGGCGAGCCCTACAGGATTAAACCTTTGCTTAGCATTTCCTTCGTCGATCTCGACACACTTGAGTGTACCTTTGTTTCATGCCACCTCCACAAGATGAAATAAATGGCACACTCCTCAGGTGTCGGCCTCGATGAAGTAGGCTTCCTTAGAGAAGCTAGTGGATTAAGGAATGTTAGTACTCTGTATGAGCTCATTCAACTTTTCATTTGCCATCTTGATCTCTATAGTCAACCTCTATACTTCTTCCTGAGATTAATTGTTTCATATTTATGCTGGAATTATTTATGATTATTTGCTAATATTGCACATGTTGAGCATATTATTAAGTTTAAATGTATATGTTAATTTGGGACACTTGCAATCCATTTTATTGCATATGTAACTTATATAGATAGCAAGTAAGCGAGATCGCAGAGGCATCGTTTTCGCCGCCACCGACGCCACAGATGGAAGAGGCACCGACGAGGCCGCCGACTAACCGACGCCACAGATGGACGAGGCGCCGACGAGGCCGCCGCCACCGCCGATTTATAATGACACTAAGCGAGATGGCAGAGGACAATCGAAAATGCCTACGGCCGACCGGGTCATCACGGAGGTCGTTGACTTTGGGGTCCTCCGAGTCCCAAGAGATCGTGGCGAGATTCCGACCATCTGCGGGATACTTGTAAGGAACGGGTCCTCATCACCACACCAACGTGGAAGGACTCGATTTAAAGAAGCGAAGGCGCTACTGTGGATGTAACTTTCAGAGAAGTTCACTATTCCGTAGCATATGTGGCACGCGGCGACGGACGGCGATGCTCACGATGGGTAAATCGTGGAGGACCTTCAAGAGCATTCTTGTCACGGCACGTGAACACGGGTCAAACGCCTTCAAGAAGACAAATTCTTGACGCGGAAGCATGGGACACCTTGTGGCTATGAAAACGACGGCCGAATTTATGAGCAAAGTGCGGCGCACAAAGCTCTCTAGACACGAAACACTCACCAAGACAGACTCAAAGACCACTGGTACGCGGTAAATACGAGGAATGGGCGGCGGAAAAGGAGAACCCGCTTCGATGTCACGCACCTGCTCCTCGGCCGTTAAAAGCGAGGGCACAAGTCTCGCTCTTCGGCAAGATCTCCTTCACAAACCCGTAGACCAGAAGTGTCCCAACGTGTGGTAAATATGTCGAACTACTAAGTTGTTAATAAGTCCATAACTTCATAGTGCCTATAATAACATGATGACCTCTTGCGGCGTGACTTGATCGCCCAAGCTTCCCAAGGCTCCTTCCATGCGCATAGGAGAATGATATACTATCTACGGCCTTGGGAAACAAGGAGCACCCGGTCGCACGCGAGGCCTTGGGGTTAACGTATCCTTGGAGTCATGGATTCGCGGACGACTCATCGCACGATAGGACTAGGAAGAGATCCAAGGTCGAGCACGACAACCGGTTGGTACAGATGATTACTAACCAATTTCAAGTAGAGATGGCAGATTATGAGTCAAATGGATATACTCATGAGCCACGGTCGCAAGTCGCCCCGCTAATTCGGGAGGCGGCCCTCCTCAACGCCGGAGTAGCGCCGCGCCCGCACATAATTGTGAACATGACGACGTCCGACACCGATAGAGCGACATCAAGGTAACGTACATCTATGGAATGCACCAAAGATAGACCTATAGGATGCCTTAGCTAATTGTGTATCGCTTTGTAGGAGCCGACGCCTCAGAAGCTCCAAGTGAGGATGGATGGGTCCTTTGTATTGAGGTCAGCAGGGATGGTGTATCCATACGAGGAAGGGCAAGGCAAAGACGGCAGTGCCACCGGGCGCATTAGCTACGCCAGGTCCAGTGGATATGGTACATGTCAATTTCCGAGCCGCCCCATCAAGATTTGCCCAACGAAGAGATCACAACACTAGGGATGCCGCCCTCTTTATCCAAAGGGCCCAAGAAGGACATCGCTCGACCCAAAGAAGGCCGCGATCCGACACCACCATTCCTCTCCAACGGACCTCGATGACTCCACCTCATGTTTCGCCTCATAAGGCCACCTCTTCGATTCCCATGGAGAAGACACCAAGGAATAGCAAAAGCGCGCCGTCAGATCCGCTCCCGAAGTCGCCTCACAAGAAGACGCCAATCGCTAAGGCCAAATCGAATCCACAAACGCATAAGCGCCCTAAGTCCGGAAGTCCGCGATACCCGGAACTACATTATCGAAAACCATTGTGCTCCGACGCAGATAATGCACGTTGGATATGCTTGTCGCTTTGCATGCCCGGTACTTGGCGAAGACCCAAAAGAAGGGTGCGACATCGAATCACCGCCGACACGAGGACAAGCATTTCTTCAACGGACGAGGTACTTCGTCGTGGCTTCAATGACTTATTTGAACTATTCAACCTCGCTGGCCTCGACGCCTCGCTTTCTACGATGTTGGACATCGTAAGCGCGCATATCAAGTTCTACATTCATGTAATACCAATAAATATCACAACTCATTGCTTATGTATAGATACATGCTGAAAAATATCCGGGAATGGAAAGAACCAGTGAGTTTCCTCGACCCACATGTGGTATCATTGCAAACCATCCAACAAGACTCATCCTTCGTCGAGAAATACATAACGAGGTCATTGCTTCACGCATTTAACATGAAGTACATAGTGGTGCCCTACAACCGAGGGTAAGTGTCACTACTTGCTATACAAATTTCATTTGTACTTTATACGCAAAGCACTAACTTAGGTTTAATGACTATAACGACATACATGAGTAGGTACCATCGATCCTTTTAGTTATTATACCCAAGAGGAACCATGTGATATACCTTGATTCCCTAAACCGCAACAAGCACGACTTCAAAGACTCTAAGAGGAATACTCGAGAGGTATGCTCATTTCTCCTTACATAACTCTATTGTAGTCTTCATTCATTTGAAATGCCCGAGGATAACCTTTTTCAATCATGTAGGTCGCTCATCAATTATGTTGCCAACAAAGGAATATACAATGGAAAGAGCGCCTAACTAAACACACAGATGGATTTTCCAGACGCGCTACAATACGATAATCCTATATCATACTTCATAATAACGCGTCTCGAATCGACTATACCTATATATGTAATACTATTTTTGCAAAGGCTTGCCAAAGAAAAGATGATGAGTTATGTGCAATCTACGCTCGCTATCATATGCACTAATCCTTACTGACTAGGAAGAAGGATCCCGAGGTTTGTCAATCTCAAATAATTATTTCCTAATTATAAATTTAAATATATATATCTTACCACTTTACTCTTGCTAGCTTACGTGCCTTGAATTTACAATGTGATTCACTCTATGAAGATATCAAGGACATTCGAGGAAACTCATACTTTATCAACACGTAAATCATTAACGCATAACGGAGAGTTTCACTCGCCGCCAACCCGAGCATCACCCCACTAAAACCTCTCAACGCAAAACAATTGTAATCTAGTTGTAACTATAGCGACAATACTTGAACAAATGCGATCTTTTGTAATTTATTTTGAGTAATGATCACTTTGAGTTGTCATGGTCGCTGAATCGCTTTTTGTGAATGCTTGAATCATTTTCGTGAATGCTTGTTTTCAGAGGGCATGGCTAGCAATTCCCGAGGCTAGCCAGAAAACAAAGAAATTGTGGAAGGGGCACGAAGCTATCACAGACGGTTTTGTGTTAAAACCGCTCAGGAAGCAAGTATCACGCATTTGTTTCGATCGCAAACCGCTCGTGATAGGAGAATATCACGCACGGTTCTACACAAAAGACGCTCGTGATATTCGTAAATCACTGAGCGGTTTTATTTAGAACCGCTCGTGATATTCTCCTATCACGCACGGTTTTTTTTAGAACCGCTCAGGATATTCTCGATCACGACGGTTTTCGCTGAAACCGCTCTGTGATATTTTGACTTCACGTGACGGTTTTTACTAAAACCGCTCGTGATAATATCTCGTTATCACGCATCAACAAACATAGATGGTTCGGAAACCGTCTGTGATGACGGTTCCGAACCGTCTGTGATGTCGGTTCCTGTAGTAGTGTGCCTACAAGCAATCGACTAGGGTAGCGCGATCTAGTTCTCCATCCTCGAAAGTAGGCGACGATTCCTTTACTTTATCTAAATGATTGCAGCAAGAATGAGTACTCCAAGTACTCAACAAGTTGTATAACAGAATGCAATTATACATGATGGTTATTCCAAAAGATTTGACTTCTTTGGTTATTTTGCAATAAAGCAGCATTTGCAATTGAATACAAATAATAGATTGAAAGTGTAATTCAAAACACATAAACAATAATAGTTTAACAAGTATTTTCACAAAGGACACAAAACCTAATCAAATTCTTTCACACAGCCATATGAGTTTAATCACACAACTGTCCCTTCCCAATTATTTTATGAAAATCAACCCCTCGTGCGAAATCCCCAAGCATGTCCATGACCGCGGATGCGGCTATTCGAATAGATTGTTTAACACTCTGCAGAAGTTGTACACTTTACCCACAAGATACAATTAACTCATCATGTCTACCATAACTCGCTATACAGAAGTACGCGATTGAGCAATCATAACAAAACCTTTCTGAAACTTCATCTCAACAATTGGCACTCCCGATGTGTTTTACTGGCGGCACCAACGCCCACACAGGAAATTAGCCCGTCACACACTGTTGGACCTGAAAATGGCGAACCGCTCATAAATGTGATTCGCTACAGAGGCAGAAACACACCTCCACCCTGGCACACAGCTTAGCCTATCTGCCTGAGTAATCAACATCAACACTCCGTAACTTACTAAGTTAGGCCCGTCCCATCAGGCATGTGGTTGTACGATAAGGCCCAGTTCAATGACACACAAAGTTAAGTTCGTAATTGACCAAGGTGAGACTGCCAATACTCTCTCTCTAAGTAATCGCCATTCACTTTTTCCAGTTACACATCCATCATATTACCATTCATTTTTCCCAGCCTCATATCCACCATGTCACACAGTTTCCACCACTCGCCTCAGTCTAAATCTTTTCCTACCCTATTGGTTAAGTGCAACACATGCCATCAACGAGTAACATCACACACATCATACAGTTTTACCCAAAGTTCCATAATCACTTAGTCAAATTTATATTTGCAACTCAAATGATATATATGACTCGTTGCATGGCTAAGCAAACTATTCGTATCTAACCAACCCACGTTGGTGCTATGATAATACCAACTAATAATTAACCATGTTAGGGTAACAAAAGATCATGATATTACAATAGGCAAGGTCGATATAATCAATTGGGTGAATAGCTAATCCCAAAACATTTAAATAAATACTTAAAGTAAATGCAATAATTGAATCAAAGTAATTTTGGAAAATTGGGTTCAACATGGTCAAAGGTACAACTTGCCTTGCTATAGCAATGATGGTCTTATTTTATCTTCAATCTTCTACTTCCTTGTCCTTCAACTCCTTTGGACGATTCCGGAACTTCAACGTCTAACAAGAGAGAAAGCACAAAACAAACAAAATTCAAAAAGACAAATCAAATAAACTCAAAATTGTAATTGAATGGTATCAGAAGGTATATATTGAATTTAGAAACTTGAATTGGTTCAATTGGAGTTCGTATGAGAAAGAACGAGCTCTCGGAAGTTTGATCGGAAAGAAAAATGCTGAAAAAGGAAAAAGGAGAGAGAAACTGACATGTGGGACCCACAAAATATTCCTCAATTACTTTATTTCAGGAATTCCATAAAATGGCTAAGTGTATGACAGGTGGGACCCACTGGATTTATGAATTTCTAGAATTAAAATAATTCCAAAAAATAGGTGGAGAGATTGACATGTGGGCCTCTAGTCTGTGGACCAGGTCCACAGACTTGGGTCAATGGTCCACGAAGAAATTGGTCTATGGAACACCGCCTGACACATGGGGTCCACGATTCATAGACTAGGTCCCCGGTGGACTACATCCACGCGATTTTGGGTTCGGGTTTAGGCACGTTTGGACACGTAGGCGTCTACGTGGCACTGAGTGGCAAGGTAGGGTCGTGAGGTGGCAATGACGTGGGCATGCGGTGGCGTGCTGACGTGGCACTGGCAATGAGCATAGGGGCATGGTGGCGCTTGGGCTCACCGGAGCTAGCAGCCACGACGGCGCTTGAGGATGGGCAAAACGAAACAAGCGATACAAGACGAACAAGGTGACATGGTCGTGGTGCCAAGGGTCGATGGCAATCATCGGTGGCGAGCAAAGGAGTGGTGGCGGCAGCTTGCACGTCGGCGATGAGCTACAGCGAGGCTCCGGGGAAGTGGAAGAGAGCATGACGTAGAACATCAAGCGGCGATCATGATGGTGGGGTCCATGTGCGCCGGAGATCACTGGGGACAACGCAATTGGCCAACGAAGGTACTCGGCCAGAGATGGAAGAGAAGGGGAAGATATCGGCATTCGCTGGACGAAACAAGAAATTGAAAACCAAGGATTGTAGATCAGGACGTGTAACATGGGGTGACGCGAAAGATTTGGAGAGGAATTTACCAATGCAAAGGAGGAATGCGCGGAGGTGTAGCCGTGCACGGCACAACGAGACGAGAAGACGGAGGCGACCGAGCTGTGGTGTCAGAGAGCTCGAGATGGTGGCGGCATCGGGAAGAGGAAGGCGAGGCGATCAAGATGATGCGGACGTGCCGGCTCAGGAGGCATCAACGGCAGAGGAACGACAACGGGCATGCCGCACGACCAAGAAGAAGGCTTTCAAGGTGGCTAGGCATTCGAGGCCATGCGAGGTGGGCGAGGGCGCTCAAAACTAGGATGGCCTGGGGCTCTTATAGCCTCTGGATGCGCAGGCGACCCAGACACCAAGGGCAGTGACAGCAAAAAACACATTGCACACGCAAGCGTGCAGGCATGCCACGAGGTGGCGGCACGGCTAACAGTGGGCAGGTGTTTCTAGGGTTTATGGGACCAAGCGCGGGTGGGCCGAGGTGGAGTCGGGCAGAGCGAAACGGGCAAGGTGCAAAAAGCGACGATGGGCCGGGGAGGCTGGGCCGAAGGAGAGAGGAGGTGAAGTGGGCTGATCCAATTCAGCCCATGGAGGGAAAAGAAAATATAATTGAATTTCTGATTTAAGAAAAGGATGGAAATTCAAATGAGACAAAATAAATAGCAAACATACTCGAAAAAAACCAAGAAAATTCCATGTAATAGAAGGAAGCCAAATAACACTGGTTTTAATTTAATTGAAGTTTAGATTAGTCAAATTAAATATTTTGAATTTAGAAAATTCCCAATTAAGCTTTATTAATTCAAATAAAATTGGTGAAATTTTCTAGGGACCTAAACTACTCAAAAGCTTTTTTTTTAAAAGCCAAATTTTGGGACGTTACAACCCCCCCCCCTAACAGAATCTCATCCTCGAGATTCAGGCTGGCTAGGGAAATAGGTTAGGGAACTCAGCCTTCAAGTTCTTTTCTTGCTTTTAAACTGATTTGACTTTGACAGAAGTACTCTTCTGAACACTTACGGAACAAACATCTTGCTTCTTGCTGAACTTCTTACTTCAACGAAAATTTGACAAACTGGCTCTTGGCAGGAAAGGACTTCTAGCACTTGATTGCTTCTAACGGTGACTGCCTGATTGGTGCTCAAAAATACTTCTAAAGATGAGGAAATCCTACTGCTGACTGGTAACTCAAGCTGACGAACTACCTCTTCTTCCGAGTTTCGAAAACTGAACTGACTGACACATCTCTATCGTAAAATTCTTAACATAGAACTTCGACAGGTATCCTGAAGATAGACATGGCTGTGAGGGTGATAATCTGCATAGCTTTTCTGCTTGAACTAAGCTACTTAAAATCCCTTTAGGATTGAAGACACTTGGCCTTCTACTTCATGATTAATGCAAAATCCACATACTTTGTGATCTGATCTGCTTCTAGATGAGCGATGTCTCACACGGTCGATCATAGAGGACTTCAAATAATGACAACTACAAACTGGCTGACATCTGGTGTTGTAGGGGAACTCTACTCACAACAATTACTTGCTTGACTTGGTACTATGAATTAAGACACAACTCATTAATCTTTTTCAGTCTGTCTACTGGTTCGGGGCAATACACAATACTGAACTAAAACGAGCATCCAAGGCTTCATACACACTCTGTCGCTAACATGAGGTAAACTGGGATCATCGGTCTGACGCTAACTCCTTTGGCACATCGTGCAAACTGACCATCTCTGTCGATATGACACTATACCAATTCTAGAAAATACCATCTCTATCGTATACAACCTCTATCGTATACTACTCTACTAGACGGTCTCCAAACTAGGTGATATTAGCAGGCATGAAGCGGCAAATTTCTGTCAAATGATCAATAATCACCTTTCAAGAAATTATATCCCGATTGGGTCCTAGGAAATCCCATGCTTGAATTCTTGGAGGCAAGAGAATTCCAGCTAGCTTCTAACATGCTAGTCCAACTTTCTTGTATACCAGATACATGGTAGCACATTCTGCAACTTTTGCTTCCTTTTGGATCAGCACGGTTCAACTTTGAGATCCTTATACACTTTGGTACTTTCAGAGAAAAATGGAATGCTTGCACTCAAATGTTGGTTTGAGCATCAACTACTTGAGTTTCTTCTTATCAAATACACAAATAGGATCATCGATTCATGGATCATATTCGTTCGCCTTGCTTCATGTGAGGACTGATTTTCTTGACATAACTATTTGGTCAAGTATGATTTTCTAGCATCGGTTTGATCTCTAGGGTTCAACAAATATACTCTTGCACTGACTCAAGACTCACTTCTGAATTTCACAGGTAACTTTAGTTGACTCTTTGCTGATCAACAAGTTCTTGCAGTAGTTCTTTTGATTTAAGCATCTGTCACTATATTGATCTGTCTTGAGGGAATGGATTTCAACCTCATGGTTCTGAATCAATAAAACCATTCTTGCTGCTTCAAGGTAGCAACTTCAAATTATGTCTAAGATAATTCACTGCTTGAAACTTTAGTTGTTAAAAAGTGCATGTGGAACTTCTTAACACATTGATTTTTGGATGCCCCGTGATAAAAGTTATCAAGGTTCTTCTTGGTATCTGATAGTATGAACACTGGAGTTGTGATCAATCTCTTCTGTAGAACTCACAAACTCAGTTCACTTCTAGCGATCTGGGTGAACTTCTCCCTTTGACAACAATGAGGGGTCTTGGCTATCTTGAAACGATTGTCTCACTGATCTTCAACTGACACCGTCTTGTTCACAGACGATTATGGGGAAACTGCAGTTCTTTCTTACAACTCAAACAGGTTGTTCCTGAGGTTCTGAAGGTTAGCTCATGAATAAACTGAACTTCTCGCACATCCTTGTGCAAACAATTTATAATAACAACTCACATTGGCGCTTGCCAAACTGACGAACTTGATTTGACACTGCCTTTATTTGAGAAAATCCTTTGATCTACTCTATCATGCCGAACAAGCAAAGGAAATGTGTCGACAATAGTCCAGATGAGGTCATTCGTCTCTTCCACGGTCTTGGAGTTATCGATTCTTACGTTTTTCCTGCCGATGTAGTCTCCAAGGCTCTGGATGGATGCTTTGACACGATCCACGTAGCAAAGTCATGTTATCCACGAAGTTCTATTTTACCATATTGTTCATACTCTCGCTTCTATGCGTGGATGTCATCCTACCACAGTACACGTCCTAGAAGTATGCCACGATCCACCTTTCGTGTAGGTCATAGAGGCTAGCAATGGCTTGGCTCTTATCTAGGCAGTACTCTCTCACTAGATCCTCCCACGCATTCTCTAACTCTCTCAGAGTAAGCGGATGGTTTATGACGTAAACCAAACACTCCTTCGGCCCGCTGTGCTACGCGTATAGCTTGTTTAGGTTCTGCTTGCACTTCTCCAGCACATGCCACTTGCACAACCATGCCACTTGCACAACTGATGCTGCGTGTGGGGGAAGACGTGCTGGATGGCATCCGCCATGGTTGAGTCCTAATCTGCATTATAATAAAACACATTAGACAGTAAAACTCGTATAGAGATGCAGCTTTTTTACCAACATTGGCAATACATTTGGACTAGATACAGAGAACATAGTAAAACACACGTGCGACAGACAGTAAACTTGATAGACATATGCAGTAATTAGGTTAGAACGGTATGAGAATCACCGATTAACATGTAGATGGGGTCCTTGCCATGCATGCAAGACTGGAACATCCTGAACAGCCACTCGAAGGATGTTGCCTTCTCATCACGGAGCAGCGCGATGCCGGACATGGTGTTCTGCAAATGGTGGTTGGTGCCAACAAATATAACCAGAGGCATCTCATATCAGTTCGTTTTGTAGGTAGTGTCGAATGTGACAATGTCTCTGAAGTCAGCGTATTCCGCGTGGCAGCTCGCGTGGCTCCAGAAGATGTTTGTCACAACACTATCATCATCCACCTATATGTCGTTCTACGACTGACACTCCTTGAAGAAAGCAACCAGCTTGTTCACATCATCGGCTTGGTGAATGATATGTTATGATGTCCCCCATGAATCTCTGACAAAACGTTCATCATAGCGTTGTGAGGGACCTACCAATTTGCATGGTGTCGATGAGCTCCATCAACGAGAGATCAAAGTTCTTGTGTGACAGCATAAATGCGACCAAGGATGACGTCCTAGCGAGTAGATAGTTGTGCTCCAACACAACCCGCTTGATGCATACGAAGCCATCTTTCGGGCTCTTATACAGCTTCACGAATGCCCTGCACCCAATCCTCTTAGAGGTCTTGCTATGTTCACACTCCTTCTTCGTCATGTATAAGTCGTGTTTCCCCCCTAGAGTGCAACATAACTCTTTGATTGTTTTCCAGCTCCTGTTCTTTCTGACGCCAAAACCAGCATGTCACGCGTACCGATAGTAGAACTGGTAAGAAACATCCCCATTATCGAACTTCATGCATACCTGGGGCACCATATGGTCGGGGGCGTCCTCGTCCTGACATCAGTAAAACATAGTTAACATAGTAATATACAACAGAAGACAAGTAAATGATACTAGATAGAACAGTAAATTATTAAAGAGTGTAAACACAGTAAATGGACCTTATATTGGTATTAAAAATGTGCTCGAAGTCTCGTAAAACACACATACGTGGGTGTACGTTTGATCGGCGGCGGGTGTCCTCATCTCGCTCATAGAAACAACTTGAGTGGCATGAGGACTGAGACGTGGAGGAGAGGATCCCGGTTGTCAGGGAGCTTACAACTAGGGGTACAACGTTTACCAGTGATGTAGCCATTTGTGCAGAGAAACCTCGGTCATTCGGCGTTTTGCTAGCCACTAGAGTAAATGAGGGGGGAATCTACACGCGCTGGAGGGAGATGTGGCCAACACTGGTGACACGGAATGGGCACCGCCGAGCGGGGTTCCTTCGCAACCGTGGGGGGGCATCCATTAGTCATTACTGGTGCGATTCATCGGAAGGGAGTCATTGGACAGGAGACGATGGTGGGGGTGATAGGGGATGTAATATCCCAAAGTTCTGTTACCAAAAATAAAATTAATAAAGTTATTATTTTATTGGATTTTTTGAAATTTAAAAGGGTTTTCTTGGTTTTCCTGAATTTCTTGGATTTTTAAAGTCAAAAAGAAATTTTATTGAGTTTTCTAGAATTTTCTTGGATTTAAAGTTAAAAAGAAAATTTTAATTAATTTTTTGGAATTTTGTGGATTTTAAAAAGGTTTTTCCTATTTTCTAGAAATTAAAAATAATTTATGTGCAAAAATAAAAAGCCAACTTTAAGTCGAAAATAATTTTATTAAGGTCAAAATAATTCCAGGAATTTCTGTGAATTTTTCCATAATTTTTTAACTCTATTTGCTATTTTTCTAAAAGCCCTTTTTATTTCTTGCTATTTCTGAAAATAAAAAATTAGTTAAAAAATCATATCCCCCTCGAGCCAAAATCTTTTATCCTGACCCATTCTTTATCTTTTCGCGCCAAATTTGGCTCTCCTCTCTCTCCCTCTCTCACCGACAGCGTGGGCCCACGCGCTAGCCTCCTTCTCTCTTCCTCCTTTCTTCTTCCTCGTTGCATCATCCGCCATTAGCGCCCAGCTGGAGCTCCTCAATTTTCGTCGCATTTTCTCACGAAAACATGTGCATCAATGCCCCATCTTCCCGCCAAACCCGTTTTGTCCGTCTTCCCCCTCCAATCGCGCGCGGTTTCACCAGAACGCGAACCGACCGCCGTAGATCCCGCGCGCCTGATCTCATCCCTCTATCCCTTTGCATCCTTATAAAAGGGAGCATCCCGTGCCCCTCCTCCTCCTCATATCACCCCCAAAGTCCCTCCTCATCTCACCTTTCCTCCCACCGCAATCGCTATTTTCCCTCATCGAACATTGCATTCTTAGTGAGCTCGTCATGGCCATGCCTTTTTCCTCACCGCCAGCCATCCTTACGCGCACATCTGCCGCTGAGGTGAGCACCGTCCTCTCTCTCTCTCTCTCTCAATTGGTGCCCTCGCTGCTGGTCGCCGCTCCGCCGTTCGCCGATAACCATCAGTCCCAAAGCCGTCGGTCCCAAACCCAGGGATTGTTTTGGAAGTTGTCCAGTCAATTAAGGCCCGGTCTGCGAGCTGCGGATTATTAAGCCATTCCGTACTACCACAAGTCTGGTATGGGATACGTCGGGCTAATTAATCTGCAAAGTTCTACTGTTAGTTGTGCCATATTGATGTGTGGGTGTCAGAATGACCTACTTTTTATTATCCCACATGGCGCAAGAGGGGGCTTCTGTTTGGCGTGAAACCTTAGCAGGCATGACTACTTTGGGATGACACATTCTAAAGGCCTTGTGATAATTATTTAGTCGCACACCAATGGAAGTGTGTGAAGTGGACATTATAACTGGATTATCCCTTGTGGGTAAAGTTGTACAACCTCTGTAGAGTGTAAAACTATTGAAATAGCTGTATTCACGGTTATGGACATGCTGAGCAAAGCCTTTAGTGGATTAGACTATGGTTTTGTTTTAAAAAGGAAGAAATCCATTTTACCCCCTCGAGTATCGATATGCAGACAAGTAACCCCTTGAACTAAAAAAGCAGACCTTTGACACTCCGAAGTTGCAAAACCGGTCAACTTACCCCCTGAGGCTGTTTCGTGTGGTGGTATTGCGCACGTGGCATCGGTTCGGCCTAGTTTCGCCAGGTCGGCTGTTGTGTAGGCTAGGTGAGCTGGCAAAGAGTTTTTATGAGTTCGCTGGCGCAAAATACCCTTTACCCCCCTCGCGTTTTTTCCACTCGAGCAGTTGCTTTCTCCCGTCAATCCGGTCTTCCAATCGGTGATTGCTCCCGGTGCTATCCGAATTGCATTGGATGGATTGATTTCCTTCAAAAAGAAGCAGAGCCTGATTCGTGAAATCGGTCTCTTCTCCCCTCTTTCCCTTTTATTGCCTTCCTTATTCGACGATTCCTCGATCTGGATTCCGTGGTTATCTCCTTCGGTTGCTGAATCTATATAACCCCTCCCCTTCTTACTCTTCATGTAGATGTGTTGAGCATATCCGTTGAGTAGTGGTAATGGGTGACCTTCCTGATCTCGTGGGCATGACACGTGCGCGGGTTGGCGGCACTGCTTGAGCTCTCGATGGTAGATGATGTTGATGGGTTGAAGGAGGTGCTCGTGGGGGCAGGCGAGGAGGAGGCGGAGTATATCTGTTTAAGTGGTATATTGAAAGTGGGAGTACTTAAACGAACATATTATACTTCTTTATCACTTTCAGTATATTTATATACACGTGTGCGAATCGAAGCAACTCAAGATTTGTATTTGTGTAGGAATGACCTATCCACTGTATGTTGTTCATATCTGTGGCGGTGCTCACGCGAGCCAAGATGTTGCAGAGGTCAAGGAAATTGACAAGGGTGGATCTAGAAGAAGAAAAAAAAGGGTTCGCCTGAGTCATTATGAACTCATAACACTAATTTGTTGTATGTAATAAGGGAATCGCGAGCTTATATACTAAGTAAACTATGTTGGTTGGGCTAAAGGGCATCAGTGTCATTTGACCCGGGACCATACACTGCATATTGGCCTATGGAAGTGGGACCATGCAATCGGCTCAAACCATCCATCTAGATATGTTGGGATTGCATCCTCTGACATTCCACTGAGAATGTCACGGGTGAACAGTGCCATGACATTCCAAGGATCTGAGCCGTCTGATTGAAAATCAACGGACGAGACCGATTGCTATAGTATCGCTACAGTGCTTGTGAATAGTACTATTGCTACAATGTTTCTACTACACTGTTTTGCTACGTTATTTGCTACAATGCCAGATCTCGATCTCATCCGTCGTTTTTCGATCCGCCAGCTACAAAATAATGTCACAGCACTGTTTACCACGACATTGCCATGTAATGGCAGAGGATTTGCTTCCAGACGTATTATGTACCTATGTACGTACGACCTACTACACTACTGTATCTTCTACTCATGTGGTGCGAGCCTACATACGAGGCGTTATGGCTAGCATTGATGAATTTTTTTTAATAATCTATTTTTCAATTTAGAATTACAAAAATAATACTACCTTTTTTTTGCCAGAAATAAACATCGATCGCTGTATCGTTGGGCGACTTAGACCTAGTCGCCCAATGGTTGGGCGACTTGCCATAGTTGCCCAATGACAGAGCGCCAAGCATTGGAGTCGCTCAATAGTTGAGCGACTTTACTAAGTCGCCCAATGGTTCAACGACTTATATCAAGTCGCCCAACCACTGGACGATTTTAAGTAGTAGCTGTACTATTCAATAAATCTGATTGAAAGAATTGTGTGGGAATAAATGTTACATTTTGTAGGTATTACATTTAGCAAATCTTGTTGTAGGATGTTATTTTTTAAAAATAAAAGGGTGGTGACAAGGTTGGTTGGTCCGTTTGTTATTTTCGTAGAATGTCAAGGGTACGAAATTTGTTAGACTCATAATAACATTTTGTGATCGTCGTATGTTGTTGTAGTGTGCTAAATTTCTAAAGAATTTTGTGAGGACGATAGAGGTAGCAATGATTCATAAGTACGAAGGAAAGTGATATTGCGATGCGTTAGGAAATTTATACACAGTGTAGAACTTTGGAGAAATGGTGCAACGATAACAACACGACAGTTGATCCAACAAGGGGTTACATGGCAAGCAGGCTAACAAACCAAGGATGGTACAGGCATGCCTTTAGGGAATTAGAAATACATGGGACATATGGACGAAGAGGGTCGGACTACTATGTGGACCGGGGCCATTTGCCCTTCCTTGTGAGCTCAGCATTGTACTCCCCGCCGGCCACCTTGGCCTCGGTCGCCATTTCCCTCTTTTTCTCGCGCTCCCTACACCTGCACGCCTCGAGATGGGCCTGCGTCTCCTGCCGGATACGCTAGTTGTGCTCTTCGGTGAGGCGCCCCTCCTCTCTTCTCTCGCGGTCCCTGTTGGCATCCCACTCCTTGCAGTTGAGAGTCCACTAGTCGTGTGGGTGGATCTCCAGTTCGATCCACTTGCGATAGTCACATAGCGGATCCGGGGACTATGGGTAGACGGGAGAGGTTGTTAGTGCGGCCTTTGAAAGAGAAATGGTAGGGGAATATACTGCTACCTCTTCTTATCGGTTGCCAATAGCGGCTCGTGTCCCAACGGTGGTCAGGATAGTCGTAGGAGTAGTTCGCGCAACCCCAGTAACGTATGCCTCCGCCGCAAGAACCCCCTAAAATCTGCCCAGCAAGGCATCACACCAGTCGACAGGCGCATCCTGTTGGAATGCAGGGACTCTCGCGATAGGCAGGCTGAGCAGCAGCGCGACATCCTGCAGAGTGGGGGCCATCTCCCCGAATGAGAGGTGGAAGGTGTGTGTCTCGGGCTGCCACTGGTCCACTAGGGCTGTCAAGAGCGACCGGTCAAATAGGAACCATCGTGACCGCTCTGGACCGGCCTGGACCTCCCCATCATCCTCGACCGGAGCGTCGTGCTCTTTAGTGGCCTCCACCATCCGCATGAGAGGTAGAAGACCGGCATGGCTCAGCTTGCAAAGCACGAAGAAGTGACTACATAGCGGGCATATGACACAACAAAAGTGGCACAGCTTGCGGATAAGTCTGTCTACCCAGTGTGGGTCCAGTCTCCAAGCTCGTCGGGGTGTCCGCGTACGAACCACCCCCAAGTCAACCGCATCGTCCCCGCGAACCGGATGCGGGACACGATGGCTTTCAGCGGTCAAGACGTCGACCCACCGATCCAAAGAGGCGAAATGCGGTCCGAACCACTGTGGTCATGAGCCATACTTGCAAATCAATTTCCAGTTAGCAATTATGACACAATTAGTGGGTTCAATTATTTATAGCGTAGGTCCGGATATTCTGAAAATTAAGTTGCATTCTTGCATAATTCTAGTGATTTTTTTTTCATAACCTACCATGATTTCATATGCAGACCTACGACTACGCTATTTACAGCGATTAATAATATGCATGGACCCTGTCCAGGTGAGTTGCCCGGTATGCACGGGCACCACTATTTTCTAACAAAATATTATGTAATGACTACAAAGTTTTTAATAATATGTTCACAAATAATTAAAACTTATTAACCGATGTTACCAATTATTATCATCAACACTCCATAAAATTAAGTTGTTTTCGCAACTAAATGTGTAAAGAAATTGTCCGATTGGGAAAAAAGCGCAACTAATTATATATAAACATTAGGTATCATTTGAATACAATATTTACAATGCCTCGTTTACCCAACCCTAACATTCGTTCAGCTGATAATTGCTTAATAGCTGGATTTTTACCATTATTTTATTTGCTAACAATATGTCCATACACATGATGTTGCTTGCTAACCTACCATGGTTTCCAAAATACACGCATACAAATTTTTTTAGCTTCGCCACTGATAATATGTGTCGGACCCGGGAGTAACACCCCAAATCCTCTGTGCATTTTTGAACTAGTCCCATGATTAGTAGCTAGTTCACACAGTAAACAGATATGGTAACATCCATAAATTGCACAACTTTATTAATAAATAACAGAGTTTATTACAAGAAAGGCTTACAAGCCAATAATAAACAAACACAGCGGAAGACGAAGAAGTAGTGGAGTCCAGCTGATCTGCCACAGGCAATCGACTGGGGTAGCAGCCTAGTCGTCAAGATCCACACCGGTGGTGAAGTCCTTCTCCTCGAAAATTTATTTGCATTAAGTAAGAGTGATCACAACTTCCGTGCTCGCAAGTTACACCCAATAACAGAGTTAATGCATGCAAGGATATATCAAAGGAAGGCTTATAGGGTTATTTGTGCAAAAGCAATATTTGACATTTTAGATACAATACTAAGTTCAAAAGTAGTTATACTATATCTAAAATCAAATTTCATTTTTATTCATTATTTCTCAAGTGTAGGAAAAATCTCCGTACACAAGTGGTGAAGAACTATCCCCCTCACACCAAGCTTTCTGCCTAAATTTCCCACATGGAATAAACATCCATGAAAACATTTTTGTCAAACCATTTTTAAAACAAAATCCATAGTCTAATCCACGAAAGGCTTTACTCAGCATGTCCATGACCGTGGACAAGGCTATTCAAATAGTTTTATACTCTGCAGAGGTTGTACAACTTTACCCACCAGACACGACTTCTCTAGTTTGTTTGGCATTCGTCGATACCACCGCTCACTACCTTAGGTAAGCAATTCAGAGCACGTGACAAGGCCTTTACAATGCGTCATTCCAACGTAGTTATGCCTCGCTAAGATTTCGTTACCATAGGCTTCGCACCAAACGATAACCCCTCTTACGCCATGTGAGTATTAACAATAAGTCTTCACGACACCCACACAACTAGATGGCACAACCACATTAAAACATTGCAAATTAGTTAGCCAGGTCTGTCCCACTTGAGACTTGTGGTAGTACGAAAAGGCTTTACAATTCGCAGCTCGCAGACCGGTCCTTAATTAACTAGGTGACTTCCAAAACAATCCCTGGGCCTCAAAACATTCGCTGAATTGAGCCCGTGCATAAACTTGCACCCACCAACTATCCAGTTCGTCCATGTTTAAACCAGTTTTTCAATTTGCTTTTCATGTCAAAATATTTTCTGAAATTTCTATGGTAAAAACACATGGTTATTTTTGGCTAAAATTCCCCAAATCAAATACTTTTGGGTCTAAGCATGGCTAAGCATATATTTTTCCAAAACGTTTTAGTTCATACTATTGCATAAACTAGATTTTCATCTAAGGTGACAAGGTATGAATATTTCAATGTCAACATTTGGCCATACAAATGTATTGGGACTAACTATAATTTAAAAATAGGAATTTAAATTACATTGAATAGAAATAAGCATGTAGTAATAATTTAAAACATAATTAATAATTTGAAATAATAGGGTCAAATATGATCAAAGTTATAATTTACCTTGCTTGATTATCCGATGTTCACAAACGCTGTCGAAATCCGGTTGTCCGAAGTTGTCGAAATCTATACGTGTAAATGATCTAAATTCAAATAACATTCAAATAAAATCCAAATAAAATCTAAAAATTATAAAATAAATACTAGAAGGAAGATATCGACTTTATATGAATTTAGGAAGTTGAATCAAAAGAATATGAGTTCATATGAGGGAGAACGAATTTCCAGAAGGTTGAAAATCACATGAAATAATGAATTCCGAATTTGAACTATACACTGAAAAATGTGGTTTTGGATAGAGAAGATCAAATGAGACTGTGTGTATGGCATGATCCACATGCTAGAAAAAGAAGGATGATTAGATGAAATAGAAATATTGGTATGACATGAGGGCCACCTTGTCACTGACTCAGTGAACAACCAACACAATCAACAGTAAACTATTTCACAAACGAACACAGAACATAATCAGAGCGCTCGTGCATGGTGATGGCGACGGAGGCACGATGTAGAACATGTCGAGGCAAACTCAATGGTATAGATGGCTCGGCCAGGGGACGTCGGACTTTACACGTGCGAATTGGACTAAATAATTAACAGAAATTGAATAAATCTAAAAAATATAAAATAAATACTAGAAATTAGAGGATGAATTTAGATGAATTTAGGAGGAAGAATCAATAGATTTGAAGTTTGTATGAGAGAGAATGATTTTCTAGAAGATTAAAATGGACATGTACAAACCACCAAGCACCTACTAGAAAATTTGACACTATTCATTGTCTTTTCCCGCCGAACAGCAAGCATGGAGGAAAAAAGGAAAATGGCAGTGCCGGCTAGAGGAAGAGATGGCGGCGACCGAGAACAGGGAAAATGGTTCACTTACCCCGAGACAAAGCCGTAGGAGGTGGCGGCGCGGTTAGGGACGGCTGGCGGTGACGGCAGCGGCCTCAAAGGCCCACGGTGGTGGCGGCCATGGAGGGAGGCGGTGCTCCGGCGACGATGCCAGCGAGGGAAGGGGAGCACCGTGTAGAGCACGACGTCGCGAAGATGGCGGTGGTGACGAGGATGGTGGAGACCCACTGGAGGCAGCACTAGAGACGGTGGAGAGGGGCTCGGCCGGCGACGAGGAAATGAGGATTCCGATGACTAGGGAGCGAGGGAGGAGGGGTGACTAAGGGGGAAGGGATGAGGAGGAATGGGACACCTCGTGCTCCCTTCTATAGGGAGAGGGAGGCCAGAACGGAGGAGATTATGCGCACGAGGTTCACAGCGGCCATGGTGAAATTTCGGTGTAAATGCGCACTAAAGAGGGAGAGATGGCCGGGAACGGACGCGGCATGAATAGGGGGTTTGAATGCGCTTGAATGTGCGAGAATTTGGGGAGGAAATCATGGTTTTGAAAAGCTTCGTTGGTGCAACAATGGCATCGGTTGCTGCTGGACATTTAGGTGCTTGGCGCCGGCGCATAGAGGGAGCAAGGGGAGAGCTAGGGGAGGGGCGGCACCGACGGCAGTGGCCGGAGGTGAGGTCGGCCATGGAGGTCGGCAAACGGGCAAAGCAGCCATTTGTTTGCCCTCGGGAAGACACAACAGAGAAAACGTTTCGTTGAAGAAGATGAATAGGAGAGAGAAAGGAATGAATAAAAGAAAGAAAGAGGGGTTATGGTCAATTGAAAGAAAGAAGGCAAGCTCGTAGTGCATGAAATGGAGCTCTGCACATTAAGTGTGCTACCCCTGGAGCCGCACTCGGATGGGTGACCACGCGGGAATAAAAATTGATTTATTATTATTATTATTTAATTTTCGAAATATAAATTAAGCAATAAATCGAATAGATTTTTAGAACATAACAAATAGAGTCCAAAAATTCTAGAAAAATTCACAAAAATTCCTAGAATTATTTGAACTTAATAAAATAATTCCAACTTAAAGTTGGCTTTTTTATTTTTGCACATAATTTATTTTTGATTTTAAAACTAAGAAATTAAATAATTGGTTTTATTTTATATTTTTAAACCAAGATAAATCTTTTAAATCAAGAAAATATTTGTGACTAGAAAATCAAATAAAATAATAGCTTTATTAATTTTATTTTTAGTATGAGCTTTGGGATATTACAATATGACACTACACAATACGCATCTAAAGATTTTTCTAATTAACCTACCATTATTTCATTTGCTAACAATATGTCAATACATATGATATTGCTTGCTAACCTACCATGGTTTTAAAAATATAAGCATAAAAAAATAATACTAGAGACTCACCGTCGTCGTCGTCGATGCGAAGACACTTTCTTTCTCCCTCTCCCTCTTCCTCTCCTCTCTTTTCCACAGCCCTCTCCTCTCTCTCTCTCCTCTCTTCTCGCGTCGCTTTCTGGAAACAAATGGGGACTACTCACGGCCAGCCGCTTGTGCGTGGCAATATAAGCGCTCCTAGTCGCCCAACCGTTCGACGACTAGGATCGAATCGTGCTACCGTATAGCGACTTGGAGGAGAAACGTCCAGTCGCCCTATGGTTAAGCGACTTGGACATTTGTCGCTCACCCGTTGGGCGACTATCCCAAGTCGCCCAATCGTGGAGCAATGCGTGATTATTTTTGATAAAAAAGGTAGTATTATTTCTACAATTTTGAATAAAAATAGATTATTAAAAAAATTCTAGCATTGACAGGACAACGACGACCTTGCTCCGAGATGTTTAGCCAGTGGTTGTTTCGACGGTGGTGACGGCCACTGTGTGCTTCATCACTACACGTGTCCGAGAGTTTGGCAGTGGTCGTGTATTGCATCGGTAGGGGTGGATGTCGAGGACGGTGCTCGTCTTATGGAGCTTTTCTCAAAACTTACATAGCTTGATTTAATATTACTTTATTAAAATTTTTAAGTATTTTTAGAACCAAGATAACGAGCTGAGCCGAGCCGAGTCCGATAAATTCAATTCAATTCAAAATCGACTTATTTCAATATTTAATCAACTAATGAGTGTAATTAAAGCTATTTTGAACCGAGCCAACGAGCTCTACTAACGAGCTTTTTTTTTTCACTCCTACCCATAGCGACTCGTTTCGTAGATATGACGGAGGGTGCCTCTATTTTGTTGGATGAGAAGTGTTATGACTTAGTATTGTAGTCTTTTGAAACTCATGACCAGGTACAATGGATCCAGTCAATAGGCCTCTCATTCTAGTCACCTAGATAAATATAAACATGAATTTAGTTATGGCTAGATGGATTGCCCAGCACTATTAGGCCCAGCTCGGGTGGCCCGACTAATAAATCGGGTAGTGTCGTGCTGGCTCGTGGGTCAGGCTACTAACCCAGGCACAGCACTCTGACCTCTCGGGCCATGTCGTGCCATGCCGGCCCAGCAACCTCTGCGCCCATCGCGCTCGACATCCTCCTCCTCAGCACCAGTCGTGCCCATCCTCATCCTTGGCAGCGCGCCCTCGCCCCACACCTTTGTTGTCCACGCCTTACAGCCTCCTCCTCGATCGCCGGCCGTCTTTGGGCCGGGCAGGCGAGCGATCTCGTGCTTCAGGCCGATGTGGGAAGCACGATCGGCTCGAAGCACGACCCATCTGGCCACCTCTACATAAATTCTCAAAAGGTAAAAAAAAGCAACGTGCTACTACACCAAGTCACCGGTATGAATTAAGTTCAAAACACGTCACCAGCATGAATTAGCAAGTTGGTGTGGAACACTCGACATGTGCTAAGGGCCTGTTTGATTTGCTACCCTTCAAACCAAACTAAATATTGGTAATGTCAACAAAAATTGATCGTTGTTTGGTTTACTACTAATACTACTCGTAGAGAACATATCCTGTGCTACCAAATTTATGGTACTACACATGCTCCCACAAAAATAGTGCAAATGATCATGAAAAATATTCTGAACAAAATTGAAAACATTGGTACAAAACCAATATATCATGACACAAAATTTACAAAAATTCAAATCTAAATTTGATCTGCACATTGAGAAACAAAAAGGACAAATTTTAATGAAAAGATAAAAGGGAAAAAGATAAAGCTACAATTCGTTGATTCTTTTTCCTCGTGATAATTTTGAATTGAGTTTTGTAGGATACTTGATTATATCACTCTATCTAACCCTTTTTTGGAATTTTCCTAACTATTTTTACCACTTTTTAATGAGTGGGGGAGCATGTGTAGCACCGTAAAGTTAGTAGCACAGTATATTCTCTCGTATTTTGTAACCCCACCAAAATTTGGCTTGGCTACAGTCCCAACAATATTCTTCTCTGCTAAATTCTGACCTTTCGAGTTCTGAAGTCTCGGTGAAATCTTTGAAGGACCAAGCGGTCAACATACAAGCGGCGTCAGCCGTGGGGCTCAGTGACCGCCCATGTATGCTGCAAGACGCCGCACGCTGCTCGCCGCACGAGCCTTTCCCCAAATTTTTTTTAAATAATCTATTTTTTATTAGAAATTACAAAAATATTCCAGTGTTCTTTTTTTTTACAGAAATAGCCGTCTGTCGCCGAACGATTAGGCAACTGAACCCAGTCGCTTGACTATTAGGCGACTGAAGTGCTATCGCGCAACCGTTGGGCATAAGCACTTGATCGCCCGACGGTTGGGCATGTGTTCTCGCCGCCTTAACCGTAAGACGATTGTGGGCACCACTGCTTTTTGTAATTAATTAGTGATTTAGCAAATCTGATTGTATGATGTTATTTATTTTCAAAATAATAGTGTTGTGACGATGTTGGTTGGTATGTTTGTTATTTTCAGAGAATATCAAGCTGCATCGAAATTTGTGAGACTCGCAATAACATTTTGTGATCATCGTATATTGTTGTAGTGCACAAAATTTCTGTAGAATTTTGGGAGAACGATTGAGATAGTGATGATTGTATGATGTTATTTATTATCATGTGCCAGGGATATGATTGAACGGGCTGAGAATGCTCGTTGTGATTATGAAGATGCCCTAAAACATGGAGGATTCGGACGTCGGTGCGTAATGGTTCTTTACGGGATTGCACTAAAGAGGCATACTTGCAATGTAGGCTTGCTTTGATGGCTTAAGCGGATACACGTAACCAAAACTACATTATAGTCCATGATGATGAAGCACGTTACACATAGTCACATGGCATGATGGTTCGGCTAATTGCTTTAGTCATACTCACTACTACTAGGGTACACTGCGACACAAGCATCCGGACCATGTAAGTCTACATGCCTTTAGGGGATAGTAAATAATATGGGTGTAGGACGGGGGACTACTACGTAATGACCTGACCTACTGCGTGGACCGGGGCCATTTTCCCTTCCTTGGTAGCTCGGCGTTGAACTCCTCGCCGGCCTTCCCCTTCCCCTTGTCACGAGACTATCCATGTCGGGCTGGTATATCGAAGTCGCCCATGTCCTGCGATTCCATGATGTAAGTGCACTGTATAGTGCGAATCGTAAGAAGGATGTAAATTCTTCATGGCGACCGGATACGCTGTGGCGGCTGGGCTCAGCCGCATGAGCCTTTCCCTTGCTCTTGTCGCGGGATCGCTTCACGTCGGGAATTTGGTATGTCGAAGTCGTCCATGTCCTGCGATTCCATGATGTAAGTGCACCGTATAGTGAGAATCGTAAGAAGGATGTAAATTGTTCATAACTCACGTCGTCTATACAGATTACGCCCGGGTGACCGGATCTGTTTGTGGTAGGGCTCACCAAGATGAGCCTTTCCTTGCCCTTGTCGCGGATCTGCCCACGCCGGTGGTATGTCAAGTCGTCCATGTCCTGCGATTTCATATGTAAGGGCACCATATAGTGAAAATTGTAAGAAGGATGTAAATTTTTGATAACTCACGTCGTCCATACGGATTACGCCCGGGCGACCGGATAAGCTATGGCGGTCGGGCTCAGCCGCATGAGCCTTTCCCTTGCCCTTGTCGCGGACCGCCCACGCCTGAAATTTGGTATGTCAAAGTCGTCCATGTCCTGCGATTTCATATGTAAGGGCACCGTATAGTGAAAATCGTAAGAAGGATGTAAATTTTTGATAACTCACGTCGTCCATACGGATTACGCCCGGGCGACCGGATACGCTGTGGCGGCCGGGCTCAGCCGCATGAGCCTTTCCCTTGCCCTTGTCGTGGGACTGTCCACGTCGGGCTGGTATGTCGAAGTCGTCCATGTCCTGCGATTTCATATGTAAGGGCACCGTATAGTGAAAATCGTAAAAAGGATGTAAATTTTTGATAACTCACGTTGTGTAGTGTTGGGTTTGGTTCAACCCCCTTTTATAAGCCCCATGGTTGGTATGGTGTGGTTAATTTCATGCGCAGTATAGAGTCCCGTCTTTTAATTTCAAAAGCCGAGGAGGTAGAGTGTTGTCATGTCGATGCGAAAGGCGGCAAGGCATAGTGTTGTCACGTATTACTTTGCAGTGAGAAGTCATGTCTTGCTTTGCAGAGTGTTGTCTTATCGGACTGAAAAGCTGGCGAGGCAGAGTGTTGTCACGTCTTTCCTTGCGGAGTCTTGTCCCGTGTGGTCTTGTCGCTGCGCAAAGCTGCCAGCCCCGTCTGGTCTTGTCACTGCGCAAAGCTGCCCCGTGTGGTCTTGTCGCTGCGCAAAGCTGTCAGCCCCGTTTGGTCTTGTCACTGCGCAAGGCTGCCCTCATTTTGTCTTGTCACTGCGCAAACCTGCCCCGTTTGGTCTTGTCTATAAAATGTTTTGTTAGCCTCCCCCCGTGGGGCTATAAAATGCACGCCCCACGCTCCGAAATTAGGACCATTCGACCCTTGAAATCGTAGGAAGAAGAACCTTCTCCGTCTTATAGTAACAAACGATGGCAGACGCCGAGGGACCAGTCCAACCGGGGTCGCCGAAGCCAGACCTTCGCGTCGAAAGGAGGGAGGACTTCGGCCCTAACTACCGGTTGATGCCGAAGAAGCGTGCTCAACCGGTATGGCCAAAATGCGGACACCGGGAGGATGCGGTCGTGCAGGTCATAGACGGCCCTTTCGATGGTGGACGGCGTTTCTTCCGATGCCCATACTCTGGGGTAAATAGTTTTGTTCATGTTATTGCTAATACATCATCCGTACTAACCGTCCCGTATAGCAGATGGCGAAATGCAACTTCACCCGCTGGATCGATCCTCGTGTCGACGGTGTCGCCATGGTCTGGCGGTGAACAAAGACTCAACCAAACAGCCACAACAAATGCGTCTCGAGGTGGCGTGACACTGCTTTGGTCGTCATGGCGCAGGTCCATCCGCCGACTGCACAAGGAAAAAGCTAGTCGGACCGTAGTATCTGAAGGAGAGCGCCGCACTTCCAATGCGAACGGCGTCGAACACGTACCCGGAACTGCGACAACCACCGCAAGGGCGGGCCATGCCTCTGTGCCTCCGGGAAGACGTAGTACCCACCCGCGACCGCAGGTGGAAGGACTCCCTGAAACCTGGCCAGAAGGTCCTCGCGCCAGTCGTCCGGAGACTCCTGCGGGAAGGCGGCACCTCCCGCGATAGGGAGGCCAAGAAGCAGGGAGACGTCCTGCAGGGTAGGGGCCATCTCCCCGAATGGGAGATGGAAAGTGTGAGTCTCCGCCGCCACCGGTCCTAGCGTTGTCGGCAGGAGGTTGAATGGGAAGCGTCGTGACCGCCCGGCGGCTTGGCGTCGACGGCGTCGATCGAAAGTCTTGCCGGCTCATCCTCATCCGTGGCTTGCACCATCCGGCGATAGGTAGTAGACCGACATACGGAGAGCTGCTAAGTAACAAAATGTTAATCTGAAGGTGCATTATGGCGAGAAGATAGTGTGGACATATACTAACCTCTTTGTCGGCGTGGGTCGACCTCCAGCCACCCGAGATGTCGCGGCGGATCACCCCCAAGACGATCGCGTCGGCGATGCTCGCGAGGATCACGGAGACCACGACGCGATGCGCGATGTAGCCGGTCGATGTGCTCCTCCAGGAGGCCAAAACTCCAGTCCGATCCGTGAGCCATACCTGCAACACAACTTCAAGTTAGCAAATACACGGGAATGAAAAATCGAATGTAAAGAATAGTACATTTAACTTCCAAACAAACAAATAAAAAGTACTACCTAGCGTGACAGGTTTTCCAAAGTAATAAAAAGGGATAGTACTACAGCACTTACATAAACATTACGTGCAACGTACGATACATGTGTTACGACATTACGTACATGAAATAAAAATTGGGTAGTACTAGAACAGTTACATGAAAAATACAAAGTACAGATGACAATCTACACTGATTTGCACACTGCACACTACAAGAAGTGCTAACGCAAACCATGGCAGTGCCTACTCCTCAGCTGGTGCCTTGCATGTTCTGGCTGTGTGGCCCTTTTGGCCGCAATGCCCGCAACGTCTACCCAACGCCCCGGCTTGTGCTTCGTCCATATCATTGGTTCATTGGTAATACGACGACTCTGCCGACGACCCTTGCCACCCTTCAGCATGTCAATATCTAGAATCCAGATCCTCTTTGCAATATCCAAGGTGGCGAAGTTACCCACAACCCTAAAGTCCCTAAGCTCGCCAGTCCATGCCTGCACCAACCTCTCCTTCAAGAAGTACTCGGACACAAAGTTCAAAGGGTCCATGTGCACAGTCCCGCATGCGGCGAGCACATGAGAGCATGGCTTGTGTAAGATCTTTGGTTTGTTGCACGTACAGCTAGGTTCGTTCACATGATCTCCAAGGCATACCTCGTGGGTGATAAGAGAACGAGCTGTCCCAAATCCGGCTCTATCCCGGAGGAGCACGTCGAAACGATGCTCCATATTGCCCATCGTGTGCACCGTGTGCAACTGGCCCTTCTATGTCTTCGCTTGCATGTATGCCGTAATCTTTGAGAAGTACGGTATTTGAGGGTTGGTGGCATGAAGTGCGGCATTTGCATGCCTCTCCCTGAAATACCCGATTGTGCTGTGCAGAACACCTTCCACGATGGCGATGAGGGGCTGACAATGAAGGCCCCTAAGAACCCAGTTGTACACCTCCGCAAGGTTAGTAGTCATTATGCCGTACCTTGCCCCGTCCGTGTCGTGCAGCAGAGACCACTTGTCCAACGGCTCGGTCTCGATCCAGTGGGAAAAGCACTCGATGTTCCTCGAGGTCCTCCGCCTCGGACCAGCAGGTTCAGACTCTGCTCCCTGGTTCCTCGTGTCCACGTGTTTCCTGCTGTGTTCATCCAGCAGCGCCCATAAGGCGTCAAATTTGCGTTCTTTGGTTACGCATAGCCACCTCTTGAATAGCTTCACCAAGGGTTGCTTCGAACTTCTTGAAAAGTTGGCCCCAAGTAGCGAATACACCATCTACCTCATATCCGCCAAGGAAACGGCCCATCCGGTCTTCCTGAAGTGTTTTTATGGCCTTCAGCATCCCGGCGTGGCGATCATGGATCACGCACACACCAGGACGAGCTCGAACAACTCCCACCCTCAGATGTCGAAGGAACCACAACCAGCTATCGAAATTCTCACCTTCAACAAATGCGATGGCCAATGGCAGAATTTGATTGTTCCCGTCAACGCCTATGGCGGTAAGGATCTGCCCCTTATATTTCCTATCAAAAAGGTCCCGTCCACTGAGATCACGGGCAGCATATGCCTAAAAGCCTCGATCACGAGGACCGAAGGATCTGAAGGCCCTCGCAATATCAAAAACATCGCGAATTTTAGATGGCATGTCCTCTACAAAGATGTCGTGCCGATTTCTCTCTGCGCAAAGACGAAGCATACGAGGAAGGTTGTCGTCGACGCCTCAAAAGATCCAAACCGTCTTTCCAAAGCCTTACGCTGCGACGCCACGCCTTCGCGTAGCTGATCTTGTACTTGAATTTCTTCTCAATAGCCACCATAATGTGCTTGGCCTCCACATCCTTCTTCTCCACTATCTCTCCATACATCAAATTGGCTATGAAGGTCGACGTTAGGTTACGATGTCTGCACAAAACACTACTGAGCATGCAGGAGTGCGGCTCCACCTTCGAGACAATCCAGTGAGTCTCATACTTCGGTCTATGTGCGTGCACTCGCCATGGACAACCGGCCTGCTCGCATTTCACGGTGTACTGCTCTTGGCTAGATTTGACGACCCGAAACGTCCGCTGCATAGACATAGCCCACAGCTTAATGGCATCCTGCAAGGATGTCTTATCAGCAAACATTGAGTGCAACCGAACCTCCGTGGCATGGTACTCCCACGGCGATTCGTGCTCGTCATGCGTAGATAGACCCTCAGCGTCCAATCTATTCCATTCCCGGGGGATGGGAGCTACGTCCTCATCGGAATTGTCCTCGTCGTCTTCTTGTAAAGCTTCGTCTTCAGTCAAGGTCATCCGGGCATCGCTTTCTATTTGATGCAATATGTAATTCCTATGCTCTCCTTCATCAGCCTGTCCTGTAGGCTCACTATGCGGTGACTGATCTTCCTCTCCTCTATCTACCGCGTCGAGCTGATCACAAGCAACATTCTCTGAACTCTTCGTAACACAGCCCTCCGGGTCCTCTTCTTCACCAACATGCTGGGCACCCGAACTGCTCGCACCACCCGGATGATATCCACCGGGGGGGGCCTGCACAGCTTTTTTGGGGCATGGTTGCATAAGTATCACACACTCATATCCACGGCGCCGACATCCTTCTATAAAGGCCTTCCACACTTCTTTGGCGCGTCGGCTTTTCTCAACTCCCATCGATGTTCGTGGGAGACCGGCTCCAAAGCCCTTGTATGTCGATACAGACACCTCGGGGTTCAAAGAGAAGGCTGCGGGTGAGCCAATGCTTCACATCTTTGATTTGTGCATTCTCGCCGTCCCGGTGTACAATGTGGCTTGCAAAATCGCTCAAGTCAACACCATGACGGACCTTCACGAGCGGTGCCAACACCGTAATGCACTTTGTAGGACCGAAAGGCGACTAGAGGGGGTGAATAGGAGCACCTAATCTTTTTTCGCAAAGAATGGATTCAACTTGTAAATCACTCCAATAGCTATGAGAGCTATGAAGATCAATGATTAAGCACGAGGAAGTCTTATGTTGAATCCACTCCTCACCCCCAAAGCTCAAACAAACAAAAGCGAGGAAGAACCGAAGAAATCGGGACAATCGGTACAACCACGAACAAGCGGCGGTTGTACGCATGATCAAATCCCAGATAACCGCAGATGTTAAGTCCGGTTCATCCGATTGTCTGGAACAGCAAGATCCGCTTCGGTTTTCAAAAGAAAAGCGGCGTAACTTTTGAACTCTTGGCCAAACTCTACGAGATTTGAACCACACCTTCCTAACGATACTAGGAACCTATTCCAATCAAAAATTTCAGAGATCCATTCCAAGGTTCCTATCTTTTGCATTTGAGCGAAGAAGGATGCTGGCAGGGCAGAACAAACCTCTAATCCAATCACTTGCTCGTGGATGATTGATGATCTAGATCACCCTAGATGTATTCCCACACGTCATAGCAAGGTAGATTGGGGCAAGAAACAACCAGAGAAACAAAGGATCAAGAAATCTTCAAAAAGAGGTCATCGAAGAAAGAAATGACAGAGAGCTCAAATATGAAACAAACACCATCTCATATTGATCTAGAGGAAGAGAGATACATGATTGATACAAGAGGAATGATTACAAGCTTTCATCTCATCCTCTCCCACTCTCAAACCTCAAGAACACACACTCATCCATTCTTGAGGAGGGAAGCAACGAAGGAACAAGCAGGAGCACCAAAGCGCCTCAACCAACAACCCTCAACCACTAAAGCCTAAAGCAAAAACAGCCACTAAAGACTCTTTTGACTCTAGCAAACCCTAATTCCTTTTCAAGTGCTCTAGAGGGCATGCAGCCCCTCCAATCCTTTATATAGCCTTGGCTAACGGGTCTCCTCCCGTTCGCCCGCTAAGTCCAACGGAGTTCGCCCGCTTGTGCAAATTTTGCGAATTTCGATTCGCCCCATACCTTCCGGAAGCTTCGCGCTCCTTGTCTCAAGACGCCGCAACCACCTCGAGTCCACGTCGTCTTGACACATCGACCGTTCGACCTCGGCGCCACTGCGCCTAGTCCGATCCACCGTGTCTCGCCACGACTCCGCTCGGCGTCCTGCAGACCACACGATAAGAAACACGAAACCGGAACAAGTTCTTCACAACTTGACCTAACGTTAGCTCAAACATGCAATATGCAACACATATGCATGAACACACTTGGATATGACCTATCCCAAAACTCAAATCACCAAAATGGCGAACCTCACAATACAATCGGTATAACCGCCATGTTACGGCGGATCAACGCGACTCGGTCGTCTTGGCTCCAATACCTCACGATCGTTCCGATTTCCAATGAAGACCGAACTCGAAAAAAAAACAACTTCTCCGAATTCTTCAACCGCCATTTACCAATCGGTACAACCGCCTCTAGCGGTCGTATCGCCCATATAACGCCGATCGTTCGATTATCCGACAAATTACGATTGACTTCACGAAAACGCGTGAACCGCGCAACGACATGGTCCGACCACACAAACCAAACTCGACTGACCTAAAACCTTTGTCAATTACTCATCACTCTCATGGAGACACGACCACATGGTCTCTCAATCTCCCCCTTGATGAGAATATTGACAAACTCAGAAAAAGCTTTTAAGAAGAGTTTGAGTTTGAAGAAACCAACATGGTCCAAGAAATGAAATGAAGCTAATGACCATGTCGACAGAAGGAACGCTAGAGCAACAACTGAAAGAGCAAATTGATCTCCAAAGCTCTAAACTGTTCCCAACAGACTTTTTCTTTTCTATTCTCCCCCTTTTGGCAATAAACGCATCAAGAATGCTCAAGAGAGAATATGACATGTCAATGGATGAAATGGCTGAAGTTTGATTATTCTAAGCAGTTAGAGCCATGAGAATTATCCAATATGACCATAATGTAATACACCAAGCCATAACTTAATAAAAAGGCTATCTAGATCATGACAAGATATGTATAAGCTAGCTAGAACACATAGATGACAATCTGAAAAAGAGGTACATTATGTGAGCAAGTCAAGTCATCAATGAGCAAAGTCTCGCTAGAGATATCCAAGGATGATGCAGGCCATGTCAATAAGCTAAGCGTAGCTAAGAAGCTTAAATTGAGACCAAATAGAGTGCTATGCTCAAGATTGAAACATTGGTTAAAGTACATGATACTTTTTGTGGCTTTAAGCACATTGAACACATGAAACATATTTTCTTTTGAAATTCATGGTGGTTTCCAACCAGATTTTTTGTTTTATCATGTGCTAGGTCTCAAGCCTTATGCGACTACTCCAAGCGATAAGCTTAAGAAGATAGTCTAGGTCACCCAAAACTCCCCCTAAGTTCATGCAAGTGCAATGGCAAGCCGTCTCATAGGAGAGAATTGGTGAGATCAGTTTTTTCGCACAAAAGAGATCTTTTTGCCTTTTAACAAGTTGTACTAACTCATGCATCACCAAGAGACTAAAACAGCTCTTTCTAAGGCTCAATATAGATTCATCACTCTACCCAGCCTATTTGACATGGCATGAATCATAAAAGGATAGCTCAAGAAAGACTAATCTCGAGTGCTAACATGACAAGTTTTAGTTTAAGTTGAGCAATTTTAATTAACTTATCATGGCAAAAGCTAGGCTACACATATGAAGTCATGATAAATCTAGCAAATAAGCACAAGTCATGGCAAGGTGTAAAGCATTGTAAACATGTCATAGCGGGATAATAATCAAGGCTCAATGTAGTTATATTACAATGCGAGAATGCTAGAAATGCGAGAAGATCCAGCTCCCCTCAACATTAGATGCAACTTTTAGTTCAAGTTGAGTTAAGTCAATATTAAGCTCGAAGCTCCCAAATGAACTCCTTGAACCAAAACAATAAATCGAGAAGCGGCAAAGAAAACATAAAAGCAGGATCCTTAAAGCATAGATAAGATATAGAGAATACTATGGCTCAGATGACTCTCATCTACCCCATATGACTCTAGGACTATCAAGCGCCTGGCTAACACACTAAGGAGCAAACACGTTCCTGTCTCACCCAAGGGTGGCCCAACCCTTGCTAGAACCTATAAGAAGTGAGTAAGCTCAACCTAGTGAGAAGAGCGACTAATAAGCGACATCCTAGAATCACAAGATAAGAGCAAATCTAAACAACTAGACAAAAGAAGCACTCTAATCTATGCTAGGAGGACTAATCCCAAATGCACCCAAAATGCAATGCAACAGTAAGGAGCTAGAGCATAAATAATATAGTAGAGCAGTAAAACCCAAAGCTCCCCCTCACTACAGTCCATAAGGACAAACCACCCCAAGCTCTCCCATGGTGAAAACCTCGAACTATCCAATGGCTTGGTGAAAATGTCACCAGCTGGTGGTCACTCTCACTGGCTGGAGCACTATATCGCCCTTCTCTACATGGTCTCTAAGGAAGTGGAAGCGGATATCGATGTGCTTGGTGGGAATCTGACCTTTGGGTTCTTGGCAATGTTAATCGCAGAAGTGTTATCACAAAAGAGTGGAACAACATCGATAACTAACCCAAAGTCCTTGAGGTCGAAGCCATCGAGCACTTGACTACAAAGAATCGGGCTGCTGACAACATACTCGGCCTCTGCGGTGGATCATGCAACACGCATCGCTTCCTTGAAGACCAGAAACAAGAGAAGTGCCAAGAAATTGGCGGTGCTGAAGTGCTCTTCCTATCTATCCTCTGACCAAATAAGTCGCATCGAAAAGGCTCTCAAGGAAAGACAGGATGAGGAAGAGTACCAGATACCATAGTCAATGGTAGCCGCAGGTCTGAAGATCGCTTCACCGCTTTGGCGGTGAAACGCGAGGAGAAGCTCAAAACGAGCGCACAAACACACGAAAAATGTATGTCCGGTCTCGAGGCGTTGAGGTACAAGAGGAGCCAATCATCCGCGAAACTCCTTTTGATCAAGCGGCTCGCCATCCTCATTCAGGTCAAGATATTTGTAGAAGCCATGGGAGTCGACTACAGCTTACCATCACTCATGTCGAAGCGCTTCAGAGGTCACGAGTGTACTTTCCTTGATGAAGAAATGTACCCTCCGAGTGCGCTTGATTTGGAAGCCAAGGAAGAAGGTCAACTCACCCATCATACTCATCTCAAACTCGGTGCTCATGACATCCGAGAACCGGGAAACAGTATGGGAAGAGCCGCCAAAGATGATGTCATCGACATAGATCCGACGAGCAGAAGGTCGATGCCATCTTGGCGGATGAACAAGGTCTTGTCAACTTTACCCATCTCAAAACCATGACTTATCAAGTAGGACTTAAGCCTCTCATACCAAGCTCACGGGAGCACTGCTTAAGTCCATCTGGGCTTTGAAAGCTTGAAAACATGGTTAGGGTATTTGGGGTTCTCGAAACACGGAGGTGTCGGACGTAGACTTCCTCCTCAATAAGGCCATTGAGGAAGGCACTCTTCACGTCCATCTGGTAAAGCTTGAAACCCTTAGAAGCGCAAAGGCAAGCGAGATTCTAATGGCTTCAAGTCGAGCTCTGAGGGCAAAGGTCTCCTCAAAGTCTAGACCCTCAACACAGGAAAACCCCGAGCTACCAATCTCGCCTTGTTTGGGATGATTACCCCATCCTCTCTGCTTGTTCTTGAACACCCACTTGGTTCCAATGATATTGTGGCCTCGTGGGGGCTCAACAAGCGACAGACCTTGTTCCTCTCGAAATTTTCTAACTCCTCATGCATGGCATTGACCCATGACTCATCGGATAAAGCATGAGAAACATCTTTGGGCTCAAAAGAGGCAATGAAGGCGAATGGAGACAGAATTGAGATAAGCGATTTTGAGCGGGTAACACGCTCGAAAAGATCTCAATGATCTCGCTCTGAAGGATGAACTTTCGGAAGTGTCTAGGAGGTCTGGGAGAGATGAAGAAGTGGCCTCTACCTCATGAGCCGACGAGGTAGGAGCAGAGCCACTAGCTCAGAGGAAGCGAAGGCAGTCGATCACCTTGAGGTGCGGTGGAAGACGGCACCTCAAGGAGTGGATGAGGATAGGATCGTAGACAACCGTCATCTCCATCGTCCTCATCATCCACAAAGATGGTCTCGGACTGCTCTAAAGAACACGAGATATCTGGCCTAGTCCCTGGTGGCCTCGTCAAAAGTCACCTCGCGAGTCTCTACCATTTTGCTAGACTCGCGGTTCCTGACCCTATAAGCGCCGAAGAAGTCGAGTAGCCTAGAAAGATACAAATCACAGGCGTGACTCGAACTTGTCTAGGTTCCCGGACTTCAAGATAAAGCACTTGCAACCAAACACACGAAAATGAGAGACGCTGGGCTTTAGCAGTATCTCGACTCATAAGAAGTGCTTGATGTAGGAGTGCCCAAGAAAAACTCGATTGAAACATGGCACTTGATCGCAATGGCCTCAGCCCAAAACTTCCTCGGTGTAGAGTACTCATCAAGCATCGTCTGGCCATCTCGACCAAGGTGCGGTTCTTCCTCTCCACAACGCCATTTCTTTGAGGGGCGTATGGAGAAGAGGCGGTGCTCTACACTGTCTCACCGAGAAACTCTCAAAGTAGGAATTCTTGAACTCCGTGCCATTGTCATGCGGATCGCTCGTAAGGCACCCGGAGCTCAACAGACTGACCTACTAAAAGACCTCGGAAATGTGTAAATGTCTCATCCTTCGAGGCTAAGAAAAACACCCAAGAGTACCTCGAGAAGTCATCGACCACAACAAGAACATACCACTTCCCTCCTCGCCGATCAAGACTCATTTGGTCCAAGCTGTGTCCATGTGGAGCGGTGTCCGTGCATCGGTCATAATAATCGTGTGGGGAGGATGAGAAGCGGCAACCATCTTGTCGTCTTAGGCATGGAGTGCAAACAAGATCTTTGACCATCTTGAGTTTGGCAGACCACGAATGAGATCATGGCTGCTAACTCGGGTCAAATGGTCAAATCCAATATGACCAAGTCTCCTATGCCAGAAAGAGAGATCGCGGGACTCAGAAGCAACTAAACACCTGAGAGGATCGCTAGAAGACTCAGAGAAATCAGCACGAAAGATCCTCCCATAACGAGAAATCCCATAAACCAAACTACAGAAGAATCAAGAATTTTGCAATTGTTTTCTTGAAGCTCACCTCGAAACCGTCATCAGAAGCCGAGAAAGCGGAAAGCAAATTGTCGCAGACTTACTAACCAAGGCAACATCCTTAAGAATAAAAGAAGCATTAATACGACAACCTTTGGCGATGACGCGTCTGCACGAAGCGTCTCCGAAGGTGATCGTCTCATCACCGGAGCGCGGGCTAGGAGGAGAACCAACGGAGTCTCCGGTCATATAGCGAGAACAACCGAGTCTACAAGCCAAACCTTCTCCTTCCCTACCCGCGAACTGAGTCAAGCAGAGAGTAAAGTCTCGATCTTGGGATAAATCAACAATGATTTTGGCACCCAATCTTGAATAACACGTCGAAAGCGATGAAGTAGTCAAGCACGATCGACCTCTATCTACCCTCGCTCTCTGTCACTCACAGCGAAGGTCTAAGAGTAGACCGAAGTCATTCTTTGGGTCCGATCGCCTTTCTGAAGGAAGCGAGTGAGCACACAACATCTTGAACACGCCATGGTAGCTATCTCGATAGGGAAAACGAGATCTACCCTCAGGACGGCGGAAGTCACGACTGAAAGCAGCATGAGGACGAAAACCAGAAAACTCGGAAAAACCAAGTCCTCGATGCTGCACAAATCCATCAGAAGAAACAAGCCTAGACCTCGTGTTGGTCTTAGGTGCACTCAAGGTCTGGGGCCGACCCTGAATGTGCCTAAGAGACTCAACATGGTCTCTACGCGCGATCTTGGCGCGCCTGAAGCATCGATCGATCGTGTGTGTCCATCCTTACGATGGAAGGTGCGGTGATACTTCACCTTCGAGAGGTAGAAGCGACATGTGAAATTACCTTCTTGTCGAAATCCCTCGACATAGCCCGCCGACTTGAAATGGACTTTCTCGGTCCTGGCTCGATCTCGATCACACAGTGCTATGGAGTGCGAGCACGGCGGTGGATGCTTCCTCATGTCCTCAAAGAAGTCATATCCTAGACCACGATTAAATCTGCAGATCTTAGATTGGTCTAGAATAAGATTGAGCTTCTTCTTGCCTCCTACAAATCTCTCGAGAGTGTTCATAAGGTACCGACACTCCCGAAAGAGAGAGGTGCAAGAAGAGCGGGGAAGAAGAGCGAGAAGAAGGTAAGGGAGCAAAAGAAGAACCCAAGAAGAGAGGGAAGAATGGCTTGTGCACGCACACCGACTCGAAGGACATTCCATCGCTAGCCGCTTGGTTCACGTTGCTAAGCGTCTCATCCTTACCACCGGGCTTCTCCCCTTCTCCACAATCATATTGCAAGCACAATGTGGCTTCTCTAGAAGGTCCTTAGTTAGCTTCACACATTTCTCATCCAAAGCAATCAAGTCGATTTTAGTTTGTTACACTTAATGCATGGTGAGCTAACAGGTCCTTAGAAGCAAAGCGAGCCAACTTCCTTTCATGATCAATCATATCTTGAAACTGTTTGGAGACGACTTCAAGTTAATAGATTAACTTAGGACAGTTCAAGCATGAATCAATCGGCTCAAGTAAAGAAGCTTGTAGTTCAGCAATTTTATGATCTGCCCGTTTTAAGTTCATCTTCAAGTTATTGCAATTTTCACAAGACTCAGGCAGATCAAGAAGCATGGCATAAGATCCTCTAGCAAAGAATGTCCTTACCCTCACATGAGGTGGGAGAAGTAGTCTCATCAAGAATAAGTAGGGTATGACCATCCTACTCAACTCTAACTCGGCAAGTAGACTAACATTCTCCACCTTAACACTATCAAGTTTGGAGGACACACTATCATGTGAGGTCCTTAACTTCTCCATATCAACTTGACAAAGCGAGCATGTATCACAATCATCACTAGAAGGAGCGGATGTAAGAGCAATAATCTCTAGTGACAGTCTATCTATTTCCTTCTCTAACTCAAAGACACCTAGCCTTAGCTTTAGCATGAAAACCTCCTAGCTTAAGAAAAGCATGATTGAGCTGTTCAGAGGTGGGATCTACCTCGTCAGGTGTGAATACATTTCATTGTCAGTTGAGTTCGCCCTCGAGGGCCATGAAGCACATTGGGAGAAGTCGTCGCCGCCATCCTTGGGCTCTTGGTCACCCGTCCGTCATCGTCGCTCCATCCCTCCACCTCGCCGAGGTCGAGGTCGTCAAAGCGGTGAGGACCGATGGAAGAGCTTCTTGGCTTTGCCAAAGTTGCGGAACTTCTTCTTCTTTGGGCGTCCGAGTGGAGGCTTCTTGTTGCAGTTCTTGTCGGTGTAGTCGTTCTTGCCCGAACCGCCGTAGTCGTTCTTGCCCTTCTCCGGCTTAGGGCGGTTTGCTCGGATGTGGTTGGGGCCACCACACTCGAAGCAAATCACGGGTCCTCCTCTCTTCATCCCTCCTCCCTTTGTAAGCGTGGGAGAATCTTGAGCAAGGAGGGCAAGCCGCTCATCCTCAAGTTGCTCTAAGCGATCATCGGTTATGTCACAGAGAGCGACAAGGAGAAACCGCAAGAAGAATCAAGAAAGCCGGAAGAAAAAGCGGGATTGGTGACTAAGGCCATCGATGTGACTTCGACCGACGAGAGACAACGTCAATCTCGTGAGTCTTGAGGCGCGAGTCTGCCGCATCAAGAGTCGTGGTCGAGAGGTCTGTCGTGTCTTTGATGGTGGTCACTTTCATCTCCCAAACACGCAGATCGAGTGCCGTGAGCATCGACGAGCATTGTCCGAAGTCGGGTATGTGAGACCGACCGCTCGGAGGTTGCTCAAGATCTTGTGAAAACGTCTGCGGCACTCATCTAGGGACTCACCAAAGAAGCATCTCAAATTTGTTGTATTCTCGTTTGAGGCGGGTCTGTCGAACCGTCTTGATCTGGGTGGTGCCCTCATGGTATGCGTCGAGGTCACCCAGATATCGAGGCGACGACGTGTGATATGCTTGGTCAAACTCACTCGACTCAAACCACGGATGATGATGTTCCTTGCCTTTGCATTCGCCTCAACATCAACCATGTTCCGGCATTGATGTTCTCATCGGCAGAACAATAATCGAACCTTGACCTTTCGCCGGATGGCATACCCCAGGCTGGATGTATGTCTCCATTCGGCTCTTCCGAAGGGTGTCGATGCCATCGAAAACAAAGCGGCTTGGTCGAGTACTTGTCCATCGCCACGGCTCTTGAGACCGGTTAAGATCTATTGAAAAGAGCTAACCGGCTCTGATACCAATTGTAGGACCGGAAAGGCGACTAGAGGGGGGGTGAATAGGAGCACCTAATCTTTTTCGCAAAGAATGGATTCAACTTGTAAATCACTCCAATAGCTATGAGAGCTATGAAGATCAATGATTAAGCACAGAGGAAGTCTTATGTTGAATCCACTCCTCACCCCCAAAGCTCAGCAAACAAAAACGAGGAAGAACCGAAGAAATCAGGACAATCGGTACAACCACGAGTAAGCGGCGGTTGTACCATGATCCAAGACAACCGCAGATGTTAAGCCCGGTTCATCCGATTGTCTGGAACAGCAAGATCCGCTCGGTTTCAAAAGCGAAGCGGCGTAACTTTTGAACTGCTTGGCCAAACTCTCGAGATTTGAACCACACCTTCCTAACGATACTAGGAACCTATTCCAATCAAAAATTTCAGAGATCCATTCCAAGGTTCCTATCTTTTGCATTTGAGCGAAGAAGGATGCGAAAGCAGGGCAAGAACAAACCTCTAATCCAATCACTTGCTCGTGGATGATTGATGATCTAGATCACCCTAGATGTATTCCCACACGTCATAGCAAGGTAGATTGGGGCAAGAAACAACCAGAGAAACAAAGGATCAAGAAATCTTCAAAAAGAGGTCATCGAAGAAAGAAATGACAGAGAGCTCAAATATGAAACAAACACCATCTCATATTGATCTAGAGGAAGAGAGATACATGATTGATACAAGAGGAATGATTACAAGCTTACATCTCATCCTCTCCCACTCTCAAACCTCAAGAACACACACTCATCCATTCTTGAGGAGGGAAGCAACGAAGGGAACAAGCAGGGAGCACCAAACTGCCTCAACCAACAACCCTCAACCACTAAAGCCTAAAGCAAAAACAGCCACTAAAGACTCTTTTGACTCTAGCAAACCCTAATTCCTTTTCAAGTGCTCTAGAGGGCATGCAGCCCTCCAATCCTTTATATAGCCTTGGCTAGCAGGTCTCCTCCCGTTCGCCCGCTAAGTCCAACGGAGCCGCCCGCTTTGCGGCCTTGCGAATTTCGATTCGCCCTTACGCACCTTCAGGGAAGCTTCAGCGCTCCTTGTCTCGCCGACCTCGCAACCACCTCGAGTCCACGTCGTCTTGACACATCGACCGTTCGACCTCGGCGCCACTGCGCCTAGTCCGATCCACCGTGTCTCGCCACGACTCCGCTCGGCGTCCTGCGCCCACACGAGATAAGAAACACGAAACCGAACAAGTTCTTCACAACTTGACCCAACGTTAGCTCAAACATGCAATATGCAACACATATGCATGAACACACTTGGATATGACCTATCCCAAAACTCAAATCACCAAAATGGCCGAACCTCACAATACAATCGGTACAACCGCCATGTTACCAGCGGATCAACCGCACTCCGGTCGTACCGCTCCAATACCTGCGGTCGTTCCGATTTCCAATGAAGACCAGAACTCGAAAAAAAACAACTTCTCTGGAATTCTTCAACCGCCATTTACCAATCGGTACAACCGCCCTGCGGTCGTCATCGCCCATAACTGTTGGTCGTTCCGATTATCCGACAAATTACGATTGACTTTCACGAACAGCAGCGTGAACAGCGCAGAACGACATGGTCCGACCACACAAACCAAACTCGACTGACCTAAAACCTTTGTCAATTACTCATCACTCTCATGGAGACACGACCACATGGTCTCTCACACTTTCAATGTAGTGGGTACAAGCATGACTTATTGTATGGCTGCAAATATTTCCAACATTGCAACTAGTCAGATCGCAACACACGATATGCAAATTCTGCTACATTGTGATTTACATTTCTAAGGCCCTTCGTCTATCGTCCACAACTACACGACAGCATGATCATTCATTACCTACGGTAGAGACCACAATGAACGTGCAGTACGATATTTACATTCAACATCAAAAGCGAGCTATTCCATAGCGTGCCTTATCCGATTCGGACGCTAACTTGCAATCCAAAATGCTATAGGTGGCGTTCGGTCTTCTCTGAGCTATACATATTACCTAAGTCAATTAGTTCATACTAATTAACTTCTACTAATTAGTTTATAAAATAATTCATCATCTTTATGCGCTCGGTCACGCATTATTCACCCAATAATAGTCGGCCACGCATGTAACCACACAAACAGCACTAATACTCCATCACAGACTATTTTTTCTCTAACTAAAGTTTCTTATCGCGGCTACTTACATACAAATCAACAACATTTCGATTTTCTACTTTTTTTCTCTAACTAAAATTTCATACGAGTACTACTTACACTACAATTTGTACTAAATAAACTATTTACCTACTACAAAATTTAAACTACAAAATAAAACAAACTTACCTCGCAGATACTGTTTTCCTCTCCTCCCCCTCTATTTTTCCTCTCCTTTCCCTCAATTTTCCTCTCCTCTCCCTCTTTTCTCCCCTCTCCCCACGAGCGTTGGATCCAAATGTTTCCTCTCTCCTTCTCGGGCAGCCGGCGGGGACCGCGCGGTTTCTTATATAGGCATCCAGTCGCCCAACCGTTAGACGACTGGAACTATGATCGCTCTACGGTTCAATGATCGCAATAATGACGCATATGATTCAAATACCGCACCATAAATGCCGAACGGTTGAGCGATAGGACTCCAGTCGCCTAATGGTGGAGCGACTGGATCCGGTCGCCCAATCGTTCGGCGACAGACGGCTATTTCTGTAGAAAAAAAGAACACTAGAATATTTTTGTAATTTCTAATAAAAAATAGATTATTTAAAAAAATTTCCCTTTCCCCGGCGGAGCGAAGGAACGGAACTGCGTCCGACGTTGCACTCCACGCGACGAACCGCAAACCGCGCCGCGCGGGCGTTTGGCTGGGCCGCCACGCTTCCGCTTCCTCCCACCGAATATCTACTGGGCCGCTCGTCACTACCACATGGGTGGCACCTGCACGGCCGCACCCATCGCCAAGCCCGTGCACCGATCAGCGCGGAACAACGAGCGCCGCGGCGTGCAACCTCGAACGGTCGAACCCCTCGCCCAGGACTACAGGACCTGGTCCACAACTCTATCAACGTAGACCAACTTCACCATGTGACACGTGTATATTCACGAATCTCAAAGCGTACAGCCCCATAAAGTCCATCAATCTTTCTTGCACCTATCAAGGAGAATTTATGGGGCTGTGCGCTTTGAGATTCGTAAATATACACGTGTCACATGATGAAGTTGGTCTACCTTGATGGGGTTATGGACCAGATCCTATAGGATTATTTTCCCAATCGCTCGCGGTTGGGCTGACGCCTGCGCGCTGCCATCTCCCTGCGGGGAGGGAGTGGACTACCCATCCAGCCGCGCGCCCTGCCGCTCTTCTGCCTTTTATTTTTGTTTGCCTCGGCGATAGCCCGAAGAGGTAGGTAAGTTACTGCCGTCCACTGCACGGGCCACGAGGGTCGCGCGCACGGAGCTAGCCACCAGGCGAAATGGGATCCTCTGCATTGCCACAGTATTGCATTAGAAGCGATGCTACAGAGGACCCGGATCCGACCAAGCCGTCGACCACCGTCCGGCCGTTTGCGAGGCTGATATACACTAGGCCTGAGCAAAAAATTAAAAGTATCAAACAAGAACTACGTACCCGGCAAAAGGTGAACCAAGTTTCGGTTGGGCCGCTTCGCCTAGGCCAGATTGTGTCCAGCCCAACATATTATTTTGCTAGATAGGCCCATTGGGCAGGCTCGTTGATTAGGCCATATTATTTCACCCCTGCATTACAACTTCATTTTTTTTCGATTCCTTGAATTACAAATAGCAAATCACAAGTTGCACTTGTACTACACGCTACCCAATTTCCCGTCGCCACGATTTGATTTCTAATGTCGTTCCCTTGGGCACATGATGGCGGGAACAGTGCAAACCAACAGCATGTATTTTTTCTCCTCTTGGAAGGTTGTTTTTTTCTCTCTTGGCTTAGAGCTGCGGCACGTTGTAAGTTGCAACTACAAAGACTGATGACCGTGGATCTCAAAGATGTCAACATTTTCCTCGCACTTTGCGGCTCGGAAAGTTGAAAAGCATGGAAAACCTTCATTGAAACAAAACGCGAAGTGCTACAATTTCCGAACAACAACACGCCCCGATCGGCATAGCTAGCATGTATGACTCTGTGACGTAACAAACCGCGCGCGGCAGCTCGCCGCTCCCCACTTGTTCGCCGCCACTTAATCCGCACCTACCAATTCACACATGCATGCATTAGACTGCTCCTAATGCTTCACATTGACTAGTATCTTAAGCATGCCATGTAGACAAATTAATGATATGGTACCATAGTTAATGAGGAGAGATAATACTCTAGTATCTAATTTAGATACCAGTTTGGGCTCAAAATCCAACACGTAAAATTTATTGTATACTCATGCATGTAATTAAATGAAACAGCCTAAGATACTACACCATAAAAAACCATGTATTGGAAAGATAGTATCCTAAGAGTATCTACAATAGTTTGTTTCTTAGCTTGTTACTAAGAGGAAAGAGAGTACTCAATCTAATAAAAAGAAACAACCATTCCAGTGGATTGTTTCTTAAGATTGTATCTAAGACTTTAATTGCTACAAGCTTGTTGGTAGGCAGTGGGACTCACAAAATAAGTGTTTAGGTAACAACTAAGCCTTCAATAGAGTTTTTTTTGTTGTTTCTTATGTCTTGGTATTAACAATATGATAGTTTCTTCATGTAGAAACAGCTTCACCTTCTCTCCTCATCTTCTCTCCTCCACATCATCTAAAAGCTGATGTGGCAACCTCTTAGTAACAACTGAGATGGATTGTTGTAGATACTCTAACATTCTTTATACACTAAGAAACTACACTAAGATACTGCTCATTGGGAGCAGCGTTACCAATGCCTTCCTGCATGCGTACGATCTGGGACCTGAAAAATTGAACCGGTAGATTGGAGAATTTATGCATCACGCAGTCGCGAGCGGCGGCGCTACAGACTCGAGACTTGCAGAGCAACGCATGCGATCGGGTGACGACTTCACTATATTTTATGCGCCACATATCTCGATCAGGTCGCTAGGTCCGCCAGAGTCGCTAAAACTAGCATACACTATTAATGCATGAATATGTCTGTATGGCTGCATGATACGCGCATGTGATGGCAATATCTCCTTGTATATAATCGACTGCCAGTTGCTGCACAAGATAGCTGAGGGGCGGGACCAGACTTGACCACGTCTCGGATTGAGCTAGCTCGTTCCTTAGTTGAGCCTAGTGTTTTTTGTTTTTTTAGCAAATTCTCTATGGGCTTTAGGTCATAGGCCTAGAGCTGAAGCCTAGGTTGCCCTAGGTCTGGATCCGCCCCTAACCTAGCTAGCTAACTATCTAACGTATTGATCTTAATTGCATTGCAGCTGAACTAATTGAAGGACCATGCTGTCCATGTATATGTGTCGTCCGCGGTTATACCAGTGGCGGAGCCACACTAGAGCATAGGGGTGCAGTTGCACTACCAAAATTTTTGTATGCAGACTCTTTATACAGTATATATACTTAGTATAATACACAGACTATACAATAAATTACATTGTGTTATTCTCAACAATCAATAGTCAGCAGCTCACAAGCACAAGCAATATTTTGTCATGTTGGTTGTACTAGAAACATGTAATTTATTCCACTTGAACCTTTATTATGTCATTTAAATTTTTATGTTGAAATATATCATTTAAGTTCGCACCTTTATGCACACACGAGTGCGCTTTCAGTAGACCTTTATGCACACACGAGTGCGCTTTCAGTAGATATTTTGTAAGGTCGCGGATTTATTTCTGACCTCCGTCTTTCTAGACGTACATATGATATGAGGCGCACTAACGCGTGTGTGTGGTGGGGTGTGTACATATGTGTCTTCCTTGTAATCGCCAAAAAAAAAAGTTTGCACCCCATAGACGAAATCCTGACTCCGCCGCTGCATTATACATGCGCAATGTGAACCAAACATGCATGCATGTGTTGCACGTTGGGTCGCTCACTGACAGCTAGCTCCTACACACATACGAGTTTATTCTCGCTTTGTATATTATGATCGGTTTGACTTTAATTTGTTTGATCCCCATCTTGACCGTTCATGTGTGCAAGGTGATCGATGTGAAATTAAGTAGACCAAGTAGAGACGTTTCAACCGTTTAGATCCATGAAACCGGCCAATGTTAGAGCTGCAAAAAAGATATGCACCGTTGCATGGATAACATGGCAAGCTAAGCCACTGTAAATATGGAGCTCACCATGCTTGCATATGCCACTGACTTTTTGCTATGCAATATATTGCATCAATACACTGGGTGCAATGCTGAGCGGCCATTTAAGGTATATAACCAACGGAAAAAAAAATCATGCATGCAGTTGTTTTTTATCTGATCCATCGAACGTGAAGTAGTCACTTTATGTTTTTTTTTCTTTCGTTTTTTTTCTGATTCATTGATGTATGCTGTCATGCTATCTGCCGCAAGTCTATGAGGGCCTTCTCCCTTTTTAATATACCTGATGGATCTATGAATAAGCTGCAAGATGAACAAGCGCACATGCACGTAGCACCTAATCATCACGAACAGAATTATCTATGCTCGACATCCTTATTCCGTCGAACTGGTTGGTCATGCCGACTATGTACTACAAAATTAAAATATATATTGATTTCAATCGAGATCACGTCTCATTTTGATAATTAGCAACATGATCATTAGCAAAATCCTTATTCCAGCTATGCGGCCACAAGCTTCTTTTTTGAACCTTAACCGGCCACAAGCTGTTTTTTTAACCTTAACCGGCCACCAGCTGTGACAGTGAAGCAATCTTAGTTCAGCACGTAAACATACATACACAAAAGTGTCAGAATACAAACGTTGCGTTTTGCACGCTTTCCTGCAAAAAAGCATCCCCGCTTTCTCTCTCTCCAACCACCCTCCACCCTGTACCTCTCGATCCAGATAGTCATGGTCACCGCAACCCCGACTCCTGCTCGCGTTGCCTCTGGCGTGGTGCCTCGCAGAGCGCTGGTGAGACCTATCGGAGCTCCAACGCAGCCGCTTCTATCTCCTCCCATCGGTGCGGCTACGGCTTATCCTCCTCTCCTGATGCTGCCGTTGCCCGTCTCAATCTCCCCTGCCTTACCCTTCTTCCTCATCTCCGTTGACTACCACCACCTAATCCGCCGCCACCCCTGCCTCCTCCTAATTGCTTGTCATTCTCATCGCCCCGCCGCCCACTGCGCCGGTCCTCCCGCCCGACCTCCCTCCAAGTTCAGGGCTGGTGAACCCGAACCCTAACCGGTGAACCCTAACCTTAACTAGCAGCGGCGAGAGACAACGGTGCCTAAGAGGAGGACGACAAGCTCGTTAGAGAAGATGACCTCGCTAGACGGAGCACAAATCTCCAAGCAAATGGCAAGGGTAAAACTTCATTCACCCTATCTTGATTTCGTAATTGTTCTCCCCAAATTCATAGAAGTAGTAATACATCAATTAACCTCCCAGTTGTAACAATAAATACAATCTTTACACCCAAAAATAGCATTAAAAAAATCTAACGAAAAAAGTTACCATGAACGTACCATATCATCAGATGAAGAAGACAAGAAGAAAATTGATCAACTGCTCTTCCCTACTTGCATGTGATATCAAGAAGGGTAGGATGCATTCAAGTGCGACGTCAAGCACGGCGAGCCCCTCCAGACCCTGGCGTGCATCTTGAGCATCTCCCTCGCCCTTTCCCTTGGCCGGTCGCCGGCGGCGCCGACCTGTAACAGGAACAGCAGCCTCGCCACCACGCCGACAGCTAGCATCTCCTGCAGCACCGTCGGGGTCGCTGAATGCCTCGCCACCGCGTGCAGCGCGCGCACCGCGCTCTCCGTCCCCGCGGCGGACAACCGTGTCGCCGCCCTCGCCACCACCGCCAGCCCTGCCGGGTGCGCCACCAGCTCCAAACGCCCTTCTGCGCAACCGCACAGATGGTCCATGGCCACCACCGCGAGCTCGCACGTCCTCTTGCCGCTGCGGCAGCCCTCGTCGAGGAGCAGATCCACGAGCGCCGCCACGGCGCCAGCATCAACCGCCTTGACCCGGTTCTGACCCCACAGGCAGAGCCGGCAGAGCACGTGCAGTGCCACCTTCACTACCTTCGCCGACAACCTGTCCGCCACCACCCTCACCACGCCTCCCACCAGCTCGGCGTTCGCCGAGGTCAGCCGCGCAGGAGGCATCGCCGACACCGCCGCTTTCAGCAGGTGAATGCCGTACGTCCGCGAGAGGTAGCTTGGCCTCCGCAGCACGGACGCCAAGGTGTCCGAGAAGTCGTCGCCGCCTTCCAAGACCCTCTTTAAGCTGTCCTCAGATAGCTTAAGCGAATGCAGAATGCTCAAAGCCGCCTCCTCCGGCGAGCTCGCCTTTGGCGATTCAAGCACGCCACACATGTCTTCTTTGGATACCAAAGGCTTGGACGTGTCCGCGGAAGCGTGCTTCTTCACGACGGACACGAGGAACTCCACCACGCCGGGCGCGCCCTCGACGCAGCGCCGGTTGCGGTCGCTCTCGGCGACGATGTCCGCTAGTTCCCTCAGGGAAGCCATCAGCTGATCCTGCTGACCGCCACCGTGTCTCACCGCGTCCACGATTGCCGCGACGCGCGCCGCTTCGACGGGCGGGCGCGGGGTGGGGAACCGCTCGACGGCGTGCGCTGCGCACCAGCCCTGGATTAGCCGGCGGAGCGTGTGGTTCGGCGTGGGCTCCCGGTCAGCGGCTTCCAGCTGCAGCTTGGTCACCGGGCACTCGCCGTGGCCGTCCGTGAACACCCACCTTTCGATGCATTCCCTGTCGTAGGTAATCCCCGACGAGAGCGTCACCGGGTCCCGCATGATCTCCAGCGAGATCGGGCACACGAAGTACTTCGGCACCTCCACGGGCGCCGGCGACCCCTCCATGAATTCTTGATCCTACCACTGCACGTATCACACCGTGTGTGTCTACGCTTAATTATGTATCTATGTACACATGAAGGTAGGAGAAGCTAGCAAGAGAAAACAAAAACGTCTCTGGTCGAAACGGGAAAGCTTCTGGAGCTGAAGGAGACTGGAGGGAGCGTTTATAGCCGGCAGGGGAGAGATAGAGGCTACGAAGTCCACGGCGAGAGGTGGGTGAGGGGAGCTGAGCTGAGGTCGATCGGGTCGTGGTTGCCGGACGGATCGGACGGACCGGGGCGGCCACCGCGCGCACGCACTGGCACTGACCACGAAACGTTCTGCAGCTTTGATCTTGCTGGTTTTCTTTATGATTCCGGCCGTTCCTTCCGTTGACTCCTCTCTTGTCCTCTCGCCTCTCGTTGGCTTTGAAAATTTCACGCTTCAGCGAGCTGCTCGTAGAAATGTCAAGCTTCAATTAATTCTATGCTACAGTATTCTGCTCCGTTTCTACTGTGCGTTGTGCTTTGAGCTGCATGTTCGAATGAGACCGTGGAATAGCTTAATGAATAAGAAATCCTATCTGTTCAGCAAATTCCGACTGAACGGTTCATCCATAGACTCTCCCATTACTTAATTAATGCGAATAGCGGTGTTTGTAATCTCCCTCCAGTCAAAAAAAACGTCCCAAAATATAATTTTAACCACTAATTTCTATTGTAATAAATTTATAAAACCTAACAAAATTGTACTTTTATTAAAGTTCTTTTTAGACAATCTATACGTATTATTTTCATGTATTCAATCTAAACATTGAAAAAATATATCAATAATCAAATTTTAAAAAGCTTGACCGTACGTATCCTAAAACAACCTTCTTGTGTGACTGAAGAGAGTATTATTGAACAAAAAATTCATTTTTTACTAGATGCTTTGAGATCGATGAAGCGCACTCCCGTGCTCATGAGACTATTGATTTATCATCGGCCTATTTATGCAATTCTAGGCATGTGTGCATGATGTACATACGTGGATAGTGTGTGTCTCTGTAGACACAACGTAGTACAAATAGTTGAAGCATTTCTGTAGGGGTGTCGTTATCAGTAACTGATTCAACCCACAGATTCAGTCATTTTCTCCAACTGCACGATCTCAATCCATCAGTTATGCTCCTTCCCCATTTTTTATAGAGATCACGAGCCCTAGCATCCAGATCGAGTTGCCTCCCTCTGCGCAGCTGCGCCAAACCCCGCCGCCACCTTGCCAGCATCACCCATGGCACCAGTACCTCTTCCTCTTCCTTGCTGTTGCCTCTGGCAACAGGTGGCGACACCTTCGACGCATCTGTGAGAACCCGCATTATCAAACTAAACTAAACTAAACCATAGTAATCAGTAATTAGCGTTAAATAAAAATCCATCAAACCAGGATCAAAACATAATCTCAGTATTTATCAAACACATAATTAACGCAGTTGACATTATGATTTGTGGTAACAATAATTCAAAACATCAAAGAATATGCAAAGGTTACAACTTTAAAGGCTTTACAACAGTCCTTTTTATAAAGTGGAGTTAAAATATGACAACCCAACTCTTGATACAGGATTAATCTTACAACCCATTACATTGTAAATTACAAGAGTTAATTAAATTACAATTTAATATTCTTGCATTCATATCACTGAAGCCCTCCTTGCCATTTCATCCACCTATCTTCCACCCTCCCCAAAAATCCACACCTTCAGAGGCGGCCAAAGACTCAGAAAATATTTACCAACACATAAAGCAATAATTATAAGTTAGAATACAAATAGATTGACGTCAGTTTCCCCAAAGTGCAGTAGGTTTCCCATATCAACTCAAGTCGGTCGGTCCCTCGATCACCAGGATACCCAGACCAGCTAGAGTTAATCGGCACCTTCCGCTTCCATATGTTTCATTATCTGTCATTATTAGAATCCAACACCCACATTTCTCAGACTACCACAACCCTAATAAAATCCCACAATACATCTCTCCATAAGCCATATCCTCAGTCAGAGCATCACAGGGTCTCACAAGCAACACCACAAAGCTCCAGTCATGAGCCTAGCCGAAGCAATTCCTTACTCCAAAGCCAACACAAGCAATTCAAGCTTCCAGTTCACAGTAAAGGCAAAAGGATAGGATCGTGGTAAAAAGGAATAGGACCATGGTAATAGGGGAATGCACAGGCAAGGGATAAGGCAGCCGAATGCACCTCCCCAGCATGCCACTCTACCACATAAGCCACTCCTCATTTGCAGCCTCACAAGGCAAGCACAAGCCATCTTCCCATTTCACAAAACCGCATCCAAAGCCAACACTATCCCTCTTCTTCTCAGCCGAAGGCAAGTAAGGGAACCCAAGGCAAGCTCAGCTTCTTCAACATCACAGCTTGCAAGCCACCCACAGCAAGGGAGAAGAGGAGAGCACCAGCATGGGGGCCGGCACTACTATCCTCTTCCCCCACCTCAAATCCCAATAAGAGGTAACCCCAGTTACACCTCAGTGTGCACTACACATACACATAGAACATCTCACAGTAGCAGCATCAGAGCTCTCATTGTTTCATTACAGAGCAGGGTAGAGGCAGAGATAGGAGTTAATAGAGAAATATACCTCAGCGTTGAAGTGCACTGCCAGCAGCAAGCACAACCCGCGGTTGGCCAAGAGGGAGTCGAACCCCACCGTAGCAAGCCCTTGTCAAACCACCCTCACCATGCCCCCATCCACCTCCATCCCTTACTCATGCACCACATCAAACAACCATACATCAAAAAGATGAATCAGTGCTCAAAACATAAAAACCAAAAATCACAAGTAGTGGAAGAAGAGAGGGCGAGCTGGGGTAGCCAAGGGCGCACAACTGGGGCCTAGCCGCAAGCCAGGGAGCGGCAGCAGTGGGCGAGGAGGCTAGCGCCGAGGCCGAGCCAGTAGGTGGCGTGGGGAGGTCTTTGGGGACAGGCGTGTGGAGGCGTGAGGGCAGAGCAGGCCAAGAGAAGGAGGAGCCGGAGGGCTGGGCCGAAGGCGGCGCCTGCCCCACACTGCCAAGAGGGAACCTTAGGGGGCGAGGCGACGTTGGGGTCGAACCGGAGGCGGCGTGTAACATCCCAATTTTCTGGGTTTTCTGATATTTTTGAAAATAAAAATAACCATTTGGTTTTGTTGAAATGCTCAAGCTTCACTTGGAGATTTTGGAAATTTGCAGTGATTTAATATGAATTAATCCAACTTCAACTAATCCAAAGTTCAGTTTCTCTGGAGTTGTTGGAGTTCTCTGGTGTTAAAATCTCCTTCCTCTGTTCGCTCCTATCTCCCTCTCGTTTGGACCTGCCCCTCAGTCCAGACCTCCCTTGTGGTTTAGACCTCCCTCTTGTTTGGACCTCCCCCTCAGTCCAGACCTCCCTTGTGGTTTAGGCCTCCCTCTCGTTTGGACCTCCTCCTCTGGGAGACCTTTTAGGTGGTCTTGGGAGACCTCCGGGTGATCCTAGAGACTGGTCACGATCACCCCTTGGTCACAACCACCCCTTGAGTCACGACCTCCCTTTGGTTGGACCACCCTCCCGAGTTTTGACCGGCCCCACCAGTCAGCTCTGCTCACCTTCTTCTTTCTTCCGTCACGTCACTACTGACGCAGAAGTCCTAGCGCATTAAATGTTGTTGTGTCGCATTAAATGCTGTCTTTTCTGCAGTACCCGTTTCCCCCTCTTGTCTCCTCCCAGACCTGCTCCCATCTCTTCCTTTACCTACCCTTGAACGCATGTGCTTCAGAGTCTCTCAACCGCTCTTCCCGTCCTCCCCGACTATAAAAGCCTAAGCAGCTCTCCTTCATTACATTTTCCTCACCCAATTCTCTTGCTCTCACCCAGCTTCTCAGTGCTTGAAGTTTTGCCAAGAAGTTCGCTAGAGCCGCGTCGTCGCCTGCTCGTTGCCAAGGAGCCGCCGGAGCTGCACCGCCTTCGACCACCTCGCTGCCGAAGAGTTCACCGAAGCGCCTACGCCATTCGCCGTCCTCCTCCTGTCTTCTCCGGTCTATCTCTCTCTCTCTCTCTCTCTCTCTCTCTCTCTCTCTCTCTGTCCTGGTGAGTATCTCTGTGCCTTGTTCTCCTTTTGCTCTCGCGACCTCGTTGCGTAGCCGTATCCTTTTGTATTCTTCGTACGACCACGTTGAGTAGTCATACCCTTTGTTGGACCTCCTCCTCAGGACCTCCCTCGACCTCAGTTGGACCTCCTTTCGAAGAGCCCGTTCCTAATTCCTCTTAATTCTGAATTTTTCTTTTGGTTCTAGTTTGGTAGTCTTTGGTTTTTGTTTAGTTTTGTTGTATTTATTTGGCTCTTTTCGCACGTGTAGATTCCAGCTTCTCTGAAGAGTTCTTGGACCCGGTGACCTCTAACGAAGAATCTCAGCTCTTCAACGAAGGAAAGTCGTAGACCTTTGATCATATCATTCCCAGTTTGCAAAATTATATTGTTTTATACCAACATGCATGGCTATTTGTATAAAAAAAATAGTTTGAGAATTAGCTAAACACCTACTCGTCAGTATGACTCCTTGAATACTTGTGTTCGACATGTTGACATGTACCTTTGGTCACCATAGGTGGGTAGTCTTATTTGGACATTCTTATTGCGATAACCAATAAGGGTGCGTATATTGCTTAGACCTGCGTAGTTATGTGTTGTCTCTCGATCACTTGTTTCAATGATGATTAAATTTGACTAAGAGATTATGGAATTGTGGCATGTGTTGCCCTAGCATGCGTTGCCCTGGCCTGTGTGGCCGCGAATAAAAAATTGTTGTGCCATGGCTAGGGTGGTCATTGGCCGGGTTGAACTCAAAATGTTTTCACTCAAGCGAGTGATCATGTAGTAAAGGGGGTGCAGGAAGCACACTAGCATGAGGAGGTCTCGCCTGAGCAACCATTAGTCATTCGTCGGGTTGAACTCAAAATGTTTTCGCTCGGGCGAGTGATCGTGTAGTAAAGGGGGTGCAGGAAGCACACTAGGATGAGGAGGTCTCGCCTGAGCAACCATTTCTTCACCTTGTAAGCCATTGATCCGGGCCATACCGTGCAATCACAAGTCCATTATGGGGTAGACCTGGCCAACTAATTGGCAATGCTTGATTTTGTTCTATTTTGGTGGAAGTGTGTAAGACATGGGATAGACACGAACACTTGGCGCAAGAGGGGGCCAGGAAGGCGAAACCTTAACGAGCGGAACCGAGTCAAAGCAGAACCTTGTAAAAGCCTTGTCACGTGCTCTAGCCTGCTTACCCAAGGTAGTGAGCAGGGGCATCGACGGATGTCAAACAAACTAGAGAACTCGTGTCTTGTGGGTAAAGCTGTACAACCTCTGCAGAGTGTAAATCTATTCGAATAGCCGTGTCCCCGGTTTTGGACATGCCTGGTGATTTCACGCAAGGGGTAGACTTTCTCAAAACTTGTTAGTCTTGGTTGGTTTTGAGTGGTCTGGGCAGTGACCAGGGTGGTCACGAGTTGTCCGGAAAGTGAACAGGGTGTTCACGAGTTGTTTTCAAAGAACTTAATTACTTATGTATTAATCTTTCAACTTGTGCTTTGCAATCTACTTGCTGTATTTCCATTCAATATTGCTTTCGGCAAAGTAACCATAAAGAGCTTCTTGTCAACCCTTGCATGAATACTATAAAGTACATTTCCCTACGGCTTGCTGAGTACATTTAAAGTACTCACAGCTTTGTGCCCTTTGGTTGATTAGCAGCTGAAGAAGACCATAGAGCTCCGACCTCATTGAAGAGGAGGTCTTCGAAGACCTCTCGTGCTAGGGGACGTCCTCCACTCGATTGCCTGTGGGCATGTCGAATGACCTCCACGTGTGCTTTTGTTTTTTTTTTTGCTACGAGCTCTCTGTTGTAAGCCATGTGTGGCAACTCTGTTAAAACCTTGACCATAAGGTCTTTTGCTTATATTAATGTTAATTTATCTGCTTCATCTATAGTTTGTTGTATGGCTGTGATCACATCGTTGTTGAAACTGTGCAGACTAGCTACTGATATTGGGACTAGTCCAGAATGCACAGTGGGTCCCGGGGGTTGCCTACCCAGGGCGTGACACAGTGCTGGGCCAAGGGAGGGCTTGAGCAAGAGGGGGACCCCACGGGCTAGGCTGGTGGCGACGGTAGGAGGTAGGAGACGTCAGAGGGGGAGGTTGGCCGGAGGAGGTGCCAGGACCAGGAGAAAGTCAGCCATGGAGCCAGGAGTGGAGGGAGAGAGAGATGAGGGAAGTAAGAAGTGAATTGGGGGAGAAGGATGAGGCAAAGAGGAGCCTGGGTGTGGTTTCGGCCGAGTGAGGATAGGGTAGAGAGAGATAGTAGGAAAAGAAAATAAGAAAGAATAGGAAAGGAAGAAAAAGGAAAGAGAAAAATTATGTAGAAAATTTTTATAAAAATAAAAATAGGTAGAGAGAACGAATTTGTAGTGTAGTGCAAATTTTGATTGAATCACCGGTGAGGTAGGATTTTTAATCTACGTTAGAATATTTAGCAGTAGATTGATCGGTAGAAAACAAAAGCGGAGAATGCGTATAAATTAACCTGAGACTTCATAAGTGAGTTAGTCGTCGATATAACTCCCAAATTAAATAAATAAGTAATAGGGGGCGTTAGAGATAATTTATTCAAGGTAGATTAATTTAATTAGCATCGGCGTAAAATCGAGCTAGGCGTTTATTTGCCAGCGTAAAATTGAATAGACTTAGTTGTGCGCGGGATTAGTATAGTATCTTATTATGGCGCGATTAAGTGCACGAATAGGCAACGTCGATCTTAGAGCTAGTAGACCATAGAATAACCGTAGTTGGGGAGCGCTAACCTAGCGAAGAACCCGAAAAATATTATTATTTAAAATCTACTAAAAAGGACCAACTAACTATTGTACATTAATAGCACCCAAATGCCACTAACTATTTACTTAATTATTTATTATTCACTCGTGTAGTGTATTGCATTTAGCCGTGGCATAGGGGAGTAATTGATACGGATTTCATCGGCGACGATCTTTTCTATAGTTCTGAAGGCAAGCTTATTTCTTGAACATCAATTGGTTAAACAAAAGAAAAAGAGGATGAAAAGAATTGAGGAATGAGAAATGAGAAGAAAACAGAGTTAATACTATGGCTGGTAAAGGGGGCCCGGGGCAGGAAAGAGATGTGGCAAGAGGTGAGGCCCCTTTACATATGGATAGTATATAAGAATCAACAAAACTCTTACTCGGATATGAGGCCGTATTTAAGTGCCAACCATTTTCCCGTTTTGATGGGCAGAAAATGCTACCTTGTTACGTAATTATGCTCTCCACATCGGGTAAGTAATATGTGTGAGTATGGTGTAAGAAGCAGGCGCTATAGCACTAGGTGGAGTGTTGGGTGAGGAGAGGAAGAACAGGCCCAACCAACATTACCAGAACTCGGTAGTGGCGAGGCCAGCACCGACGAAAAGTAATGGGTGGAGAAATTAATCACGTAACCTGGAAAACGTTCTGTATTCTGAACTCGAAGTTGCATCCAAGGAAATGCGATAGACCTAGCTCAGAATAGCTATGGGTAAAGTGGTACAAGCCTGCGCAGTGCTATACAAAATCATGAATTCATACCAGTCTCCTGGATTGGAGACTACGGGAACTGCCAGGGGTCTATCTTCTCTCCGAGTGACAAGTAGTCTTTTCAGAATTAAAATTTACCACCTAATGTTTTAATGAATTATTTTCAGAAACAGAGTAAACTAGAAAATGAAGTAAAGAACAATGATGAGTCATAAAGTGCATTTTTGCTATTAATGCTTGCTAAGTACATTAGTACTCAATCTTGCTATTATTCTCCTTTGTTAGATCCTAGCCTAGCCGGAAACTATCTCGAGTGGGACGAGGGACACGTAGGCACAGATGAGGCCACAGGCGACGAGAGCACTTGCTACGAGGAGCAGGGTGAGATGGACTCCCTATACGACAAGTGGGACGAATAGACGGTCGGTGCTACAGGGTAGGCAAGAGAGGAAGATTAGTTTCCTTTTGTAGTTGTATATTAATTGTAATAAAGACTATAACCTTGCGTGGCTATTACTGTAGTAAAGATTTACAATTTCTATCTTGTTATTCTGCAGCGTTGACTCTGGTAAGGCTTACTATTCGTCGGAGCGGTGTCTTACCGGACAGATAAATAGTAATCTATTTGCTTAAGTGTGATTACCCTACGGGGTAATAACACGGGGTGCCGCAGCATCTCTTTAATATAACAAGAAAAAGAGGGCGTTCGGCGGAGAGTCTGTGTAGGAGGGGCATGTGGCAATGCAATAGCTGTGCCAATGTGTGGCAACACTCATGCACGCTCGGACATAGCCTTGCCGGTGGCGGCTCTCGACGGTGACGAGGAAGAGGTTACCTGGAGCATGAATCTCCAAACTGATGCAAGGACAGAAAATCGACTGATTTCACAACAAAATCCATGCAACAAATTTTTAGCATTTCCATTTATGTAGTTGCGGTTAGGAAATTTTCAATACTGCTCCCTGTTACTATGATGAGCTAACTAAATAGTCACGTCATTTTCTGTTGGCCCACATGTTGGCAGGGTACGCCTTTGACCTACCTTACACTTCAACGCACGCGAGCATTTCCTAGTGGACTTTTGGTGTGCTGCAACCGTCACAAGCCACCCAGTCAATTACCATATTTATGGTGTGTCTTCTAGTAGCATAGTACTCCATTTCTGTTCCAACTTAATTTTGATACCATGCATCGTCGATCTAACCTAACCTGGCCAAGGTCACAATTAATTAAAACTAGTTAGGTGCTCGTAAGTTGTAGCAGAAACACATATTTTGAACCAAATAATTTTGTATTGTGTGAAGTGTACCACAAGTCTAGAGAAGCTCCCATCGGAAATTTTCAATTGAGTCAGGAATGCAAAATAGCTCCGCATTGCATTCCTTGGCTAAATTTGTTTGAAAAAAAAAAACTCTTTGTGGATATCACGGGGATATACTCATGATCTTAGGATAATGAGACAATTGGCAATTGCTTTGAAGTTTTGTCGAAATTGAAGTTTCAGCAAAGTGTCAGGATAATCGGTAGTACCAATAAGTAAGTTGCGGTATGACCGTAAGTTGAATAAGCGGTAATCTGCTGATGGTAATACTAGGGTTGGAAGCGGTACGTATTTTCGAGAAGATGTTTTTGGGAATTTTGGGTTTCTCAGAAGCGACGATCAGTAGTCTTAGTATCTGCATTAGTAACATAATGATAGTACCGTTTGTATGGTGATTGTCAGCCATTTTGGAGATTTGGCTTTGGGATAGGTCAAGTTCATAGGCTTCAGTGCATATGTGTTGCATGATGCATGTTTTCACTAACGTGGGTCAAGTTGTGAAGAACTTGTTCCCGCAAATGATTTCTTGCTCTATTACTGTGCAGGTTGTGTGGAGGTCAACGACGGTCAACAGCGAGGATGATCGGGACTAAGCTTGGAAAGCTGAGATTCAGAACGATCAAGGATGCCGGGTGAGGTCAATGGACTCAAGCATGGTGCAGAATGGACAAGGATGACCGAACGGGCAGTTCGGTGCGACAGGTTGGATCAAGCAGCGTGGGGGTCAGTACAAGTGCCATGGTGGTTTCGGTGGGAGCCGGACGGGAGAGACTTGCCGACATGATAAGAGCTGTTGATCAACCTACACGTGGCAAAACAGGCGATTGCTTCACCAAGATTGGACTCAGTCTTCGGAGAAGGATTGAGAAAGGATATTTTGGTAATTTCACCTAAATACCATCTTGGTGACCTTTTGGCTAAACCGCGGCGCTAGACGACGCAAGGAGAAGCGGTTTAGGTCAAGAGAAGTTGAAGACGACGTTTTAAAATACGTGCATGAGTTAAACCCATTTGTGTGTGGGCTTAACGGGTGCCCAAATTGGAATATTCTCTAGATACTAGCCTTTAGTATAAATAGGAGAGGGTGCTGTCCAGCAGCCCTCAACCCTTGCATTTTCATAACCCTAGTTGGTATCTTAGGGTTTTGGAGAGAAAGATGGAGAGGTTAGGGTTCTAGAGAGTGGATTGATTGTGTGCTCTTGGGTTGAGCTTTGTCCTCCAAGATGGAGTGGCTGTAAACATCTATCTATCTCGAATCAATCCAAACACGTTTCTCAAATATGAGTTTATCCTTGTTCTTGCTCTTCCTCTTTGATGATTTTGTGTTTTTGATGATCTCTCCTTGAGTTCTTGTGTTGATCTTACTTGCTGTGACATATGGGAGACCATCTAAGATCATCAATCGCTCACGAGCAAGTGTTTGGATCATATTTTGGTTTTGACTCGGTTTTTGGAGCAACCATCATTCGAACGGAAAAATGCCAGAACTTTGGCAAAGATCTTCGTGATCGTCGCATGGAATAGGTTCGTGACATCCTTAGGAAGGTGTGTTTCAAGTTTCGTGAAGTTTGGAGTTGTGGATCGAAAGTTACGTCAATTTTTGATTTCGTTTTCAGACTATTTACTATTCATTCGCCTATTTTTACTGTTCACTGCGGTTCGACCAGCACTGTTCATCCGGTTGTTCCGAATTGCGGTACGACCGATACTGTTCATCCGGTACAACCGGTACTGTTCATCAGCACGTTTTTTTTTGTTTTTGGCCGTTTCTTTTGGGGGTTTGGAGTGGATTCAACATAAGTCTTCCATTGTGCTTATCTATTGATCTTCATAGCTCTCATAGCTATTGGCGTAAAATATGTGTTGAATCCAATCTTAAAAGAAAAATTGATTGAGCTCCTATTCACCCCCTCTAGTCGTCTTTCCGGTCCTACAAGTGGTATCAGAGCCCGGTTAGCTCTTTTCATAGATCTTAACCGGTCTTAGGAGCCATGACATCTGACAAGTATTCCACCAAACCACCTGTGTTTAATGGAGTCGATTTTTCTTATTGGAAGGCTCGCATGCATGCCTACATTGGAGCTCAAGGGCACTCAATTTGGCTTAAGGTCAAAAATCCTTATATAGTGCCAGCCAATGACGATGTGATCACACCTGATGTGGAGGCAAATATCAAGGCTCGAAACTTCTTGATTCAAGGGCTTAGTCGATCTGAGTTTGAGCGTGTCGCTTACTTGAGGTCTGCTCACGAGATCTGGAAGACCCTCGTTGACTACCATGAGGGTTCTTCCGCGATCAAGGAAGTGAGACAGAATCAACTTAAGAAAGAATATTCAAAGATCGAACAAAGGCCCGGTGAATCTTTGGATGAGTTGTGGGGAAGGTTTTCCAAAATCTTTCATAACTTGCGTGCTATGGATCTTGTGTTTACTGAGTCTGAGAATGCACATCAGCTCTTGGGTGCACTTGACGTGAGAGTTTGGGGGATGAAGATCACTTCCATCAATGACAACACTATCATGAGTGAGCTTATCATGGATAAGCTCTACTCGAGGTTGAAGACGCATGATATTCACTTCATCTTGCGTTTTCCCAAGACAGAATCGATGGCTCTAGTGGTTAACCCTTCTAAGGGTAGCTCTTCTGATTATTTGGATTTTGGCTCATCTGATTTTTCATTGTCCGCTTTGCACTCTTTGAGCAATGAGCAGCTAGAGAAGCTACCCGAGGATGACTTAGCCCTCCTATGCACAAAATTCACGAGAGCCTACAACAAAGTGAGGAACAAAAGAAGAAGTGGTCCTGTTACCTACTTTGAGTGTGGTGAGCCAAACCACAGTCGGGCTAAGTGCCCCAAGCTGAAGGGCAAGAAGGAGAAGGACTTCAGGAGGCGTCCTCAAGCTCGGAATGCAAAAGCCAAGAAGCGCAACTACCGAAAGTTCGTTAACCGGGTCCTTGCCGCTCTTGAGAATGTTGATATGAGCGATGTGGACTCGGGAACAGAGGACGACGAGGATGATTCTCGTGGCAAGAAGAAGGCTCAGGACTTCACCGACATGTGCTTCATGGCTAAGGACAGCCACGACGTCGATTCCTCCAACGACGACGATCCCTTCAGCGATCCAGACGAGGTATGCCCCTCACTCAATGAGATGAAACATGCTTTGGTTGTTACTGAATGAAATCTAAAGAAGCAAGCTAAAATGATTAGGAGATAGGATATCATGATTGACAACTTGAACCTAGAAGTGGTTAGGCTCAAATCCATTAATCCTACTGATGATTGTGATTCTTTCTGTAGCTTGCATGATGAATTAGCAAATATGAAATCTGCTTATTCCACTATTGCTAATCAACTTAAAGATGCTCTAGATGAACTAGAATCTCTCAAATCTAGTCCTAGTCATGTTTGCTTGGATGCTATTGCTTTAGATGTGACTTCAGTAAATGCTATTCCTTCACCTTACTCAAATTGTGCATTGCTCGAATTGAAATTGGATAGTGCTGCTAAGGAATTGATGAAATTTGATGCTAGTCACACTTACTCTCATTGTGAGGATAGTAGGATTAAAATAAAGAAAATGACTGAAATTGTTCTTCACTCTAAAACTGCTTCATGTGAAAACTGTCATAAACTCACAATTGAGAATGATGCTCTAAACAAGACTCTAGAGGAGAAATCTAAAATTGAACAATCCTTGTCCATGACTGCGTCCAAGAAAGTAGTTGATTCTAATTCTTGTGCTTTTTGTACTGAAGTTGGGTATAATTTAGATGAGATACAAGAGGCATTTAGAGTCAAGTTCAAAGAGCAGTTGGATAGGATTAGAATATCTCTTGTGTGTCTTGTGAGGCCTTGAAGGTTGAGGCAGTTCTTTACAACGAAATGTATGTTAGGGCAATCAAGTCAAATAAGTGTGCCTCATGTAAGGACCTAGTCAAAGAAAATGACTACCTCAAAAAGACTCTTGAGAGATTCTCTAGTGGGAAGAAGAACCTTAACATCATCCTCGATTGATCTAAGGTGAGTGTAAAGAAGAGTAGCCTAGGATTTAATTCCCAAGAGTATTCTAAGAATCACCTACCTAAGGTTGTGAGAGCTGTTGAGAGTGACAAGTTTGAGGTAGAACCCCCTAAGCCATCTAAGTTAGTCTTTAGATCTGCAGGTTTTTCCCAAACTCTTTCTAGCAAGACAGATGCTTCTAAGTCAGCAGATCAGACCTCTCAAAAGGTCAAGTATCATTGCATCTTCTGCAAGAAGGATGGCCACATAGTTGAGTTCCGCTTCCGTAGAGCTAAGAGTGAGAGGAAGGAGAGAGTGCGTGCTTTGAGGTCCATTAGAGGAGTTCCTTCACCTACGACTGTCTCTAGAGCCAAGCAGCCTGTCTTTCCTACTAGACATAGGTCTAGATTTGTAGATAACTTCTTTGACTCTTTTGGTGGCTCTAGGCAGCATTTTGGGTTAGGATATCGTGAGGAGAGACCACGGGTAGCATCTAGACAGGAGGAGTATAGATCTTTTAGTAGGTCGATTCGGAGAGGTCTAGGTGTTGCACGTGTGTATTCTTATGATTATCCCACTAACCATTTTATTGCTGCTTCTACTACTGTTCCTAAGCATCGTGTGGCTCAGTACTGGGTTCCCAAGTATTTGCTCTCTAACCCTTCGGGATACAAGACTTGGACATCTTGCTTTTCTCATGTGTAGGTACCGGGGACGTGGTTGGATAACATGGACTTAAAATGTTCTGGTCTTTTGCTTCATCACGTGATCGGGACACTTGATGGTTCTCCATCCCCATGATGGCCTCCAAGAGGCATGTGCTTTCATGGTCGGCGTCTTCACCTGTTTTGTGAGCTATCTTACACCTTCATGATTATTCATTCTTGGCGTGTTGTGCTTTTCTTTGTGCTCACTTGTATCATATCGGCATGTGTTTCTCTTATAATATCTTTCATCATGCCTTTGCTGGTACCTTACTTATGTATCCATAAGCTAGATTGTTATTCATTATTTCCAATGGGTGTATAAGTTTGGTTTTGTCATCATGAGTTTGTGTTGTTTTGTATATTTTTTTTATCTTGCTCTTGTTGATTTTTGCTGTGTGTATCCACTGCTTACTTGATAGGAAAAATAAGCTCAGTGACATCGCGTTCAGACGTATTTAGAGGAATGACATTGCGTTCGTGAGGCACTGCAAAATAACATCGCGAAGACATGAAATACTACTGAATGACATCGCCGTCACATTCCATCTGTTAGTTCTTTATTAAAATCGATTAATTCCGTTTGGCCAATTTTTAAATATAGAAAATGAACTCAAAAATTATGACATTTTTGTGGAGCATCTGATATAGTTTAATTGCTTGTATTTTTTTCAAAAGCTGTATCCATTCGATTTTTTCTCTAAAATTCATTAAAGTATACTATTTGTAGGACTTTTCTAATATATAAAATGAGGTCTAAACATTATGAATTTTTTCAGGCTCCTTACACAGTGGACTTGATTTTATAATTTTTTAAGAATTTTTAAAAATTAATTCATGCAATTCCATAATATTTAGACATCATTTCATAATGTCCCTTGTGTAAGTTGTCCAATATAGAAAATGAGGTCTAATTGCATTAATTAATTTTTAAAAATTCTGGAAAAATTACATAATCAATTTCACCTCGTAAGGAGCCTAGAAAACAAAAATTATAATGTTTGGACCTCATTTTCTATATTAAAAAGTCCTACAAATAGTATACTTTAATGAATTTTAGAGAATAAATAGTAATGGATAAAATTTTGAAAAAATACATAAGCAAGTAAACTATATCTGTATGCTCCACAAAAAAAATCATAATTTTTTGAGCTCATTTTCTATATTTAAAAATTGGCCAAATGGAAGTAACTAACTTAACAAAGAACTAATCTGACTAATGTGACGCGATGTCATTCAAAGAAAGATTTCTTGTCTTCGCGATGTTATTTTGCAGTGCCTCTAACGCAATGTCATTCCTCTAAATACGTCTGAATGCGATGTCACTGAGCTAATTTCCCCTAGTTGATATCCTTGTTAGCGTACATTATCCATGTTTTGTTCTCTAACATATCTTATGCTTACATGGTATTATGCCTTATTGTTAATTGTGGAAACATGGGTTTTTGCCTTAGTTTCACTAGCATGCTTTACCCTTGACTGGTGTATGTTGGGTGATATGCTATGCGCTTGTTTGCTTCTATGCCTTATTATGGATTAAGGATATTTTGAGCTTTATCATATCTTGGATAGCATGCGTTGCAATTGTTTTGTCTATCTTCTTGCTCATACCCTTATTTGTTGATTATATGCTTTTATGAGCTTTGGATCATCTTCTGCTATTCTTGCTAGTCGTGTGTCTCAGTACTGTTTTCTTAGATAATGTCTCACTAACCCAGTACCAAGGCATAGACTTCTTCTGTCTCTTTGGTGTAGTCTTTTTAGTTGAGGAGAACATATGGTTCATGACATTAGCTGTTGGTTCTCTTCTCTCATATGCGCATTCGATGCTGGCTATCACTTTTTGGAGACGTAGTATGGTCCAGCTTCTACTCATTCGACTACATCTCACTACCAAACGATGTGACTCAGGTTCGAGCCCCTATAACTTACATGTGTGTTTGGTACCCCTATTTTTTGCTTTGCATAGCGCCTGGTTCTTGTCAGGTGTTGGGTTTGTTGAGTTCTTGGTAGATAGAAGGTTTTGTTCTAGCTCGTGTTCTTTCTAAACACTCTTCTTATCCCTTGGTCTGCTAGGATGCATTCCTCTCTCAATCTAGGTCGAGCTTGTCTCCCAATCACTAGTCCTTAGCAAGTTTTGATCAGCCTGTAAGCTTTTGAGTGTTGGTGTTTTGCTCCCTAGCTAGTCGAGTCTTTTCCCCTAGAGATCTCGTGAAGTAGGAAGTCTTTGTGCTAGTTTGTTTAGTCCAAGGCTTAATTGGCAGGCATCCTCTCCAAACCTTTAGACCCATCCTGGTTTGCCACTTTGAGTAGTGAGGTAGGGGTAATTTATCCCTATGGGTTGGTTTGAGGGGGAGTTGTTTCTTTTCTAAACTTTCCTTGTTCATCTGAACTTTCCTTGTTCAACTGATCTTTTCTTGATCTGTTCTGAACTTGTTGATCTTTTTGATCTTTTGCATTCATTGTACCATATTGTATTTTAAAATCAGCAACTTGCATTGTAATATAAGATCACGGAGCCTTGATTATTATCCTTGTGTGACACGATTTCATGCTTTATACCTTGACATGTCTTGTGCTATTTTGCTAGATTTATCATGACTTTCCATGTGTAGCTTAGCTTTTTCCATGCTTGCTCTATTAAATGTGCAAAACTTGAATTAAAATATGACTTGTTGGATTTTGTGACTAGTTTTACCATAGTGATCCTCTCATGATTCATGCCATGTTAAATAGGCTAAGTTGAGTCTTGAATCTAATTTGAGTTTTAGATTGAGCTATGCTAGTTCCTAAGTTAGGAAAATGAAAAATGATTTCTTTTGTGCGAAAAAACTGATCTCACCAATTCTTTCTTATGAGACAGATTGCCATTGCACTAGGCATGAACTCAGGGGGAGTTTTGAATAATCTAGACCACTCTCTTAAGCTTCTTGCTTGGGATGGCCACGACACGGCTTGAGATCTAGCACAAGGCTAAAAAACAAATTGTGAAAATTGGTTGAAGTTTAGGAGGCAGTTGTGGATGGCTTCTAGTCCAGGACTTGCTTTGCTAAGATAAAACCAAAAATAAATTTTAGCAAGTGCTAAATTTCAAAGTGCTTGAACAAATTGATTCAACATTGAACTCATAGCACTCTAAATTGACTCTTTTATAGCTTCTTGGTTCCATTTAGTTTATTGACATGGCTTGACTCATTTTTGGATACCTTTGGCTAAACTATGATCTTGAACACCTTGTTATACTAAACGATCATTTAATCTCAGATTATTGCTCATTTAGCGTTAGCTTTGCTATATATGATTTGCCATGATATGAAATAGCTACTTCACATAATATGGCTTGGTGTAATACTTGTAGAGTCCTCTTGTATAATTTTCATGGCTCCCTTTGCTAAAAATGAATAAATTGCAGCCATTCCATGTCATTCATGCTCCATCTTCTTCTATGCACCTTGATGAATCCATTGTCAAAGGGGGAGAAATGGTAAAAATAAAGAAATAGGGAGAAAATGAAATTTTTCATGATGATCATAGTGAGGGGGAGCATCTCATTTGCATTTCTTGGTTCCTCACAATGATCAAAAGTCAAATTGAACAATTGTTCTTTCATATGGACCTTAAGTGAGATTTTTTGACTCTTCTCTGGAATTTGAAGCTTTCTTGCTATCCTCTGTCTTATCTCACCTGCTGATACTTTCTGAAGCCAACTTGGTCACTTTCATTGCATTCTCTTGTCTTTGGACCAAGAAAAATTGATTGAGCTCCTATTCACCTCCTCCCCTCTAGTCGCCTTTCCGGTCCTACACTCTTAAATTGTTGTTCAAAGTAAGCAAAAAAAGTTAGACCTCACAATTCTTTCATCTGAAGTCATGCACACATTTGCACTCGCCAGTCATGGCCACTGCTGCTACGTCATTGCCTCCGGTCGCCTCTCTTGAATCAGGCGAAGAGAGGGAGAGAGAAGCCTCCACACTCATTTGACTTCTTGCGTGTGAGGAGGGCAAGATGACCGTCGCCGCTGCTGCGCCGTCCAACCCCCGCCAGCGTCGGCGCCCCTACCGAATGACAACGACCTCCTCTTGAAGATCCTCCTCTGTCTCCCACCGTAGCCCTCCTCCCTTGTCTGGAAGTGACTGCACCACCTCGTGACCAAGCCCCGGTGGTGCACACAAAACTCTAAGAGAAATAGAATCGGGATGGGAAGGCAAAGTGGTGGGCAGTTGGGCTTTGGGATATGCAAGGAGGACAGGGAGGGCAGTTGCAATAGACTTGAGAGGAGGGGACAGAACGCATGAGGCCCCATAGAGCGAATGATTCTCGTCTGTGGGGGAGGTTGCTAGCGATGGGGAGGAGGATCTATCAGCGCATAAGGAGATAGGACGGATGACCATCAACTACAATTTTTAAGTAGTAGAGATTAATATGGTCATCGTACGACTGCAACGTCATGTTCGTCGCTACCAAACATTGTTAAAACTTACTACAACATCAAAGGAGCCCATACTGATAGTCGTATATAATGCTGAGAACTACCATGCATACACCATATGAATTTAATTTGCAACGTTCAACGTTGCACATAAGATATATGTTTCGCGTGCGTGCGTACATGCAAGTTTCAAAAGCCAAAGGCCACATCAATTAAACAACCAAAGTTTTGGCGTGAATGAAACTCAAAGGCAATGTAAACATATGGCACTACATATATGCGCGTGCCACGTGAACATCAAGGACAGTGGGCAACAACTCATATGTCCCTTCTTTCTCAATAGATATCATTATAGGATTTTGCACTATAACCAAGACATGTATACAAAAGACGATCTTGTCCTCATTTATTTGGGCACTTATTGCTTTTGGTTGCTGTGTGTTAGTCTAGTATATAGTAGTAAATGCCTTTAGAAATAGGAATTAGAGCAGTATGCAAAGGTAAAAATTGTCAAAGGTTATTTCGAAAGTGTAGAATGACATGTATTTAGGAACAAACTTTGAAAGCCAGAATGGCATGTATTTAGGAATGGAGTGAGTATTAATTTTGGCCTTTGTAAATGCCTTTACCTTGAGATGCATGCATGCATATGCATATATATATATATATATATATATATATATATATATATATATATATATATATATATATATATATATATCACATTCTAGAGAATGAACTCGAGGTAAAGATACTGAGAGCCAGTGGCAAACAAGGTACAAGGTATCGATGATCGGAACACAAGGCTCCATATCGAACTTACTCGAGAAAGTATTATGAGAACGCTATCAAATAAAGATCGTGTATTGCTGTGGACATACTAAGTGTTTGTATGAGAATACAGAAGGTGTTACAGAACGATTGTAATGATCGTGACTAATGAATGAATACTGTTATCAATCTATGATTCCATATGTTACAGAGAACATGGGCTACCCCTTTGCAGTATTTGAAGGGGTGACAGTTAATGTTGCTAAAGGCACCTCTAATCTTAATGCACGTTCGCCAGGAGAGTCTTGAACCGTCGCGTCCGTTGGTTAACTATCGTAAGTTACTAAATGTGCCAAAAGCCACCTCCCGCTAGTCACGTTGGTAACTGTTGGTGTGTCTGAACCAGTTTGTTGGTCAGGGATTGTCCGAAGTCGTATAATTGATCAGACAATGTCCATAGCTGGTCGTTCATGACCTAAACTGGTCGTCGGCCAGTTTGGCCGCAATAAAAGGAGAATTAAAATTCCTTTATATACTAGTCGCAGGTTCATAACCATTAATAGAATGAGACTTTATTACGTGGGTCTTCCTTGATAGGAACTTTGACTTTGACCAAAAAGGTTGACATGGTCAAGAATGCTCGTCACAAGGCATATAGTATTCACTATTACAGAATGGACCAATCGCGATGGTTGAAAGCTGTCAGAAAAATGGATAAAACGATTTTCCTGATGGGTAACCGCCAGACAATATGTGTTAGGAGTAGTGCGCTGTGGAAATTCAATTTTTCTAACTGTCAACCAATTCGAAATATTTTCCTGGTGGTAAACCATGACGGCCGCTGACAGAAAAAATGGTTGGTCGTCGAGTCTTGGCATCAATATCGCGACGGGGAACCGTTGGAGTAATCTATCGCGGATTTCTTACCTGTCAGTTCTCAACCACCAGGGAAATTTTTTAGACCGCCAATGAAGATAGATGATGATGGATGTGGTTACTGTAAGGAAAATGAAATATCCGTCAGGAAAATGTGTTATGTTTTATCACAAAAGTTGGGATCTGAACCAGCCTAGTAATTCTATTGCTACTTCCGCACATTTGAATTATATATGATCATCTTAGGAACAAACACACATTCAATCAAATGACACTAGAGAATCACAGGCTCATACAGTTGACTAATGCATTACTCATGCATCACAAGCAAGAAATTAACACAAACATCAACTTAACCAGGTTCTGGAACAACACTTCATTGCATTTCATCAACAAATGATTGCATGTCATTACTAGATAACAGTACCACATAAAGTAGATAAAGCATCTAGGTTTTGCTAAGTCACTTCAGTAGCTAGATGAAGCATACACACTATGCTTTTTCATCAGACAAGTAGGTAAAAGAGATTAATCTATTGTGTACCAAGTTGCTGCCAAAAGACTATAAGAGAAGTCGCACTAAGTCGATGCCACAAGTCAAGTTGCACTATTAAGGAAGTCGCACTAAGTTGTTGCCACTGGCATTCCCATCGCCGAGGATTTCATGGTCTGGCTATCAGCTCACATGTGAAGAACTAGTCCCCTACAGCAAACCGTATACAAGTAGTAAATTCGTTGTACTAATTAAAGAGCACAATTTTTAGTCAAGTCCGGCCCTTTCTACTGTTATGTAAACACAAGTAAATCAAATCTAATAATTAAACCTTTACTGTCAAAAAGCTATTGTTTTCACCACCTAAAAGCATGTACAATAGGCTTATGTCAGCCGTCTATAGTCATTGCCATGTAGGATTTTTGCTGACGTGGATGAAAGAGAATGAAGAGAGAGAAATATGATGTCTACAATCTTGTAGCTGACTATAGCACAAGAAAAAAGAAAATCATTAAAAGATTGTGTGTTCTATAAAGACAAATAAAAAGATAGCAGCCGTCTGTACCATTGTATGAGCTGTCTTTAGTGCTGTCTATAGGTGATATAGATAGTTGCTATAGACAGCAGCTGTCTATACCATTGTACATGCCCTAATAGGAATAGAACAAACCGACTACAACAAAATAACAGAGCCAAGTTCATTGTGCCTAACGAGTCTCTCGCCGTGCGTTGTCCATGTCTTATAGTTTTCCCTAACTAGGTGCACTGAACAAGCTAGGATTTTATCAGCCAAAGTGCATAGAACACTACCAGGATCCTGATCTTCTGTGACAGTCAATGGATATGTGCTAACCAAATATTGGAGTTGCGCAACATTTTAACTAATTCAGCTAAGACATTCTAGCTAATATGTCATGTAATTTCCTATGAACTATAGCCTCACAATAACATCGCCATCAACTTAATGGAATTCAGATTTTTCCCATATGTTAGAATATTGTCGGATCCCGGGCTTTGAATACCCGAAGTCTTCGTGTATACCGTACTAGTCCCATGATCAATGGCTAGTACACACATCCACAACTTTAGCATACACATCCATACACAATATACATACAACATGAAACAAATATGATACTTAACTTAAACGATTACATTACATAGTATAATAAACAGCCGACCGGCCAAATAAAACAACGAGTATCAAAAGTAGTGAATTAAACAGCGGAAGCATGACATGTATATAAACCAAAAGTCCAGCGGTATGCTTATCCAAACCCTCATGCAACCGACAAAGAATAAGACTGAGAAAGACCCATAACCGAACCCTCCAGTATCGGGTGCAAAGAACGTGTCGTCGGCATAAGCTCATCCTATAACTCTAAACAACAATTTAAGCAAGATTGAGTACATTGCGTACTCAGCAAGACTTGTAGTGTATCACAGAGTGTGTGTGTGTGTGTGTGTGTGTGTGTGTGTGTGTGTGTGTGTGTGCGTGCATGGCTAACAAGGAATAAGACTCTATGCTATAAGTTATTTTCAGTATTAATCAAGTTTTATTTGCAATATCAATACATAGTACTTTGCAACGGGAATTTAAAGAGCGATTAAATAGATATTGAACGACAAATAAGTACTTGAATAAATAACAAATCGCAACCCTCCTTGGCTACGATCAACATATTATTTCTAGCCATAGACATGGCACTCAACTCAAATATCAACAACAAAATCATTCCCTCATTTTCCAACAAGAACCATTTTGTGCAAAAACCAATACTATACCCGATGGACCGCACCAAGCACACTCATAACCACGAGCACGGCTATTTAAATAGATTTACACTCTGCAGAGGTGTACAACTTTACACACAGCACATGAATTCTCTAGTTTATTTGGCATCCATCGATACCACCGCTCACTATCCTTTGGTAAGTAGTCTAGAGCACGCATCGAAGCCTTTACATCACCTAGTCCTAAACTTGCAATAGCCCAACGAAATGAACACCCTCACTTCACCCGGATACACCCTCATCTCAGTGAGGCATTCACCATTGTGTCGGAAGGTTTTGTTCCCAACACCTCGGTGAAGAGAGCCCCTTCGAACATGTCTACATGGTTCATGCTCGCACTACCACGGCCTACCAACGTGCAAGACTAGTTTTTAATGACTTAATTAGCTAAGGTCATCCTATACCGACACATATGGTTGTACGCTCAGGCTTTAGATTGAGACCACCGGCGTTCGGTCCTTAATTGACCAAGGCGAGGATCTCCTCCTATCTACTTGTGAGATACACCTCTCACATTTCTCAGAATATAATATAACTCATTTGCGTCACAAACTAAGTTTTTCATTTTTATTTTTATACAACATAGGTAAACCCCTCTGGACCATCATTTCAAAATCTCCTAAATTTATGTTCAACATTTCATCCATTTTCTAATTTTACTAAATCTAGAGTCCGGCTAAGCATTTGTGCGATATTAGCACTCGAAATACCCAAATCGACATCATCTATTACCTAATCATAACCTATTGGCTACAATTGCAAGGATACCAATATTTTAAGGAGGATCATGCATTGAATAGGATTACAACTACCATTATCCCTAAATATAGCAATTTTAAGCAAACATACATGCACGCATAATAGATTTTGCAAAAAGAAGTACAATAATTAAAATAGTAGGATCAACATGGTAAAAGGAGGTACTTACCTTGATCTGGTTGCTCTGAATAAGAGGATGAAGGATTGTTGTAAATTTTGCTCGAACAATCGACACCCAATCAAAAGAGCTAGAAGCAAATTAAATATAGCAGAAAAATCTAAATATTTGTGTATATTCAGATAGATCATGATTTTATATGAATTTAGAAGAAAAAAATATTTATTTAATTTGGAGTTTATATGCAAAAGTTATTAACAATTCAATTTGCTTCGGTTTTGAAAATCCAGAAATTATTAAAAGGGTGACGTCGAAAGCGTATTCTCTGAGGTTTATGCTTTCCAAAGAGAAATTGTATTTTTTTTCTTTGAGTTCTACTGAGGTTTACGCTTTCCAAGAGAGAAAGTGTATTTTCCTCTTAACTGAAAGCGGATTTTCTCATTTTTCCAAATTTTATTAACTTACATGTGAGGCCTACTTGTCAGTGACTCATAGTTTTCTTTTCTGAATTTTTATTTATAAAATAGATGTGGTCCCACATGTCATAGACTTATTATTTATTAACTAAATAATTAAACCTATTTTGATTTTAATTATCGATTTGGGGTCCACATGTTAGTCTCTTGGGTTTTAAAACGTGTCTTAAAACCGAGAATAGTGCGTGGCCACATATGTCAACTACACATTTACGAAAAACGTTTGAAATTAGATTTTTGTTAACCTTTTCAGCTAGTCCCACCTATCATACACTTATTACACTTAACCATTGTCATTTAGTGTTAAGCTAATACTCAACCGAGTAGGACCCACTGTTAGAGAGAGAAAGAAAGAAAGAAGCAGCAGAGCTGTGTGGCCGAGCGCCAGGGCAGGCTCGCCGCCAGTGAACGGTGCGGCAATTCAACTCGGGAACAGGAAAAATGGGTTCCTCTATGAACGGCGATTCCACCGGGTGGTGGTGGAGACCGGAGAGATGGACGAAGGTGGCGCTACACTGGCGAGGAGCGGTGGAGTGCCTCGGGTCCAAAATGGCTTTCACACATGGAGCAAATCAGCGGCGAAAGATGGTGCGCATAGGCTTTAGGAGGTATCTATGATGCTACAGGCAACGGCTCAGGGACCAATGGTCACCGAAGCTGTAGCGACAACGCTTCCTGCGGCGGCGCCATGGGTGGCCACGGTGAAGTCTATACTACACTAGCTAATCATCCAATCTAATGCGCATAAAAGCTCTAGAGGACTACTAGAAGCTCACCAAGGTCCTTAATGGCGTCAGGGAATGGCTGGAGTAGCTTGGCGATGTTGAGCAGTGGTGGCGCAGAGGAGGCTCACGGTGACGGCATGCTACGGCGATGGAGATGTTGCAAGGAGATGTGCATTAGCTTGCATGCACGCTGAGGATGGTAAGGATAGAAGGAATCTACTAGTGACTCACTGAGTTGACGTCAATCGTTGAAAATGGTTGCAACGGCAGGATTCGAGGAAGAGCTCGATTCTGGTGATCCCCTGAGCTTGGGTCCACATTAAGCAAGGAAGGAGCATTAGTGTAGTATAGAACGCGATATGATGCGGTCAGGTGAGCTTCAAACTCACTAGAGTGTCGGGAACGCGATGGTCCGAAATGGGGTGTGCGCCGAAGGTGAAGAAGATGACAGCGCGATCATGCTACAGGATTCCTGGAGCTACATCATGCAAAGAAAGAATATCAGTGGGGTAAGGGACAAATGGTGACGTAGGTCACGAGGGAGAGGAAGTTCACCAGAGCAAATGGTTGTGTGAGGCATGCTCACCGGCGTTGAGAATGATGCTCTCGTTCTCTATGATTCAGGGAGCTAGAAGCTCAGAGAAAGCACAAGATGGAACGAGGGACGAGCTTGAGAGATGATGGCATGCATGGATGCCTAAATAGTTAAAAGAAATGTGCAAGATGGGCGGTGAGAAAATACAGCCGCGGCGAGAACTCATGGGCGTGCTTCGGCGTCTTTGCCAGCATGGGAAAAAGGTAGGGAAGAGGCATGGGTGCGGTGACGTACGGCTCAAGTGGACACGATGAGAGCTGTTGGAGTGCAAAACGGTGGGCGGCAGTCGCGAACCAGGGATGGAACAGGCGAACGCGCTGGCACGCTGGTGAGCGGAGGCGGACGAAGGGCCCTGACACGTGGGCCCGACATGTCAGCGAGCATGGGAGCGGGAGTGCTGGCATGGGCTGACATGGTGCAAGCGAAGTTGGGCTAGGTGAAATCGGCCCATTTGACTCTATGGGAATTCAAATTAGGTTTGGAATTTCTAGAACAAGGCTGAGTTTTGCCAAAATTTTGGACCTATCAAACATGCTCTAAAATTTATGAAAAAACTTTTTAGGGCTTCTGGCACCGTGTAGTTTCTTGTGTAAATTTTTTTAGGATTTTAACTATCCTATGATTTTCTCGCAAATTCTTACAATTTGTTGTTTGCGTGTAATTTCACTATTTAATTTATACAAAAGTTCAAAAATCTTGCAAAAATATTTTTCCACACAAAACATGCTGAAAATAATTCCCCCACTTATTTTCATTTTATTTTCCCAAAATTGGGATTTGTGGGATGTTACAAACATTTAACATTAGTGCACTCGCTCACTGATGCACTACTTGTTGACACTCTCACACTCCAATATTTTTTCATAGACATCACAATAATTTCATATACCAAATGTTCATACATGTGCATGTGTAGGTTTTTGACGGTGTAGCATCTCCGCTGGTGGTTGTTCACCAATCTTCTCAAGAAGCATATGATTTGGAACATAATCAATGATTTGGAACATAACCAATTGAAGTTGCACTACACAATAATGAAATTGCTTATAAATGTGTGTGAATTAAAATTATTACCAAGATAATATGGTGGTTAACTTCTTGTTGCTCATCTAGGCTCTCGGCCTTACGGAGTAGTTCTTCATCATGTCGGACCACATTTTGATAAGAGATGGGATTCAATGCCATGATATTTCTTGATTTGGCTGCTGGTAGAATGTCAGCCTTGCAAACAACACCGTTCACTATCGGTGCATTGTTCATGCATGTCTCACTTCATTACAACATATGTATTCAGTAGCAAGTCAATGGTTGAGTTCCTTTAATACAGTGAAGCACAAAATTAACATATATAGTTACAATCTACTAGTGCAAAAAAAGGAAAACTAAGAGACAAATGAGTCAACAAATGTGTGGTAGATAAGATTTCATACCAGGTATTGTGTGGTCCTGAATGGTCGTGATGTGGAATCAACTACGATCAGCAAGCAAGAATTAGCACCACAACTAGCTCCAACTTGTCTAGATGAACTTCTGATGGAAAATTTACAAGAACGTACTCATACCTGAGGTGGTCATCATAACTTGGCTTTTTCTGTTTTCTATTAAACTCCAAAATCTGACTTGCTTACAATGGGGGGCTACCCCTGAATATATAGGATCCCTCTCCTCCTCATGGTCGACCAAAGGGGGGGCTTTTTTCGGCCTCAATTTTGGATTAGGAGCCCTACTCCCTTCCCAATTCGGATTGGAGGAGGGGAAACCCTTCCCAATTCGGATTAGGCAGGGGGGTACGAAATCCACTTGGTTCCAGCCATGTGGCCGAATTCTCTCTATCTCTTTCATACTTTATTTCCTGCTCTAATGCTAATTGTGAATCCTCATTTGATTCGATTTCACTAATCCTCATTAAATGTGGTTTCGCGAATCGTCATTCAATGCAGATTTTTGAAATCAGCATTCAATACATATTTCTCTTTCCTATTTCTAAATTTTGGAAAATAAAAGCTACTCTAATTGCTGAAAATAAATTCCTAATCTATTTCCAATCCTTTTGTCAGTCGGTTTTTGAATCCGCATTCATCTCAGACTTCAAAATTATCATTTCATGTTGATTGGAAAGTTGGTCTCTTCATCAATCCGAATTCAATTTGAATTCCTCTTTTGGGACTCTTTTCTCCTTTGGTTTGTGACCCCATGGCAGTAAGGACGAAGTGTTCTCCCTTTAATCCGAAAGCATTTTGGATTGCCTTAGTCCCTTTCTTTCTTCCTTCTTGTTTTCTTGGTTTTCGGCCGAAAGAACTTGATGTTTCTTTTCTCCTCGGTTGGCTTCCCTCTTTGCAGGAATAACATATCTCTTTACTTGACTAGTTTTACTCTTGGCCGAAGCATGGTCTTCCTTTTCCTTATGTTGCAATTCAGCTCTAACTAGAGTTTTAGTGTTAGTTGGCAATTTAGAATCACTCACCACATTGGTAGATGCTCCTAGAGCCTCATCATCATCTCTTTCTTCAATAAAAGACGTCCTCATCTTTTGGGTAATTTCAGGAAACTTCTTTGGTATATCAAGCACTTAAACATGTTTAGGCTTCTTTTGTGACACCACAACTATCTTGATGGCATTGTCAGCCATTGGCTTCAGCATTTGTTTCTTGCAATCATGAATAAATGAGTATGTGTTGGATCTACCCTCGTGTGTAGCATTATGATCTTATTGCCATGATCGTCCCATTAGCAAATGAAATGCATCTATTGGTACAACATTGCAATCCACCTTATCAATGTAGCTCCCATGAGCAAATGAAACACACACCTTGTGTGTAATTTTGAGCCTTCCAGAATTGTATAACCACTACACGTAGTGTGGTTCCGAATGCCTCCATGCAGACAAATCCAAAGCATGCACCAAATCCTTGCTAATAGATTGGTGTAACTCCCACTATCGATGATCAGCTTGCATGCTTTCTCTTTGATCATGCACTCCGTTTGGAACACACTCCACCGCTGTCCCTTGCCTTTATTTCCTTCACTTTGCACCTTTCGGACCAAAAGATTTACACCGCCCAAAGGAGGTTCACAAATAATTGGACCGTCATCCTGGTGCTCTTTGTCAGATTTCTCGCTTTTAGATTCGCTGCTTGTAGAACTTGTCGTAACGGACCCATCATGAGTAATGAGCACTTTCCGCTGATTTGGATAGTCCTTCATCATATGCTCTCTTCCCTTGCATTTGAAGCATTCAATATCTCTAGTATGAGTAGTAGAGAACGCACTAGAGTCAGCTTTAGATGTTTCTTTACCTCCATTGCTTGCAGCTTTTGATGCCTCCTTAGAAATAGCCCCGTTTGACCGGTGTGTTGTTGCCACTTTAAAATTGGTGCCAACATCATCTCCTTGCAGTTGTAGGCACTTCCACGTGCTGTTGTAAGTAGTGTGGTTTTCTCAAGATTGGCGTTGTAAGATACGTTGTTCTGAATGCACCGCATGATGCACCAGGTCTTGTAGATTATTGTATTCCGATGATTCCATTTTCTTTTGCACATCATCATTCAAACCCTTAAAGAAATTAGCCATGGTTGCCTCCTCAGGTTCATTCACACCCGTATGAATCATGAGAATCTCCGTCTGTTTGTAGTAATTATTTACGGACAAAGAACCTTGATGAAGCCGCTGCAACTTGGTATGCAACGTTCTAGTGTAGTGCATCGGCTTTAGGTGGAGGTAGCGGTTACTCGTGGTGGAAGAGGACGGTCGGGGCGGCCTGAGATGGGATGAAGGCAGGGGAGATGAGTCGGCGGGGGTGGCCGGAGATGAGTTAGGCGAAACGGGTGGAGGATTGGAGGAGAGCAAAGATGGGGAGTGGAGATTGGGAGCTGCTGTTGTGTTGATTTGGGGGAGAATCAGTGGGACGGTTTGCCTTTACCAGTCAAAAAAAATTCACTCCTAAGGCGCAGCCATGAAATCAATGGTGCACTGCAGCAAATTCAGTGGCACAAAGCAGCCAAATTTTGCCCCGTCCGTTGCGAAAATCGTCTAGAAAATTTTCCTGACAATGTGAAATTCTAATTTTTCTAACGGTGTAGATCGACCACCACAAAAATATATTATCCTCACGTGTAGATCTTATACCGTCACAAAAATTGTTCGTACCTTTAACGGCATTAGAAACCCGATAGGGAAATGTATTTTTGTAACGGTGAGACATGGCCCGCGCAATACTTAATCACCCCAAGAACTCTCTGTTTCCGGTAGTGATTATAGACTTACCTCTCGGTCTTTCTGTGAGATCCAAGTCACATCATATGCCGGGGCGAGTCAGCAACAGCGGCGTCCTTCGCCGGTGCTGCATGCGACTGAACGATCTATATATCCATTGACGTACGACGTCGACTCGTCTACAAAGCTCGTGTTAGTCGTATATAATTTGTCCTCTCGATCCCTTGCATGTGAAAGTTAGTTCGGCGTAACGTGAAGGTTCATCAGGAGATCTTGTGGTAAATCATGAAACCATGCGGCTTGCCATTGGTCATCGACCATGAGGAGATTAGGAGAAGATAAGTTGGAACAGCGATAATTTATGGTGCGATTGATCTGAACATGGCGATGCGGGGCCCGCGTATGCGCCAGTCGGCTGCTCGCGTCGGATTCGCTAGTTGGGTCCTAGTTTTAGCTTGGTGTGAGCCGTACGTTCTCACTCTCGATCGCGTGGTGGTCGCGTAGCGTTGGTCGGTGATGGGAGGTGGTTTGGGTTGATTCCAACATTGCAACTAGCCCATAATTAATTCGGTGGGCTCATTTCTAGCGTGTATAGCCAGGTTCCACTCTCCCTCTTATTTTATTTTATTTTTGACTCGGAATCGGTCCACAAATCCACATCGCTGACCTGCCATTTGGCTTCGTTAATTTGTTTTCCAGCAATCAATCTGCCATTTGGCTTCATTAATTTGTTTTCCAGCAATCAATCCGGCCGGCCCTAAACCCTGTTAGTGAATTCATAAACTAGCTAGAACAGCTACGTCGATTTGTCGATTTACACAGCCCTAGACGTCAGTCCGACGAAGAACAAACCCATGGGAATGGGGAAATACTAACAAACTTCATTGGAAATACAGTACAGACAGAGACAACGACTGAAAAGGAAATTGGTTTCCTTCAAAAGAAGAAAAAGAAGAAAGGAAAATTGGTGCAAAAGCCCACCGTGCCATTAGGCAATTGAAGGCCAAATTAGAGCGCTAGGGGGAAGAAAAGGCATCTACAATTAGTCCTCGAAGTTCGAAGTGAACAACCATTGAACCCAGGCCCAAACTGCTGAGCCTCTCTGGTGATGCTCTAACACTGCAAAAGCCCACATTGTCTGCGCAAAAGAAGTTTCAACCAAGCGCCCATAGAGCGGCTGCTGCCTCGCCGCTGGCCATAAAATGCAAGTAGTATTATTTAGACCTGGTTTGCTCAGTGCACATGTGCGTTGAAAGTTAGCACGGCATAACAGCACTGGAAGGAGCAAATGTCATCACCATTTTCTCCTAGCAGCATCAGCGTGCGCAAGTGCAACAGTGCACCTAAATGGAACGGAGAGAAAAGTAGCTCTTCACTGTCCCAACAACTCGTTCCTGTCTTTCCACACTGATGATGATGCTACATCGAATCGGTTCCATGTCTTGCAGTGTCGGTAGGTCGAGCCAAACCAGACGTACAAATGTTGCGCCAGATGCATGCACGGAAGGACCAATGCCTCTTACCATCGATAGATGTCTCATGTCTCTCCAATTGCAAGGCAATTCGTTGGTAGTAGTAGAATGGTTCGAAGACTTCTACACTGTTACATCTCTCAGGATCTCTTCCTTACACTGTTACATCTTTCAGTAACTTTTTAAGTGAATAATTTGCCCCCGATTGTTTTAACTGTTAGTGGATCCTACCCTCAATTGTTTGATGAATGTATGTCACAAGACATCGGGTGAATGTATGTCACAAGACATCGGGTGAATGTATGTCACAAGACATCGGATGGTTGATGCACGCCAGAAGTAGTAGTGTAGCTAAGATTCTGTAGCACGTAGTGACGGTAGTGAGAACTTTCAACCTTCATATGTATATCTAGGAGGCCTCTGAAATAGGGCCAAACCAACGAATTGACTACTCATGGTCTTCTTTTTTATTTCACTGTTTATCAGGGGCAAGGTTAGGAGTTTTTGCCATAAATAACACTGTTTCGATGCGATTCTTCTCGTATGGTATTTGTAAATTTGATATCTCGTTCGTATAGCCATCATGCGGACAAGCATCACAAGTCGATACATGTGCAATGCTGTACGGCTACCGTACGGATGAGCTTGGTGGCAGTACGGACGAGCCACGCCGCACAAATTTGCAAAAGCATTCATTCCTACAATATGCTCTGATCTGTTCCATGCACTTGTGAAGCTGTCGTTAATCTCGTCACCATGCGAGGACCATGTCTTGGTACATCAAGTTCTCCGCAATGCAGTAGACACCAGACAGGCCCTCGCTTGAATCGAGAATCGAGATGCCTACGTAGACCAAGGCCTCGCTTATCCAGTGACGTTAGTTACAAAGCGACCGGCCTGGGATTGTTCGGTGTATTTTGACCAGTGCATTCATCTGTCGGCAGCAAACAAAGGGCCTGTCATGCGTTGCACGGTGGCAGACATTTTGGTCATGGACAACTGAAACATGTGCCGAAGCCATGAAAACGACCAAGTTCTGGCCAAGTAGCACCCTGCACTGGTCCCCGGACTGGGCACCAAAGTACCATGCCGTTCTTTGTTCTGCACGGCCACGGCCCGCGGACCCGTTCAACCTACAGCACATTTTACCGTCCGTCACTGCGAATCCGGCAGGGTCAACCGTTCGTGAAAAAAAAGGGAGAGAAATCACAGCATAAAACACCCATCAAGCTAAAAAAATATCACCGGCGACGCGCAACGGAAGCGAGCCGAGTCCACTGCCGTCTGCCGCTGCCGTCCTGCCGAAAAAAAAACCCCCCAAAAGAACGATTCCTCCACGTCCGACACCGCGCACAGAACCAAAACCAACGCGAAGCGGCCGTAAAAAAAAAGTTCCCCTCCGTTTTGTAAAAACCCACACGTCTCATTGACTTTTTCCTCCCATTCTGCCTTAACGAGCTCGCACACCCACACACGCACTCCCCCGGTTCCCCACTTCGCCTGCTCATGTTGAACCACTCCCATTCCCATTCCCGTCCCGATTCCCTCTCCCCCCTCCTCCACGTCCTCTCCCGCGCCGCCGCCGAGAGCTCGACGCCGTTTGCGCCCTCAGAGCACCAGGACCGGGTGACGACCCTGCCGCGGATGGACGCGCCGTCGCCGTCGGGGCAGCCGACGACGCCGCGGCGGCAGCTGCAGGGCCCGCGCCCACCGCGGCTCAACGTGCGGATGGAATCGCACGCCATCAAGAAGCCGTCGGGGCGCCGGCGCCTGGGCAGGCGCAGACACAGGGCCGGCGGGAGCAGCAGCAGCAGCAGCCCGGGCCGCCGCCGCGGGCGCCGGTGATCATCTACGACGCGTCGCCGAAGATCATCCACACCAAGCCCAGCGAGTTCATGGCGCTGGTGCAGCAGCTCACCGGCCCGGGCTCGGGCTCGGGCCCGCCGCCGGCCGAGGCCCATGCGCAGGCACAGGACTACCAAATGGATGAGCCCGTGCTCGGACAGCCGTTCCTACCGCCGGAGCTGCTGCTCTCGCCGTCGGCCGCGATGTCCCCGGCGGCGAAGCTGGCGACCATCGAGAGGTCCGTCCGGCCGATGCCCGCGACGGCGCCGGAGTACGTGGACGTTGCGGACGGAGGGGCCGACGACGGTGGCCTCGCAGCTATTCTTGGCTCGATCCGGCCCGGCATCCTGTCCCCGCTGCCTTCGTCGCTGCCGCCGGCCGCGGCCTCCGGGCTGTTCTCGCCGCTCCCGTTCGACCCGAACTCCATCAGCTGGCTGAACGAGCTGAGCCCCATTTTCCGAGCCGCCTCCACCGGCGCCGCCTCGTCCGGCAGCGGCAGCGGCGGCGGCACGAGCAACGGCGGCGCCTCCCGGGACCCGCCATCCTACTACTCCGACCCCTTCGTCCCCAGCCCCCGCAACCTCCTCGCCACGCCCACCGTGCCGTCGCCGGAGACCTGCGCGGAGCTCTTCAGCAACCTACCGGATCTTTAGCTCGCCCTCGCCGCGTCTGTCCAAGACAGCAACAACGGCCAAAGCTTAGTTACATTTTCCTCTTCTCTTTTTTTGCGAATTTGTTTCTGGTACGCGCAAGCGCAACGCAAGGTGGTGGACCCGACACTGATGATAATTATTTTATCAGTGCCCCATTTTATCCTTTGGATTTTCTTAATCGTTTCTTGGGCAACCACCAGGAAGGGAGGGAAAAATAGATGAAAGGAATGGAGAAAAGAAAGCAATGGCAATTGGCAAAGTTAGCAGTAGTAGATGACTTTAGAAGAAGAATCCGGCCTGTCCAGGCAGTCCAGCCCCTTGTTTACTAGTTTTTTTCCTTTCTTTTTTCTTTCTTACTTTTCTTTGGGTTTACATCTCTTGTGTAAGCTGAGGAAATGATTGTTTGTTTAATGGATCATTTGTTTATTCTTTAGTGTTGATGTGTCCTTGATTAGATCACGCTGATTTGGTGCATTAGAACGGAACTGGTAAATTAAAGGTTGCATAACTAAGCACTAGTGGTGCTGAATTTTGTTTCTTGTGCTGTGGTGAATTGGTGATGTTCTCGAGTGAACTGACGGTGTCAGTGTTTCAGAGTTGGTTCCGGTGCGGAGTTTTCTTGCCGGCGGACTGTGCCTGGATGGATGGCGGATGGGGGCTTTGCATGTGAACACGGAGGGATTGGAGGCTTCGTTTGGTCGCTGGCACGTGCTTTGGGAAAGATTCGGTCCGCAGGCGGAAAAGCGCCTGCTGCCACGGATGCCCGAAAGAGCTCCATCTGGAATACTCATACCGCGCTCGACTCATGACTGTTCGTTGGTCATTGTCTGAGTTATGCGTGAGCGCGCCCGACTCTCGTGCTAGTACGAAATTGCAAGAAATACGCGGATAGGTCAACTGCAGCGCTTCTGGACCGTTGTGGTTCATTCAGCGCTCTCGGAGCGCTACAGATGTTTGCGCACTTTTTTGTCGCTCAGTTATTAGGGTTTTTGTACTCTAGTAATTAGTGTGTTGCATGCGTGGAATTGAGACTTTTCCGGACTGTATACGTTACATGTTCGTGATTTGGGTTTTTGTCTTTTAGTGATTAGTATGTTGCATGCGTGGAATTAGGACCTTTCGCAGACTGCCTGCCGCGCTTGGGGAGCGCGTTACATGGCCACGTGTAGCATTTCTAGACTCGTGCATCAGTCCAGGTGTGCAGTAGGATGCTTTCACGGTAGGAGACACGTAGCGTCTTTCTAACCTATCGTGGTATCATTTTTGTCATTTCGGACACACAGAGGCTACATGTGCTAAATTGTTTCAAAAAGCAGCCAAATGAGCCAAAAACACTTAGGTCATTTAGGCCCAGCAATCCAGCACTTCGGACATCTTTGGTTGGAAGTCAAAGGTTGTCACACTTTAACACAAGTGTCTTAGTTAAGTTTGATTAGGTTAGGCTCGTGTTTGGTTCCTAGCCATAAGTTAGACATGCCAAACTTTTTTTAACTAGGTTCTGCTTGTCATAAACACAATAAGTTATGGCAAGATTTCCTTAGCCATGCTAAGCTATGGCTCCAATTTTCTTGGCCACAACTTTGGCAAGTTACACAAAAATGTTTGGCAAACTTAGGCAAACTCGGTCATGTTTGGTTCATAGCCAAACGTGCAACACTACGAGTTAGTCAAGTTTGATCAAGATAGACTTTTGTTTGGTTTTAGCCACACCCGTGGCAAGATTCTTTTTTTGTCATCAGGGTCCTACATGACTCAAAAAATATGGTAAGATTTCTTTTGCTAGCCAAAGCGTGGCACCGATTTTCATAAAATAACCTTAGGCGAGTTTGAAAATAAAATTATGGCAACTTTGACAACCTTAGTATATTAGTATATGAACCAAATAGACATGAACTTCGTGTTGTTCTCCAATTTGGCATCAGCTGTAGCTCTTGATAGTCGTTGTGGTGTGTGTGGGTGGGGATGCTCTTCATCTTTTTTTATGTATTGACCCATTTTTTAAGCCAAGCTCAGTCTAAACGTTGGCTGTCAAGATAAATTGAATTGAGCTCAAGCTTGATTTGACCTCAGAAACATAACCATTTTTTAAAGGTGAAACACAATTCTTTTAAGAGATCCTCTTGTACGCGTTCCGGTGAGAATGTTAGTCCTCGTCTATTGTTAGTCCTCGGTACATTGGTTCATTCAAAGGAGAAGGGACGAGGATCATTGCTGAACCACTGACTACGATGAAATGATGAGTTCAAGAAACTTGTCTTAGTCAACTAAACATACGGTCTAGCAATCGGACTAGAACATCCACTACTACAGAACAGACCTTTGGTCGAACTGCCAAATGGGCAATAGTCTCGGAGAAAATTACGTCCGGGACCAAAAAGATCTTTAGTCCCGGTTGGTAACACCAACGGGACTAAAAGTCCTCGCCCAACTCACGGTGGCGAGCTTTTGTAGAGGACATTTAGTCGGTTGGTGTTACCAAGGGACTAAATGTCAACCTTAGTCGGTTGGTACTACAATCCGGGACTAAATCTTTAGTCCCGGATTGTAGTACCAAGGGACTAAAGGTTGACATTTAGTCCCGGTTGGTAACACCAACCGACTAAATGTCCTTCTATTTAAACTCTGTTTGGCGTTAAATCACAGAGCGGGAACGCCGCTGCCGCATGGCGGGGGACGCATGCATTGCCATTGCCACCACCGCCGAGCTGTTCATTCACTCAACCGTATTCACCGGCGTGTTAGCGGTAAGCTCCTGATGCTAACCCTGCCGTCCATTATGAAAAATATGAAATGTGAAATTTGAATAATTTTTATATGTTATAAAATTGCCAATTAATTCATAAATGGAACTTTCATGATTTTTGTAGGCCACAATAAATTTCCAAAAATCATGAAATTTGTTTTTCCACTAAGTTACACTGTGAACAGTCCATATAAAAATTTTAAGACTATTTGGACAAAGTTGAATTTATACCTATTTTATGCTTATTTATTTAATTATTATTCCATGAATTTTGTAGGCTAAATTAATGATCCAAAAATTCTGAAAATTGTTTTGCCATCTAATTAGGCTATGAACTATCTGTACAAAAATTTTGGGATCAATCTGAAGACTTTTATTTTTCACCTTATTTAATAATTATTTAAATAAATGAAAAATGACTTTTACATGTGTTAGTTAGGTTAAGCTTTGAGGGTGTTTGATGAGATAAGTCTTATCTTATCAGATCCAACCTCTTGGGTAAAAATAATAAATATTAATTTTGTTTTAATAAATAAGTTTAATATTTAATTATTAAGTAATTAGTTAATCTCTTAATTAGCTTAATCACTTAGTTATTGTTTGCCTTTTGGATTGATTGTTGACCTAGGGTCATTCACCCTTAATGACTTTGGGCAATTTAGTTAATTATTAATTATCATTTAACTTGATGTCCTTCTCCTTAAGCTTACTGTTTGCGTTAAATCACACAGAGCGGGAACGCCGTCTGCCGCCATGGGACACTCATATTGCTTAAGGCAAGGCGAAGCTCTAGTGCTGTATTTGTCAAATAGTACTGATTCTTTGAAAATTCAAAATAAATTCATCTTAATTTCAAAAATTCTAAAAATTTTGGGTAGCTCTCTATCATGTGTACTATTTGGGAAAAATTTGAAACTTGAAATTTAATTATGTGATATGTCATATAATGCACGATGACACGCCATTGGATGTACAATGCCGATCGCCGCTCCAAAGAGTTCATTGATGGCGTGCATTATTTCTTAAGAGTGGCCGAGGCAAACAAGCGGGATGGTTTCATGTCTTTGTCCATGTGCCACTGTAAGAATTTGAAGGAATATTTCGCTCAAGGAGTCTTCACTCACACTTGTTGAAGTCGGGTTTCATGCCAAACTATATTTGTTGGACCAAGCACGGAGAAACCAGGTTATAATGGAAGAAGGTGAAGAAGAACAATTGGACCCTAACGACATTATTGCTCAATACGGTGACTTCGATGATCTTGCAATGGGCGAAAGTCAAGAAGAGGAAGGCGAAGACACACTCGTGAAGATGATGCTCTTGGTGATGTCATTCGTGATGCACAAAGAGATTGCGAAAGTGAAAAGGAGAAGGCTAAGTTTGACCGCATGCTAGAGGATCACAAGAAATTACTATACCCGTCCGTAGAAGATGGGCAAAAAAGTTGGGTACAACATCGGAGTTGCTACAATGGAAGGCATGAGAATGGTGTATCCGACAAGGCATTTGGGCAATTATGAAGATCCAAAAAGATGCTTCGAAGCCTAACGAATTGCCCGCCACTACGTCTGAAGCAAAGCAGTCGTCGCCTTTGGGATTAGAAATCCGAAGATACATGCATGTCCTAATGATCGCATCTGTATCGTGGCAAGGACTACGAGAATTTGGATGAATGCCCGTATGCAAAGCGTCGCGGTATAAGATCGGCGAGATGACCTGGCGATGTTGAGGGCGAAGAACGTCCAGAAGAAAATCCTCGCCAAGGTTATGTGGTATGCTCCTATAATACCACGCTCAAACGTCTGTTCATAAACAAGGACCATGCAAAGTTGTCGCGATGGCACAAAGAAGACCGTAAGGTAGACAACATGTTGAGACACCTGGCGATGGGTCCCGGTGGAGAGCAATAGACAGAGAATTCCGGAGTTTGCAGATGACGCAAGAAACCTAAGGTTCGCTTTAAACGGATGGTATGAATCCTTTTGGGGACCGAGCACTAGTCATAGCACTTGGCCTGTTACTCTATGTATCTACAACCTTCCTCCATGGTTATGCATGAAGCGGAAGTTCATTATGATGCCGGTGCTCATCCAAGGCCCGAGGCAACCTGGCAACGACATCGATGTCTACTTGAGGCCATTAGTTGAGGAACTCCTGCTTTTATGGAGCAAACCAGGTGTACGTGTGTGGGATGAGTACAAACAGGAACACTTCGACCTGCGAGCATTGTTGTTCGTAACAATCAATGATTGGCCGCTCTAAGTAATCTTCGGAGACGGACAAACAAGGGATATAATGCATGCACACAATGTTTTGATGACATTGACAGTATATATTTGAAAAAATGTCGAAAGGTCGTGTACCTTGGCCATCGTCGTTTTCTTCCTATGAATCACCAACTAAGAAAGAAAGGCAAGCATTTTAACGGTAAGGCAGAACACCGAACCAAGCCTCATAACCGAGGCGGGAGGATGTACTTGATATGGTCAAGGATGTGCAAGTAGTCTTTGGAAAGGGACAAGGCAGCGAACCTGTTCCGGAAGATGCTAAGGGACACGCACCCATGTGGAAGAAGAAGTCCATATTTTGGGAGCTACCCTATTGGCAAGTCCTAGAGGTCCGCAACGCGATCGACGTGATGCACCTGACAAAGAATCTTTGTGTGAACCTGCTAGGATTCATGGATGTGTATGGAAAGTCTAAGGATTCACTCGAAGCACGACAGGACTTGCAGCGCATGAAAGAACGAGACAACCTGCATCCAGAGAAGGCAGACGATGGGCGCCATTACTTAAGACACGCTAGCTTCACTCTTAGCAAAGAAGAGAAGGAAAGCATGTTTGAATGCCTAAACAAACATCAAGGTCCCATCTGGATTCTCCTCCAATATAAAGCGTATAATAAATGTGCGGAGAACAAATTCCTACACTTAAAGTCCCATGATCGCCACGTGCTTATGACGCAATTGCTTAGGTTGCTTTAAGAGGAATTCTACCTCCACATGTACGTCTGCCACCGTGAAGCTATGTGCATTCCTCAATGCAATTTCTCGAAGGCAATCAATCCAATGGAACTAGCTACTCTCTGAGAATGATGTGGTTCAATGTCTTGTCGACTTTGAGTTGGTGTTCCTCCATCCTTCTTTAATATCATGACACACCTCCTAGTTCACCGGTCAAGGAGATTAATATTCTCGGTCTGTGTTCCTACACAACATGTTCCCCTTTGAGAGGTTCATGGAGTCTGAAGAAATATGTTCACCGGCGTGTTTCGCCGAAGGAAGCATCGCCAAGGGCTACGGACGAGAGGAGGTCATTGAGTTCGTGTTGACTTCATTCCCGACCTTGACCCGATTGGTGTTCTGAATCGCGACACGAGGGAGACTTAGTGGAAAGGGAACACTAGGGAAGAAAACATATATCGATGCGGGGACGATTATTTCAATAAAGCGCACTACAGTTCTTCAAAACTCCTCCATGGTGGAGCCGTATGTCGAGGTACACAAGGAGTTCCTACGATCCCAGTTTCCAAGGAAGAATGAAGCTTGGATTAGGCGTCATCACATGGAAACTTTCAGCGGTTGGTTGCGAAAAGAATGTCGAGGTGATGACAATATTGATGAGCAAGCTGTATTTGTTGGCTAGGCAACCATCGTGGCACATCCTCACGCATAAAAAGTGCGAGATAAATGGAAATACATTTTACACCGTAGCCCAAGATAAAAGGAGCATGAACCAAAACAAGTGGTGTCGCGTAGATGCCATGCACCCAAATGGAAAGAGGCAAACATATTATGGCGCATAGAGGAGATTTGGGAACTAGACTACGCACCTAATTTTAAAGTCCCTTTGTTCCGGTGCTAATGGGTGAAGATGACCGGGAGGCGGGGTAACAATCGACAAGGAGTATGGAATGACAACGGTGGACCTCAACAATATTGGGTACAAAGACGAACCATTCGTCCTGTCTGGCGATGTGAATCGGTGTTCTATGTGAAAGACATGTCTACAAAACCCAAGAGAGGGAAAAACGACGACAAATCAACCAATGAGCTAAAACGCCACATAGTTCTTTCGGGGAAAAGAAACATCGTGGGAATTGAGGACAAGTCAGACAAGTCAGAAGATTATGAAAGGGATGACCGAATCCCGCCCTTCAGTGTGACCAAAGACCCAAGCATCCTGCTAAATGCCGAGGACACTCCATGGTTACGGCATGATCATAACCAAGGGTCATACGTCAAGAAGAAGTTCACCACTGTGCCCGCTTGATATATAGTGATGTTTAATAAATAGTGTGTATTAGAGATTTTATGTAATAATTGTAACTTCAGATGTTTCTATCATATTTTTCTTGTTTTTTATCGTTTCAAATGAAATTCCTATTCGATAAAAGGACACATGTACCTCTGTGAAGCATGTCTTCTCCACGGTGTAAAAATGACTTGAAATTTTTTAGCAAGTATTTATGCCTTCAAATGAAATTCCCGACTTGTGGTTTGAGCCCTTCATTTTGTTTATAGTTGGCTCTTCACTTCCTAGCTTGTGGTCACTATAAAAGTCGTTTGAAATGTCAATAAGATAAAAGGAAATGCAACTATTATTTTTAAAAAATTTATGCCTAGTATTTAATTTACTATGCATTTAACAAGAATTAGCATATTTATACAAATAAACTTAATACAAAACCCAAACTGTGAAAACTGGCGGGAATCGAATAGTGGGGACCTTTAGTCGGTCAGACACTGCTTGGGACTAAAGGTCACACAACCGAGACTAAAGGTTCTTTGGAAAATATGTCCCAGCGTAAAACCTTTAGTCCTGCCGTGGCACCACCCGGGACTAAAGGTCCACTTTTTAGTCCCGGTCCCAGATATCACGGGACTAAAGGTCACACACCCGGACTAAAGGTTCTCTGGAAAATATGTTCACAATAAAACCTTTAGTCCCGGCCGTGGCACCACCCGAGACTAAAGGTCCACCTTTAGTCCGGTCCAGATTACCACCGGGACTAAAGGTCTTTAGTCCCGGTTGGACACCGCCCGACTAAAGGTCCCCTCGATTTAAACAACAAAGTGGCTTCTTCCCTTCTTCCACCCCTTCCGTCTCCCTCGCTCTCGTCTCCTCGGCTTCCTCCGTGGCGCCCCCCCGCCACCACCTCCACTCGGCTCCTCCTCCGCCGCCAGCTCGCCCGGCTCCTCCCTCCTCCGCCGCTCCAGCCGCCCGCTCCTCCTCCTCCTTCGGCCGGATCCGGCCGGTGAGCTCCTCACTTCGCGGAAGCTGGTCAGCCACTGCTCCCGAGCCGCCAAGACCTCCACGCCGGTGAGCTCAGAGGTCAAGAGGTTTACGCCGGTGAGCTCAGAGGATAATTACTTCAGTGGCGATGACATTATAATGGTTCAGTTTAATGAGTTACACCGGCTATGCCACATGAACGCTCTAGACAAATCTCTCATCAGCTGCTTTTGTGCATGCGTGATTCTTTCTTTTAATAATCTCACTCTAGCATATGTATATGTATAAGTAATTATCCTCACACTAGCTAGCATGTCTATACATATGCAGAGACATGATGAGAGACCTCACATGTAGAAAGGACAAGAACATTGGTTTCGTTGATCCATATATCGTATTCAAGGACCCAAACACTCCCTACGATCAATGGAGACCTCAAACGGAGAGGAATTTCCGGAGGTTCTTGATCAACCAAAAGAACAAAAGATTTATACTCTTCCCTACAACTTTGGGTGAGTGTTGTTATCGTGTGCACATTTTACTTTACTTACTCAATCCAACATAAAGATATATATATTGACTCTATAAACAAATCTGACTTTCCTTTGGATCTTGATTGTCTTCGATCTCTCCGAGCGGTCATTTGCTAATCTATGACTCGTTGAGAAAACCGCAGAAGATTACCAAGATATGATAGACATTATCCGGGGTAACCGATCTTTAAATATTTATTCATGCTCTTTAACTCTGCAATAGTTAATTAACGATCAATTATTAGGCGGGGTTTGGGCTTGGTTCGATTCAACTACACCGTCCGGATCTGAAAGCGCCACTTCCTGATCCACACCGACTGGATGTAAGTTGTACTAGCTCCCCGCATCTTTACCTTATCATGCTTCAGCTCACGCGCGGGATGACGAGAGTAATCTTTTTATATCGTCTGATGGGTTCTCTGGCTACACCACCGAGCAACAATTTGTGTGGATACTACGTTTGCGAGTTCCTCATGGTGTATGCAAAAGAACCCATCTACAGATCGTGAAAGTACGTAACAAGTATATATAATAAATCCATTTTATTTATTTGTTGCTATTAAATAAATCTTATGTATATTAATACTTCTTTCGTTTAATGCAAATTGAAGGAGATATGGTTGAAGGAACAGGTGTTGGATATGGACCGCCTCAAAGGAATTCAAGAGACAATCGCAGGATTTCTTAATGAGCATGTCCTCAAGCCCGGCACCGAGTTCTACTTTAACCCAGATGAACAATTGAAGCCAAACCAGGACGAACATTTGTATGACATTTAAGTGGAGGACAACATTTGTGTTGTAAATACCAAGGATGCATGAATAATGTTGTAAATTTTATGTGCATATATATATATATTATACATATATATAGCTCCATAATATATATAGTTTCATACTTTATTTGTGTGTAATAATGTTCCAAACTAAATTATATGTGGGCGTATACATATATTAGCAGCGAAGAATACGCATTTGAAAACCTAATGTAATTGTAAAACCAAAATCAATAATGAATTGAAATGGAAACAAAAAAAAAAAACACCTTTAGTCGGTTGGTAATACCAACCGGATTAAAAGGGTTAAAACTCGACCAAATTGACCAATGGACCTTTTTGTCGGTTGGTATTACCACCGACTAAATAAACCTTTAGTCGGGCAATTTGGACCTTTTAGTCCCGATTGGTATTACCAACAAGGGACTAAAAGTAAACCTTTAGTCCGGGCCTGGGACCCGGACTAAAGGTGAGACATTTAGTCCCGATTTCCTAGTCCCGGCTCTATAACCGGGACTAGAGGCCCTTTAGGCCCGGGACCAAAGGTCTGTTCTGTAGTAGTGATCAAGGTGTTATCTCCGTAGTTACACCTTTTAGAGTGTCGATGAGCTAAGCTCTCCATATTTTTAAGACCGAATGAGACTGTTCTTAAAAAAAGATCAGACTGAACCATTTTTTTTGTAGTACTTGCGATCCTAATTGCTCAAGAAGTCTTGACCATAAGCGATAAGGAGCCTCGAAGTTCTAAACTGTACTCCGAACGGGCAAAGGTATGTGCCCCGAGCGGAAGAATGACAAACCTAGGTGATATTCTTTCCGTAAAAAGGAATGACATGACTTTCGTAACTGCTGGGTTTTCTAAAGAAAACTCGGGGACTACTACACCGGCAAAAGACCACTTTCTACACTCGAAGAGGTAGGACAAACGAGTGGTCAAAAGCAGTTCGATGACGACGAGAAGATGCCGTTCTAGGATCCGAAGCGCACCATCAACCACAACTTTGGGGGATCTTCGGCATACGAGTCAAAGCAACAGCTCAAGGCCCTTGTGCAAGAGGTAAAATCCATTGACCCTCCTCTTGTCAATAAAATACTGAAGTGGTCGAAGGTCACTACCTCCTTTGAGAAAAATGACTGCCTGATCCCGTCCACTCGACCCGGTCGGTTTTCGATCGTGGTCGAGCCCACCATCAATAACTGTCGAGTAAATCGAGTGTTAGTTGATGGTGGCAGTTTGTTAAACATTTTATTTACCAGTGCCCTAGGCGAGATGTAAGTACCTCAGACCAGAATAAAACCTGTACAATACTCATTTCATGGGATCGTACCATGTTCTTCAGCCAAACCAATTGGTCAAGTTTCTCTGCCTTTAACGTTTTGTTCTCCAAGTAACTTTAGGACTGCAAAAATCTCCTTTAATATAGTCGATTTCGACACGACCTATAATGCCATACTCGAACGACCAACTTTGGCACGATTTTTAATGGCTGCTCATTACGGGTATCAATATCTTAAGATGTTAGGTCCCAAAGGAGTGATCACAGTACGCTGTGACAAGAAGATGGTGCTTACATGCGACTACAAATTCTTCGAGATGGTTTGCCAGATACCAACTCGAGAAGCAAGCAAGGGGCAGTCTTCGACCAAGCAGTCGGAGCCTAAAGCTGCGTCGAAACCGAACGATCAAGTCAAGGAAGTCCCTCTGAATCCAGAAGAGCCCTCGAAGACTGTTCGCATCGCGGTTACTTCCAACCCCAAATAGGAAGGCGCTCTTATCACTTTTCTCCGTGCTAACGCAGATGTCTCAGCGTGGCAAGCATCCGACATGCCCGAAGTCCCCAGGGAAATGATCGAGCACATGCTTGCTCTATGGCCTGATAAGAAACCAGTAAAACAAAAATTATAGAGATTTACACCTGATCGACAAGACGCCATCAAATCAAAATTGGATAAGTTACTTAAAGCAGGCTTTATAAGAGAAGTCAACTACCCAGAGTGGTTGGCTAACCCTGTAATAGTTAGAAAGTCTAATGGCAAGTGGCGTATGTATGTAGACTTTACTGATCTTAATAAAGCTTATCCAAAAGATGAATTTCCTTTACTCGTATCGATCAGTTGGTTGATTCTACTGCTGGTTGTGAAGTATTAAGCTTTCTAAATGCATACGCTGGTTATCATCTGATTAGTACATATTTAGATGATGAAGAAAAGACCGTATTTATTACACCATTTGGAATATTTTGCTATGTCAAAATGCCATTTGGTCTAAAAAATGTTGGCGCTTCTTTTCAACGCTTGATACAAATGACTTTTTCACCTCAACTAGACCGGAATTTGGAAGCCTATATTAATGATCTAGTCGTAAAAAGCATCAAGCGACTTAATCATATTTCTGACTTGCAAGAAACATTCGACAACCTCATAAAACACCGCTAGAAACTCAATCTTGAAAAGTGCATGTTTGGAGTCTCTTCAGGAAAATTGCTTGGATTCTTTATCTCTGCACGAGGAATCGAAACAAATCCTGAAAATATAAAGGCCATTGAAACAATGCACTCTCTGACTATAAAGAAAGAAGTCAACTCACAGGGTGCATGGCAGTTTTAAGTCATTTCATCGCACGACTAGGAGAAAAAGGCCTTCCTTTCTTTAAACTTCTAAGAAAACATGAGGGTTTCGAGTGGTCAGAAGAGGCAAACACAACCTTTGAGGATGTCAAGAGGTATCTTACGAGTGCTTCTGTTTTATTTCTCCGAAATAAGAAGAGACACTCTTAATTTATCTAGCTGCCACGCCACAGGCAGTGAGCGCAGTACTGGTCGCAGAACGTGAAAACGTCCAACAACCAGTTTACTATGTAAGTGAAGTTTTACATGAGCCTAAGTAGCGATACCCTCAAGTTCAAAAACTTCTATATGTCCTCCTCATGTTTTCGAGGAAACTGCGGCATTATTTGCAAGCACGCAAGATAATTGTGTCGTCTGAGTTTCCCTTAGGAGTGGTCCTCCAGAATAGGAAAGCAGCGGGACACATGGAAAAATAGTCAGTAGAACTTGGGGAGTTCGACCTCTATTTCGTGTCCTGAACGGTCATTAAATCTCGGATCTTGGTAGACTATATCGCCGAATGGACAAATCCTGAACCTGTTCAGGATCCCTAGTACGATACCCACGTCCAGTGGACGATGTACATTAATGGGTCACTCACATTAAGTGGCTCAGGGGCTGGAGTGGTCTGGAATCTCCAATGGGCGAGACCTTAAAGTATGCTATTCAATTACACTTTCCTTCTACTAACAACGTGGCAGAATACGAAGGTTTGTTGGTTGGCATACGAGCAACAAAAGTGCTAGGGATTCAATGGCTACTCGTAATAGGAGACTCTCAACTAGTCGTGAATCAGGTCAGAAAAGAGTACCAGTGCTCTAATCCAACCGTGTCTCAGTACTTATTAGAAGTCAAGAGGCTTGAAAAGCATTTTTTCGGTTTTGAGTTACAATATATCCCTCGAAAGGATAATTTTCTCGCTGACCAGTTAGCTCGAATAGCCTCTTCGCAATCTCAAGAACCGCAAGGAGTCTTCTTGGAGCAGCTCCAGAAACCGTCTCTGGTCAAAGCACCAGAAACACCTCCTATTGAGATAGCCTCACTAGAGTACGAGGATACCTGGATGACTCCCATCTACGAGTATCTTCAGAAGGGTACACTACCTGATGATGATGTCGAGGCAGATCATTTATCTCGTAAGGCCGAAATGTATACTTTGGTCGAAGGAGTACTCTGTAAAAGAGGTACTCAAAGGGTTCTTATGCGATGCATATCACAAAAAGAAGGATTAAATCTCCTTCAAGACATACACGGGGGGTATCTGTGGAACTCATGCTTCTTACAGAACGCTGGTCGGCAAAGCCTTCCGACAAGGTTTTTATTAGCCAACAGCCCTCCATGATGCCAAAGAGTTGGTTAAAAAGTGTGTACAATGCCAATTTCATAGCAAGCAAATACACCAACCAGCTCAGGCATTGCAAACAATTCCTCTTTCATGGCCTTTTGTGACAAGGGGTCTCGATATCCTAGGGCCATTCCCAAAAGCACCAGGAGCTTCGAGTTCCTTTTGTGGCTATAGATCCATTCATAAAATGGATCGAAGCCGAACCAATGACTAGGATAATAATGGAAGCAGCAAAAATGTTCATGATGGGAAGCATGATTACTCAATTTGGTGTTCCTAGTCAAATAATTACATATAATGGTAAACAATTTTCGAGCATAAAATTTTAGGAATTTTACGACGAGTTAGGTACCAAAATATGTTATGCCTCTGTTGCCTACCCACAGAGTAATGGGGCAGTCGAAAGAGTGAATAGCCAAATAATGCAAGGCATAAAAAGCCCGAGTGTTCGACCAGCTTGTCAAGCGCTCAGGGGGCTTGGATACAAGAATTATTCTCAGTATTATGGGCAGTCTGTACGATTGTAAGTCGGGCTATAGGTGAGACACCTTGTTTCTTAGTCTTTGGGGCTGAAGCCATGCTTCCACCAGAACTAAAGATCTGGTCGACAAGGGTCGAAACCTTTAGCGACTCTAACCAAGAAAAACTTCAAGCAGATGACATCAACCTACTCGAAGAGAAGAGGAATCAAGCCCTAATCCGTTTAGCAGTTTACCAACAAGCCCTGCGCAAATACTACGATCGTAAGGTCCAACCTCGCAGTCTTGCTGCAGGTGACTTGGTGTTGAAGAAGATTCAATTCTAGTCTAATCGGAATAAGTTTTCCCCTAAGTAGGAAGGTCCTTACACAGAGGTCGAAGTTACGCGACCAGGTTTAGTACGACTAGCATTGGAAGATAGCCGAATTCTCTCCAATTCTTGGAACATCGACTAGTTACGCAAATTTTATGTGTAACTTCTTACTAAATCAATAAAGTTTCAGGTTTCATCACTCTTTATTATCTTTTATTGAGTAGTGCTTTGATAGTCTTTCGATCATTTTTACACACTCAGTTTTTCTTTACATTGGTCGAAGATGGGTAACATCACGTAGTCGAAGTCTTTCTTCTCTACACGTGGTCCTGCCACTAGGAGGAACTTCTTAGTGTTGACTTGTTCCTAACTTTGCTGCTAATACACAGAGACTGGATTCAACAAATCTGGTCGAAACATTTTTCAAGCCAACTCTTTTAACCCTAGTTTATTTCTTCATTACTTTTGAAAAATTCTCTAAGCGGAGTATACTTTTATAGTTTGTTTGACTGCTTTTCGTAACCTCAAATGCGTTTAACCTGGTCAGAGAAAGGCACAACACCTAGTCGAAGTCTTTTCTCTCTGCATGTGGTCCTGCCCACTAGAATGAACTTCCTAGCGTCGTAATATTTCCAACTCTTGCTATTAGTGTCAAACAAATTGAGTTTATTGGAAACAATTGAATAGATTTCTAAGGCACTCCGAAGAGTTTATCCCGCTCGTGTTGATGCTCTTGATTCGATTAGTATGGTCGGAGAACGTAGCTTCACTAGTCGAAGTCTTTCCTCTCTACATGTGGTCCTGCCCACTAGAAGGAACTTCCTAGTGTCTATCTGTTACTAAACTCTTACGACTAGAACATGACAATCAAGATCGACAACATATGTAGGAAAAACTTCTTTTTTTTAAGCAAATCCTTATATACGCTATTTACTTAGTTTATCTAAATAAACTAAGCAAATAGTCGGGGGCTAGGATAAAGCCAATAATATGACTTCAATTCTTAGTCTTAAATTCAATTTCTTTTTTCTATTAATTATCTTATGAGTTCTCATGCCCGTCTTTGACCGTAGGCACGGCTGTTTAAACAGTTTATACTCAGCAGAGGGTGTACACTATACCCACAAAAGATAATAAACTCGTTACCTCACATGATTCCTTGGTCATGTAGTTGAGAGACCATAGCAGTAACTTTTCAAATTATCTAGCCCCCTCTGTCATCTCACCCATACGGGCTACTCCCACACGCGGTGGGCCCCATAAGTTGTGCAGGATGTTCACCACAAAGACTAGCGTAGATGGAAACTTCACCTTACATCGGTGTCCCATTCAAGCCAGAACATATCCAGTGCTTGCACTACCTCATTACCCCTCCAGCGAGATGACTTTCAGGGTTCAATAAATTTACTAAGCCAAGTTGTACTTTACATACTTGTGGTTGTGCATGTTTTACAATGGGAGGTTATGACAAGATTAAGTCCTTAAGTCATCCGGGCGGTTCATACCACTTTCCATATATTCTCGTGCTACGTCAGCACCCACCTTCATACCATCCGCTCAGATGGGGTAAAAGCAGTTTAATAGGGTTTTTGGGGAGTAAAACCAAATTATCTCAAATACTTCAGTCATGTACCTCCAATGATTGCCCAAAATCATTTCATGTTTTTAAGAGATGATGATCAGGGCATTTAGTGTCCTGGTACTTAAGTAAGACTAGCATATCGCTTAAGTACAACCTGTAACTAGTAATTTACCACATAGTTACTAAGGTGGCATGGAATAACGAATTCAATTGACAAAGGATGGTATAATAACTAATTAATTATCAAATGGGTATTTAACTACCTTGAGATTTGACATACATTTGCTTAAAGAATTAAAGCATGTAATTTTAGTAATTTAAAGGAATATAATTTGCATAAAATATGGGATCAAAATGATCAAAGTATTGACTCACCTGGGTTAAAGGCAAGAGAGTCCTAGAAATCTGGTGCTTGATCAAAATAGAGATCTCCTGCTTCTTCCAACTCTACGCGGACGAAAGTGCTGAAAACGAACAAACAAGCAAAAGAGAATAAATAAATACACAAGAAATAATAAATTAAAACCAAATTAAATAATACCACTACTATTAGCAATATCTTGAATTTAGACAAATTTAGAAATAAATTTCATAATTTTTGGAGTTATAACGAAGGAGAACGGGGCTTCCGAAGTTTGGATTTGAAATAAATCGAGAAAATAAAAAGAGGAGAGAGATAGTCTCTCTAACATCTGGCCCCCGTGAACAGTGCTTGGTCCATGTGCACAGTGCATGGACCGGAGGTCAACATGCATTGTGCATGTGGTCCACGGGTGCACACTATGCATCGGGCCCACTGTCAGCCGAAGGGGGGAAAAACCATGTGTTAAAGAGCCTCATTACTATTTCCTGGGCCCACGCGGCAGTGGTTCAATGTAATAATAGACTGGCCATTAACTTGGCTAATAATGGCTTTGCCCCTTAAGACAAAGATTTGGGGAAGGGGGGTTAATGAGCTACAGAGGCTGTCTATGCTTCGGACAATGGGGGAAAGCCACGGGCTCTCCCAGCTGTGGCTCGTCGCCGGCGGAGAAGGGGATGGCGGCTCCGGGCAAGGCCAAAAATGGAACATGCTCACCGAGGCAAAGGTGATGGTGGGGGTGGCACGGCCAGAGGATCGTCGGAGCGGCGGCGCGGCGACGAGACAAAGGTGGTGGCGCATGGCTTTAAAGCCAACAAGAAGTCCAGCGGGGCTCCAAGCAAGAGAGGGAGAGCACCGGCTAGGGGAGGGCTTAAGGAGCTTACCAAGCCCAAGAAGAGGACCGGAGGTGGACTGAGTAAGGAGAACGGCGGCAAGGGGCGGTTTGGCCAGAGCTAGGGAAGAGGACCGATTTCGGGCGTTTCGGTGAACCAAAAGTAAATCGGCTCGGAGGGGAGCTTCCTTGCGGCCTAGGACACGTGATGACGGCGGTGGCACGGTGATGGGGTCACCAGGGCGACGAATCGCTGGTGGGGCGGCGTGGCCGAAAAGGGGAGCTCGGGGATTTCTTCGGTGGAGCTTACCAAGAGCAATGGGGGTGAAGTGGATGAGCAATGGGAGTGGTCCAGGGCTCTTATAGCTGAAGTAGAGGAGGGGAGAGCCGTTGGAGCTCGCTGGGGGACGCGCTGTCTTGAGGCGGCATGGCGTCGCCTGGAGGGACAGGAGCAGGTGCGGGACGCTCTGGCGAGGCGCACGATGATGACTTATGCGAGGTGAGCAGGTGGAAGCGGCAGAGCGACGGGACAGGGCGAGCTTTGGCGTGGACGGGTGACACTGCAGGTGCACACGCATGCGCGAGCGCAGCGCGCAGAGTAAGGCGTGGATTGGATGCGAGGGTGCACGCATGGGCACAGTGGTGACGCGCTGGAGAATGAGTGGTGAGGACGGCACTGGTGATGGGATAAGGCAAGAGTGAGCGCCGGAGTCAAGGGGGGTAGGTGCGGCGGCAAGGCGTCGGGCGTGGCGCTGGCGTCACGTGACGCTCCAGAGCGGCAAGGGCTGAGCCAAAGGCAAGGAAGGCAGCTAGGCCAATGGGGCCGAAAGGAGGGAGGCTAGGCTGGGCCAGAGAGAGGGAGAAGCGGGCTGAGCCTAAGGAGAAATTCGAAACCGAAGCTCAAAAATGGGATTTTGAAGTTCGAAACTAAAATTCGAAAAGAGATTCAAATTGAAATTTGAATTGAGGTTGAAGGGAGAGATTTTGGAAATACACAATAATTTAAAATATGTTTTTGAAGCCAACTAACAAACAACAATTACTATTCATCAGCCGAAAACGGACTATTATAGCCAAGTTCAAGCCGATTTGACCGCTAGCATCGGTATGACCACCGGCATCGGTATGACTGCCCCAGTCTAACCGCTCATAGGTTCATCATTGTGTTTCCACATGCCAGCAAGTCTCTCTCATCCGACTCCCACCGGACCACCTTGGCACTTGTAAGGCCCTAAGCCGCTTAATGCAACCGTTGCACTGAACTTCTCGTTCGGTCATTCTTATCCATCTTGCACCATGATTCAGTCTAACCACTTCACCCAACATCCTTGATCGTTCTGAACAAGCGTCACCCGATATCAAATCCTAGAACCGATCATTCTCACCGTTGACCGTAGTTGACTCCAAGTGTCCCTGCACAACAATAGACCAAGAAATTAATTTCGGGCACAAGTTCTTCACAACTTGACCCACGTTAGCCAAAACATGCATCAAGCAACATCTATGCACTGAATCCCATGACTTTGGCCGAACTCCAAAGTTCAACACAACCCACTGTGCATGAACTCCCGCTAGCCGGTCAGACCGCTGGCCCTCAGTCGGTTTGACCGCCAGCCCTGGTAATAGGGGACCGGTCAAATCGCCCACTGATCTTATTGCCAACCTTCTACTGGTCAGCCCACTTCCCAAAACTCAAAACACTCCTCTCTGAACTTTTCGGCAAAACTCTATCTAATTTCACGTCTAGTCTCTATTTTCAATGGCATCTAATGCAAACTCACCCCTAAACACTCTCACACAAGTGTTTGGTGTGCAATTCTCAAAATCCCATACCGTCGGTCTGGCCACCACCCTTGGCCGGTCAGACTGTTAGCCTTGGCCAGTCTGACTACCCTGTAGGGCCACTCAGACCGTTGACCACCTGATAGCAGCTCCGACAAAATGCTAAACTGAAGCTTTCTCCCCCAAACACCTCAACACCGATGTCATTTGTTCAACGCTAAGATTAGGACCATATCACATGGTCTCCACACTTGGTTTAATGTTTTGATGAGTTATTTAAATCCATCATATCGGTTCATTGGTGGAAAGACAATAAGAAGTGAATGCATCAAGATTTATGAACCAGAGAGAGAATCCTTTAGGAAGAGTCTAAGAAGTGTTAACCGTGTAAGTTTAACTTGTGATTTGTGGATCTCTAACCAAAATCTTTGCTACATGAGTTTGGTAGCACATTATATAGATAAAAATTGGGTTATACAATGTTGTGTGCTGAACTTTATTGAGTTGGATCCTCCACACAGTGGGGTTGTCATAGCTTAGGTTGTCTTTGATTGCATTGCTGAATGGAAGATAGAGGATAAGATTATCACAATCATTCTTGATAATGCTTTCTCAAATGTTGTTATTGTACATAGTTTAATGACCAAGTTTGCTACTAGAGGATCAGCTTGTTTCATTGCTAAATATGTTCATGTCCGTTGTTGCTCTCACATAGTGAATTTGGTAGTAAATGATGGCCTGGAACCATTAGCAACTTTGATAAACAAGCTCAGGGAAATATTCAAGTATGTAAAGAAGTCTCCATCTCGTGTGCACAAATTCTTAGAAATTTGTAGGTCACTTGATTTGAAAATTGGTCCTGGGTTGAATCTTGGTGTGTTGACAAAGTGGAGTTCCACATGCAAAGTATTGTCAGTTTGTATTGCTTATAAGGATGCATTAGTGTGTTATGCTGACACGGATGCAGATTACCAATGGCAGCCCTCGGGCCAAGATTGGGCATTGTATGAAAAAGTTGTGCAAATATTTAAGTCCTTGGCTGAAGTGACTAGTGCATTTTATGGTTCAACATATCCCACAACAAATATTTTTTATCCTTACATAGTTAATGTCAAGATTGCATTAAGAGCTGCAATTAATTCTGGAGATCAACATTTGAAGAAAATGGTTGTTGCAATGTTGGATAAGTTTGACAAGTATTTGGAAGAAAAGAACAATGACATAGTCCTTGCTACTATTCTTGATCCCAGGTTTAAGATGAGATTCTTTAGTTGGTGCTTCAACCAAATGTATGAACCCTCAAAAGCTACAAAAGAGATGATGATGTCAATGTCGAGTTGGAAGATATGTACTCACAATATGAGATGGACCATCGGCACAACAAGGCTGCTGATAGAGGTGCTGAAACCTCCTCTTCAACAATGGGTACAAGCAGCACATTATCCTCGGTGCCATTTAGTCATTCTTGCATTCGACTTCTACAGAGCCATCAAAGTCAGAGTTGCTCATCTATCTAGATGAAGTGAATGAGAGTTTAGATAACAAGGGCTTCAAATTGCTTGAGTGGTGGAATTTGAATGCACATAGGTCCCAATAGTGCCAAAGATGGCGAAGAATTTCTTGACTATACCAACTAGCACCGTATCTTTAGAATCAACTTTCAGTGCTGGAGGTAGAGTTCTAGATGACTATCGGAGTTCTCTACGCCCGACTATGGTTCAGTATTTGGTATGTGGTTCTAGCTGGGTAAGAGGTGCCCATGATGACATGAAACCTCCTATGTTTATGGTATGTTCTTTCATATTGTAATATTTCTTTTTCTAATCTTTTTGTTTATATCATGGGTAACTCGACTATTATGTCTCTTTTGAGGAAGAAGATGATGAGGATAGTGTTGAAACCATTCTATTTCTCCAAAGTGTGGTAGAGAGTAACCAGTGAGTGTTACTACTTCTAAGTTTGCACAATCTCTCATTGAAATTATTGATGCAAGCTTGTGTCTTGTAGGCTCAGCTGGATGCTTGGGATGACAAGAGATTGCTATCACAAGTGGACAATAGGACCTTTCGTTTGGTGGCCTTTGCGGAATACCAGACCTTTTGAATTTTGTTTGATGTTCTTGCTACTCCTGAACTATAAAGGCTATCGATGAATTAGAAGTTAGAACTCATGGTTGCAGATTTAGCACGAACCATTAAGCTATATTGGTCATGTTTCATTACAGATTTATGGCATTGCCTATTACCTCTGTTTGAGTACTTATTTCACATGATGGATGGTCTCTAGCCATTAGTGCGGCTAATAATATTCTTGCTGTCATCCTGGGAGGCTGCCGCATCTCATTTTTACTGGCAGCAAGTAATTCATATTTAGTAGTATTTTTAAAATTGATTCATGTGTGGTAACTGGTAAGGAACTAGTTCTGACAGCTAGGCCCACAGGCTGTCACAAGCAACCTTTCAAGCTGAGCCAAACATGATTTATGAATCGTTTCCTAAACGAGTCGAGCCGAGCCGCAGCTAAGACCAAGCTTGAGCGAGTCTGGCTCGGCTGCCTTCATCTAGAGCTTTTCCTGCCACCAAGCTGGACGCCGTCCATTCCAGCAACGCATCTCTCCCGGGCCAGCCACCAGATGAGCCGCATGTTGGGTACTGCGAAATAAATGGCCTGATCCTGACTAACGATAATTAGTGGAGTCCAGGAAAGCACCAGTAACAGGAGCTGACGCAGGAAGGAGTTGTCCTCGCCAGCTTGACTTGTGGTAGACTAAAATGCAGACAAAACATCAAGACTTTAATTACTTGGATTTGTCTACATGGTGTGAACGATGAAAGGTAGACAGGGATAGCAAGACGCTATCTTGACATCAGCTGCGCCAATGCTTTTGCATCAGCTTCTAGTTAGTAGTTACCCTTTTTTCCAAGGATCTGCTTGTTACCTCGGAGAGAAGTTACAGAATGGTTTTCCGTTAACCACCATCAGATTCAGAGCGAAATGCTACCAGCAGCAACTAGTAACGAGGTAATTAAAATGGCATAAGAACAAATAACAGCTTATGGACAAAAGCATTTGAAATGGTCATCTGTTGTCCACAAGTTCAGGATCTGAACTCATGGGTACAAAAAAATTATCTCTTGAATTTTTACTGCCCCTTGGCCTCTTCCACCACCACTCCTAACACTTTCTGACAAAACTTACGTTGTTAGTAGGCTACCACCAAACTTACAATTATTTTCTTTGGTAACTTCTTCAGTAGACACACACTCACAGTCAGGCTTCACGTTTCCTTTGCAACTCATAATCTCACAGGCAAGCCATAGTTGTGGAAAGATCGTATTACTCCACCGTGACTTGCAGTCACTATTACCGTGTTCCATGCAGCTGATATTGTGGAGAGACAATCAGCTAGTTGGGGGGCATTTGCTTGCTTTGCAGAAGGGAGATTCTCCTCTGGCCATGTCATAGACCCCCTCATACCGTCAGTAAAAAACCATGCCCCAGGGGAACGGCATTCACCATGGAGGCGCAAAGCGGGTGCACTAACAGATTTCTCAGTCAAGCAGGAAGGCATCATGTGGCTTTCTTGATTCACTCCCGGCCATGGTACTGCAGTTGTCACGTCCTTGGAGAAGAACATCTCACAAGAGCGAACCGATTTAGCATCTCCTTTGTGCATGGTGCTGCCTGAAATATCATATTTCCAAATATAGACATTGGAATCCCTGCCAGCAGATATGAGATATCTACCATCTGACGTTAAAGATGGTGACGATAGAGCCTTTGACTTCCAAGGCCCTGCATTGAAGGTATAAAGGGTGAGGTTGAGGTCGCGGAATGTAAAAGGTTGAAAAAAGTAACAGATTTCTATGCAGATGAAAGATGGCAACTTCTAAGCAAATATACCTTCAAACTTTTGGATGATATCAATACCATCAGCAACTCGAATTTTAGAATCTGTTGATGAAACTATAATCCTAGGGGAACCACTTGTACATAACTGCGAAGTGGTGATCACAAATTAGTGGATTGGTTTAACAATTGAAAGGACACTACTGCTTCTCTAAATCGCTTCTCTAAATCACTAAGAAATCTTAAATGAACCAAGATAGAAATAAACCTGCAGACTGTTGATCCGACTGGCGGCAGACTTCTTCTTCCTTTGAATAAACAATTCTTTGTCTAATTGGATGTTTTCACCTAAACAACAAAATGAATTGCTTAGTTGGAAGTACTGAATACTGATACATCAAAATAGACATCCTAGGTAACAGAAACCACACAGATGGTAAAAAATGAGCTCTGTACCTGTTTGATCATAGAAGCGACATACTCCTGCAGTTGTTCCAACAATAAAACCCTGATTTGCAAAAGCATGAATTAGCAACCAATGATGCAAAATAATCTGCAATAACATTTTGATCAGATTCAAACCTTTCCATCTGGTTGGTAATTAACAGCAGTTATGATATTCCGTGTATCAGCCCAGTCGACTACTCGCTTCTCTAAAACATCCCAAATGCGGACTTTACCATCTATTGAACCACTGATGAAGTATCTCTCTTCAGTAGGGTTGAATTGAACACACGTCACTGTTGACAATTTCAAAGGAATGAAAAACAAAGTCAAATTCTTTTCCAGGAAAATATTGAAACTGTCATGGCATAAATCGACAAGGCTAATACAAGAAAGATATAAAACATTGAGGAAGTCGTTAGGATATCAAAGCATATATGATAGTTCGCTAATGATATTTCTGCTTACCATAATCTTTGTGTTTGAATAATGCGAGACAACCATCACAGCCAACTTTCCACAAGCGCACTGTCTTATCTTTTGATGAGGTCAAGAGATACTGCAGTCAAACCAATTCAAAGCAGGTAAGCAAATGTAACACAAAAAGTACTACTCTATGTTTATGATACATGAACACATGTTATTAGATAGTCATGCAATTTCAGCTAAATGGTTTGAGTATGAAGTTCCAGCTATATAGAATTAAGAGCACAACTTACATCTGACTTTGACCATGTCATATCCAGGATATCACTTATATGGCCATGGAATTCATGTAATGGAGTCTCTGAAATACGGAAAGCTTTCTTGGGCATTACTGAAAGGGCATGATTCTGCCCTTTTGCTAGCTTCGGCTTAAGAACTTCAATTTTTTCCACATATTCATGAGGGTTTTCTCCCCCATACAACTTAGGAGATGCTTCCACTTCTGTAATCTGCCATATTCGGACAACACAGTCCTGACCACCACTTGCTAAATACCAGCCAGATGGACTGAACTTCATGACTCTAATTAAACCCTTGTGAGCTTGGATTTCTTGACCCATATAGACAGCAGAGAATTCCACAATTTTTTTGTTTCGATGCCGAACTCTTGTACTGGATGGTACACCTGTTGTGCAGTTTTTTACATGGACATCATACTTGCAAATTCCACCAAAACTCCTGTTCATGAATTTGTTCCACAAGCTCTTGATATCCTTTTTCTTACCCCCAAAGGCTCCTGCCGCCTCTCCTTTAGGACTGTTATACACCCTACGCAATAACTTTTGAACAGATTGAGAAAGGCCAAGTAAGCTTTGAAACTCCACAAGAGACATCACCTTATCTGATGCAACCTCCTTAAGCATGCTAGTTAGTCCGCCATGCCCACTATTGTGAACTATGTATCTCTTCCCACTGTCCAGATCCCTTATGCAACATGCGCCATCAAATACTGATTCGTTCTCAGGAACAATTGAATCCAAGGAAGAAATGTCGCTGACAGTTTTCTCCTCCAAGTCAGTGGAAGGGCCAATGGTTGTGATTTCTCCCTGTGGTTGAGAACAATCCACTCTGGTATCAACAAATTCATCAAACCCCATTCCCTTCAGGAATCTTTGTCGCCTTTCTTGGACACTCATTGGCTCGTTTGCCCAAATCTCAAACTCAAATTTCCTTGGTACTAATCCTTCATCACTCGTGCTGCAATCATCTGATGATGAAGGTTCCCTTGCTGATCTAATAACATCAAATGCATCAAAGAAAATATCATCCCTATCCGAGTCTGATCGTGGCATATTCCACCAAATTGCTTCAAGACCAGGAAAAACAATCGACACAGAGGTCTTCTCACCCCCCTGTGAAGCGCAAGGAGTAGTGGTCAAAATGTCATCTGAAATTGACAACACAAATGTCAGCCACATGGTACGCCTAGAGCACAAAAAAATGCCGAGAACATGAGAAAAACATGAAGCGGCGTGAAGAAAATGATTTGCACTCAAAAGAAAGCCACAAGGACGACATTATACCAAGTGATTTTTCTCGACCTGTGGCAGTCATACTCACACGAAAAATCACATAGCATGTTTACATTACAAATCCACACGAAGCAATTCAGCAAAGCTGATTAAAGCAGGACTTAAGTAGTTAAATTACTAATGAAAAAATCTGCGTCAAAATGGCACTATGTCTACAATATTAAAAAAAAGAAACTTGACAAACTGATTTTAATACTCAGGCGTGCAGTGCAGCAGCCAACCAACTTATATACCACCCTCTATGTGTCAGTTTACAGTTTACACTACAAATCATTGAACAGCGACGAGACAAATGTTCGACATGATGTGCTAGAGCAACATATAACACGATCTTCAAAACGAGCTCAAAACAAACGCATTATAGAATCATAATGGAGCATTGCAAATTAACCATTTCCAACAAGCAGGGGCGGAGGGAGAGGGGGCTGGCAGGGTGCTTCGACAAATTCGCACTGTAAGGTTGTATACTTCGAGAAATATTGTTGTTGTTAGTGCTATTTGACCCTGCTCATCAAATGAAATTACAATGTATAACTTATTTGGCCCCCTTATCCTTAAATCCTGGCTCCACCCCTGCCAGCAAGAAACTGCTACGCACCAAGTCCACAACTGATGAAAGAACAACCGGAAGAAAAGCCAACAAACCAAACAAGCACAGGCACAGAATTCCCGTCTTCCCACGCCAACTGAACTCCTAAACCAATCTGCCCTTAAAACATCAGTGTTACCTCCTCCAGTCCCCCCTTACCAACAACTCGCCAACTATAAACCCAAACACCACCTTGGGAATCCCACCGGCAGAGGCAAGAGAACCCAGCCCACACGAGCGGAAGAGCGGAGCGCGCAGATCCCAAGGAACTGAGACAAATAAACAGCTAAAAACAGCGCAGAAAGGCTAAAGAAACAAAAGTAAAAGAGAGTTCTTTCGACTAGGACGGCACAGTAAAAACAGCTGCTGCTGCTGCTGCTACCGTCTAGTGTAGCGTACTGTGGCTGCGGCCGCGGCCGCGGCCGTGCGCCGGCTATTCTACCCCCTACATCGACGGCCGCACAGGCTCAGGCATAGGCGCGTCGTTGGCCATTTAAGTCGCGGCCTTTAAGCTGCACCAGAGAGTGGGGGAAAAAGGGGGGTTGATCTTTTGTTTTTGGTAAGAAACGAAAATTGGTAGGGAAAAAAGAGTTTTTGTTTGTTTGTTATTGTGACAGAAATGCGAGTCAAAGAACAACTAGAGGAAATTTTGACTCGTTCTTTCCTCTTCTTCTAAATGATCTAGGGGCAAACTCCACGGAATCAGAAGTATTTAAATTTCACATTTTTGAAGTGGAGTACTAAATCTGAAAGCTATGGTAAATGTAAAGTGAATAAAACGGATCGTTTGGTTGCCAAGTATTATCGACTAAACGCGTCATTCAAGGGGAAAATCTGACCGCACTGGTGTTAATGGTATGTGAAAAGAGTGACGCTCTTCTGTTTAAACTTTCAAGGTGACAAGAACAAAACAAAATGCGTTTCTTAAATTAAACGTGCGAAATTTTTGGTGATGGGCGGTGCTTTGGTCTAGGGACTGCACAAATTTCCGGTTAAATCTCGCACAACAGATGCGAAGTGAAGCCAAAAAATCCAAATTTTTCAAGAAAACAAAGCGAAATATGCCAAAAAATCGAAGCATTTTTCTCACTGCCCATTTTGGTATCACAAGATTTCGCACAGCTCTGAACTGTTCCATTCAAACAGAAACAGCCATAAAGGAGGAGAAAAACATAGAGAACAAATCACTGTGCCATTCCAGCACTAAGCCCGTACGGATCGACCCTAAAAGGAAAGAAAAGACTGCGTGAATCCGAATCTCATCACCTTCTGCGCGAGTTCTCGCGACGAGGCAGGAAGAATCTTCACGGCTTGTCCTCCTCGCCTCCTGCCGACGCCGACACCGAAACCGCCGCCCGTCTCCAGCCGCGGCGCCATCCCGACCACGCGCGCTCTAGCGACAGGTTCCCGAGTCCCAAACCGGCGGAGGGTTCGTGAGGGACAAGGGGAATGAGGGCTCGTCCCGGTGCGAGCTTGGGATTGTGTTCTTGGGTGCTTCCGCCTCGCTTTGTTTCCAAGGCGTCGTTGTTTCGTTCTAATCGAGCTCTAATGCTAATCCCAATGCGGTCTTAAAAGACTTAGGGCCGGGCCCGGGCCGGGCTTTGGATTATTAATTTGTTAGTATCCCTGTTGCGTAGTTCTATACGGAAATTTGTTGCCATATTTTGAACACGGAATTTTTTAAGTAAATCGCACGTAGGCTCTACAGATGTTGTGTTGTCATAAGAAAAATCAAAGAATATTTACAGAGAATGGGAAAAAAAAACCTCTTTTCTTTTTACCCTTTGACTAGTTCTTTGCAAGTGATTGAAATACATGGATAAAAGGCAGTGGGACAGTGATGCATGCGATTCGGTGGAAGGGAGCTAGTGGCCTGGATTAATTTAGCATCCATCTCCTCCTGCAATTGGATGCTTTTCGATCCTCTAGATAACCCACTACACTGAGCTTAGCTACACGTCTTTTAACGAAAGGATGCTCGACTTTTAGACCTTCTGATCACGGAACAATATGTCAATATCCAGTTTGTAGATTGTTCTTCCGACCAGTTTGCCTGCGTTCACATGTTGAGAACCATCCAGTACTTCACAGGAGAATGGTGTAGCATTTTTCAGATGCTATGATGTGTAGTAGGTTTTTAAGTAATAGAAGCTATGACATGTAGTAGTTTTCTTTTTTTTTTTGAAGTAATAGATGCTATGGAGTGTAGCAGATGTATATAGAACCAAGGTTCTAAACCGGCCGGCTCAAATGGACCGGACCGGTCCGGTTAACACACTGTTATTGGTTCTACGATGCTTTAGCAGAGCAAACATTCCAGGACATACATTAGCAGATCTAATCTGGTACAGTTAGCTCGCAAACTATATAGTTAGTTGTCTATGGTTGACAGCTTAGGGTATGTCTGATAAGATGCATAACTATTTATTGTTTATAGAATTTTTATATCACATATAAACGATATTATAGGCAATTTCATATAATGGATTGTTTTTTCACTTGTCTTTCTAGATGACACAATCTTTTAATATTTTTATGGACCTAAGATATTTTCTCTTTAGTTCTGGTGATACAGTCGGCTACAGCACTGTAGACAATATATTTATCTCTCTTTATTCTTTTTTATCTACATCAGTTTAAATTCTACGTGACAGAAACTATAGACAGCTGATATAAACCCGTTGTATATGATCTTATGTCTACGCCGGACAGCTTGCTCCTATCTCTACGGGTTGGCATTTACTTTTTGGGGGAGGGTACAGGTTGCCATATGGCTGTACCATTTTGGGTTTTCGTTTACGAGCATATACGTAAAACTTTTTTTTTAGTTGAAAAGCATTAGATCAATGACTTTTCCAGACCTCTGACTCCTGAGTCTTGACAAAGAAATGCTGCCAACTCCTGAGTCTTGACAAAGAAATGCTGCCAAACTCTTCGCACAGGAGCGCGCTTCAGATCAGAGTGTCAGAATGCAGATAGTTAAAAACAAATTCAGAAACCAAACTGCAATGAAGGCAGTTCTGAACGCTGCAATACTAACTAGTTTGAGACGGCGGGGAAAAAATCAGACTAGCTACCAGACTGGAAGACAGAGAACTAAATTCACAGTTCACAGGATGATGAATTGATGATAGTTAAACAAACAAGTAATGCGCATTGGTCAGGAACAACTACGCACCTAAGCTTTCGCAGACGAGCAATTGGCCGCCAGGAATTGCAAGAACAGAGGCAAGATGCTGTGGCCAGGATTCAGGAGGCAGAGGCAATACTTCTTCAGCTGTGCAGTTCGCGTCTTACAGAAAGAAGCAGAAGCAGATCCTATTGTCGCCATTTATAGGCAGGGTTAAGACTCAAGACGACAAACAAATTAACAAACAGTACTGCCAGTGACTGAGCAGCCGCAGCCCGCAATGGCAAAGCTTTCTGCTTAGCCTAGTTCAGTTCGGCTGTCAAAGTCAAAGGCTCTCCTGAGTCTTCTCCAACCAACACGGATAAGCATGTGGCTCCCGGCTTGTCACGTCTAATGGCGGGAGGATGGCCGGTTAGTTAAACCGGGAAGATTCTGCAGCTTTTGCATGGATCCCCGTGCAATAATTCCGAAAAGTTTGGCCAGATCGATGGATCGTTTTCTTTAAGCATGCATGCAGCCGTGTACTGGGAAGGTTAGTCCACGCCACGTCGTGTTATCATATCACAGCGCGCGGCTCGCATGCGGCATACAAAAAATGCAGCGTCAAGCGAGGGCTAAAGCGATGTCTGATAGTATAGCAATTTGTTTATAAGAAGCTCTCTATATCACCTGTAAATAGTACTAAAGATAGTTTATACAATAGTATAGACGACTGCTGTCTTTTAGTTGTCTTTATAGAACACACAATCTTTTAATGTTTTTCTTGTTTTTTGTGCTATAGTCGGCTACAGGATTGTAAACAACATTTTTCTCTCTCTTCATAACATCTTTCTCTCTCTTCATTTTCTTTCATCCACGTCAGTAAAAATCTTACGTGACAATGACTATAGACGGCTGACATAAATCCATTGTAATGCCTTAAACAACGTCGTTGGAGCAGGCCTGGTCACCTGTTGGGCGAGCAGGCAAGCGGGCAGTGAGCGTCCTATCGGACGGCCGCGATGGGAGTGGAGTGGACTCGACGAAGATACGTGCAACTCAAGAGTGTTACCAACGTGCAAGTCTCCTACTACTACTAGTCTCAACTGGGGTAGTTAATTGTGGCTCTGCTTGCGCGTACGAACAAGTTGTTGAACGGTCACCGACAGACGGGTCCCACTCGATACTATTTCAGACATGGGCCGACTTGTTAGCCGCTGTCATGCCAGATGCTTGCTTTTGTTTATTCTTTGGGAGATTCGGTCCGTGATGCGTAGCGGCAGTGATGGGAGGACATAGATTATGCGCCCATGTGGCGACCTTTTCGGGCAAATCATAAGCACATACTACACGCTTGTTTAGTTCCATATGTGTGTGTCATCTGCCCCCATGTGCACCGTGCGTTGTGGCAGTGGACTTCGGAGGCTGGAAGCCTGGAACACGCTCCACTTGCGATTTCCACTGGCATATTCTACGTTGGCATCTGCACTGCAAATCTGCAACTTGCGAGTGATGGTTCGAGCTGGACAAGCGAACACTTTTCGATCGGGGGCGTGACCGTGTGAGGCGCTTAAGAAAATGTGGTGGTACACTGGTACTGGTGTCTTGTCTAGTGCAGAGGAGAGGAGCGGCAGGTGAGATGGCCACCACGATCAGAGTGATGAGCGACCTTTTCAAGGGGGCAATGACGCGCGTGCATAAATCGCCAGAATTAAACTGGCGAATCGGGAGCGTATCGGCTTGGGTTACATTGTTAATTGACGCGGGATATGGTAGGCTTTGGAGCCTGGGGATCATGTTTGGCTGTCAGGATCGCTGATGGGAGATTTTGATTGTATTAAACTGGATGATTTGGTATCAGTATGCTACCAATTCAACACCGTCCACTTATCGCAGTACGTCGTATGCGGCCACCATATCTCAGTAACCAGTACTCCATTGCTTATTTTTCGAGTACCAAGATCTAGGGTTGCTACTGTTGAGTAACCGTCACTGACTAGTGTAGTCCGAACGATTACCCCGTAAGAACAATGTAAAAACACAAAAACAGAATAGTAGATTGAACCCAGAGATATGAGAGGACTTCTGCCTTCTCTTTATCGCTCTTCTGTAAATGGTACAAAGGTTGGTGATCCCCCTCCTATATATAGCCTACTGGATAGATGAGGAGGCTAACGTGGGCCCAGGGCTGCCAGTCTGGGTCCGGTTTCTTAACACTCCCCCTTGGGTACTCATCCGTCATATTCATGTCTTATCAAAACTCCATAAAAAATCAGTAGAAAAAATTTACAGAAAAAGTACACAAAAAATTACCAAGATCTAGAGTTGCCGCTTGTCCTTGCACAAAACACACACACAAAGAACAATCAAACCCATGCTAGTTTTGTAGTAATCCTGTACATTTGGTTCTTTCCAGTCAGTAGTCCTCGACGATCGAGTGTCTGAACATTTATGACCATGGTGCTGCCGCCAGCAAGAACAAACTCATCGATCATGTTTGCCTATCGAGATCTTCGGGATCATGTTTGGCTGTCAGGATCTTTGCAGGGGGGATTATGATTAGTATTAACTCGATTTTAATGTTGATGATAGGTCCACTTAGGAAGAAATAATCAAATCAATAGGCTACCAATTCAACACTACACTTCGCAATGGTACGCGGGGCGCATATGCGTCTAAGGGCTTGTTGATTAAAGAAAAGTTGAGGGTCTGTTTGGAACACATAAACTTTGCAATGATTTTATATGAAACAATATAATTCTCGCGTTCCAAACATGGCTAAAATGAGTTTGCCATTTGTTCTTGCACTAGGAAACAACCCTAGCAGACGAGTTCTATTAGTAAGGCCCATTCAGAATGCAGCTTGAATTTTGGTTGCTTCCTAGCCTGTAGAGTTCGCACGTTCCAAACAAAGACCTAAAACACAATTTCAAGTCCGAGCCAAGCCACCGAAGGCGAAGGTCCATGGAACTGCTGTACGCTAGCCGTGGCCGTGTGGTGCATGGATGCCCGAGTGGCTCGGTCAGCTGCGAACCGTTTTCGCGCTGAAGGCCGCGAGTTGCGGCCAGCAGATTGGGAATTTCGACCGCGTGGTGTGCGGGCCGGGGGACAGCCGTGCAAACCGGGCCAGCCTGCGCCCGGAAACATTTAGCACCGGTTAACGATTAATGGACGCGCGCGCGTGCAACAGAAAGGAAACCAGCACGAAGCAGCCAGCACAGCAATTTCTAATGCTACACTACACTTCAGTGTGTCGACCAAACACGTACAGAAGAAGCACAGTGGTGAGTTGCATTTATTGGCTAAGGGCCTGGCAGGATAGAGCCATATTATCTCTTTTTTCCTATATTGTGTGTGGTGTCCATGACCATGGACAGACCGACCCATGTTATGTACCAGCTGCAGACTGCAGTGCGCCTTTCCATATCGAAACATGTACAACGCGGCTGAGTAGCTGGCTAGCTGCATGCTGAGTACTCCCTATTTGTGTGTATAGTAGTAACTCCTCAAGGAGTCAAGGGTACGGGTACCTAGCTAGCTAGCTTCAGCCATTCCATTCCGCTCGTGTGCCATCCCTCTGATTACTTCCTGTCTCCCTCCTCGCAGTTAATTTGCTGCCCCAGATCGTTGAAGTCTAGTACTCCTGCAGGTAGCAACCCTGCTGCATGCTGCTTATTCGATCGATATTCAACAACATTTCATGCATATACGATCGATGTAACCTGGCGCATGATTTTACGCGCTCTTCCTTTCTTCATGGTTGGTATGTATAGGACAATGACTTACTACTAACTCTCGAAGTCTCGATCTCTCTTTGCCTCCGCAGAGATGGGGTTTGCCGTACGAGCAGCGGCATTGGGCGTCGTTGTCTGCGGATGCATCATTGCAGGGATCGCTCTGAGGGCGAGCAACGCGTTCTACATCCAGGTGCTAAAACGTCTCTTAAATCTTAATTCATGAGTACTGAACTGATTAGCCTCCCTTATTTTCCTTGCACTCTAGCGGAACATGGATTATTGCGCGCTAACCAAAATGCCTCGTGTTTTGTAACTTTTGTTTCTTCGTTCCGTTGAAGTGCCCATGTGCAGCGCCAACAGCCGCACGGAGGCCGCCGCCGGGCGCGCTGATCGCTGTCCCGGCCGGCCTGCTGCTGTCCAGCGTGATCCAGCACGGGCTCGCGGCGCTGGATCACCTGGTGCCATTGGGGCGCTGCCGCCGGGCTATGACCTCCCTCGGGAAGGTGTCGACCTTCGCCTCCATGGGGATGCTCGGCTTGCTCTTCGTCGTCGTCGTCATGATCGACGAGTACAGCCGCTTCTGCTGCTTTGGCGCCTTCAACCAGGGCATCATTGTCGCCGGTGCCGGCGTGATCGCCGTGGCGGCTCTCACCAACTTCTTTCTGGGATTGACCGACTTCGTCTGCGAAGACGAGTGACAGGCTCAGATTAATTAATTAAGTGCATGCAGGCATGTAAGGGCTGAGTAGCACTGTAGTCGTGTTGTAGATCAGCTTGTAGTGCTAGCTAATAGCTGATGCTGCATGTGGTGTTATTGATTGTCATTGTCGTGTGCTCACCTTCATCGATCGCCACCTTTCTTAACTTGTTCAAGGATCGCCACCTATCCAGGTTATCTGATTAACATTATGGATTGAGATTAGGAAGTAAATTAAAGCTTTGCTGTTACTGTGTGTGCAAATTTATGAGTTTCTTGTCAGATGCAGCTGATATGTGTACTGTTGTTGTCATATGTTTGTTCTTGAATGCGTTGATCACTACCGGAAACCGGCACTTTGCCGAGTGCCGGAGGCTTTGCCGAGTGTATTTTATCGGGCACTCGGCAAAGACGGTCTTTGCCGAGTGCCAAATAAAATACACTCGGCAAAAAAAACACTCGACAAAGATGGCTTTGCCGAGTGCCTTTTTTTGGAAATACCTTTGGGATTGGTCATGTGAAAATGGTAGATTAGATTTGTCGTGCAAAGTATTTTTATAATATAATAAATTTATTATTTTTTGTTAACATATAAAAAGTGATGGCCAAAGCTACGTGTTGAAGAGTCTGCATACGTCCAAAGCGTCATATATTTTTGAATAGAGAGAGAATTGATGATCAAACCTGAAAAGTTTGATCGACACCGGTTGTGAGTTGTGACTTGTCTACCATTGGAGGGAGTACATGAAAAAGTCTCTTGCTCCTTCTCCCCATGGTGTCGTTATATCTTGGCCAATATATCTCTTCTCAACATTGCTGCTCCCCATGGTGCCGCCATCGCCGCTCCTGCTCCTTCTCCATGTGGCGCTGCCACTACTACACCTGCTCCCCATTTGCCGCAGCTGCTGCTCCCCATGGCGCCACTGCTGGTGGTCCGGCACTCGCCACTGCTCATCTCCTCTGCTTGTGGAATTTGGGGAGGAGTGAGAGAGAGATTGCTGAGGGAGAGAGAGGGAGGGAGGAGACAAGAGAGGAGGAGGGGCAGTAGAGTCATTTTCAGAAAAATCTGACAAGTTTGATGCCACGGTGACTAGCACTCACTACAACAAAACATGCTATAGAAGACGCCTCATCACAGACGGTTCATTTGGAACCGTCTGTATTATTCTCATCACAGATGGTTCCAAATGATCCGTCTATGATACGTACCTATCACAGACGGTTTATAATAAGAACCGTCTGTGATAATTCACAGACAATTCTTATTACGAACCATCTGTGATAGTCTAGCTAATCACAGACGGTTCTATAATAGGAACCGTCTGTGAATTATCACAAACGGTTCTTATTAAGAACCGTCTGTGATATTCTGGTACTATAAATGCACCCGACACAACCCCTGCCGCTGGCGCCACTCTGCTACTCCTCCCTACCACTGGCTCCACTCTGCTGCTCCTTCCCCATGTGCCACCTCCCTGCCCTAGCTCCTCCACCCTGCTGCTCCTCCTCCATTGCGCCAGCTTAGAGAGGAGAAGGTCGGGACCCCTGCCCCTAGCGCCTCCTCCCCCATTGTGCTACCTGCACCTTGTTGCCTCCACCCCCATTGCGCCACCTTAGAGAGGAGAAGAAAAGGAGGAAGCTAAAGAGAGGAGGAAAGGAGGAGGAGGAAAGGAGGAGGAGGGGAGGAGGAAGGGATCGGAGGAGAAGGAGAATGAGAGGAATCTCGCGGGATATTTGGTATTTTCGTCGTGAGCTCCAAGGGTAATGATCTTTAACCCTTTATGTTTGCTCTAGGTTAATTGTTAAACAATTTAAGTATATTTGGTCAATAATTAAGAAGAGTTTGTACTTGCGGTTTATTAATGTAATTTGACACTGATTTGTTACATGCGTATAGATGGACCGAAATTGGATGTACGGTGAGAGCCGTGTGAGTCAAGAGTACATTAATGGCATACTTGCTTTTAGAAGAGCCGCCGAGCAGGATATGTTGAAGAAGGGGATAAAATTTATGTATTGTCCATGTATTGATTGCGGTAATCTGAAGATGTTTAACAACCCAGCGTAGATTGAAGCGCACTTGATTCGAAGGGGTTTCAAAAAAGGGTATACATGTTGGACCAGTCATGGTGAAGAGCAGATTATACAGGAAGTTAATAATGACGGCATCGCCGAGGAAGTCAACGATATGCTGGATGTGAACTGTGCTTTTGATGAGGATAGGTCGCACGATGATAATCTGGATCAGATGCTACGCGATGCAGAAGAGAACTACAGTGAGAGAGAGTTTTGTAAATTTGAGGGCTTAATGGAGGACTCGGTGAGACCTTTGTTCCATGGCTGCAAGCCGAAATACACAAGGTTGTCAACCGTGCTTGAACTGCTGAAATTGAAGGCAATCAATGGTTGGTCCGATAAGAGTTTCACGACGTTGTTAGGTCTCCTAACGGACATCTTTCCGGGGGGAAACGTGTTGCCCAGCACCACCTACCAAGCAAAGAAGGTTCTTTGTCCATTGGGAATGGAAGTAGAAACACTACAACAAAAATGCTAATACTGGACGCCTAATCACAGACGATTCATCGAAACCGTCTATATTAAAAACAATCTTAGACGGTTTTTGTTTACTGACCGTCTGTGTTATCTTCTGCGCTAAAAACCGTATGTGAAGAGGTCATATCACAGACGGTTCATGTTTAAAACCGTCTGTGAAGTATCACAGACGGTTCTGACAAAAAACCGTTTGTGATATTACCCAATATCACAGACGGTTTTTGTCGTAACCGCTCGTGATACTTCACGTACGCTTTAAACATGAATCATCTGTGATATTACTACATATCACAGACGGTTTTTGTTGAAAACCGTCCGTGATAATTAACTCATCACAGCATTTACGCAAAGGTACATAGCTCCCCAACAGAGTCTTCTTGATCTCAATCTCTGGCACTACGGTAACCGCGGGAGACCTCCAAGCCCGGTGAGTCCATCGCCACTCCGTGCCTGGTTTGAGTATCGCCTCACCTCACTGAGCCCGCTCGTGTTGTCCATTTCAGCTATTGTCGCCGAGGAGTTTGTCGTCGTCGCCTCTGTTCACCGATCGACGTCCAACCGCCTTGGACCTTTCCCTACTTCATTGACACCTTCCTCGTGATCGAGGTGAGCTACTGGAGCATAAGCATCCTTTAATTTGAGTAGTTTCAGGCGTTTATGCCAAAATCGATCGCTAGTGAAGCCCATGGCGCCGCCACGGGACACCACCGTCGGTTCGCCTCAGGCGACCTTAGGGCCTCGAGCCACGACTATTAGCAATGCGATGTCACCCTAAGCCCAATTTAAGCTTCAAATCCTACTGTTTTTAATCATTTAGTTAATAAACTAACGATTCTATGACATGTGGGACCGCCATAGATTTTATAAATAAAATCATGAAATAAAAAATGAGTCACTGACAAGTAGGGCCCACATGTAAGTTAATAAAATCCGAAAAAAATGAAAAAATGAAAAAAAAGCCACCTTTAGTTCAGAGAAAAATACGCTTTCTCTGTTGGAAAGCGTCATTAAGTCTCAGAAAATACGCTTTCGAAGTCACCCTTTTATTTATTTTCAGGGTTTTCAATACGAACCGTGTGATGGACCGAAGCTAGATGTACGCTGAGAACCGTGTGAGTGAAGAGTACATTAATGGTATGTGTGCTTTTACAAGAGCTGCCGAGGAGGATATGTTGAATAAGGGGGCGGAATATATGTACTGTCCATGCATTGACTGCGAGAATCTGAAGATGTTTAACAACCGAGCGCAGATCAAAGCACACTTGATTCGAAGGGGTTTCAAAAAGAGTTATACATGTTGGACCAGTCACGGTGAAGAGCATATTATACAAGAAGTCAACGATATGCATATTATACATGAAGTCAACGATATGCCGCCGGATGATGTCGATTGTGGTTCCGATTCGGATAGACTGCACGATGACAATCTAGATCAGATGCTTCGCGATGCAGAAGGGTACTGTGATGAGAGGGAGTATGTTCAATTCCGGGGCTTGATGGAGGATTCGGAGAAACCGTTGTTCCCGGGCTGCAAGCCGGAATACACAAGGTTGTCATCCATGCTTTAACTGCTGAAATTGAAGGCAAGCAACGGTTGGTCCGACAAGAGTTTCACGGGGCTGTTAGGTCTCTTAGCGGACATGCTTCCGGAGGAAAACGAGTTGCCCAAAACCACCTACAAAGCCAAGAAGGTTCTTTGTCCATTGGGAATGGAAGTAGAAAGAATACATGCATGTCCGAACGACTATATCCTCTACCGTAACGAGTATACAAACATGCATGTATGTCCGGTGTGCAACGCATCCCGATACAAGCGTAAGAATCAATCAGATGACAACGAGGGAATCGAGGTGAAGAAAGGACCTCCTGCTAAGGTGGCGTGGTATCTTCCTGTAATTCCCCGTTTGAAGCGGTTTTTTGCAAACCCAAAGAAAGCAAAACTGTTGTATTGGCACTCAAAGGAGCGTAAGAATGACGAAAAGTTAAGACACCCTGCTGATTCCGCCCAGTGGAGAAACATCAATAGGAGGTTTGCAGACTTCGGTGTGGAACCGAGGAATATAAGGTTTGGATTGAGTATAGATGGAATGAATCCTTTCGGTAACATGAGCAACCGACATAGCACTTGGCCCGTGACGCTCTGTATCTACAACCTTCCTCCTTGGTTGTGTATGAAGCGGAAGTATATTTTGTTGTCGATACTTATCCAAGGGCCGAAGCAACCTAGGAATGATATTGATGTGTACTTAGCACCATTGATGTAAGATCTAAAAATACTATGAATTGAAGGGGTACAGGTATGGGATGCGTACAAACAAGAGAAATTCACTTTACGTTCCTTGTTGTTCTGCACCATAAATGATTATCCTGCCCTTACTAATCTGTCGGGCCAGAGTACAAAAGGGGGCCAAAGCCTGTACTCACTGCTTAGATGATACCTAGATTGTGTGGCTGAATCACTCGCGCAAAATCGTGTACATGCGTCGTCGTAGGTTCCTTCAGAAGGCTCACCCATACCACAGGATGAAGAAACAATTCGACGGAGAGAAGGAGGATAGTTCAGCTCCAAGGCATTTAAGCGGAAAAGAGGTCTATGATATGGTTAAGGATTTAGATGTTGTGCTTGGAAAGGGATGTAAATCGAGGACCCGTAAGAAGAACATGTGGAAAAAGAGATCAATATTTTGGGACTTACTTTATTGGGAGCACCTAGAAGTTCGCCAACGTGATCGACATCATGCACGAGAGAAGAATGTATGTGGCGACTTGATTGGTCTCTTCATCAACATTCGTGACAAAACAAAGGATGGTGTCAACGCACGGCTTGACTTGGTTGATATAGACATCGACTGAGTTAGCACCAACAAAGACCAATAAAGGACTAACGCATTCTCCCCGCTTATTACACTCTGTCCAAGGCCAAGAGAACTGAATCTGCGCTTGCTTGCATGGTGTGAAAATTCCGTCCAGTTACTCCGCCAACATGAAGAAACTTGTTTCGATAGAAGATTTGAAGTTAATTGGCATGAAGTCTCATGATTGTCATGTGTTGATGACACAAATGCTCTCTGTTGCAATTAGAAGTATTTTGCTAATCAAGGTCCGAAAGACAATTATGAGGCTGTGTTATTTCTTTAACATAATTGCTCAGAAGGTCATCGATCCCGAAGGACTAGATGCTCTGCAGGACGAGGTGGTGACGACTCTATGTGATCTTGAGATGTATTTCCCTTCGTCGTTTTTCGATATCATAGTCCATCTCATTGTTCATATTGTGAGGGAGATAAAGATGTGCGAACCCGTGTTCCTACGTAGCATGTACCCGTTCGAGAGGTTCATGGGAATTATCGAGTCCTATGTACGGAATCGATCTTGGCCAGAGGGCAGCATCGTCGAAGGTTATGCAACCGAAGAGGTCATTGAGTTCTGCGTCGATTACATGGCTCAGATCGAATCGATAGGTGTGCCTCGATCTCGCCATGAGGGGAGGCTCGAGGGTATCGGGACCATCGGAAGGAAAGCAATCACTCTAGATATGGATGCGTATGCTCAAGACCATTTCACGGTCTTGCAACACATGACTGAAGTGTCCCCATATATCGACCACCACAAGGACGTGCTTCGGCAACAGAATCCGGTGCGGCCGGATGTTTGGATCACGAGACAACACAACAGACGGTTAAACCAACGGTTGAAGGAGCGATTCGCTAGGAGCTCGTCAAGTGATATGCTGACATGGTTGGCAAAAGGGCCAACATTTACAATTGTGACATGGCGAGGATACGACATAAATGGGTACACATTCTATATGTAGGCTCAGGATATAAAGAGCACTAACCGTAATAAAGAAGTGTTCGTGATAGATGCATTCAAGATCGATAAATGAGGAGCTCCTACTATGGGCAAATAGAGGAGATATGGGAGCTCGATTACGTGCTTTTCAAGTATTTCCTATGAGATCTAGAGTTTGAGTACCAATCTTTGCAAGGGTTCACATATTTTTTATATTTTATTTGTTGAGACGTGGTACAACGTCTCTACATAACGCCGCATATTCTGTAGAGATGCTTTAAAAAACACCACTACTGTCATAGCGATAATACATGAGAGGACATTTTCGAAAACACCTCTACAACTACCTAAGGGTGGGAAAAAACGTATCTACTATACAAAGAAGCCGTCTCTATGAGCCAGTCCTGTTGTAGTGCATCCGACCCACCCAATCAAGACTGCAATTTTTAGTCCCACCACCACCCCATGTTCTCTCTCTCTCCTTCCCTTCTCTTCCCATGTCCTCTCTTCCTCACCACCAACCAACGCCGCCGTCCCCCAATGCCACCCCCACCCCACCCCCATCCCCTCACTGTTTGAAACTAATCTATACTTGCCAAGTAATATGGTGTCATGATCTTGATGCAATCAGCATCAGATCAAATTAGTTTGTTTTCTTTGTTAGGCTTTTGTGGCGACCCAACCCTAGGGCACCCGAAAGGTCCTCCCAGGATCTCCTAGGACGTCCCTTAGGACCTCCCAGGAGGTCCGGTAGCACCTCCCGAGGCTCGGGTAGGATCTGCCCCCAGGGGTACCAATCGAGTCTCCCGCAGGGCCACTCGAGGGTACCACCGAGGGAAGCGGGAATCGCTGGGGAGGTCCCTACTGCCACGGCCCGCTCAGGGGAGGTCAAAGGACCTGACCTGAGGAGGTCGTGGGGCCTGAGAGATCACCCCATGATCCCCAGTGTGAACTGAGCTAGTCCCAAGGATCTCAAGCTAGCTCTTCACAGCATACAAGAATGGCAACATCCATGACATAATCTTTATTTACAACATAGCAAGGGAGTTGTTTACAAAAGGTGGCCTTGGGCCAAAAGCAAGCTTACAAAAGAACAAAGACAGAGGTCCATCCACTATACCACAGGCAAAATGGCTGGAGGGCACAACCTACTCGTCCTGGTCCTCTTCTTCTTTGCTATTGTCTTCTCCGATAGAGTTTGCATTGAGCAAGAGTGAGCACTACCACTTGTGCTTTCATGAGTCACACCCGTGGAATAACAAAATGAAATGCATATGTGGATATACAAAAGAAGGCATAATAGGGTTGATTTGCATAAAGCCAAGTTTCTTTCAATTACAAATATTAAGTTCCAAGGCAGATTTTTTTTAATAGCTAAAATTCATTTTTCAAACTTGATTTTCAGTTAGATAACATTCATCAACAAGTTGGTGAAGGATACCTCCTGTCACAAGGCTCCCTGCCCAAAGCCCATGGGATAGATATCCCAAAACAGTTTATTAAACATTTTTAGAAACCCAAATTCAACATCTAACTCTGAGTGGCCGCTGCCAGCATGTCTATGACCGCGGACACGGCTATTCGAATAGATTTACACTCGATCGAGGATGTGCACTTTACCCACATGACATGATTTCTCTAGTTTATCCGGCATCCGTCGATGCCACCTCTCACTACCAAAGGTAAGAGGTCTAGAGTTCATGACAAAGCCTTTAAAATGCATTGTCCCACCACAGCCTCTCCTTGCTAAGGTTTCGCCTCCTTTGGATTGACTCATGCAGATCTGGGCCCCTCTTGCACCAAGTGGGAACATAGGTCATAAAAGACCATTTTGGCCATAGAAGACCTCCCACTCCTTCAATTGGATCAATCATGTGGAAGTTCTGCAAATTACTTAGCTAGGTCCCACACCCCATACCGAGACACGTGGTTGCACGGTTTTGGCATAGCCCATCATAGGCCTAGCATTGGCGGCTCAAAGACCGGTCCTCAAGCGACTTGGGTGACAAACACAAACCCATGGACCTCCACCTTAGCTGTGATAGAGTCCGTGCATAAACCTTGCACCAACCAAGCAAACCAATTTGCCCAAGTCTAAATCAATTTCCATTTTCTTTGCTTCCCCAGCAATATTTTCATACCCCCATGACATCCCCATGCCATGGTCAAAACATTTTAAACAATAGTTGGTCATGAAGGTAGAGATTTCCCCAAATCAAGTACTTTTGGTCTAAGCAAGACTAAGCATGTGGTTTCACAATTGCTCCTGGTTCACACTAATGTACAATCCAGGTTTTGTCTAAGGTGACAACAGATTGAGTTCAATGTCAAGTTGGCCATATGAAGGAATTAGGCATAGCTATGTGTTTAAAGACAGGTGTTAAAATATCTTGATAGAAATATGCATGCATTAACCTTTAAAACAGAACATAAATAGATTGAAATAATGGGTGCAATATGTTCAAGAGCATGACTTGCCTTGCTCGCTGCCTTGAGAGTCTTCTTCTTCAGTGCCCTCAAGCTCCTCAGTGCCTTCACGTTCTATACGAGAGAAAAGGAGACAACTCAAACCATATTCCAAATAAAGAGCCAAAAGAACTTCAAAAGAAACTCCAAAACTTAATTCAACAAGGACACCTCACACACAAACGAGGTTCTGTGAGAGAGGTCCTAACCTCACGGATAAAGGTCCAATGAGGAAGGTCTTCAAAAGACCGGAGGGCGGCTTTATAAAAAGACCACGATGATGATGAGTGCGCAGGATCTAGAGAGGTGATCTTCACACAAAGTCCATAGAGTTCCAAAGAGAATCCAAAGGAAGAGGTCCTGGAAGGGACATAACCTCTTATGGTGGTGATAAGAACAAGAACAGATCAGTGCACAAGGAGGCTTACCAGCAACAGGGAAGAGGTGACGAGTTTGAAGGGGAGGTCGAAGGCAATCTGGGCGGTTGAGGTCAAGCCCAAGCTCCTATCGAGCCCCCAATGGTGAAAGGTGATGAGGGAAGGTGCTCCTGGCGATGTTCTTGGCAGCAAGGACTCACCAGGAAGCCACTGAGTGTGAGCCAAAGTGTCGAGTGTGTGAAAAAGGTGGCAATGGAGGGCTCCCGGGACTAGTTATAGTCAAAGGAAGTGAAAAGACCACTCAATGCGTACATGATTTGGTGAGCATGTGAGATGGGCAAAAGGTACGGAGTGTCAAAGAAAAATAATAAAGGACATAGTGTATCGTTACGGAGGAGACTAGAAAGGACACCAATAGTGCCCCAGTAATGACCCCATACAATAGAAAGCGCCACTTGCTTGGTCAGCATTTAATGCGACAATACATGCATTAAATGCTCATGGTATTAGTGTGGCGGGAAACATAAAATAGGTAAGCTTTGGCGAGTGGGACCACCAAATCTAGAAATAGTTGGGTCAAAGGGGAAGGTTCTGACAGTTGGATCTCCAAAGAGGAGGTCCAACGGCCAAGATTGAGTGCTAACGGGGAGGTCCGTGTGGTAAGAGGGGAACCTCACCCGCTAGGGAGGTCTAGAGCTGTAGGATCAAATCCAGACGGGAGGTCTGAACGGTTAGGATCTCCGAGGGGAGGTCCTAACGATCAGTCTCGCTAACGAGGAGAATGCGGACGGTTAAGATCTCCAGGGGGAGGTCTTAACGGTCCAGATGTTCAAAGAGGAGGTCTGGGCATGGGGAGGTCCAGACACACATGGAGGAGGTCTACGCGACAAGAGGTTCTAACAATCAAGATCCCACCAGGGGAGGTCCTAATCGCTAGGATCTCCACAATGGGAGGTCCTGGCGGTGAGGATCTCAATATAGGAGGTCTTAGAGGTTCGGGAGGAGATCTTTGGAGGTCAGGAGTTCCTAAGTTAAGCGAGTAAGGAGGTCCAATGGATGGGGAGGTCCAAAGGACCCGAAGTCGAAGGGAGGCCTAAACATATAGGCACGCCTTAACCAAGAGGAGGTCTAGACCTAAGGAGGAGGTCTGAACCAAAGAGATTCGAACCAACAAAGAGATCCAAAGAGATCTAGCTCAGAGAGAAAGGTCTGGACATAAAGGCACGTCCAATTGAGAAAAGGTCTGAGCCCCCAGCGGAGGTCCAACTTCAAGGACCACTGGGGAGGTCTAGGCCACAGAGAAGGTCTAACCCAAACATAACACAAAAGAGAGACTGAGGGGAGAACTGGCCAACATACAGAAGGGGTGACAACATAAAACTTAAACCTCTCCAACGAACCAACTATGAATTCTCATCAAAATAAAATAGTTTTATTTTATTTTACAAATTTAAAAGGACTTGGAAAATCAGGATGTTACAGCTTTCCATATTTAGTTTTGGCTTGATTAGCAATTTTCGTAGTCTTTAAAAGGATATGTAATCAGATGTATTTTGATTGAAGCAATAGAGAAAAGGGAAAAAAAAATCAGAAAACGCTGCCACGTGAGTTCACAGGCAGCACCAAAAAACCTTCCTGTCGTTTCTTGTCTCCAGCGTGTATTGCTTCCGGCAAGACCGAGAGTTTTCCAGCGTGAAGCGTGTTCATACGTTGAATCACGTGAGAACATCTTCTAGTTTTGCCTCAAGTACGTGTGCATGTGTGCTCATCCGTTGAGCATCACGTGAAAGCATCTACGTGAACTTCCACCGAGTTTCCGCCGAGTGTTGATCTTTGAGATCGGTTGTTCGTCTTCGGTTTTTGGGCCAACACTCACCACGTTCTCTCTCTCATCCCCTTCTCTCCCCCACGCCCTCTCTTCCTCACCACCAGCCAACGCCGCTGGCCAACACCACTGTCCTTGAGCGTCGTTGGTCTCCTCTTCCGCCACCTCCCACCGCCCTGCGAGCATCGGCCAGTCTCCCATTCCGCCGCCCCCTCCCCCCGCCTCTTCCACTACTACAAAAATGCTAATACTGGACGCCTGATCACAGACGGTTCATAGAAACCGCTCAGATAAACACAATCTCGAGCGGTTTTGTTTACCCACCGTCGTGTTATTCTCGCGCTAAAAACCGCTCAGGAAGATGTCATATCACAGACGGTTCATGTTTGGAACCGCTCGTGATACTTCATGAGCGGTTCCAAACATGAACCGCTTGTGATATTATTTCAATATCACGAGCGGTTTTTGTTAAAACCGTCCGTGATAATTAAGTCATCACGGACATATATAGCTCCCCGCCAATGTAGTCTTCTTGATCTCCATCTCTGGCGCTACGGTAGGTCCATCGTCGTTCCGTGCCCGGTTTGAGTATCGCCTCACCTCACTGAGCCGGCCTGGTCCATTTCAGCTATATATTGTCGCCGAGGAGCTTGCCGCCGTCGCCTCTGTTCACCGATCGACGACCAGCCGCCTTGGACCTTCCTCGACTTTCATTGACACCTTACTCGTGATCAAGGTGAGATACTGGAGCATAAGCATCCTTTAATTTGAGTAGTTTCAGGCGTTTACACCGAAATCGCTAGTTTCACGCACCTCCACGGGACATCACCGTCGGTTCGCCTCAGGCGACCTTAGGGCCGAGCCACGACTATTATAGCAATGCGATGTCACCTCTAAGCCCGTTTGAGCTTCAAATCCCTCATTTATAATCATTTAGTTAATAAACTAACGAGTCTATGACATGTGGGATCGCCATAGATTTTATAAATAAAATCATGAAATAAAAATGAGTCTCGACAAGTAGGGCCCACATGTAAGTTAACAAAATCCGAAAAATGAAAAAAGCGTAATTAAGCCTCGGAAAATACGCTTTGAAAGTCATCACCCTTTATTTATTTTCGTGGTTTTCAATACGAACCGTGTGATGGACCGGTCGATGTACACCGAGAACCGTGTGAGTGAAGAGTACATTAATGGCGGTCTGCTTACAAGAGCCGCCGAGGAGGATATATTGAATAAGGGGCGGAATATATGTGTCTTGTCCATGCATTGATCGCGAGAATCAAGATGTTTAACAACCGAGCGAGATCGAAGCACACTTGATTCAAGGGGTTTCAAAAGGGCTATACATGTTGGACCAGTCACGGTGAAGAGCATATTATACAGGAAGTCAACGATATGCCGCCGAATGATATCGATTGTGGTTCCGATTCGGATAGGCTGCACGATGACAATCTAGATCAGATGCTTCACGATGCGAAGGAACCGTGATGAGAGGGAGTATGTTCAATTCGAGGCGTGATGGAGGACTCAGAGAAACCTTTGTTCCTGCCGCAAGTCGAATATACAAGGTTGTCATCCGTGCTTAAACCATGAAATTGAAGGCAAGCAACGGTTGGTCCGACAAGAGTTTCACTTGAGTATTAGGTCTCTTAGCGGACATGCTTCCGGAGGGAAACGAGTTGCCCAAAACCACCTACAAAGCCAAGAAGGTTCTTTGTCCATTAGGAATGGAAGTAGAAAGAATACATGCATGTTCGAACGACTGTATCCTCTACCGTAACGAGTATACAAACATGCATGTATGTCCGGTGTGCAACGCATCCCGATACAAGTGTAAGAAGCAATCAGATGATGACGAGGGAATCAAGGTGAAGAAAGGACCTCCTGCTAAGGTGGCATGGTATCTTCTGTAATTCCCGTTTGAAGCGGTTTTGCGAACCCAAAGAATCTTGAATCGCCAGATTGGCACTCGAGGAGCGTAAGAATGACGAAAGTTAAGACACCTCGCTAATTACGCGGTGGAGAAACATCGATAGGAGGTTTGCAGACTTGATGTGGAACCGAGGAATATAAGGTTTGGATTGAGTGCAGATGGAATGAATCCTTTCGGTAACATGAGTAGCCGACATAGCACTTGGCCCATGACACTCAGATCTACAACCTTCCTCCTTGGTTGTGTATGAAGCGGAAGTATATTTTGTTGTCGATACTTATCCAAGGGCCAAGCAACACGGGAATGATATTGATATGTACCTAGCACCATTGATGGAAGATCTAAAAATACTGTGGATTGAAGGGTGCATGTATGGGATGCGTACAAACGAGAGAACTTCACTTTACGTTCCTTGTTGTTCGCACCATAAATGATTATCCCGCCCTTGCTAATCTGTCGGCCGAGTACAAAGGGGCCAAAGCACATACTCACCGCTAGATGATACCGAGAGTGTGTGGTCAATCACTCGCAGAAACCGTGTACATCGTCATCGAGGTTCCTTCGAGGGCTCACCCATACCGCAGATGAAGAAACAATTCGACGGAGAGAAGGAGGACAGATTCGGCTCCAAGGCATTTAAGGTAAAAGAGGTCTATGATATGGTTAAGGATTTAGATGTTGTGCTTGGAAAGGGATGTAAATCGAGGACAAGTAAAAAGAACATGTGGAAGAAGAGATCAATATTTTGGGACTTACCTTATTGGGAGCACCTAGAAGTTCGCCATCCTTTGATCGACGCCATGCACGAGAGAAGAATGTATGTGACAACTTGATTGGTCTCTTCATCAACATTCGTGACAAAACAAAGGATGGTGTCAACGCACGGCTTGACTTAGTTGATATGGACATCGACTGAGTTAGCACCAACAAGGACCGATAAAGGACGAACGTTCCTTCCCCGCTTGTTACACTCTGTCCAAGGCCGAGAGAACCGAATGCGCTTGCTTGCATGGTGTGAAAGTTCCGTCCTAAGCATTTCGCCAACATGAAGAAACTTGTTTCGATAAAAGATTTGAAGTTAATTGGCATGAAGTCTCATGATTGTCATGTGTTGATGACACAAATACTCCCTGTTGCAATTAGAAGTGTTTTACCGATTAAAGTCCGAGAGACAATCATGAGGCTGTGTTATTTTTTTAACACAATTGCTCGTAATGTCATCGATCCCGGGACTAGATGCTCTCGCAGACGAGGTGGTGACGACTCTATGTGATCTTGAGATGTATTTCCTCCGCGTCGTTTTTCAATATCATGGTCCATCTCATTGTTCATATTGTGAGGAGATAAAGATGTGCGGCCCGTGTTCCGACGTAGCATGTACCCGCTCGAGAGGTTCATGGGAATTCTCAAGTCATATGTACGGAATCGATCTCGGCAGAGGGCAAGATCGTCGAAGGTTATGCAACCGAAGAGGTCATTGAGTTCTCGCCGATTACATGGCTCAGGTCGAACCGATAGGTGTGCCTCGATCTCGCCATGAGGGGAGGCTCGAGGGTATCGGGACCATCGGAAGGAAAGCAATCACTCTAGATATGGATGCGTATGCTCAAGCCCATTTCACGGTCTTGCAACACATGACTGAAGTATCCCCGTATATCGACTAGCACAAGGACGTGCTTCGGCAACAGAATCCGGTGCGGCCGGATGTTTGGATCACGAGACAACACAAACCAGCGGTTCAACCAATGGTTGAAGGAGCGACTTGCTAGGAGCTCGTCAAGTGATATGCTGACATGGTTGGCAAAAGGGCCAACATTTACAGTTGTAACCTGGCGAGGATACGACATAAATGGGTACAGATTCTATACGCAGCTCGGGATATAAAAAGCACTAACGTAGCAGCGGTGTCCGTGATAGATGCATTCAAGACCGATGGGGTGAGGAGCTCCTACTATGGGCAAATGGAGGAGATGTGGGAGCTCGACCACGTGCTTTTCAAGATCCCCTATTTGGTGCCGTTGGGTCCATCTCCACGGTGAAGGTCGACAAATACGGCGTCACTACCGTGGACCTCGAACGATCGGATACAAAGACGAACCATTCGTGATCAAGCTAACCAAGTTGTTCAAGTCTTCTATGTTACCGACCGGCAAATAAGAAGCGCCACGTAGTTCTTCATGAAAAAAGGAGGATTATCGGAGTTGAGAATGTAGTGGACGAGGAAGAATACAATCAATTTGACGAGTTGCCTCCTTTCGGAAATGGTGTAAGGGTCGAGGAAGAAGAACGTGACGAATCTAGCTACATACGCGTCGATCATCATGAAGGGCTATTTTTTAAAGATTAATTGAACAATGTGTGTATATGTGTGTACGTTCTGATGAATGGTTAATTTTAGTTCATTTGAGTTAATTAATTGATTTGTACTGTGAAATGGATGTGATTGTTTCTCATATGAATGTGAATTGGATGTATATACATGTACTTGTTGTCTTTTCTGCTTGTTTCAGAGGGCATGGCTAGCATTTCTTGAGGCTAGCCAATAAACAGATCTAGATATTAACCAATATTAACCAATACAAAATAATATCACAGACGGTTTGAACTACAAACCGTCTCACATGTATATCACAGACGGTTGTTTATTAAAACCGTTTGTGATATGTATATCATGAGCAGTTGTTTATTAACACCGTTCTGTGATACATCACATATCACAGATGGTTCTAAGTAAGAACCGTCTGTGATACATCACATATCACAGACGGTTGTTTATTAAAACCGTCTGTGATACATCACATATCACAAACGGTTCTAAGTTAGAACTGTCTATGATAGTGTGTATCACAGACGGTTCTAATTTAGAACCGTCTGTGATGTCCATCCCTATTTATATTCGGACTCTAGCTAGGGTTTGCCGCGCCCACCACTCTCAAACGATTAAGTTTCTCAACCTCTCGCTCCCTCCTCCCCGAGCCTGTCGCGCCGCCCTCGACGCGCCTCCTCAAGCCCGGCGCGACTCCTCCCTTGATCCCGTCGACGCCGCCTCCTCCTCCAGCCCGGCGCCTCCCCGAGCCCGCCGAGCCTCCTCCTACAGCCCGACGCGCCCCCGAGCCCACGCGCGCCTCCTGCCCGAGCCCGCCGCCTCCTCCTCCCCGAGCCCGTGCACCTCCTTCGACGCCGCCCGCTTGCTCAGATCGCTTGCCTGCTTTCGTCCTTCTCTCGACGCCCAAAGGTAACCAATGCCGAAGTTTCAAGCCCCCACGCCTTTCCTAACTATTTCTATCAATAATCTGTCATGGTCCTTCATGATAATTGTATTTGTTTTAGGAATTTGTATTTGTTCTAGTCAGTTATTCATATGGTATTTGTTTTGATACTGCTACCGGAATATATTACAATGTGGTGTGGTGGGCTTGAGATGAATGCTCTGTGATGATAATAGTCTTGTACTGAAATTGTTTTGATAATCGGGTTTGTACTTGAGCTCTAATTGGAATGCTTACTCTACATCTGATAGCAATATCAAAATGTTAAATCTGAGCTTTATGCTGATTTCATTTGTTCACATGATGTTCTATTTCTTGTGAAGATGTCTTCCGCTCATTCTGAGTCATCACCGCCTTATGTGTCTGATGATGCACCATCCTTTGGAACAATATCCAACCGCGGTAGAAGAAGAGGAATATCGAAAAGACCCACGGGCCGATTTACCTTCACGGAGGTCGATCAGTCTGGGACCCCTATCAATCCTCGCCGAGCAGCGTCCGCATTCCGGAGAACGGTCGGAATAGTTGCACGGGAACGGGTCAAGATCACCTACGATTCGTGGAAGGTGGTGCCCGGACCACTAAAAACTACTGTGCTGGCGGATATTCTCGCATCGTTTGAGATCCCGGTAGAACACCTGGACTCCGTGCGACGACACGTATTGTTACAGGCGTGCAAAGCGTGGAAGAACTTTAAGAGTACGCTTGTCAAGAACTACGTGGAGAAGGATCTGAAGCTGCCCTTCCACAAGTATCTATTCTTGGAAGAGTCCTGGGCCGAGTTTGTGGCGAAGAAGACGACAGATGAATTTAAGAGTGAAAGTGCGGCGCACACGGCCCTCCAGGCAAAAAACAAGCACCCCCATAGACTCGGCACCGCTGGGTATGCGGGTAAAGCCCGATATGGAGGGATCAGAACAGCGAGCAAATTGTTTGAATCTCTCCTCGCTATTTCCGAGATCACCGATGTGCGCCCCGGCGGTGGTTATTTGCGAGGTTATGTATTGGGCCTACGGAAGCGACTTTCCAAACCCCAAGACCGTGAAGTGTCCCAGCTTGGTAAGATATCGAACTACCTAGTTTGTAATTACTCCATAACTTCATAGGAAGTGAAATGACATGTCGGGCTATTGCGATAACGCCGAGTGCACAATCTTCCCAAGGCTCATTCCAGTCGACAGGAGAAAGATATACTCTCTGCGCCCTAAGAAACAAAGTGAGCATCCGGGTCGCATGAGAGGCGCTGGTGTTTTTGTTACATGGGAACAATGGTTCCAAGCGGACTCCGATCGCATCGGAGTAGGAAGAGAGCCAAAGCCGAGCGCGATGCAAAGCTACGAGAGGATCTTCGTGCATCCTCGAGATGAGCTCTTTGAAAAAATCGAGAAGAGGTCACTAAAAATCGACAGAGGTCACTCAATCCTTCAGATTGGAGATTCGTGCATCCGAGCAAAAGCAGATAGAGACCTTTGAGGAAAGGATTAGGGGATTGCAACTCCCAAGTCAGTTGGAAGCCCTCGCCTCTCTGCATCGCTAGCCACCCCCAAACATCCGAGTAGTCATTCAACTCTAACCCTATCACAATAGGTGATGACAGATTTTCCGTCGATGACATCTAGGTAATAATTATTATATCTGGAATGCTCAATCCATTGATAGGCCTGTTAGAGTAGCTAATTTTGTATCGTTATGTACGTAGGTGGCTACGAAGTGCAAGCTCCAAGTGAGATATGTCTCTGTTGCCCTAGATGCTGCTTGGGGCCAGGTGTATCCATCCGGTGTCGGAGCTTTGGTGCACGGTGCAAATCTAGCGCCGAGTTTCGCAAAAGTGAATGTGGACGGTGTTTGTGCCAATTTCGAGGCCGTCCCGCTGAAAATTCCCCCAAACGATGAGGTCATGACTCTAGGGCAAGCCGTTAGAACATTCATCCAAATGGCCCAAGGAGGACATCCACCGAGCTACGCTCCCCTGTCAACTTCACGGAATGTCTGCGAACGCATCAAGTCCACGGACCGACCGCACCGGCTACCGCACTAACACGGCAAGGACCCGCCAGATCACATGCATCTACACCTTGTGCTCAGTCGACTCTTGTGAAGTCGACCTATACAAAGCGAGGCAGCAAGGGCAAGGGCAAATCGAAGACGATCGAGTCCTGTCGGACCCGGGATTAATACCCCAAATCCTCTGTGCATTTCTGAACTAGTCCCATGATTAGTAGCTAGTTCACACAGTTAAACAGATATGGTAACATCCATAAATCGCACAATATTATTAATAATCAACAGAGTTTATTACAAAAGAGGCTTACAAGCCAACAATAAAGAACACAGCGGAAGACGAAGAAGACGTAGTAGAGTCCAGTTAATCTGCCACAGGCAATCGACTGGGGTAGCGGCCTAGTCGTCGAGATCCACACCGATGGTGAAGTTCTTCTCCTCTGAAATTTGTTTGCATAAAGCAAGTATGAGCACAACTACTGTGGTTTCGCAAGTTACATCCACAAATAATGATTGAATGCATGCATAAGGTAAACAAGGGTATTGGCGTGGTTTATTTGCATAAAACAACATTTTCTGATTAAATACTCTTAGTAATTTTCAAGGCCATTTTTAAAATTTAGTAAGGTCAAAATTATATTTCGATTCCTCAATGTCAAGTGTAGGATGAACCTCCATACACGAATGGTGAAGGACTACCCCCCTTACACCAGGCTTCTGCCCAAACCCATTTTCATAAACCAGGTGATAAAGTCTTTTCAAACAAAACCAGAGACTAACTTCGAGTGGCTTCTGTTAAGCATGTCCATGACCGTGGACACGGCTATTCGAATAGATTAATACTCTGCAGAGTTGGTACAGCTTTACCCACAAGAGATAGTTTGCTTATTGTAACAGCCCAAAATTTCAATTTTGGTTAAAGTTTAAAACTTATTTGAATTTGTGAATTTCTGAAATTTTAAAAGCTTGTCTTTAAATTGTTAAAGCCAAAAAGAAATTTAAGTTCAAAATCTATTGTCAACTTTAACTTGGAAATATTTTAGTTAAGTCCGAACTATTCTAAGAACTTATGTAATTTTTTCTAGAATTTTTAGAATCATTTTGCTATTTTCTAAAGCTTAAATGAATTATTAGAATTATTTTAATTAGAAAAGCAATTGGAAAATTCCAACTGCTTTTGGGCGAAACCCTTCGCCCAACCTTTCTCACAAGACGCCCAAGCCGCCTGCTCCACTCAAATTTCATCTCATTCCCCACTTCCCTATCTCCACCGTCGGATGCACATCCGACGGCCACATTGCTCCACGCCGCCTTTTCTTGGCCACCGATCTCAAATCCAACGGCCGCCACCCATCTTCCTCCCCACCTCCTTCTACCCCTAACCGCCATGGTGCGCGGCTGGGGAGCTTGGGCCACCTTCCCAACCACCTCGACATTTCACGTGCGCAAGGCACAACCGCACGCACGAGCCGCCCCCCCTCCCCCACTCTCCCTCTTCTCCTGGCGTGGATTCGGCCAAGACGCCGCAACCACCGCCGCCACGATCTTGCGACGTTTCCCTCTCCCCTCCGCCTGCCCTATAAAGGGGAGCACCTGCGCTCCTCCTCAACCATTTCCCCAGTCGCTCCTCCTCCCCGCCCTCATTTCACGGAATCGGAGTTTCTTCACGCCTGCCACGCGCTTCCGCCGTCTACACTGCCGCCGCTGCCGACGATCGGGCCTTCCGCCGCCACCACCGCACCGGCGTCAAGGGCTACCCGTCGCGCTACCACCTCGCCGGAGAGTCACCCGAGCCGCCCGCGCCGTGACCGTCGCCGCCGCCGCCTTCTCTGTTGATCGTCGCCGTTTCGTCGCGTCCGATCGCCGGCGAGGTAACCACCAAGGTCCCCGCGACCTCCTCTCCATTTTGCCGCCTCGTCGGACTCACGAGCCGCCGCTCTTGGCGGCGACCATAGGGTCCGCCTTGCCGCCGCCGCATACGTCGCCGCCACGCGATGCGCCACGCGAGCGCCACGAAGTGCCACCTCGCCCAAAGCCCACGTGGTTGCCTCACGTGGCGCCCACGCCACACACCGCGCCACCTCCCGGTCGCCAAGTCCCGTGGACTTGGTCCACATAGACCGTGTCTATGACACGAGGCCCCATTGCCGTAAATCATTTTAAATTAATTTAAATCCCTAAAATTCCTTCACCAAGCGCCACCTTGCGCAATAATTAGATTTTCTTTTAGAAAAATAATTCAGAAAATTGATTTAAATCACAGATTTAGGATTTAATTTGTAAAATTCATAACTTTTGCATTCTAATTCCAAATTAGGTGATTTCAATTTCTAAAATTTGATAAAATTAATACCTAGCTAAATAAAATATAAAAATTTGAATTGGAATAGGTTTAAACTGTCTGTTTGAATTTGAAATAATTTAAACCACTAATTTAGGAATTTAACTTGTAAAATTCATATCTTTTGAACCATAATTCCAAATTAGATGATTCAAATTGCTAAAATCTTAGAAAATTATTATCTAACTAAATAAAATATAGTTATTCAATTTGGAGTTCAGTCTAGGTCTTGGAATTTAGAAATCCATTTGAATTCCAAATTTAAATTAAAATTTGTAAAATTCATATCATCTAATTTCAAACTCCAAATTTAGTGAATTAAGTTTCTAAAATTTTATAAAAGATTATCTAGCTTAATAAATTAGAATTAGTTTAAATTGTTATTTTAAATTAAACTATTTAATTTGCAAATTTAGGATTTAAACTTGTAAAAGTTATATCTTTTATTTTCCTATCTCTAAATTGAATGTTTCAAACTTATAAAGTCTTATAAAATTGTTATCTAGCCAAATAAAATATAATTATTTTATTTAGAGTTAGTTTGAACTATTGTATTGTCTTTATTTGAATTCCAATTGATTGTCGATTTTCACGCTTAGATTACTTATTTATTCCTGGGAATTTGATTCTTCCGAAGAATTAGAATTTCAAGACTTCAGCGAAGGCAAGTTATACTTTGATCATCTTGCCCCTAATATTTTAAAGTTAGTTAAATTCAGTTTTCAAATTATTAAATGCATGCATACTTTTATTCAAGTATTTTAAATTCCTGTTTAAATGATTAGATATTCCAACTGTCATTGTATGGCCAATATTGAATATTGAAATGTCATCCCTTGTCACCATAGATAAATTGTTTGGAAATGCTTAGCAAATGCTTAGACCATGAATTTGATTTTGGGAGGATTTAGCCAAATTATTACAAATTTGTTTAAACTTGAACCTATGGTATTGTTTTACCATAGGGAATTTTGTAAAGATGGTTTAATCAAATAAAATGCTAAAATGGTTTAGACTTGGGCAAAACGGATGAATGGTGGGTGCAGGTTTATGCACGGGTTTAATCTGGTTAGGATTATTACCTGTGGTTTGATTTTGAATGACGCCTAAGTCGATTAAGGACCGGTCTTGGAGCCGATCTTGCTATGCTCATCAGACCACCACACGCCTTGTCCGGGCAAGACTTGGCTTAATAATTTGGGATACCTCGAGATATTCGTGCCATTTTGTATGAGTGGGTGTTGGATAGACAAGAGTCCCACATGGCGCAAGAGGGGCTCCTGAGGATGGATAGTCCAATGGAAGCTAAACCTTAGCGGGCATGAGTTCTTTGGGGTAGATCATTGTAACGACCTCGTGATAATTGCTTTGTCCCACGCCTTAGGAAGCGTGGATTGGCCGACACAAGGAGCAAATTATCTCGTGTGGGTAAAGCCGCACAAACTCGCAGAGTAGAAACTATTGAATAACGCGTCATGGTCATGGACATGCTAGCAAAGCCACTTTAAGTTAGACTTGTTTTTGGTTTTAAAATGGTTTCAACAGATGTTTTCGTGATGGTTAGTCTGTGGGAAAATTGGGCGATTAGCCATTGTGTTTGGGAGGATATCCATCACCTTTCTTGAGGTTATCCACATTATTCAATTGTCATTTAAATTATGATTTTAAATATTGTATGAAAACGGCCTTGCAATCTATTAGGATTATTTGAACTAAAACCGCTGCCATAAAATAACCCCGCCAACGTCCTTTGTTTACCTTATGCATGCATTACAATTTCCATATTGGTGTAACTTGCGAGCACTGTAGTTGTGCTCATGCTTGCTTTATGCAACAAAATTTCAGAGAAGACTTCTATCGGACGGTGAGGACATCGACGCTTAGCTTCGCCTGCATTTATTGCTCGTGGCGGATCGTTCGCCTACTACTATCGCTTTTACTCACCGTGTTATTTATTACTTTATTTGGCTTCATGCCCAATTGTATCGAACTCGATTTACTATTAATGAAATGCGAGACTTGGTTATGTTATCATTTTTGTAATCTGTACACCGGAAATCTGGGTGGTGTATGAACACAGAGGGTTCGGATCTTTCGTTCCTGTCCGACAAAAGTGGTATCGAGCTATGTCGCTCAGAGGACGTGGCCCTAGAATTGTCCTAAGGACTTATTTTCAAAAGCAAAAACTATTTCGAGTCTATCCGAGTCATTCTCAACTTTTCTTTAAAAGGTTTACTAACTTATCTCTTTCTCAAAATTTTAGATGGTCAAATCTGGGACGCTACTTCCCACTTGAGCCTTTATCGGATATCGGGCCGAGATACTTTGGGAAATGATACAAAGACTGGTTACCGAAAGAGGCCAACTTTTCAAGGATTCAAGTACCAAGTGGGAGAACAACAACCGTGGAGAGTAGAAGTGCTCATCTACTCCAATCTCGCACCGACACCGTCTTCCACGCCTTTGACGCCCGATCCGCCATGACACCTTTGATGAGGGCATGCAGATGCGGCAAGAGAGGCGATCCGCCACCTTCGCTACACCTACAATCATCGCCTTCAGGCACCGGTTTCATTATTACCCGATGCACATTCCGACCAGACTCGACAAGATTTTCAACTCCGCTAGAGACGAAGATTCCCCGAACCGACACACCTGTGGATCTCGCTAAGGCTTTGGATTATGCCTACTAAACACCTTGAATGACTTGCTCACCGCCGTAATGGACTACAAGAAGCGTAAGAGAAGTCAAGACCGTAGAATCATGAGCTCGCTAGCTACAAGGTCATGAGGCTAGCTCCATGGGCGGATTATACCCCCAAGACCCATTATAGTTACCTTCCTGTTAGCTCGACCTTTAGTTGCTAATTATGAGCTACTATCTTATTTGTGGTAGCCATAATCTTTGAATAAGATGACTTAATAAAGGAACTTTTGGAAAAATCGCTCTTTGTCTTGTGTGCTCTTTGAGTTCTTGGGTCATAGAATTTACCCTATAGAACTTCCTATCGCTCTATCTCTCCTAAATCTTTGGAGTTCTAGCAGATGGTGACCACCGCATCGGCAATGGCGATGTCCGAGGTCGGGCAACGAAGACGCAGACACGGGGAGGATCCTGCAAAGAACCACCACCGCCACCACGGTGAAGGACCAGATTACGCCGATGATGGAAAACCAGAATCATCTGATTAACCTCCTAGCTCAGTCCCTCAACAGCGTGCAGAATGTGCAAGCAACAACTCGAACTGCACCACCACCTCCACCCGCGCAGAGATTGACCATGGCAGATTTCATGCGCATGCGCCCACCGACATTCTCCAGCAGCACAGAGCCGATGGATGCCGATGACTGGATCCGTGCTATCGGGAAGAAGCTGGATATCACTCAGTGTACTGACCGTGAGAGAGTCCTGTTTGCCTCTCACCAGCTCACCGGTCCCGCATCGGAATGGTGGGATAACTACAACATCTCCCATGCTGACGCGCAGACTATCTCTTGGGCGGAGTTTGTGCGGGCTTTCCGCCATGCACATATCCCCGCAGGGATAATGACCCTAAAGAAGAAAGAGTTCCACGCGCTCAAACAAGGCAACCGCGACAAGGTGAATACTGCACAAGTTCAACCAAATTTTGCTCGCTATGCCCCAAAGCAGACGTGGCTAGTGATGAAGAAAGGCAGAAAGGTTCATGGATGGTTTGAACGATGAGATCTCACCCGGTGGTCTCCAATGACTACACCGACTTCCAAAGAAGTTAGTGAATAAAGCTTTCGCCAGAGGCCAAGCATCTGCAGATAGAGAACTGCAAGCGGAGGATGGCCTCGAAGTTCAACTCGAGGGCAACCCAAGCCTCGCTTGCTCGGCCTCACCACCTCAGAGTGGAAGGTTCCATCTTCTACACCCGAGCTCCAAGACGCAAGACAATAGCCCAACTCTTCCGCTTCCGCAACAATGCATCTGCAGCGGCCAAAGAAAAGAACCCAACTTCATCGGCAGCAGGAGTGACATGCTTCCATTGCAACGAATCGACACTACGCCAACAAGTGCCCGAAGAAGCGTAGATCTACAACACCAAACAAAGCAAGATCGAGTACCAGCCACCGGCGGCACCCCAAAGCGGCGGGCGATTCATTTAAGGGCGTGTGAACCACGCCACAGCAGAGGAAGCTCAGCAAAGACCAGATGTCGCCCTGGTACGCTTTCGTTAATATGATACCGTGATCGCCTGCTTGATTCCGAGCTTCAGATTCTTTTGTATCCAATAAGTTTGTGGGCAAAATGGGTTACCTATTTCTCCATTAAGTAATCCTATGATAATCCATTCCCGGGCTCGTAAATGAGGACCGCTCTATGCCCGAATCTTACCCTGGAAATATCCGGAGTTTCCTTCATGGCGGACTTAATAGTCCTGCATTCTCAAGGTCTGGATGTAATACTTGGAATGGACTGGCTAGCCAAGAATCAAGGACGGATAGACTGTGCCGATAGGTCTATCACTCTCACTAATGAGGAAGGACTCACAGTTGAATTCAAGCCCAAGACCTGTACCGGAGAAAGTTCCATTCTGACCAGCTTGAAGGAATTAAAGCTTGAAGATATACCAATAGTGCAAGAATTCCCGGATGTTTTTCCTGATGATCTACTAAGATGCCACCGGACAGGACGCTATGTTCTTAATTGACTTAGTCCTGTGGACCGCTCCAATCTCGGTTTACCTTTAGAATGCCGGCCAATGAATTGGCGGAGATGAAGAAACAAATTGAAGAATTGCGGCAAGGGATATATTCGACCAGTTCATCACCTTGGGGATCACCAGATTATTTGTCAAGAAGAAAGACAATAGTATGAGGATGTGTGGATTATAGGTCACTCAATGAAGTGACAATCAAGAACAAGTACCCGCTACCTAGGATTGATGACCTGTTCGATCAACTGAAAGGAGCAAGTGTATTCTCGAAGATTGATTTGAGATCCGCTATCACCAATCAAGATCGACGTAAGATATCCCAAGATGCTTTCACCACCGGATATGGACTATACGAAGTTACAAGAATGTCTTTCGGTTTGACGAACGCCTTACATTTATGAATATGATGAACAAAGTGTTCATGGAATTCTTGGATAAGTTTGTGGTTGTTTTCATCGATGACATCCTCGTCTATTCAAGAATGAAGAAGAACATGAGGACCACCTCGGTTTGATTTTGGGAAAACTCGGGGAGAACCGACTTTATGCCAAATTCAGAAGTGCGAATTTTGGCTAAGTCAAGTGGCATTCCTTGGACATATTGTGTCACAGGAGGAGTTGCCGAGATCCGACCAAAGTCGAGCAAGAATGGATTGGAAACAACCCAAGTCATCACAGAGGTGAGAAGTTTCCTTGGATTGGTGGGTATTACCGCAGATTCATTGAAGGTTTCTCCAAGTTAGCAAGACCAATGACTCAACCATCAAGAAGGAGAAGAAATTTGAATGGACAGATGCTTGCGAGGAGAGTTTCCAAGAGTCAAGTCGAGACTAGTTTCAAAGACTGTGTTGGTCCTACCAGATATTCATAAAGATTTTATGATTTTTCATGACGCCTCGTCAGGACTTCGGTTGCGTATGATGATGCAGGAGGGCAAAGTCAGATCTTATGCATCCCGCCGCTTGAGGCCGCATGAAGGGAATTACCCAACTCATGATCTTGAGTTAGCGGCGATTGTACACGATTGAAGATCTGGCGCCATTACCTCATTGGTAACTTGCTGCGAAGTTTTCACGGATCATAAGAGTCTCAAGTACATATTCACACAGTCGACCTTAACCTCCGCCGAGAAGATGGCTGGAATTAATAAAGGATTATGACCTTGGAATTCATTACCACCCGCAAAGCAAATGTGGTTGCAGATGCCCCGAAAGAAGAAGGCGATTGCAACACCGCCTTAGTTCAAGAATCAACCAGAGTTGTACGAAGAATTGAAGCACTGAACTTGGAGATTGTTAATCAAGGATGTGTGAACGCTGGAAGTTCAATCAACACTTGAGTCGATTAGGGAGAAGCAGATAGAAGATGAAGACATCAAGGATATCAAGAAGAATATGAGAAGAGGCAAAGCCCCGGATTCACCAAGATGAGCAAGGAACGGTGTGGTTCGGTGACCGTGATCGTGTACCGGATCAACAGATTTAAAGCAATCGATTCCGAGGGAAGCTCATGAGTCGCCTTATTCTATTCACCTGGCGGTACCAAGATGTACCAGATCTCAAGGAAAGATATTGGTGGGTCAAGATGAAGCGAGAAATTGCCGAGTTCAGAGTCCATTGTGATGTTTGTCACGAAGTCAAGGCAGAGCATCAAAGACCACCGGTTTATCGCAACCATTACCAATTCCCGAGTGGAAGTGGGAAGAAGTTGGTATGGACTTCATCACCGGACTTCCTAGGACCCAATCAGATGTGACTCTATCTGGGTGATAATTGACCGTTGACTAAAGTAGCTCACTTCATTCCGGTCAAGACCACCTACAGATGCAGCAAGTTAGCAGAGTTATATATGGCTAAGATCGTTTGTCTACACGGAGTACCCAAGAAGATCGTGTCTGACAGAGGATCACAGTTTACGTCAAGATTCTGGCAGAGTCTGCATGAAGCTTTGGGAACCAGACTCAATTTCAGCACCGCATATCATCCGCAGACGGATGGACAGACAGAACGAGTCAACCAGATTCTTGAAGACATGCTTCGAGCCTGCGCCTTAGAGTACGGACAAAGTTGGGACAAGAATCTGCCCTATGCGGAATTTTCGTACAACAATAGCTACCAAGCCAGTCTTCAGATGTCCCCATTTGAGGCTTTGTATGGCAGAAAATGCAGAACTCCGCTTCTTTGGGATGAAGTAGGAGAGCATCAGTTCTTTGGGCCAGAGTTGATCAAAGAAGCTGAAAGTAAGGTTAAGGCAATAAGAGAACATCTAAAAGTAGCTCAAACCCGACAGAAGAGTTATGCAGATAATCGTCGGCGAGAGTTGACCTTTGCCGAAGGAGATTTTGTCTATCTCCGAGTTACTCCACTCCGAGGAGTAAGAAGGTTCCGAACCAAAGGAAAACTTGCACCCAGATTTGTGGGACCTTACAAGATTTTAGCAAGAAGAGGTGAAGTTGCATATCAGCTCGAGCTACCAACATCCTTATCCGCCGCCCACAATGTCTTCCATGTTTCCTGACTAAAGAAGTGCCTTTGAGTGCCTGAAGATCAGACCCTTCTAGAAAGCATTGATCTTCAAGAGGACCTCACCTATGTGGAGCAACCGATCAAGATTCTGGACGTCGCAGAGCGTGTCACACGGAACAAGATCATCCGTTCATACAAAGTTCAAGGAGCCACCACCTCGAAAGTGAAGCCACTTGGGAGCGGAAGAAGACATTAAAGCCGGGTATCCCCATCTTCTCGCCAATCAATCCCGAATCTCGGGTCGAGATTCCCTTAAGGGGGAGGTTTGTAACACCCAAAATTTCAATTTTGGTTAAAGTTTAAAACTTATTTGAATTTGTGAATTTCTGAAATTTTAAAAGCTTGTCTTTAAATTGTTAAAGCCAAAAAGAAATTTAAGTTCAAAATCTATTGTCAACTTTAACTTGGAAATATTTTAGTTAAGTCCAGAACTATTCTAAGAACTTATGTAAATTTTTCTAGAATTTTTAGAATCATTTTGCTATTTTCTAAAGCTTAAATGAATTATTAGAATTATTTTAATTAGAAAAGCAATTGGAAAATTCCAACTCGTTTTGGGCCGAAACCCTTCGGCCCAACCTTTCCTCAGCGCGCACGGCCCAAGCCGGCCTGCTCCACTCAGCCCCATCTCATTCCCCACTTCCCCCTATCTCCACCGTCGGATGCACATCCGACGGCCACATTGCTCCACGCCCCTTTTCTTGGCCACCGATCTCAAATCCAACGGCCGCCACCCATCTTCCTCCCCACCTCCTTCTACCCCTAACCGCCAAGACAGAACCGCCATGGCCGCCGCTGGGGAGCTTGGGCCACCTTCCCAACCACCTCGACATTCGCGCGTGCGTCTTGGCACAATCGCACGCACGAGCCGCCCCCACTCCCCCTTCTCCCTCTTCTCCAGCAGGACTCGGCCAAGACGCCGCAACCACCGCCGCCACGATCTTGCGACGTTCTCCCTCTCTCCTCCGCCGGCCCCTATAAAGGGAGCAGGGCGCGCTCTCCTCCTCAACCATTTCCCCAGTCCTCCTCCCCGCCCTGCTCACGGAATCGGAGTTTCTTCACGCTGCCACCGCGCTTCGCCGTCTACACGTCGCGCCGCTGCCGACGATCAGACCTTCCGCCACCACCGCACCGCAAGCGTCAAGGGCTACCGTCTGCTACCACTCTCGCCGGAGAGTCACCGAGCCGCCGCGCCACTGCGGACCGTCGCCGCCGCCGCCTTCTTCGTTGATCGTCGCCGTTTCCGTCGCGTCCACCGCCGGCGAGGTAACCACCAAGGTCCCCGCGACCTCCTCTCCATTTTGCCGCCCTCATGGGACTCGCCGAGCCGCCGCTCTTCGGCGACCATAGGTCCGTCTTGCCGCCGCCGCCGCCCATACGTCGGCGCCACGCATGCGCCACGCGAGCGCCACGAGCGTGCCACTCGCCCAAAGCCCACGTGGTTGCCTACGTGGCAGCCACGTCACACACCCGCGCCACCTCCCAGTGCGCCAAGTCCCGTGGACTTGGTCCACATAGACCGTGTCTATGACACGTAGGCCCCACTGTCAGAAATCATTTTAAATTAATTTAAATCCGAAAATTCCACCTTCAAGCGCCACCTTGCGCAATAATTAGATTTTCTTTTAGAAAAATAATTCAGAAAATTGATTTAAATCACAGATTTAGGATTTAATTTGTAAAATTCATAACTTTTGCATTCTAATTCCAAATTAGGTGATTTCAATTTCTAAAATTTGATAAAATTAATACCTAGCTAAATAAAATATAAAAATTTGAATTGGAATAGGTTTAAACTGTCTGTTTGAATTTGAAATAATTTAAACCACTAATTTAGGAATTTAACTTGTAAAATTCATATCTTTTGAACCATAATTCCAAATTAGATGATTCAAATTGCTAAAATCTTAGAAAATTATTATCTAACTAAATAAAATATAGTTATTCAATTTGGAGTTCAGTCTAGTTCTGTCTTGGAATTTAGAAATCCATTTGAATTCCAAATTTAAATTAAAATTTGTAAAATTCATATCATCTAATTTCAAACTCCAAATTTAGTGAATTAAGTTTCTAAAATTTTATAAAAAGATTATCTAGCTTAATAAATTAGAATTAGTTTAAATTGTTATTTTAAATTAAACTATTTAATTTGCAAATTTAGGATTTAAACTTGTAAAAGTTATATCTTTTATTTTCCTATCTCTAAATTGAATGTTTCAAACTTATAAAGTCTTATAAAATTGTTATTCAGCCAAATAAAATATAATTATTTTATTTAGAGTTAGTTTGAACTATTGTATTGTCTTTATTTGAATTCCAATTGATTGTCGATTTTCACGCTTAGATTACTGACGATTCCGGGAATTTGATTCTTCCAAGAATTAGAATTTCAAGACTTCAGCGAAGGCAAGTTATACTTTGATCATCTTGCCCTAATATTTTAAAGTTAGTTAAATTCAGTTTTCAAATTATTAAATGCATGCATACTTTTATTCAAGTATTTTAAATTCCTGTTTAAATGATTAGATATTCCAACTGTCATTGTATGGCCAATATTGAATATTGAAATGTCATCCCTTGTCACCATAGATAAATTGTTTGGAAATGCTTAGCAAATGCTTAGACCATGAATTTGATTTTGGGAGGATTTAGCCAAATTATTACAAATTTGTTTAAACTTGAACCTATGGTATTGTTTTACCATAGGAATTTTGTAAAGATGGTTTAATCAAATAAAATGCTAAAATGGTTTAGACTTGGGCGAAACGGATGAATGGTGGGTGCAGGTTTATGCACGGGTTTAATCTGGTTAGGATTATTACCCAGGGTTTGATTTTGAATGACGCCCAAGTCGATTAAGGACCGGTCTTGGAGCCGCATCTTGCTATGCCTTATCAGACCACCACACGCCTTGTGCGGGCAAGACTTGGCTTAATAATTTGGGATACCTCGTAGATATTCGTGCCATTTTGTATGAGTGGGTGTTGGATAGACAAGAGTCCCACATGGCGCAAGAGGGGCTCCGGAGGATGGATAGTCCAATGGAAGCGAAACCTTAGCGGGCATGAGTTCTTTGGGGTAGATCATTGTAACGACCTCGTGATAATTGCTTTGTCCCACGCCTTAGAAGCGTGGATTGGCCGACACAAGGAGCAAATTATCTCGTGTGGGTAAAGCTGCACAAACTCGCAGAGTAGAAACTATTGAATAGCGGCGTCATGATCATGGACATGCTAGCAAAGCCACTTTAAGTTAGACTTGTTTTTGGTTTTAAAATGGCTTCAACAGATGTTTTCAGGATGGTTAGTCCTGTGGGAAAATTGGGCGATTAGCCATTGTGTTTGGGAGGATATCCATCACCTTTCTCGGAGGTTATCCACATTATTCAATTGTCATTTAAATTATGATTTTAAATACTGTATGAAAACGGCCTTGCAATCTATTAGGATTATTTGAACTAAAACCGCCGCCACGCAAAATAACCACCTTAACGTCCTTTGTTTACCTTATGCATGCATTACAATTTCCATATTGGGTGTAACTTGCGAGCACGGTAGTTGTGCTCATGCTTGCTTTATGCAACAAAATTTCAGGAGAAGACTTCTATCAGGACGGTGAGGACACCGACGCCTAGGCTTCGCCGCCCTGCACGATTACTGTGGCGGATCGTTCTGGCCTACTACTATCGTTTTACTTCCGCTGTGTTATTTATTACTTTATTTGGCTTCATGCCCAATTGTATCGAACTCTGATTTACTATTAATGAAATGCGAGACTTGGTTATGTTATCATTTTTGTAACTGTGTACACCGGAAATCCTGGACTGGTGTATGAACACAGAGGGTTCGGGATCTTTCGTTCCCGGGTCTGACACTTATTATGTCGGCCAATACACGCTTCCGTAGGCGTGCGACTAAGCAGCTATCACGAGGCCTTTACCCTACATTATTTCAACATAATTATGCCCGCTAAGGTTTCGTAATCGAAGGCTTCGCACCAAACGACTACCCCCTCTTGCGCCATGTGGGTATTATCAATAAGTCTTCACCACTCCCACATCTTTCCAAGACATAAACATGGTGAAATGATATAGCTTATTTGGCCAAGTCTGTCCCATTCCAGACTTGTGGTGGTACGAGTTTGGCTTAACATCCGCGGCCCGCAGACCGGTCCTTACATGACTGGGCGACTTCCAAAACAAACCCTGGGTCTCAACCATTCGCTGTATTGAGCTCGTGCATGAACTTGCACCCACCAACAATCCAATTCACCCAAGTCTAAACCAATCTCATTTATTTTTCCTTTGTCAAAACATTTTCCAATCACCTATGGTAAAACAATACCATAGATTTATTTTCAGAACACTTTGTATTTTGGCAAAATTCCCCAAAACATCTTTTGGTCTAAGCAATAACTAAGCATAACTATCTTAATTATTTTACTAAGGTGACAAGGGCATGGCATTCCAAACATCAAGATTGGCTATACAAGGAATTGGCATAACTAAGAAAAAAACAGGAATTTAAAATACTTGAATAAAAATATGCATGCAATAATAACTTTAAAACAGAATTAATTAACTTTGAAATACTGGGATCAAAATGGTCAAGAATGTAACTTGCCTTGCTTTATTGGTTGCTCTCAAACAGCGTCGAAATCTGACTCTCCGAAGTCGTCGAAATCTATACGCGTAAACGATCCGAATTCAAATAATATTCAAATAAAATCCAAATAAAATCCAAAAATTATAAAATAAATATTTCTAGGAAGGTATCGACTTTCTATGAATTTAGAAAGTTGAATCGAAGGAATCGGAGTTCGTATGAGGGAGAACCAACTTGTAGAAGTTTAAATCTCAAAAAAATGGGATGTATGTACTGTAGCTTGCATGGCACTGTTCATGCCATGCACGTGAACAGTACTAGCCTTTAAACAAAAGCATAGCTCGTAGAGAAATGGCGGCACTGGTGAAATGGAAAGGAGAGATGGCCGGCGAAGCACAAAAATGGAATCCCGGGAGCGAGACGGACCTAATGGTGGTGGTCGTGTCATTGGCGAAGGTCCGGTGCGGCGGCGGTGCGCAAAATAGTGTCGGAGGAATAGTGGCACCGGTGAACCGGGGTGCTTCGGGGAAAAAGGAAGGTAGCACTACGTAGAATGTTGCGAGGCGAAGCCAACGACGTGGACGATGTCATCGGGGGATCAACGACGGCACCGGAAACGACGACAGAACGTGGTTCAACCGTTTGCGGAAAATTTTTGCTGGTGGCGAGATTGAGGGGCGAATTCCAGGGATATGAAGAGAAAGCCGAGGGGCACGCCGTGACACGGTTGGCTCGGTGAGATGACCTTCGATGGTGACGCAGTCCGACGGAGAAGACCTTTGGTGGCGGCGGGCGGACGTCGGCGTTGCGGGCAAACGGAGATGAGTTAGTGGATGAGGTTTGCAGCGAAATGAAGAGGAAACCGTGGGGAACACAACGCTTGCCTCGGTTGGGGTGGAAAGCGCACGGTCGTCCGGCGGCGGCGACGACGCGCAAAATGGACCAAATAATTAACAGAAATTAAATAAAATCTAAAAATTATGAAATAAATACTAAAAATAGTAGATGAATTTAGATGAATTTAGGGGAAGGAATCAACGGATTTGGAGTTTGCATTTGAGAGAACGGATTTTTGGAAGGAATAAAAGTGTATGTACAAACTTGAAGTATGACTAGATAATTTTGGGCACTGTTCATCTTCATGTTCAGCCGAACAGCACAGAGAAAGAAAGAATGGCAGCTGGTGGTGAAGGGAAAGGGAGGGGTGGCCGGTGAATGGCAAAAATGGATTGCTCACCTTGTGACGAGGTCGTAGGTGGTGGCGGAGCAGCGAGGGGCGGTCGGAGGTGGCGGTGGCAAGCTCACCGTGGCGGCGCCCATGGAGGTGCACGGTGGTGGCGGCGCTCCGGCGACGATGTTCCGGCGAAGGGGAAGGGTGCACCGTGTAGAGCTCGACATCGCGATGCCGGTGGTGGAGACGGTGGGGTGGAGACACACCGGAGGCGGCGCTAGAGGTGGAAGAACGGCGTTCGGCCGGCGATCGAAAACCTTCGACTGTGGAGAGGAGAAAGGGAGGGAGGAACTGAGATTTCGTGGGAAGGATGAGATGGGAGGTGCGCACCCGGTGATGCTATTTATAGGGCGAGGAGGGCGACAGGGCTTCGTGCGGTGCAAGAAGCTTTGAACGGGCCACGGCGGAGTCAGCGGAATTGGAGTGATTAAGGAAAGATTTGATGGCCGGGAATGGAGGTGGTGATGACCGAGGATTTAAATGCCATCAATTTCGGAACGAAAATCTGGAGGAAAGGCGGGTTTTGAAGAGCTTCATTGGCCTCTAATGGCTGCATGCTTGCGCGTGTGTCCACTGGAGAAGAAAGCTGTTGGAGAAGAAAGGAAAGAATAAAAGGAAGAAAGGAAGTAATATACTGATTGAAATGCAAAAGGGCAAGTGGCAGCTCATGCCAAGTTAATTGTGCTCGGCTTGGGGCTCACTGTGGATGGGTGACCGATGGGAAGGTCTGCGCCTGTGCTAGAAATATATTTTATTATTATTATTATTTTTAATTCGAAATTCAGATTGGAGCAATAAACAAATATAATTTTAGAAGATAGCAAATAGAGTCCAAAAATTCCAGAAAAATTCACAGAAATTCCTAGAGTTATTTTGGCCTTAATAAAATTATTTCTAACTTAAAGTTGGCTTTTAGTTTTGCAAATAAATTATTTTAGCTTTGAAATAATTAGGTAAAAGCTTGTAAAATTCCATAAAATTCCGAAATTAATTAAAATTTTACTTTTCACTTTAAATCCAATAAAATCTCAAAACAAATTCCAAAAATTTTCATTTTAACTTTAAAACCAAGAAATCAAATAATTAATTTTTCTTTCCTTTTCCTTTAACAAAGAAAACTCTTTTTAAATTGCAGAAAATCAAGAAAGAACTTGATGACCGTAAAATAAAATAATATCTTTATTTTTATTTTTTTTTGGTAACAGCACTTTGGGATGTTACAAGTCCTCTCCTGATATCCCCTTCTTGCCGTTGGCCTGGAAATTCAAGCTAGGCGAGCCGTTGCTCGAGAAGTTAGACAGCCCTACCCTAGGACTGGATTGCACGGAATTACATACATGGTACATGGAACAGTCCAACAAGCCGGTTGATCAACGACGCTCGGGTTTCACCGTCAAGTTCAAGGAGGATCATTTTAACCACGTGTATCAAGACGCTGTCTTCACGGTGACCTTCGACGACTTGTTCTGTCTCTTCAACCTCGATGATCTCTACGTCTCACTCATACGATGCTGGACACTGTAAGTGTGTACAATCACGGTCAATGTTCGTGTAATATCGATAAATGTTATATATAACTCCTAGCTTTTGTATAATAGATACATGATCTGTGAAGCCGAAAGAAGGAAATCACCGGTAGGTTTCCTCGACCCACACATTGTCTCCGAGCAAAGCATCACGGCGAATGCAACATTAAATCGAGAATTACGTTATAGATTTTTTCATGGCTCACCGCAACAAGGAATTCATACTTTTGCCCTACAACCGTAAGTAAGTAGTGTTGCACTACTGGCTATACTTGTTGATTTGTACTTTATAAGCAACACGAACTTAGGTTTAATGACCATGCTGACATACCTGTGTAGGTACCACTAGATTCTAATTGTAATTATACCAAAACGGAAATACGTAATATACCTAGATTCCCTTCAGAGGGCCACTCACAACTTCACAACTATCCGGAATTTAATCATCGTAAACACATTTCCTCCATAGAAACTCTATTGTAGTCTTTCCTTCCTTTGCAATGGCTAAGGCTAACTTCTTGGAGTCACGTGAGGGTGTTCGACGTGTTACATGCTAGAGGATGGAATATCAAGGGAAGGACGTCGTCACATGATCAAAAATTCCGGTACTTGCTAGCTAGTACACATTAATCCTATATAACACTTCAGTAGCAATGCCTCTCGAACTAACCAATTCTATTTTTACGGTGCCACCAAGAGTCACGCCAGGGCATAGCGTCTGTGGATACTATGTTTGCCACAACATGCAACTACTCATCGGTTCGCGATCACCAATGATCCTCGGGTTTGTCAATCTTTCAACAATTATTTCATATATACTTACCAATTTATATAAGCCCGAATTTAACCTTCCTATCGACAAAGTTGCGACCATCATTTGAAACTACGTTGGAACAGAGCGAGCTCATAAAAATTCGATCACACCTTGCGTCATTCCCTAAGCAGACATGTCATAAATCCGGATGGGAGTTTCCACGGTGTAGATTGAACTTGATTGGGATAGATTGAACATAATGGTACATGTGTGTAAATTAATGTACATTAATGGTTAAAGTTAATTGATTTGTGAATTGGATGTGCTTGTTTCGAAATGAATGCAATTTTGATGTGCTTCAAATGAATGCTAATTGGATGTGCTTGTTTTAGAGGGCATGGCTAGCATTTCTGAGGCTAGCCAATAAGCGAAATAGATTTAGCAATGCAAAAGACTATCACAGCGATGCGTGGATGAAACCGCTGTGGTGATGATTACCTGACGATGCCTCAGATGAAACAAATCGTGATAGACGGTTTCATTCTGCACCGTCGTGGTAGTATGTATTACGACGGTTGAAAATCGCCTGTGATGACCTAATGCATTATCGACCCATAAATTGCACGGCTCACGGAACCGTCGCGTGATGTCGTTGAATAAATCGCGAAGATCTTTTCTGTAGTAGTGTTCCTAGATTCGGCCAGATGCGAGACCTTCATGGGCAAGGCGATGGCGGGTGATGAACCATAGCGGTGACGGACCATGTGTAAGCAGCGGCGGGCTTCTCGCGGCCGCGATGGGCGGCAGCCGGTGGACGACGTCGGTCCGACGCAACCTCAGCTCGGCCGTCACGGTGGCAGTTGGTGCATGGCGACGGGCCGACGCGGCAGACATGGGCATAGTGGCACGATTAATGCGGTGGGTCCTAGATACAGCAGATGCCACTACATTGGGAGTTGCCCTGAACAACTGCACCACGCAGCTATGTAACTGCATGCTCATCAACCTCACCTTTGCGTCTCAGTATTTCCGTATGAGGCAGGCTGAAATGGACGTGAAACCGAAATAAACTACTAGGAAGGAGCACAACACTGATGCACTGCACCTTCACCAATCACTACGGTCTGTTAGCCAAAAATAGAAGCGCGCGGTGACTGCAGAACAAGGCCGCTCCAGCACCTTCACCAATCACCAATCGAAACATGCACGTATTGATGAACATATCTGTATAGCTTTGTAGCTGGCGGCTAGCTACTGAGTATGAGTGTACTAATTGTAGGTGCAGCAGTGTAGGTGGTTAGATTGGCCATCTGCTCGGTGCTGTGCTTGTATGTTTTTGACGGAGTTGTGCTTGTATGTTAGAATGCATTGTGCAAACATTCCTATACTCTTCTTTTGAGAGCAAAAATGGGAAACACTCCAAAGCTTACCTCCTTCTCCGTCGTATTGCCAAGCCCAAATAGTCCACATGACGTATGGGTCAGCTCAATAGGACCAGTGATACCAATCTGTAGCCCAATAATAGGGGCCCACCGCACTGTCTTTTTTTGTCTTTCTTCTGAGAATCACCGCACACGGCTAGTCGCTACTCGCTACTATGATTGTGAATCTTCAATGCCCGTCGGCACTGGACGCCTTCAATTCCTGGTGCTGGGCTGCCGGCCGGGGCCCTCAAACCGCGAGTCGCCAACCGTGTTCGCGCTGCCGGCCGGCTCGAGGTCGTCTTGGCACGTACAAATACGCTGACGATTCTTTGTCTATAGAATTCTCTATATCATCCGTAGATAAAGACTAAAGAAATTTCATACAATGAGTTGATGATGATCTGATCATTCTGAGTGTAGATAACTCACAATCTTTTAATGCTTTTATTGGTTATGGTGCTACAGTCGGCTATAGGATTGTAGACATCACATTTTTCTCTCTTCATTTTCTTTCATCCACATCAGTTTAAATCCTACGCGGCAGAGACTATAGATAACTAATGTAAGTCCATTGTACATACCTAACGTCATGCTACTGCGCACGGCCCTAGCGGAAGCTGGCATTCAGGCAAGTGTCACCACGAACTGGAAAATTTTGGATTGGCCGGTAATGGTGTGTGCTTTGGGCCTTGCCGCGACGCGTGGTCATGGTTCTGATTCAACCGATTCATCGTTCCTGCCTGGATAGACTGAGTATAGGCCACCTATGCGGCTTATGCGTGCGGATTAGCCGATAGACCGTTTCGAAGTATAATATAATAATATATATTTATAAGTATATATATGTTTAATAATATATACACCAAGTTTCACTTGTAATATTATTCAAAATACATATTAGTAGAATAAAATATAACTTATAGTTCAATGGGTATAATAGACGGTATTATTCGGTATAGAAGCCCTATCGGTATGATCGGTATTAACCCGTATCTAAATCGGTACTGCTTTATACTGGTTTAGGTCACGAATTGATACATATCAGTCTTACCGATATCAACCATACCGACGTTTGGTAAGTTGGCGTACGTGGCCAGTAGGCCGGGGCCCCCGGATTGTCGCCAACCGTGTTCGCGCTGCTGGCCGGCTGTCAAGGCCGCGAATCGAGGTCGGCTAATGGTAACGACGTGCTACTGCGCACGGCCCCGGCGGCAGCCGGCATTCCGGCAAGTGTCACCACGGGCTGGAAAATTTTGGATTGGCCGCGTCGGTGTGTGCTGGACACACCGCACGGCCGTGTCGCGGGTTCCAGCTGGGCCGGTTCATCATTCCTGGCTGCATAGACTAGGCTTGCGGCTATGCGTGCGGGCTAGCCGGCTGCCCAGGGAGCGTTTCCTGCTTGGGCGGCGGAAAGATGGGCCGGTTGATGTGGGGCGCCCGCCGCAGCTACTACCCTGGCTGAAAGGCTGGGCTTCGCGTGTCCTACATGATATCTCGCATTTTCTTTTTCTTTTGCCGCGATCGTGATTTGCTGGGATGATTTACGAACGCAATTACATTCAGCATATATCAGACACGTTTATTTTGATATCTCCACTCCTTTACTGATATACTACTACATCTAGGTAACTGTGCTCTCGTGCACCTGGCATTGGCGTATCTATTCAAGAGTATTTCCGTACTAGGGAGATTGAAAATGGGCGTGCAGCAGAAGGAAACTACTACGAAGGAGCACAGCACAAATGCACTACACTAGTGTGTTGGCCAACACACAGAAGCATTCACAGTGGTACGACGTACGAGGCTTTCGCAATTCTTGGATAAACTCCTGGCAGGACAGGGCACTGTACTGTGCCATGTGCGGGGCTTTGACGGTGATTGGGCCGAGTAGTGGGGCAACGCGAGCACCGGAAGACAGCAAGCAGCATATAAACACAAGGGGGAGGCGGAAGAAAGGAGCCATCATTTTGGAGACTTGGATCTGTTTTGGTTGGTTACCAACACGAATCAAATCAATTTTTGGTAACGTCGATGAAAATTGTCTATAGTTTAATTTACTATGAATATTTGGTAATGACAAAAAAATTAGTAACAACAACGAAATCTAATGTCACACGCCGATAATCCGAATGCGAGGAAATCGTTTATCAGAATTTTGGTAATACCAAAATTTGATTTGGCCGCAATCCAAAACAGCGTTCATTTTGCCTAAATTTCGGCAATACCAAATTTTGGAAACAACCCCTTATTCTTCCTCCCTTTATTCTTCTCTACAGCCTTCCTTCTTTGCTTCTTCAGCTCTTCTCCCTCGGCATCTCCTCTTCCTCCAATCTCCAATGTAATCTTCCGAAATCCCTCCTCTATTCTGACCAATTTACCCCAAATTGCACTGCAACTTGTACCTAGTAATGGAGGTTCTTAACATAATTGCTCTCTCTCTCTCTCTCTCTCTCGTGCAGAGATGGGGTTTGTCGTACGAGCAGTGGCCTGGATCGTCGTTGCCTGCGGATGCCTCACTGCATTGCTCGCTTTCTGCGCGATGATGCACAAGGAATTCTACATCCAGGTATTCAAACATTTCTCGCTGATTATAATTGATCTTCTCACTCCCTAGCTAACTGCATGCATGCTAATTAAAATGTCTCCTTTTGTTTCTTAGATCTGTTGCAGTGCGCGTGTGCAGAACCCACAGCCGCGCGGAGGCCTCCGCGAGCCGCGGTGCTCGCCGTCCTGACCGTCCTACTGTTGTCCATCGTGCTACAGGCCCTCGCGGCGCTGCTTGATCAGGAGGTGACGACGAGGCGCTGCCGACGGGTTATCACCTCGCTCAGGAAGGTGGCGATCTTCGCCTCTCTGGGGCTGCTCGTCTTTCAAAACCCCCTCCTCCGTATCGCTGGCTCGTCTGGCCGCTTCTGCTGCTTCGCCGCCCCCGACAAGGCGCTCGTTGTCGCCGGCTCCGTCGTGATTGCCGCCGCGGCTTTCGCCAACTTCTTGCTGAGCTCGCTTGCCTTGGTTCGCGAAGACGAGTAGGCTTTCTGATGGCGGGGAACGGGGACTCTTAAGTTGTTGCAGGAGATCAACTTAATTGATTAGGCATGCAGCTTAGTTAGAGATGAGTAGAACTGCTTGCATGTTGTAGCTAGTAGTACTGTGATAGTATTAATCGTCGTGTCGTGTGCTAGCTCACCTTCATCGCCACTTTCCTTTGCTTTCCTTTTCAAGAACTACAACTTCATGCATTGATTGCCACCGTACCTTAGTTATCGGATTTTGCATTAGAGTATCTACAACAATCCACCTCAACTGTTACTAAAAAGTTGCCACATTAACTTTTAGATGATGTGAAGAAGAGAAGATGAGGAAAGAAGGTGAAGCTGTTTCTACATAAAGAAACTATCAGATTGTTAATACCAAGACATAAGAAACAACAAAAAACTCTATTGGAGGCTTAGTTGTTATCTAAACACTCATTTTGTGGGTCCCACTGTCTACCAACAAAAATCTACCGGATCTTGTGCAGCCCGTCTTCTTGACTTCCTCCGGAGATGATATGATAAATGAGCCAAAACATATAGGCCATAAAGTTGTACCTCATTGTTGATCATCAAGAATCATGCACACTTGTAGCAATTAAAGTTTTAGATACAAGTTTAAGAAACAATTCATTGGAATGCTTGTTTCTTTTTACTAAATTGAGTACTCTCTCTCTTCTTAGTAACAAGCTAAGAAACAAACTATTGTAGATGCTCTTATGGAGTGAGATTAAGAAGCAAATTAAACTTTGCTATGACTGTCAGTGTGAACTTATGAGGTTCCTAGTGTTGAAGTATAATAGCCTGTTTGGTTCAATACCAAACTAGTCAAACCAAAATTTTGGTGTCACCCTAAAAATTTAGCTATCATTTGTTTCCTTTTCAATATTTGGTATCGCCTAGGAAATTCCGGCCAGGCCTAATTTTTTCTTAGTGTTTTTCTGGCGAAGCCATGGCAAAAAGTCAACACGTGGCAGACTTGTGTTGGCTCAATTTGGATGCATTAATAGCAGGCTAGTTTGATTAAAGACTTTCAAAGGACCATATTTCCTAAATCGAGTATCTGATTTGCGATTTGATTGAATCGTTGTGTTCTTTGTCATTTAATCAACAAAACAAGACCACTGTTGGTATATTTTAGTGCAAAAAAGAATATATATGTCTTATGGGACCCACGTGTCACTATCACATTTTTGGCAAATTTTGGTATGGTTGCAATCCAAACACATCAATTTCGGCATTACCTATGAATTGGTAAGGCTACGATCCAAACACTATTTTTTTTGCCTATATTTTGGTATTACCTGGGTTTTGGCAATACCAAAATTTTGATATAGCCACCTGAGGTCACAAACCAAACAGGTCCTAAGTAAGTTGTTTGTCCTTCCGCATCAGTTTAAGCCTTTAGATGAATTGGTTGATATATGCAACTCAATATGGTATTAGAGACAAGAGATCTTGAGTTCAAGATCTGATTAGCACAATTAAAAAATAATAATTGTAACTTACTTCTATTTCACCTCTTAGGTCCGAGGGAGCTTACACATAAACTTTTATGTGAATTGGACCAATCCATCCCCGCGTCCTCTTCGATCTCCATCTTCATCTCCTCAATTACCACTTTTGATCGCTTGGGCACTGGAAAGATGGGCCGATAAATGTGGGACGTGCGCCCCGGGGCCCCGGCTCGGCTCCTAACCTGGCTTAAAGCATCTACAACAGTCTATGCCAGCTGTTACTAAGGGGTTACCACATCAGCATTTAGGTGATGTAGAGAAGAGAAGGTGAGGATAGAAGGTGATGTTGTTTCTAAATGAAGAAACTAGCAAATTATTAATACCAAGACACAAGAAACAACCAAATACTCTATTGGAGACTTACTTGTTACCTAAAAACACGTTTTGTGGGTCCCACTGTCTTAAAGCAAAATATCCACTGGATCATTTGTGCAGCCTGACTTTATTATTGATATGATAAATGAGCTAAAACATGTAGGCCACAAAGTTGTACTTCATTATTGATCATCAAGAATCATACACACTTGTAGCAATTAAAGTCTTAGACACAAGCTCAAGAAACAATCCATTGGAAGACTTGTTTCTTTTTATTAGATTGAGTACTCTCTCTCCTCTTAGTAACAAGTTAATAAACAAACTATTATAGATGCTCTTAGTTAATGGTTGGGTTTGGGCGTGTCCTATATTATAATCTCACAGTTTTTTTTTTTTTTTTGTCTTTTGTTGTTGAGATCATAATTTACTGAGTTGATTTGTGAACACAGTTGCATTCAGCATCACACAAGTTTATTGCCATACTTCCGCTCTCTCTTACTGAGCTGCTACACCATCTAGGTAACCCTCCTCTCAGCCTCTCAGGCACATTTCATCGACATCTCTACACAATGGGCGTGCAATCCAACAGGAGTATTTTACGTACGTATGAGGCAGCAGATCAAGATGGGCGTGCAATGCAACAGGAGAAGGAGCGCAAGCACTAACAAAGAAGCACAGTGCCGCGCTGCGGAAATAAAGACGCTGTTGCAATTCTTGGCTAAGTCACAGGATGGAGCCATCGCAGATACACGTCTAGCTTTTTCCTAATGTTGTGTGCAGTCCATTCGGCTGGACCTGTGTAATACTCCGGTCTATTCGTAGTGCAGTTCATATGGCCCATATAGAATTGTGATGCTGGGATTAGTCCATATTTTTTTTTTGTCTAAAGTGAGTTGTAGTAGCATATATATAATGTCTGTTGTGTCCAAACGTGGCATTTCCGAGTTAACTTTTTACACAAAGTGAGGATGAATGTGTAAGTGAGGGTGGGGTGCTATGCATGCGCGGTTCCACCCCATAGGTGGACTGAGCATTGATCGGATTTTTGGTCCAGAGTGTTACAGATGGTATCAGAGCCAAGTTTTGAAAATTTGCCGTGTATACAGTGTACTGTCGAGGGTGTCAGCCCTTAAGGTGGGTGAGTGTAATACCCGGGCTCATTCATAGTGTGGCCCATGTGGAGTTGTGATGGTGGTATTAGTCCCACGTTGCTTGTCTAAAATGAGTTGTAGTAGCATATAGTACTTGTTGAGTCCAAAAGTAGCATATAGTACTTGTACAGTAAACCCAGAAATAGCAAGACACCTGCAACTCAACTGTAACTACGCAAAGAGGGTGTGGAATGCTATAGCATCTTGGTCACGTCATAATAGCATTTTACCAATACAAGGGGACACCCACAAATCGGTCTTGCATTGGTGGGTGAAAATTTCAGAAAAGGAAGTAGCGTCGAGCAAAAAAGGCCAAAGCTCTTTAATCATGCTCACCTTCTGGCAAATCTGGAAAGAAAAGAACAGGAGAATTTTCCAAGCTCAAAGGAACAACGTAATCGGGCTGGTAACGATAATCAAAGAAGAACCCAGGGCATGGATTTTAAGCGGGGCAAGCAGTCTCGCGACATACCTTCCCTCGGGCGACGCGATGCTTACATAACCTTTAGATCAATAGGCAGGCGCTGGGACAATGCTCTATCCGAAGTGAAGGTACTATCTCTGGAAAGCGCTGAAAAGCATGGACAAGAACATCTCCCAAGGCTTCTACTCAGCGAGGGGCGAAGGGAATAAGGAGAGTTCGGTTAAAGGGGTTTTAGGGGGTCTTTCGGCTTGTTTTGGGTTTTGTCTTCTTTTTAGGGCTCTGTTTTATTTTGTTATGTATTCGTTTTGAGTTCTTTTTGCTTTCTTTCCAGTCTTTTTTGGGCCTTCTGTAATTATTGAATCTCGGTTTTTTATCCGCTTTTAATGCAGTGTTGACAGTTCTCCTGCCACGTCTTAAAAAAAGTAGCACATTTGGGTTAACTTTTTTACACAAAGCAATAACGAAAGTATAAATAAAGTGCTATATATGTGTGAATCCACCTATAGATGAGCCGGGCATTAAACGGATTTTAAGTGAGGGTGTTCCAGCGCAGTGCTTCTGAGTAGTTGCAGCTGCATTTCATTGCTCCTAAGCTAGCTGGCCTGGGGGCTGGGGCGTCGTTACCTTCGGATGCCCGACGACGGGCAAGGAATTCTACACCCAGGTGATTATAATCGATCTGCTCACTCCCTAGCTAGTTTGCTAGTCAGTTTATTTCGTTTGTATGAACTCTGTCACATCGCCCCCTCGAGTTTTGTTTAGATCACACACTATAGCAATTTTGTCATACAATGATTTGCAACCCCACAACCTGTGTATATATGATGCTCCGAGACCAAGGGAAAGCACTAGCTGTACAAGCCAATTTCATGGTATCTTATTGTTTAACTATTTTTCCTACGTCCTTTGCGTCAGTTTCTTTTCCAATTGATGCCTAATATTTTTGAAGTTGATTATTTCTCACAATATTTTGCTTCCCTCTCCTACACATGATTTGTGTACATCTTTTCGGGGTCTTTTTACCAGCGTCCGGCGTGTGCTACTCTACTGCTACCGACTTTTTATTGGTGTACCCAAATATATATAACAAAGACGGTGGTACAATTTGTGGTCTTGGTTCAAGAGTACTCTACTGCATGGAAAGCTAGCACAATATTTAACCACAGCGTGCAGCTCGCAACATGAAGAGATCACCATCTACGTTTCAGGAAAAGAAAAAGAAAAAAAAAGAGAGATCACCATCTACATATTGTTAAGACCAAAATAGCGGGCTGCCTTGCCAGCATTTTATGCTAATAAGCGAGCGTGAATGTGAATGTAGCTGTAATGTTTTGATGCCCTATGGGCTACGGGGTCCGAGGTTATTCCCTAGCACACTCGCACACTTCATTATAATTCATAACAGTTAGGTATACACTCAGTAAAGTTGGATGATATGCAATGGCAGCTATGATAATGGACATGATAATTCTTATCAGACGTTGCTCAAAATAATATGTCTCTATAGATAAGATAGCTAAAAATTCCCGCCGTAATAATGCGCGGGGAATTCATCTAGTATATACATACGCACAAAATTAAATCTCCATACTCTGCGAAAGGTAGTTGGGGATCTGAGAAGCTAATAACATCATTTTGACAAGAACAGAGAGTGCATAGTACTTTACGAACAAAAAAATTATTCACAAATGCTTCTCGTTATCCTGAGAACTTTTTTTATTTAATCCATTTTTTAAACATATTTTAAAGATAACATTTCCATAACTTTATTTTCAATTCTTACACCTTTGGCCGTGCCACAACGCATGGCGTGACAAAAGCACGTTGTCACGCCATGGACCTTGACGTAGCAAACGAGTGCTGTCACGTCACTCTTCTTGCCATGACAGGATTTAACACAAAAACGAACGCTTATTGGCTCGGAGAGCTATTGTAACAGATTTGGATACGCTGTGGTCAGTCGCGTGACATCACAGTTTGGTCACACGACCAAAAGGATCATAATTGAAAATAAAGTTAAGGAAAATTATCTTTAAATTATTTTTTAAAAATAGATTAAATAATAAAAAGCTCTTATCCTGATCCATATATACTTCCCCAAACTATTATGCCTCCCCCACTTTTTATGCATCGACGATGGAACCTACAAAAATTAATTGGCACATAATGAAGAATAACTTACTTGCAATTGGAGAGAGTACACAAACAACTTACTGTCTCCTAAGGCATGTGTAATGGTATAGACAAATACTGTCTATAGTACATCTTTATATTATCTATAAACAACGCTAAAGATAGCTCTTATAGCATGGTTTTTTATATGTCTCTATAAATAACTATTTTATGTACAATGTATCTTGTTTCTTATGTTACAATCGACTGCTATATGAGAAACGGTCCAATTCCCTATACTTACTCTCTCTCATCCACATCATCTCATATCCTACATAATAAAGTTTACAGATGGCTGGTGTCACATTATTGTATATGCTCCTACTAAGCTACTACACAGTCTGGACAACTCTGCTCTTCCACCTTACATTTGCATCTCATCTCAGTATTTCCGTATGAGGCAGGTTGAAATGGACGTGAAACTGAAAGAAACTACTAGGAAGGAGCTAGCACAACACTAATGAACTGCAGCTTCGCCAATCACTACGGTGTGTTAGCCAAAAACAGAAGCGCGCGCGCCCGCGCAGTGACTGCAGAACAAAGCCGAGCGCTTTCTTGCATTTCTTGGCTCGTTTTTCCTTATCTTGCATGTGTGATGTGTCATTATTCATCTCATGGACCGACCCATCTTCTCCAAGTGCCCTACGTTTTCCAGATCTAAACATGTAGTATTGATGAACATATACCTGCATTGCATAGCTGAGCAGTAGTTGGCTAGCTACTGAGCTGAGTGCTGAGAAGTGAGAACGAGTGTGTATATATATTGGTAGTACTTCCCAAGGGCAGTTGTAGCCGTGTAGGTGGCTACATTGGCAATCTGTTGGGTTCATTTGTGCCTACTCCGTCCCCTGGACTTTACTGGGCTGCTCATCTGCTCTGATGATGAGTCCTGCTGCTGGCAAGGATGGTGTTGGCGGTGGTGAGTTTCTGTTAGCCATTGCTGCTTCAATACTCACTTAATTCATACGTATATGATGTAACCTGCAGGCCTGATTTTAGTTACGCGTTAATTCGTTCGTTCGTACTTTCTTTCTCTTTCTTTCTTTAACGATTGGTACCTTCTTGTAGCATCTGTATCAACTAGTTATACTTGTCTCCTTAATCTTCGTTTTCTTTTTCTGCACGCACGCAGATATGTGGGTTCCTGAGGATACTGTGAGAGCAGTGGCTTGGTTCCTTCTTGTTTTCGGGTGCCTGACTGCACTGATCGCGCTCGACGTGATGTTCCTCATAATGCCGCCGCACACGGAAGAGACAGAACGCTACATCCAGGTGTGCTACATCGAAACTTTTCTTGTTAGTGATTTCCAGCGCTGAGTTGGATCAACCTCTCTTAAATCTGCTTGACGTTACGCACGCTCGGCTGATTGAAATGCCTCGTTTGATTTGATTTGTTCCTCTGGTCGGTCTGTCGTCTCGTCTCTCGCAGCGCGCAGCGCTCAATGCCACGGAGGCCGCCGCCCTGCCGGCCGCGGTGCTGTGGTCCAGCGCGGTCCAGGTGCTCGCGGCGCTGCTGTCTCTGGTGGTCACCGGGCGCTGCCGCCGGGCCGTCACCTCCCTCGCGCTCGGGGTGAGCGTCGCCACCGCGTGGCTGTCAGGCCGGCTCCTCTACTTCGTTCTCACCGCCGTGTTCGGCCCCTCGTGCTGCTTCGGCGTCCGTGGCCAGGCCGACGTTGTCATCAGCTTCGTGGGCGCCGCGCTGGTTTGCGCCGTGATCCTGCCGGTCTTGATCTGATGGTGGTGGGACGACATGAATAAATAATTAGTCACTGTTAAGTTGTTGTGGCAGAGCAGCTTAATTAGTGCATGCAGCTTAATGATGAGTAGTGCTAGTAGTATTCATCGCCACCCAGCTGGTTATCAGATTAGTAGTAACATCATGTAGTGAGATTGAACAAATTAAGCTTTACTGCAGTTGTGACTGTGCTCATGAGGTTCTTAAGTAATTAGTTGCAGTTTGGGTGTTGACATGTGTTTTTTTTAAAAAGAAAATCGGGGTGACATGTGGTGTTGCCATATGCTTGTATGTTCTTGAATGCATTCTGCAAACATTACCAGACCAAAAACCTCCTTCACCGTATGGGCCAGCCTAACAGGCTCGGCTATTCCAATCTGTATCCCAAGGCCCAAGAAAACACAGGATACCATGGGCTCACTCTCACGATAGAGCACGACATAGCAGCCAGTCTCCAGAGGATGCCAGGTGTGCGAGCAGTCCATCCGGGTTCGATTCGTAGATCATTTTTCCGATGAATTTAAGATTAATAGACATGTGGATATGTTTTCAAAGTGTGTCCGTGTTTTGTAAGATTTAGCCCTGCTCTAAACGTACTTTTTTTTTTATTAATTAATCTTTTTTGAATTTCATTTTAAAGTTAACCTCCGACACATTTTATTTCTAATTCTGACCTCTTTGGTCACATGACGTGACAAAACAACACTATCACACGCTAGATAAGTCTCTAAAATAACATTTTTTGTCACGCCGCTGGTTGTGACGTGACTAAATAACACTGCCAGTGGCGTGACAAGAGTTTAACTAAGCGGTGATGTGACAAATGTTATTTTGTACGTATCACGCAATAACGACGTGACGAAAGGATCGAATTGAAAATAAAGTACGCAGGGTTAAATTTAAAATAAAATTTATTAAAAGGTTAATTAATAAAAAAAATTCGCTCTAAACGTGTATTAAAAACACACGTAGTACGTATGTGTGTGGACTGTACGTCCTGCGTGTAATTAAAAAAACAGCCAGCCTCCAAATTCCCCACGAAATTTCTCCGTCTCCGTCTCCATCTCGCCGCCATCTCTCCCAACCACGGCGATGGCTGCTGCCCTCCGCTCCCCCTCCTCCGCCGCCTCCGTGCGCCGCCTCCTCCGCATCTCCTCGGCCGCCCTGTCCACGCTCTCCGCCGCCTCCCGCCCCGCCGCCGCCGCCGCGGTAGCCCCGCTCGCGCGCCCGATCGCCGCCATCTCAGGTCCGCCTTGCATCACATCTCGCTCTCGCTGGTTGATAGTTGATAATACCACATGCTATTGTCTCGATTTGGGCCAATCTCCATGTAGGGTTGTGTGCGGGTCGCTCGCTTGTTCAGGCTGTTTATAGATTTGTGATTACCGTACGGTAGAATCTAACTGCCGGATATATGTCACCTCCGAATGATGCTATTGGGATTTGTTGGTAACAAAAAAATTGGGGGATGCTATTGTGAGGTGAGAATAATTTGTTAGAAAGGTAGCTGCAAAGATAGAAGATTGGGGATGCCAATCCGTAGGTCCGAAGGTCGTGGTACAAGGGTTACATTATCACCAGAAAAATGTTGCTACTCCGTGTACATGGGTCTCCATGCCACTATGCTACAGAATGTTTAGAAAGGAGTTCCTGGTCTGCAGCAGGTATAACATCGTAGCTGACCCTGAACTTCAGTTGAGATGTGTGGTCCTGAAGTGTTTTTGCTGCTGGCGTTGCATCAAATGAGAGTTTCACCACTTAAACATACGGAACCTATATTTTGAAGGGAACATTTTGTTAGTGCCACTGGAAAGGTTTGCAATTTCGGTTCTGCCACCGCAAATTGGACCATGGTGTTTGTGCCACTCAAAATTTAGCTCCATTTTGCTTTTGCCACTACTGTTAGTCAAAGCAGCACTGTGACCGTCGAATTTTATGCGAACAGACTTATTTACCCCTTCTCCCTTCCTCTTTTTTCCTCTTCCTTCCTCCTCTCTTCTTCTTTTTTTTTTGACCGAAAACAGGAGGGGAAGCACCCCTACTATAAATATATTAAAAAGAAAATATGTACAAGGGAGGAGTAATTACAAAAGAGCACAAATATACTTAGCCAAAACATCTCAACCAAAGAACAAAAAACTCTCTCAGCGAAGGTTTAACCTTATGGATAACCATGGCAAACGCTTCCCGGAACTCTAATTTCCAGTTGGAAAAAGAAACAACCCCTTGATTGAAAATAACCTTATCACGGTGCAACCAGATACTCCAACAAGCAATAATGATAATCTCCTTGAATAGCCTCTGACGGAACTTTCTCTTACCATCTTGAATGATCCCAATCACTGAAAGAGTTCTTCTCTCTTCTCCACCAGAGTACCTTCCTCTGCTCTTCCCCAACCGTGCCGGCCCGGATCCAGCTAGGGGCCGCCGCAGCGCCGCCTCAAGCCGCCGGGCTGCTCCACCGGTCGCGCCTCCGCTTGGCCGCCAAGCCGCTGCCTCCTGCGTCGCCAAGCCACCGACCTCACCTCTGCCTCGGCGCTGTTGCTGCCACGCCGCCTCGCCGCCCTCACGGCTGCCACTATCCCTTTGCCTCGGCACCATCGCCATGCGCTGCTCCAGTCGCTGCCACGTCGCCCTTGGCTTCCACCTCCCCTCGACTGTCACCGCCCGAGTCGCCTTCCTCTCGGCGACGCCTTGCCTGCCACACACCGAGAAGGCAAGGCACCCGGTCTGACTTGTGCTGCGCTGCCTGCAGGTGGCACCCAGCTGGGACCTTCGTTGTGGCCACCAAGACCGGCGGCCCCTTCGGCACCATGAAGAATCCCGTCGAGCAGACTCACGGCGCCAACGCCGGCCTCAACATTGCCGTCAGGCTGCTCGAGCCCATCAAGGAGCGGTTCCCCACCATATTTTATGAGGTGGGTGATAATTTGGTATATTATAGATGGTGACAAAGTTGTTAGGGTCAGGATCCTATGTCGGAATCGGTCGATTTTTTGTTTCGTTCGACATCTCATCCGCTACCCATAAATATGACAAAGAAATGGCATAGTGTATCTCATAAAGTTTATGGTGAGGCTCTGTTGGATGTGCCAATTAGAGTTCAGAAGTGATGGTGTTCTGTTCTAACAGTAATTAATTGTAGCATTATTTTCCTAGATTAAGTCTGGGTTGTTATGTCGGTGTGTTTCGTTGGAGATGGGGAGGATTGTGGAGCCAATTGATCTTATGCATAGAGAGAAATGAGGCAAGGAGAGAAACCAGTGACTGAAAGTGGGGCCCACAAGCTAACAGGGGTATTGGACGTCTTTTTGGGGGAAAAACCTGACAAGGAAATAGCAGTCAAACGATCTATTGTAACGGTCAAACTACCAGATACTGACGGTCGTAGCAAAAGCAAAATGGAGCCAAATTTTCAGTGGCACAAATATCATGGTCCAATCTGCGGCGGCAGAACCGAAATTGCACACCTTTCCAGTGGCACCAACAAAATTTTCCCACCCAAAAAACCAGCTATTCTTGCTTTCAAGCAACATCATTCAAAATAGGGAAAATTTTGCTTTTGCCACTACTGTCGGTAGAATAACTGGTTTTTTGGACAGTGAGATCTTAGAATAACTGGTTTTTTGGACAGTGAGATCTTAAATTTGGTTCTGAAGCAACTGGACGAAAGATTATCTAGCCTCTGTGGAGAATATGGTGTTGGGAAAACTAAGCACTGATACACTGCCGGGTTTTTTTACGCATTAAGATTATAAGATTGGGAGCAGCAGGGCGGGGGGATGGTTGAGTAGGGTGAGCCCTGCAGCTCTGCTGTTGCTGCAGCTCAAAATACATCCGTAACACTGTGGTATATACATCGGGAGAGTCAATGATGCTTTGCCCTTATTAGTCTTCATTTTGCTGTATTGCTAATATTGTAGCTTAGTTCAAACTTCATATATTATCCATGTGTCATTTTCACTATGCTCTTGTTGATTAATTTTTGCATGTTACAAACTCAGCTGGCAACAATGCTTTCTCATGGAACTTCAGGCGCTTGTTCGGTTCAAATGAAAAGCATCTGCCTGCAATATCTGACCCCGGCATTGAATCTGCATTTAAGGATTTGATGGCTGCTAGCTGGAGTGAACTTCCAGATTCTCTTGTAGATGAAGCAAAGAAAGCAGTATCCAAAGCTACTGGTGATAAGGCTGGTCAAGAGGCATTGAAAAATGTATTTCGTGCAGCTGAGGCATGTGAAGAATTTAGTGGAGTTTTAGTTACCCTAAGAATGGCTCTTGATGATCTTTGTGGTCTGACTGGTGAGGTCAGTACTTTATCGTCTCTATCCCTTTGTTGATGTATTGCTTTGTACAGAGTTTGGGCTCATTTTTTTTCAGTAATCTGTCTTACCAAGCCTAACTCTTGCAGAACGTGGGCCCCTTGCCTGGTTATATAGAAGATGCTGTTAAAGCTGCATATAACCGATACATGACATATCTGGAATCCTTTGGCCCCGACGAAAATTATCTACGAAAGAAGGTGGAGACTGAGTTGGGGACAAAAATGATTCACCTGAAAATGAGATGCAGTGGCATAGGGTCTGAGTGGGGAAAGGTATGTTTCTCTTGAATGTTACTTGTCCCTGTAATGCAGTTTACTTCCATGCCAGCTTGTGTGCTAGAACTCATGTTTGATACATCCATGGTTTTGTGGTTGCTTGCATGTTCTGTAATTGGGGTGTACTGTAATTCCATTTAAGATGATGTTTAGCTGTTGCTTTTTATATAAGCTGCTGTTGCATACGCAATATTCGCACACTTCTAAAAATTTTTCAGTTGGATTAGCTTCTGCAATTTCTATTATCACAAATATACTATTTTATGTCAAGATTATCATTTTATTTCCATGTGTGGCTAAGAAACAATAATATCAAGGAATATCTTGGGTCATTCACTTGATATTGGAGTAGGTCGCATATGAGGACAATGTATTGTTAATATTTTGCTTGATACAAGGAAAGACACGGGATAGCTTGGAAGGACTATAAAAACTTCAACCATGTCTAACAAACTCATATAACTATGACCATCATCTTGTTTACCTTTTCATTTGATCTATAAAGCAAGGAAATTACACATGACAACAATTGTTAACTGGCTGTGCATTTTCTTTTACCAAGTGTTATACTAGGCTACTAGCTATACTTCACATTCACAGAAATATATTGGTGTGTTTAATCAGTTTATCCTATACGGCTATATGCCATAGAGCACTTGGTAGGTGAAAATGCATTCACTTTGTCTTGTTGCTTGCTTGTACAACTACCTGTAGAGTTGTAGTACTTCCAATTGAGCATTGACAGATACCCCTGGTCACATGTGACATCTCAAGAACAGTTTCCTTTTGTCTGTAACGAGGTAAAAATGAAAAAGCTGTTGGGTTGGGCACCGCTTACGGCAAACCCTGCGCCTGGCGGTGTTAATTCTCAGGCTACTAGACAATTTGGAATCAGTCTAATAATGGGTGAGTTAGACCGAGTTTTATTGGTTTGGGATAATTTGTAGTAATTTTGAAATTGGTAACTACTAACTAGTTTCCCTTTCCCCCAAGTTTCATCATAAGCTAACAAAACACAACCGTTTTCTGGCTGATTCCTGGCCAGGTGTTGTCTTGTCTTCATGTTTTTTCCCTGTATCTGATTACCTTGGTGATAACTATATGAGTATGGCTTTTCAAACCTCGTCCATGTGTGAACATAGTTTTCCCATTCCGGGGGAAGGCTATGTCTGGTGTTATTGTTGCAACTGGAAGATGCTATACAATTTTTCTTTTTCATATTTTAGTCTTTCATTGACTTATTTTCTGATGAAAATGGATGAGATCCTGCTCAACCTTATAACATGTGAGGAATAATGTTTTCATGTTTTTTGACTTGTTGTACAGCTGATTTGCTTGTATGTCCTGGGCTGAAATTTAGTGGAATTTATTACTTGTTTTTGAGTTTTCGTTCCTCATGATGTAATTATTGTACTTGCAGATCACCCTGATTGGCACCTCAGGGATCTCGGGTTCCTATGTTGAGCTGAGGGCATGAGGGAAGTCTGCAGATCAGAACAGTGGCTGAACATCGATGGGCTGAGGGAAGGCTGCAGACCAGAACTCCGTTTTCTTTTTCTTCTTTCCACCCCTGTGTAGCTACCTTGCCAATAACAAGGAGATCATCACAGATGTGCACCTGAAGTAACTCTTTGTGCTCCAGACTTTGTTGCTGTAATAAGAACGCTCTTCTGGTGGTTAACATCGATTTTGTTTTGCTTTGCTCCTGGGTGCGTTATGCTGCCCCCATTAAGGTGTGCGTGAAACCTGCCAATTCTGTTCATTTTTAGCATGAGCCCTGACTTGTCCAACCCCTCTGAAAGTTACTTTGTTAATGAAGTATTGTGTGTGCCTTCGTTTACAACTTGAGCCAAAATTGGTGTTCTGATGTGAGAATCATGTTATGCTGCCCCCATTAAGGTGTGCGTGAAACCTGCCAATTCTGTTCATTTTTAGCATGAGCCCTGACTTGTCCAACCCCTCTGAAATTTACTTTGCTAATGAAGCATTGTGTATGCCTTCGTTTACCACTTGAGCCAGTGGCGAATCCAAGATGAAAATAGAGAGGGAGATCTACTGTTGAGACTATAGCACAACATAAGCATACTAAAGCTATATCTACTGATCTTTTGTCATTGAAATATCAAATTTATACATAAATAGAAAGAGAACAAATTGAATCTTGTATACAATCTCAGACTTCTTGCTATAAGTATTTAATTTATGATCTACATTTGCTCCTTGATTCTAAAAATCTTCACAATCTAGCATTGCAATGTTGTGGACACTAGTAGGGATAGTTAAGAGTCGAATTTGTTAGAATCGAATCACTCAACTCCTATCTCTCTCCAGATGCGCTTCACACGCACTCACTGATTCACTCAGTGCTGCTCTCTCTTGTGCTTACTCTCACCTCTCAATCTCTATCACAGATATAGGAGGAGGAACAGAGAGACAAATCAGTTTGCTTTTCTCTATTATTCTATTTCGGACGCGCTACAGTACCTATTTAACTGAACCAAAGACAGAGTACAGATAACACACGCGCGCAATAGCTAACAAACTCGGTCCGACTCACTAACAACTAACATCCATGACTTGGCCACGTCCTTAACAATTCGGACCATGGACCAAAACTAAACCAACGTGCAAGTTCATTTCAAGTTCTGAAACTCTGAATGAGTTCTGAACTTCAGAACGCCTACAGACTGAAATACCTCAGTCTACTTATTTGAGCTTCAGACAAAACAGGCAAAATAACAAGATTAACTTCGTCAGAATTCTTGGTCGACTTGCCAACTCTCCTCACTAGCCCACGGATTTGAAGCACTCCACCTGTCGGTGTGTCCAACTCTAATTTTGCAGAAACAAATCGAAAGGGTTGAAGAAATCAATCAGACACGTGTATACTCGAGTTTTAATTGCACGATAAATATGACTTTTTGGAAGCCAGTCTAACATCATCATGATTGCTGAAAATTCATATCAGTGCTCACACATATCACATCTACAAGAACCCTTTTATGCTACATCACACCACCATAGATTCGAATCCAACCGGAGCTCATGGAGACATGGACTGCACTAAGAACCCTTGCAAAACATATGCATTCCTCATAAGAAAAAAGGTACCGGAAAGATAGTCACAAAGTTCTAAAGCCTATGCAATTCCACAACTAGAATCGATTTATCAGAAGCACTCAAACAAACCTCGGTTCTGACTTCTGAGTTAGTAGTTCTTCACTCCATGCCGGATTGCCTAGAACAGTGTGCTCGCACACCCTGCCTCGCTGCACAAACTAGAGTAGCAGACCCCGCCGCTGGCTCGCCTTCTCCTATTCGCCGTGCACCCACAACCTCCCGCCATACTCGCACGCACTAGGGTTTTCGATTTCCTCCTCTTCTTTTCCCTGATGCAAGCCGGATGGGCCTGCCTGCCGAGTGGGCTGTGCAAACTCGATGGTAAGGTGCAAGGAGGAGCGATAAAGGTCCAGATACAGCCCAGCGCCCTTTCCACCTTTGCTCACCCAGATCCTAGGCATCCAGAACCAGATGTTTGTCTTCTCCAGCGCCGGGAGGCAATGCTGCCATGGCTGACAGGGGATAGGGGTCCGGTGGTGGAGAGAGGGGGTGCTCAAGCACCCACTAGCACCTACGGTGGATTCTCCCCTGAGACTTGAGCCAGAATTGGTGTTCTGATGTGAGAATCATGGAGTACGTTGTTATATGTGTGTGTGTGTTTTTGCTTCAAGTACTTAAACATTACGGGTGTGTTTGGTTGTCTATATGTCCCTAGCATGACCTGTATGGGTCATTCAGACTGAATCTAGACAGGCTAAGTGGATGCAATGGTGTGTTGTTTGGTTGCTTGTGTCTATTGAACCAGGTTGTGCTGAGATATTGTTTGGTTGGCTGCATCCGGATAGTGGATGTATGACTGGATGCGATGTTAGATTGTTTGGTTGCTTGGATGTGGTAGAGTGTGCTCACCACTTGGGGAGGGGGGGGGGTGTTAAGAATACCCCTTTGGTAGAATGTTTGAGTTGATGGAAAAATGGCTAAGGATATGACTTCACTTCCAAACTATTGAGCAATGAACCTAAGATATGACCACACTAATTTGTGCTTGCTCAAAATGATTTGTAGTTACATCCTTCAAATGCTCTAGTTTATCCTTTGGAACATAATAATTTTGATTGCAAAACTACATGTATATACCCTACTAAGTGGCTTCCCACTTAATTATGATGGTCTCCTGCGACTTGGCTCAACAGATTTCATCACTTTGCTCAATAGAGCACGAAGACGTCGATAGAAAAAAAAAACTGAATTAGTAGTACTTTGATAGAAATGTTTTCATCTAGAAACAATTTCACTATTCATGAGAGTATAATAGAAATGTTTTCATGAGTATAACAATTTCACTATCCAGAAACAACTTCCCGCAATAATTTCACTTCGCATCATCTCAATTTTCATCCTGAAATGATTTTTTAGATATATTCACTATCCGTGAGAGTATAACAACCATCCTATGTCAACGGTAACATCACTACCAAAGAGGTGTTACACTTCATACTACCAAAGTCCAGTCACTACCAAAGGGGCGGTTACATCACTACCAAAGAGGTGTTACACAGGATCACAACTACATCCAGAAGTTTCTGCCTTCGCACTTGTGTCTTCTCCCTCTATGGCGCTTCTTCCTGGGCGTGTCATGCACTTGTGTCTTCTCATCATACATTCTGTCTTGGTTATACGCAGGTAGCAAGTGGAATTTCTCATCGCATCTGAAATCTTGTTACAACAACAATTATACTTACACCATTTGGGCATCATGGGTCACAATTATACAACAATAGTTATACTTTGACCACAATGTTACTGTGTTATGTAAGTAATCACTATTCTGTGTAAAATCAGCAAAAAGGAAAGAAAGAAAGAAAGAAAGAAGATGTTGATAGTTCATTAAATGCAATGTGGTCATGACAAAGAAGAAACATGTCAGCCAGGTAAAACAAATCTAAGCAGCAATCGACCCAGACATAAAAAAGATAGGTTGTGTTCTAGAATTGGGATTTGGGACATAAATGAAAGGTTGTGTTCCAGAATTGGGATTTGGGACGTAAAGGATAGTTTGTGTTCAGGAATTTCAGGAAGGTACTAGCAGTTGTTTCTTACATATCTAGCACATTATCAAATTTCAACAACAGGATATAGCAAATTACAATGTATGCTACCAAAAATTTCAATTCATGATTACCTTGTCATTGATCTCAAAATGAAATATAAGCCATGAAACATTAATGTACTGTTAAACTTTTGCCAAAAACAAGAATGCCAATAAAGTGGAGCATACCTCACTTGATTCTCCCAACAAGCTCAAGGTCCCAACAAGCTCAAGGCATGCTAGACCCAAGGAATGCCAAGGTTGACAAACATGTCAATTAAACACGGTAATAGATTCAAAAGGTAGAACTTGAAACATACAAAATCAGCATAATGCTCGGTTTTGGTTGTTTGTTTATTGCCATCAAATGTCGGACTACTCAAGATGAAATCTTGGCCTCCTCGCCACTTGGGTCAAATTTTGATCACAAATTAAATATGACAATTGCTCTTAAATAAATTAGGCCTTGAGCTTCTAAATAAAATCTTGCTTTTCTAATCAGTCACTTAAAGGAACAAAAGATATCACAGTGACAAGAATATATAACAGTGAACAAAAGACTGCAACAGAATGCATTACAGTGAACTGAAAGCATTAACCACACTGAATCACAATGAAATAAAGAATATATAACAGTGAACAAAAGACTGCAACATAATGCATTACAGTAAACTGAAAGCATTAACCAAACTGAATCACAGTGAACTAAAGAATATATAACAGTGAACAAAAGACTACAACAGAATGCATTACAGTGAAATGAAAGCATTAACCAAACTGAATCACAGTGAAATAAAGAATCACAGTGAACTGTAATAGACAACTAAAGAATCACAATAAATTGTAATAGACAACCAAACAATAAGCAAGAACTGAAATAAGCATACAAATATATATAACAGTGAACAAAAGACTGCAATATAATGCATTACAGTAAACTGAAAGCATTAACCAAACTGAATCATAGTGAACTAAAGAATATATAACAGTGAACAAAAGACTACAACAGAATGCATTACGATGGCGAAAGCATTAACCAAACTGAATCACAGTGAAATAAAGAATCACAGTGAACTGTAATAGACAACTAAAGAATCACAATAAACTGTAATAGACAACCAAACAATAAGCGAGAACTAAAATAAGCATACAGATTACCAAGAATGACCGACACTAGGACTGAAATCAGTTGAAAGCGGGTGTAGTATGCAGATTACCAAAAATGACTAGAGCGCTTCATGGAACTAACAAGTGTGGATCATACGTGCTACATAGCAAAAACAATAACCATGCCTCAGATCTGCAACTAACACGGGTGGAATCAACAAAAGAAATTACAAATCTAGGCATCCAAGCATGCAAATATTCTTTTCCTTATTATTTCAACAAATCAACATGCAAGAAATGAAATAAAAATGCAGATCTAGGCCTACATAGCAAAAACAACGACTATGCCTCAGATCTAGAACTAACAGGGTGGAATCAAGTAACACAACGACTATGCCTCAGATCTGGAACTAACAAGGGTGGAATCAACTAAAAAAATTATAGATCTAGGCATTCCAGCATGCAAGAAGTACATATCTAGGCAGTTCATAGTCCAATGCAAGATCTCGGCTAGATCTACAAGATTTCGTACCCATCGAATAGATCAAAGAAACATAAACCTCTTGTTCATCATGAAGCTGAGGAGGAAGAAAATAAGTGCCAGCTAGATCTACACGATTCCATGCCCATCGAACAGATCAAAGAAACAGAAGGAGGAAGAAAATCACAGCACCAACAATCTCCAACGAAAGCACACAATATAGGAGAGGGGCACCGGGGCCTTGCAACATCGGGTACCCCGCTGGACCACCGTCCGTCGGTCTTACCTCCGGAGACGAGAGCAAGGTCGACGTAGAGAGCGGTGGGAGCAAGGAGGATGAGTGTGGCCTTGCGCATGCCTTCGAACAGTGAGCCCGAGGGTCAAAGCCAGAGGATGCGAGAGCAAATGAGGAGGCGGCTGGATGTGGAGAGTAACCCTAGCGCTCATACTGCACGCGCATATGCAGCGGGTGGGGAGCGTAGCTGCATCCCACGGGCCTGGCTCGCGAGCGAAGGCCTTCGCTCGCGAGGCGCGTTTCCGTCGGCCTAGGCTCGGGGCGGAGGGGGGGGGGCTTTTGCACGAGCGTGGCCTTCCGGTACAGTCAACCAAACAGTGTGAAACATGCATGCATGCACAGATGCGAGCCAAGCTGATGCTGGGAACCAAACACACCCTATAAGACTACAGTGATACGGGTATCAGGTCGCCAACACAAGCCAGCGTATAATTGGATGCTAAGTAATTTTACTGGAAGGCTCGAAGCACGCCGATCTATTGATCACCGCGTTTTCTTCTAGCGGCGGCCGACGAAGGCGCCGCTGATGAGATTGGAGGCATTTAGAGCATGTACAATGGGCTTATGTCAGTCGTCTATAGTCACTGCCACGTAGGATTTTTATTGACATGGATGAAAGAGAATGAAGAGAGAGAAAGATACTGTCTACAATCTTGTAGCCGACTATAGCACCAGAAACAAGAAAAACATTAAAAGATTGTGTATTCTATAAAGACAATTAAAAAGACAAAGCAGCTGTCTGTACCATTGTATGAGCTGTCTTTAGTGCTGTCTATAGATGATATGGAGAGTTACTATAGACAACAACTGTCTGTACCATTGTACCTACTTAACACTGCTGCTGTCGGTGCTGTTTCTAGCCATGTGAAACCGGCCTTCATCGTACTAATTTGGCATGGACACTCGTTATCGTTTTTCTCCATGCTCGTGTGAAGTATACATATGTCAAGGTAGGCCCGTCCACCGGAGAAACTAGCAACGGAAAAAATGGTACGCCGGTCGTGCTACTAGTGCGATCGTGCGAACATGCGTATGTAGATTCCGATAACGAAGGAGAAGGAATTCGGTTTGCTTCACGTTCAATCTGGACCACCCATTTTGCAGTCAGACGGCCGCGCGAGCCGGCCAGATGGTTTGCACGCGCGCACCGACATCACGTTCCTCACAGACCGTACGGCGAGCGGCGTCGATCTCTTCGTCAAAGCGGTCAGATTGTGCGCAAGGATCCCACGCTACCGCGTCCGGGGCCGGCCGGTGCTCGTGCTCGCGCGCGCGCGCGGCGTTTTAAAGAGGCAGGCACGGATGGGATCCGCGAACAATAGTACGTCAGGCCGTGCGGGGACCGAGGGCACGCGTCACGGCTGGCGGATTCGTCGGACGCAGCTCAGACGGTCGCGTTGCGTGCAACGCGATGCATGGTCTGTTGCACGGCTCCGTGCCGCTGGCTGCTACTAGCTTAGCTTGGCTTCTTCCTTCCAGTTCGAATTTACTCTCTGCACTTGCACTCTCCGGTCGTCTCCATGCCCACCTTGGTCTGTCACTCTCACTCACTGCGCGTAACGATTTCGCAGGCGAGCTGTTCGTTTTGTGGGTAGCGTACCCAGTGCTAGTGTTGCTCTGTATACACGCGCAGGCTTTGTTCTGAATTTGTAACAGCTGCTCGTCGTCTTGACCGGAAGAGCGAATTAACGCTTCACTGTTATCCTACAGGCGCTGTTGCCTTTTTCCCTCCTTTTAATTTGGACGGTACGTTTCGACGGGCCGGCCTGTGGATCTTCGCAGCACGCAAGGCTGCAACAGCAAGCGGTACCTTTATTGGCTGTGAATGTGTTGTTCGCCTCTTGTTTATATGCATCTAGGTCGTCCGGATTTCTTGTTTGAAATGCTATCTTCCAACGCATTTGTTTCTTTCTAGGCCTGGTTTCTTCTTCAATTCTTACGGAGCGATCTGCTACCACCGCTACAAAAAAAAAGCTAATACCAGACGCCTCATCATAGATGATTGACAAAAACCGTCTGTATCAAATACAATCACAGACGGTTTTGGTTTAGCGACCACCTATGTTACTGGCTACGCTAAAAACCATCTGTGAAACAGTAATATCACAGACGGTTCGTGTTGAAAACCATCTGTGAAGTATCTACTTCACAGACGGTTCTGAACAAAAACCATATGTGATGTTAGATACTTCACAGACAGTTTTCAACATGAACCGTCTGTTACTTCTCGTTCTCATCACAAACAGTTCCGAACAAAAACTGTCTGTGATAAGTATCTCCTTGATTTTACCATGGCTTGAAGAAATGCCTAACTCTATGATTTTACCATGACTTGAAATGCCTTACTCTGTGATTTTACGATGACTTGAAAAAAAATGCCCTACTCTGTGATTTTACCATGGTTTGAAATCACCAATTCTCTGATTTTACCATGGCTTGAAGAAATACCTAATTCTGTGATTTTACTATAACTTGAAATGCCTTACTCTGTGATTTTACGATGACTTGAAAAAAATGTTCTACTCTGTGATTTTACCATAGTTTAAAATCACTAATTCTCTGATTTTACCATGGCTTGAAATCACTCATTTCAAGTCGCAGAATTAGATAAAATCAGGAGATACTTATCACAGAAGGTTTTTAATATGAATCGTCTGTGATACTAGCTCATCACAGACGGTTTTTGTTTGAACCCATCTGTGATTCGCGGAAATTTTTGAACGCTTGCGCGGGAGGCGAAATGTTTTGGCGCTGTCCTTATATATTATACCCACCCCGCCTTGTATTCCATTAGTCTCTCCCTCTCTCATCCCCACACCGAGCTCTAGCGGCCACCCTCGATTCCTTGGCGCGGTTCAGCGAGAAGACGCAGCCGACGAGGAGGAGGAGGAGGGGTGCGCAGGAGCTCTATATCTACTGTGGGAGGTAAACTGCCGGAAGGTATGTGTATATCTTGAAAACATACACAATTTGTTGGCTTTTATGGTTCTTATTTTATTTGTACCTTTTTATGATTAAATATCCAAAAAATGAACTTGATTTTTGTGTTACCTAAGGTCGGAACGCGACTAGAGGTTTTCAGTCGCCTCTTTTTTTCCTTGCCGATGAACTTGAGTCGAATTCGGATGACAGGCAAGAACAATTTGTAATATACTGGTGAGGTACATAAGGGAGCTCACAAGACAAATCCAAAAAGCCGATGAGTTCTTCAGGAGCTTAGAGGAACAGATGGTTTCTAGCTAGTTTAAATTTGTAATTTTATTCTTTTTTTTTCATTTGGAGGACATGTTGTGAAACCTTTTGGTTTCCCTTTTGCTAGATAGGTCTCTCCTACAGTGTGTTTGCTATCAGAATTTTAATTGGATTTTAGTTATCCTGCTAGAGGTTGCATATGAAAATTACTGTCTAGCAATTGATTGATTTAGCTCAAAATCTGATTTTTTTTGTAATAGAAAAACTATCACAGACGGTTCTGTAATAACTTTTTTCAAAGACGGTTCAAAAACCGTTTGTGATGACCTCATGCCATTAATGACCCATAAACTCAGTCGACTCACAAAACCACTGTAATGATGTTTGTAAACCATCTGTAAAGATCTTTTCTGTAGTAGTGTACGGAGTAGTTTTCTGTGCTACTTATGAACAGCTAACGTCTTTTTTTCACCAGGGGGACTTCTCTGAGAGGTCTGCCTGATTCTTAATTTTTCTGACCTGAAGGCTGAAGATAAAAAAAAAGTTGATTAGGTGCGTAGATGCCGACACGTTAACTACTAGTATAACCGAACAAACTAGGGATATCATTTACTAAGAAAAGAAGAACTAAATCCTTGCAATTAGGTCTTCTGAAGGTGGGAAAGTTTGAAGCAGAGCTCTGACTAGCTGCTGCTGAAAGGAAGGACTAGTTGCAAAGACCCACAAATCTCCACGCATGCATGCGTTTCATTTCGTTCTAGTTTTTACTTTTCCGAACTAGTCAAACCGTGTTTGTTGGTTAAGATGTACCAATCGCTGCACCAACGAACACATCAGCATTTGCAAGCGATAAGTCTTCTCTCACGGAGGAAAAAAAAACAGCATGTCTTGCAGCGTCACGTCACGTCTTCAGCCTTCTCATCCACACCGGCTTGCCTTTCCATCAATCTATACTTCACCAAATATCACTGGCAAAAGCGCCGATCAACTGTTTCACGACGACACGAGTCACATGACATCTTAACACCAATAATTGATTAGCATGCCTCGATAGGATCTAACGATAACATCGCTTGCACAAATCAATGCATATATACAGCAGCATTTGAGCTTGTTGTGAAGATAAATGATGTATTCGTTTGCATCCCGCGCTGTTACTGACCAAACTTAGAGGCGCCTATGTGGCAGCTTATATGTGCATGGAGTAGTTGATTTATTTAGAAGCGAATACTGGCTTCGAAAATGACTTACATCATACATGATTTATCTACAGATTATTCTACTAAGAAAATAGAGAAAAGTATGTAGCCATAAAAGCGAGAGTTCTCTAAAAGTAGAGGAAAGGTAGTCAAAGAAGTGCATCATCTGCTGGCCAAGGCCGGCTCCGAACTTCAACATTTTGTCAAAGTTGGCCCTGCATCTCTGCTCCCTCGAGGTGTTGCAGCAAAGTCATTAGCAGACGGCCAGTTTCAGACTTTCAGTTATCCTAGCGAGCCAGCGAGAGAGAGAATGTCATAGGCAGTATATATATCATCCTTTAGCTTTACTAAAGAAAAAGAGATTGATTTTAGAAAAAGAAAGAAGCATCAACAACTCTGCACAAAAGGTAAGAAACTAAAGAGCTCTCCAAGAAAAGTTGTTACACACCAACCTCAACCTACTTCTCACTCTTTCTGAAGTATGTAATCACTTTTACATGCTACAATCAACCATATCACATACAGTATGTATCTATGATCTATTCTATTCTATGCCCTACCTTCCTCTCTCTACATCTCTTTGCTTCATGGCTTCTGCAGTTGGCTCTCGAGGCCGACGGAGTTGTGCTGCCGCGACGGGCCGGACGGCGGCACCGGGCCCCTCGGCAAGAACCCGGAGAAATGGTTGGATCCCCCTCTCTGCAATGGCCTGCCCTTGAAGGGCTGCATGCCTCTCGAGGCTTGGCAGCTTGACACCAGCACAAGGAGAAGCACAAGCAAGAACCACCAGAGCTGAAGAAGAACCCTCCTACTTCTCGTTTGCCAATAGCACCCCATGTAGTAGAGAGAGAAGATGAAAGAGTAGTTGATGGCAAGTGTGTGAAGGTTTGAGATGTGATGAAGGTTTGGTTGGTGCAAACGGGGAGTGGAGAAGGGGGGCGACGGTGGTATATATAAGCTAGCGCTTAGAGAGAATGTACGTATGGACAATGAGGAGCCGTCATTAAATTTATATAAGAGCATCATGGACTCGTTCACAGCCCAAGGAGGGAAGAAGAAAAATGCAATCCACATGCATGACGTCATTTTATTGCTGGATCCGTTTGCCATAAATTCATAGCTGCTAGGTGTTGCCAGGTATCCCTGCAGTAGCATGATAATTAACCATATGATCAAGTATTCTTTGGTATCTCAAAGAGAGGTAGTGTTAACTAACTAAAGATAACCTGTTTAAAAAAAATTGGGGGAGGAAGCAAACAGTGTTGTTTCTGTATTAAAGAGAAAACAATTCAACATTTTTTATTAACTGCCCCTTTGCACGTCTTGTATGGTGGGTTGTTCAATGTGCGTTTAATTTATCTTGCTCTGTGAGCATAGCAAACATGTTTGGGAATTGGTTAGCTGGTATTCCAACAAATTTAAAGTCACAACTCCTGGTGGGAGTTAGTGTCTTATGTTGGTCTATCTGGTTATATCGGAATGATGTTGTTTTTAACAAAAAGATTGTTACTAATCCCTTGTAGGTTATCTTATTGTGTGGGTTCTGGCTGAGTGCCTGAGCAAATTTACAGAAATCGGCTCAGAAGGAGTACATGTTGGATGGAAGCCTAAGGTTAGAGTTTGTGGCGAAGCAAATCCTCAATTCGCATGGGTGGCGGCTTAGTCACAAGATTTGCAATGATTGACTTCAATTCTCTTTCGTCTGTTGGTTCTACGGCTTCAAACCACTTTTGACAGTATTGGGTATTTTGTTACTCTTGTCTATTTAATAAATTGGGTTGTGTGCATCTTTGATGTAGAGGACGGGAGAGATTTTTTCTCTTCTATTATCTAAAAATATGATCAAAGAAGACAATAAATCAAATTTATAACGTACTCCCTCCGTTACACATATTTAACCATTGCAAGCCGCTGTTGCTGAATACAATTGAAATCGTCGTCCAACTTCAACCTCTAGTTGCTCCTCTTCATGGAGCCGAGGCCCATATCAACTCCTGTCATCGTTGATCGCTGGTGCTCGAGTCGTCGTCGCAAAATCCAGAGTCCCTGACATGGAAGATGAAGGTTGCCGGCGCAAGCTCAACTATCTTCTTCATCTAGTGTCGCGTTCATGGCGGTCTCAAGGTTCTAAAAATCTTATTGTAATTTTAATCTTTCAAAGTGTCCAAAGTGTAAAAGTTAGGGGTTCATGTACTAACTTCTGTTCTACCAATGGAATCCGTTGGACCAAGCCCTCCTAGGGCCTCCCTGCTTTATAAAAAAAAGCATGGGGTGCATCAAACACAAGGATGTACTTTATTAATCTCAAAAGTAAATATACTAATTCAGTGTCTATTTCAAACATATAGATTTCACGTTAATTTTATAGAAACAACATGTTCTAGGTCGATGGGATGTACTAAGAAACTCTATTAATTACTCTAGATAGGGTGGTACATGAGGATATATAGTTACTTGTGGGTGCACCAATAGACCATGAGGATAGTTACAACTTACATGTGGGTGCACCTATAGATGATCGAGTTGGTGCAGAGGTTAGAAATAAATGTGCCCATATCTACTCTAGGCTCTAGCCATGGCCAAAGAGGATATAGTTTAGTACTACAAGGGTGATGGACATGGACGGTGTGGGGGTGTGCATGGTGGGGCTGAGGATGTTGGAGTGCATTAATAAGGTAGAGAGGTGCACATATCTGTGTACTGAGAAAAGAACTGGAATGAAGAGATGCAGCAGAAAAGGAGAAGGCAGGAGCAGAGAAGGTTCATGGCCGTAAGGAAGAAAAGGAGGGTGTTGTCTCCTAGGGAGTGAGATTCTCTGCAGTTATAATTAGCAATAGCAACAACAACGACAGTACTTCTTTCTTAACTATAGTACAGTTGAAATAGTAAAAAAGTGAACTTTTGCTATAGTACTTCTCTACAGCTTTGTTGCAGTGTGATGTTGTTGCGGTGATCTACAGTCAGTGACGGAGAGAGGGAGACCGGTGGGGGGTCACGGCTCCCTCCATCTTTCGATAAGTGTTCTACTTTTTATGAACTTTTTTTTGTTTAAAATAACTTCAAACATGCATACAGCTCCTTCCAAGATGTACGTGTTTAAAGCTTAAAGCATGTATACAACATCTTCTAAACATGTTCATTGAATTTCTTGTTTAGTATATTGCATAAAAAAAGTTGTATTTGTCCGGCTCCCCAATATCTATTCCCTGACTCTTGTCACTGTCTATAGTAAATGCTATTTTAGACACGTATCACGTGTCCCTCCTCCGTAAGGCAGAAATACGGTAGCGGATACGGACCTGTGAGTTGGTGAGAGCACTGGCCCGCATGGAATTCGATGGCCAGTCGACTTGGGCATTGCTTAACCTTTTTCGATCATCGCCTACAACAATGAACGATCAGGGAGTAGTACAACTGCCTGTATCTTTGGTTCGTGTTGGTAGTGTGCTGCCCTGATCGACTCCGTGTGCTCGTGCTTGTGCCCACACACATGCATTGGTGCTAAACGCACAGGTGCTAATAAAACTAGGGTTCAGGTTGAGACATCGATCAACATGAATGACCAGAAGAAGAAAAAAAAAAGGCAAGAGTACTGTGATCTAAATGTTTAGCTGAGTGCCTGAGTGCAGTTAAGAAGCATGGCCAGTGACTAACACAGATATCTATCTATCATTCACAGAATATTATATATGCATGCATTTGCATGTTGAAAGAGGGATACGAGGAAGGGGAGTCAGACTCAAAGCTTTGCAGCAGGATCGGTTAAGACAGAAGTTAGAGCGTGAATGGCTCCGACAACTTTTTCTCCCTAATTATTCGGCAATATTTTCACTTCAGTAGCTAAGAGCAACTGTAAAGATTCTTGCATGCACCGAGAAGCAACACTTATAAGCAAGACCCAAACACTTGCTCTATCATGTCGGTCTGACCGTCAACTACTGCTGCTCCAAAAACTTGAGGAAAAAGTCTGATATCTCATCCAATCTAACTGACAACTGCCAACCAGTCTGACCAGTAGGCGGTCTAACCGGCCGGCCCCGACGGTCTAGCCGCTCTCCAACAGACCGACTGAAAACACCACGATTTCTATGAGGGAATTTCACCTAACTTTTAATCTACTCATTCAAATCACATCAAAACAACTACCCTAGGATGTTTGGCGCCTATTCCAACCAACAATTTCAAGAATTGTTGTCAATGTTTTCATCTTTATCCATCATACGGAAGAGTGCTCAATAATCAGGCAAAAGAGAGAAAACTTTATCTACTCAAACTCGTGTGATCTAGGTAGCCAAGATGATTCTAGATGAGTTCCTACAAGCCCTAGCAAGCTATATCTCAGGATGAATCGCACTAGAATAAGATGAAACCAAGAATCACCAAAAACACCTCAAGAAGGCAAGAGAATCAAACAAGAACACAAATAAGACATGTGAACCAAGTTTGATCTTCTATTACAACTTGAAGAGTAAGGATTACAGCCAATCCACCGTGAGGACAAAACCCCAAAGGCATCACTTGGCTCTCTTTACCAAAACCTAATTTCTCTCTTGTAGGCTCAGGTGCAAAACATAATTTATCTCTCTTTAATGTCCCTTATATAGTGGGGTCTCACATAAAACTCTAACCTAGTTACAAAGTGGATCACATCCACTCTACACACCTATGGGAACCCGTTAACCCATTACACAACCGGGTTTTTCACTCACGCTCGCTTTTCAAAGCGTCGTTCTTCACCCTTAGCTCTGATAGCCCGAAATCATCATGTTTTGTCCTCCATAAAGTCTCATTGACCTAATCCACTTAGGTCACCACCGCGGTTTTGTAAACCGCTCACTTTTCCTATTTTGGACAAATGACCACATTGCCCCTCAACCGACATTTCCTGATTCCTTCTCCTCAGAGCGTCGCTCATGCTTCATCACCATCCATGTGGCCCCAATGACTTCCCGTCAAACCTATCACGTGATCGGATTCCACCGAATTGTCCTCACTTGCAAACGGGGCCAAGTCACTTGACACACCATATGGCCCACTTTACCTTGACCACTTGTACCTTCTGTAGCCTTTGTTCATCTTGTGCCTTGCCCGAGTCCAACTATCTCACTCGACCTCCATGGCCGTTCTAGACTTTGGTTCTCCTAACCAAGTCTCGGTCCTCCTCGTCGTTGACCATAGTTGACTCTGGAGCTACCTGCACAACAATACACAAGCAAACCATTTCCCGGCACAAGTTCATTCCAACCTAACCCACATTAATCATAAACACATCATGCAACACATATGCCATGAATCCATAGACTTTGGATGAATCCATAGACTTTGGTCAAATCCACAAAGTTCAACACACCCACTTTTCTTGAACTTGCCCTGACCGGTCAGACCACCCCATGGCTGGTCAGACCGCTTCCCAAATCCTGAAAACACCATCTCGAGACTTTTCCGCAAAACTCTATCTAGTTTCGCGTCCAGTCTTCATTTTCATTAACATCTGGTGCAAACATCCCTAAACACTCCCACATAAGTGTTTGGTGCCCATTTGGTAAAATCTTACTCGAGCTCACATCGTCGGTCTGACCACCATCCTTGGTCGGTCAGGCCAACCAGCCTTGGTTGGTCAAACCGCCGGCATTGGCCGGTCTGGCCATCCTGCAGGACTAGTTAGACCGTCGACCACCTAACAGTAGCTCTGACAAAATTATAACTTCCCAAAACCAAACTCAAACTTTGATAACGCTTGCAAAGCACAGTCAATTACTAATCACAAACCATAGGGTGACCTTCACATGGTCTCACACTTCACATATTTATATGACTTTTTTTAAGACTCTATTTATATGACTTGAATGTATGGAAGAAGAAGCATTACTGCATCGAGTATAGTATATGTATGCTTCAACTGATGAGTCAACCACAACGTACAGATCACAAGAGAGTACACTACTACAAAAAGGCTAATACTGGACGCCTCATCACAGACGGTTGACCAAAACTGCTCAGACATCTAATCACGCACGGTTTTGCTTTCAAACCGCTCAGGTATTATCGGGTCGCGCTAAAAATAGTCTGTGAAGAGATAATATCACAGACGGTTCATAGCTAAAACCGTATGTGATAATTCTACATATCACATACGGTTTTCAACAAAGAACCGTCTGTGAAACATCACAGACGGTTCTTAACAATAACCGTCTGTGATAATATCGCTATAGCTCCCAGTTGAAGCCCGATGAGTTTCTTTGTCGCCGATGTGCGCGTCTATTCGTCGCATCTGCTTCGGCTCCCTGATGCGTCTCTTCGTCTCACGCTCCGAATTTATTCCTTGTTTTATAAAAAAGAATCATCCGCCATCGAAGATGATCATCCCCACATATAGATGATCTAGTACTTATATAAAAAAACAGAAATGGCTGGCTCTTCTGTTTCCTTGTCGCCGGCATTGATGGCCAACCTGACCGCACTGTACGAGCACCTCTCTCACTGTATGTTGAACCGTGCTGCGGAAGAACACTGTTTCAACAGTGTCTTCACTCCTCTGTCCGAGAATTTACCGGAGTAGGAGACGGCCACCTTCCGCCGTCTTGACATCCTCCTCCGCCGCGTTTTCCGGGTGATCTCCCACTTTCGGCGAGTTTACCGCGTCATCAACGTGGTCCTCCAAAATGACGTTGCACGTCTCCAGGAGGCTTGCTATCACTTGGATTGCTTAATCGAGGCGGCAGGCGACCGAGTCGACCCGGCCGATACCCCTCAAGCAAGGGAAGAGAGCTTATGGGCTCAATTCTTTTTGGTTCAACCGAGGGTCTTGGGAGACACTTAACGAGCAGCGCGTCGATGGGTGGGCGATTTGAGCTTCGTTCGATCACGAACTGTCCGCCCCCGATGTCGCTGCCTATGAAGTATTGAAGACAGAGATAGTAGCCTACCTCCGCCACTAGAAATCAACATTCCAAAATGTAAAAAAAAATCTAGTTTGGAGGTGAAGTTACAACATTAATTATATGTTAAATTATTACTCTCTCTCTCTCTCTCTATATATATATGTGTGTGTGTGTGTGTGTGTACTTAAAGCAAATTTTCAACAGTATTTAAATGACAAAATTGACATATAAACGTGTAATTTCTTCATGTCATGTAAGTGTATATACAAGATAAATATACTTGAGAAAAAAATCATTTCACAGACAGTTCCATAATGGAACCATCCGTGATATGGGACATATCACAGATGATTCTATTATGGAACCGTCTGTGATAATTATCACTGGCGGTTCCATAATAGAACCGTCTGTGGTAAGCCTCTTTATTAGTAGGAGTCCGGCCGCTAGGGTTTGCGCCCGCCCTAACTCGTCACTCCCCAGCGCACTTACTCTCGTCCGTAGCCCGGTCGCTAGGGTTTGTGCCTGCCCTAACTCGTCACTCCCTAGCGCACTTACTCTCGTCTGTTCCCCTCCCCACCTCGACGCCGCCGCCAGACCCCGTCGCTGTCGCCGCCGGTTGTGACACCACTCTGTACTGCACAAGACACTCGTAAAAATAGTAATGTCTTCTGTAGTTTCAAGGTCGTGCCACAACTACGGTGACACCGCCACCCAAGCCACTGGGCTTGGACCCGCGTGTCGCCTGCGCCGCCATGGCTTGGTTCTCCTGCTCGGCCTCCTGTGCTCGGGCCCTGGGGCCCTCGGCTTTGCTTTCCCCATCCTCCTTCTATTCTCCTCTAGATCTGTTAGCTTAATGTCTTTTGTCGAGTTTGATTTTTATGTTTGAGCCTTAAGTTATGCCCTGATGTTTGTGTGATTTTTATGCAAGGTGAAGGAGATGGATGAGGGTTGTGCTAGTGGTGGGGTCACCACCGTGGTTGTGTTGTACTGAGGTATCACCCTACCTTACTCTCTCTCTGTCTCTACCCCCTTGCTCTGTGACAAAAATGGCTAGTGCTCTGCGATGGATGCCGAGGGCTACTACTGGTGTGGTGGGTTTGGACACCCTTGGTCTTGCTGTCTCGCTGTTGAACTGCTCAACGATGTTAATAGTCTTATGCCTTAATTGAATTGATAATGAGTTCATATTAGTAGTCCCCTACCATTCCATTCATAATCTCTTCTCTATAAAGTCTCCAAGTAGTGGCTGCTTGTGCCATTAAAACCGGCATCATACACACACACACACACATATTGTTCATAGTCCCCAGCCACTTTCGGGGACAACCACGCAGCATGTGAAGGATGAGACAGTAGCCACGGGCAACTTCATTGAGCCCATGCAAGTTTAAAAAGTATTGACGAGGATATAATAATCCTCATTTTATCTTTTATCTATAATTCTTATTATAGGTAAATATGACGTCATGTGGACCCTAAGTATACCCCTTAATGTTATGAGGGAAGAGCCTAATGAGTGGTCGTAAGTTCTTCTACGACCACCCCTATAGTCGTAAGTTATACTACAGCTACCCCCATAGTCGCAAGATATGCTACGACTATCCCATAGTCGTAAGTCTTGCTACGACTACCTCATAGTCGTAGGCTCCTCTACGACTAGGTCAACTACGACCACTTTATGATCAAATAAAACTACGCATTTAGTGGGTCTTATTTGATCAAGGGATTCAAACAGTCATCATACGCTGTTATTCTGCGGAGTAATGACACGTAATGCTCCATTATCTCTGATATATAGCTGTTAAGCGACGTGGAGGAGTTAATACACCGGTGATTATTGCCAACGTGCGCCCGTTACAGGAGGTAATGGGGCGCCGCTTTATCTGGAGTAACTGCCGCTCCTTCACGTACTATAAAAGGCGACAATCAGAGAAAGGAAGAGGAGATCGGGCCATCAGAAATACAAGCACTATCTGTAATAGTCTTAGTTTTTCCCCTGATTGTTCAAAATACACTCAATACCATACACACACAGGAGTAGGGTTGTTATTCTCTCCGGAGAAGGCCGAACTCGTATAAAATCCCGTGTCAATCTCTCTGCGTGATTCCATTCTAGGAGACCCCCCGAATCAAACAATCTTTACATAAGTTCGGTTCTAAAACACCGACAAGTATAGATGCAAGGAGAGCGTCAGGACATTCAATTACATGGATGTTGTCGATAGGTAATTGGACGTCGCTATGTTCAGAAAGTGACGTGGACGCGCAGGTACTCCGATTGGAAAGTAGCATGTAATTGTCTTTAAACCAACAAGAACACCAAGCAACAAGTTGAGAATTCTTTTGAAATGTGAGAATGGTTGCTTGGTGTTCTTGTTGGGTTTAAAGACGATTACATGCTCAAGAATGGTTAGTTGCTGATACATGATGCCACTTCCCAGTCGGAATACTACGCGTCCACGTTACTTTCTGAACATAGCGGTGTCCAATTACCTATCGACAACATCCAGGTGGATGTCCTGACGATCTCCTTGCATCCATACTTTTTAAACTTGCAGGGGCTCAATGAGGTTGCCCGTGGCTACTGCCTCATCCTTCTCATCTTCATGTGGTACGATCCTCAAAGTGGCTAAGAGACTACGAACTATATATATATATATATATATATATATATATATATATATATATATATATATAAATAAATAATATGATGTCGGTTTTAATGGCACAAGCTACCACCGCTAGGCCTTTATAGAGAAAAGTCATTAGAAACGGTTTGACCACAAACCGTCGTGATATATACTTATCACAGACGGTTGCGCCACTGCATCATCTGTGATATATACTTATCACGAGCGGTTTCAGCCATAAACCGCTCGTGATAGAGTTCTATCATGACGGTTTCAGTTAATAACCGTCTGTGAAAATATGCATCACAGACGGTTTGAAAACCGTCTATGATGACCTCATGTCATCACTGATCCATAAACTCAAACGGCTCATGAAACCGTCTGTGATGATGTTTTTAAATTGTTTGTGAATATCTTTTCTGTAGTAGTGGTAGAACATATATAACTAAGGAGATCATGTCAAACAGAAGTTACAGTACAAAACCGAAACGAATGCAGATGAGGCCAGTCTTGCGAAGAGAATAAACCGCCACATGACGCTCTTTACAGGCAGCCGGTCGACATAATAATTTGCTTGAATGAGACGGCTCAGACGAACAGCCTAATTAAAGCAACAACCATCGAGAGATATATCAACCGAAAGAAGCGACAAGATATCTAAATTAAACGATGGCCACACCGTACAACGCGATGGCACAAATTAAAACGAACATGCAACCAAAGTAATCTAAACCCCAGGATGCAAAACAAAAGGATTGCAAAACAAAACGATGGGGATCGACGCAGTTGCTTAATTAAGCCTGCAATCATGGCTTATGGTCTCCTAAATGCTCCTACATATTCCCATTGTAAGCCTGTTTATGTCTACAGGCTTTTGGGAGTGCAAGTGTGGTGTGTCATCTAGCACTCAATACATGCCCCAAGCCATGTGTAAACTTTGTAGCTAGCTTAACTTGGACACATTGTCATGCATACAATACAAGGAGACGAACGTAACATCAACTTAACGATCTGCCAACCATAAACAAATCTAGTTCACCTTCTTCTAGACGAAACTGCCTTCCCATTTTTAGTAGCTCTATAAGTACAGCTGCATCATGTTAATATTAGAGCATGTACAATGAATTTATGCCAGTCGTCTATAACTATTGCCACGTAAGATTTTTGCTGATATGGATAAAAGAGAATAAAGAGAGAGAAAGATGTTGTCTACAATTCTGTAGTCGACTATAGCACAAGAAACAATAAGAGCATTAAAAAATTATGTGTTCTATAAAGACAACTAAAAAGATAGTAGCCGTTTATACCATTATATGAGCTGTCTTTAGTGCTATCTACAAATGACATAAATAATTATTATAGATAGCAGTTGTCTATACTATTGTACATGCTCTTTGCCTCTTAGATAGAAGTCTAGTAATGATGCCATGCATGCATTATATTGATCGTAACATGCGTGGCGATCAAATTCCAAGATAATTGTGAGCATCAGCGGCTGTGATTGGACTTTGGATGGTTTGTAGACCAGTAGGTCGCACCCTGTAGCTACGCTGTCACTTTCGATATGATTGACGATGTGCGAACACCGACGAGCTTAGTTATGTCGACGCATGCCGGCCGGCGCTATAGTGCCGTGGATTCGATGGGCGGTTGGGTTTGACGTGATTGCACACGGTCACTTTTATTCCAAGAAAGAAGAATATATGCAACGGAACGGATCAAGTCACTACTAAAAAAAATTAATACTGGACGTCTCATCGCAGACGGTTTATCAGAACCATCAGTATTAAAAATAATTATATACGATTTTTATTTAGTGACCGTCTGTATTACTGGCTGCACTGAAAACCATCTATAAAGAGGTAATATCACAGACGGTTATTTATTTGAACTTTCTGTAATGAGAAACGATTGGTTAGTCGATTATGCAGTGCAACTTCACTGTCTTTGATGTGTAACCTCCGATCAACAGAAAAAAGCAGAAGTATCGATTGGAAGTTACACATCATAGACAGTGAAGGACCACTTGATCAGAAGTCAATTTGTTCCATAAATTTTGTCTTACTAAAAAGGTATGGAGATGAGAACTTCAAAAAGAAATGGAAGTAAGAAAAGATGGAAAGTTTGTGAACGATTTTTTCTTAGTTCCGCCCTTCTGATGGTTATCTATATGGGCCAACAATTTGTGGCAAGATTAAACGAATAAAAATGGAAGTCCAACGAATATGATTTATTAGAATCTGGTCCTAATAAATCGTTGGTAACCAAAGCATCACCGGTTTTTCGGGAATTGTTTTCATAAATACGGTTAACGTTTCTTTTCCTATCTTTACAACTGAGGCTGGAGGCCTCATCACAGATGGTTTTAAATAAGAACCGTCTGTGATTACACACATCACAGACGGTTTTTAAATATAACCATATGTGATAATTCAATGTTTCGGCTCCCGCGCGATGCTTCCCTTTGTCTCGCACGCCGACGTTACCATGCGTCTCTTTGTCTCACGATCGCGTCTGTTCATCTCGCGATGGCGTTACTCCTTGTTTTATAAGAATGATCATCGCGCACCATGGTGAGGACGCACGGTATTAATATTGATCAATACGTACGCAGCTAGCTATATATAGCACTGTCGATCGCGCGCCATGGTGAGCACGTAGAGCATGACGGCGAGGACCAAGGCGAGGAGGTCGGCGATCGCCGTCGCTCTTCCTCACGAAGTCGTCGTTGACATCGTCGGCCGCGTAGCCACGAGCTCTCCTCAGCCTATGGCTGATCTCTGTAGCCTACGAGCCACGTGTAAGGCCATGTACAAGACGTCCAAGGAGCGCGCCGTGGGAAGGTGTGTGGCGCTGGAGCGGGAGGAGGTGATGAAGTGGCTGGACAACGAGCGCTACCTCGCCGTCGTGAACCACTTGGCCGATGCCGACAACCCAGAGGCCTGCTTCATCGTCGGCCTCATGCTCGTCTTCGCGCGCTAGGACATGTAGCGCGGCCTCGTATGCCTCGACCGGGCAGTCGTCGCCGGCCACAAGGCCACGACCTACATGCTCAGCCTCCTCCTTTACACGGCCGGTGAGGCACCCGACGTTGGGAAGCACTACATCAGGCAGGTCGAGGGCGAGCCGGCCGACGGCAGGTGCGAGACGGCCAAGAGGACCAACCGGGAGTGCAGGCGGTGTCGGAGGTTCTGCTGCGACGATCAAGAATGTGACGTGGAAGATGGTCGCCGCAGGCTGTGTTGGCGGTGCCGAGGATTTACCACCGTTGCACGCCGCACCTACCGTGGGCGTGAACGTGGGTGGATTTACTATGTCGCCTTCGCAAGCGATTTACTATAGGGTTAGGCATGAGTACGCCAAGTTCTTTGCACAGGTATTTGTGTAACTGAACTACTTGTCGTAAAATTAGCAGTTTTAGCAAATATTCAGATATAATTCCTCGTCATTTTTTGTCAATATTCTTCACTAATTAAATATGACAACTGCAAATCAGACTTTGAGCCCAAACTAATGCTTTACTAATATGTGAATGTGCCATATATGTTCTGAATTTGCATTTATGTATATTATCACAGACGGTTCTTTGTTGGAACCATCTGTGATGTGTATTTAGCACAGACGGTTCTACTTTAGAACCGTTTGTGATATGTATTTAGCACAGACAGTTCTACTTTAGAACCGTCTATGATGTCCAGCCCTATTTATACTCGGACTCTAGGGTTTACCCACGCCCCCCCACTCAAACGATTAAGTTTCGTCGCAGCGCGCTAGGGTTCGGGCTCCCACATCTTCTCGAGCCCAGCGCCGCCTCCTCCTCAAGCCCAACGAGCCCGCCGCCTCATCCCCGAGCACGAGCCGCTGCCTCCCTGAACCTGGTGCCCCTCCTTCCCCGAGCCCGGCGCGCCTCCTCCCCTCCCTGAGAGACGTTGCCGCCTTCCTAGACAGTGCCTCCTCCTCGAGCCCGGCGCGCCTCCTCCCTCGATCCCGGCGCGCCTCCTCCCCCGAGCCCACTGCCTCCTCCCTGAGCACATGCCGCCGCCTCCTCCTCCAGCCCAATGCGCCTCCTCTCTTGCTCTGATGTGCACTCAGCTAGTGCATCCTGGGTGGTTCTTGCCATTCCTTTGTGAGTTGTTTCTGTTTTTCAGAATTGATTTACTTTACTAAGTGTGTTGTGCTAGTTGTATTTCAATCTGTCTTGACTAGCACTAGGAGACTTGGTATTGTATTGGGCTCTGGTAATTTCTTGATGAGGATAATTGTCATATTATGAAATTGATGTGATAGCAATATCAGACTTGGGCTATTTGGATTGCTTCTCATTGTCAGTTTGTACTAAGCAGCTAGTTCTAATATTTTTTTTGTTTTCAGTTGAAACTAGACATAATGTGTGTTATATACTTTTGCTGGTTTACCGATAGCAAATTGGCTATTTTATTGAGATTAGTGATTCTGTCTGGTATTTAAGATTAGTGATTCTATTCAGTTTTCATTTAACTGGTTATTAATTAGCTAATCTAATAATAGAGCATTTCTGCACATTGTTAGTTGAATGACCTTGTGATGACAGAAAGTATAAAACTGCTGTTTTAGAAGTTATTTCTTGATATTCCAGTGAAACATTATTTGAGCTCAAAAGTCTGATTTATTGTTATCACATTTAATTGATAACGAATATTGGCAAGTATCGAGAAGGCCAAGATTACATCTTATGCAACTTTACATCTGAAAGCAGTCATAAACATTCAAAACTAAGAAATATGTTGTTTTCATATGGTTGCTTATCTTATCTTTTGAACATTTTATCCTGATTAATTGTCTTACATAAATTACATGTTGATATGTTATCTTGGTCAATTAATTATTTCCCCGAACATAGCGCCCCTCCTCCCCCAAGCTTGCTGCGCCTCCTCCCCGAGCCCGCTGCCTCCTCCCCTCTCCCGAGCACGCGTCGCCTCCTCCCCTCTTCTCTATAAAATCTCCAAGCAGTGGCTGCTTTTGTTAGCTAACTCGAGGCATGAAGTAAATCGCACACTCCAGTGTGTCAGGTTCAATGAAGTAGGCTGTGGTTCACCTGCGCATTTAGGATGAACGGCCAAGGAGCGAGCTAACTAGCTGAATTCAAGCCTTGAGTTAGCTAACAAGAGACTATATATATATATATATATATATATATATGAACCGTTTGTGATAGTCTGTATCACATGCGGTCCAAAAACCGTATGTGATGATCTCATATCATTACTGACCTATAAACTCCGACGGCTTACGAAACACCCCCTTTTTTTGAGTTCGGCTCAGCTCAGTGCTCACACCAGGAGTAAGGAATTTGGGCTTTGATTTACGGGCTCTGAATGAATAAGAACGAAAGGGAAGCACATCTCGAAGATTGAGGCCCAACCCAACTACTGCAAGATATATCGATTAGAAGGTTGGGGTTGATTATTATGATTGTGGTCATCATGTTGAGTGCTGAAGTTGTTGATTATTATTTATTTGTGAACAATGCAGCTTAAGCTAGAAAATACTAACAACAGCTCGGCTGCTGAGCAATAGCATCTCAGTTGTCAGTTGTCACGTCTTGCTGCCTCTTGTTGACAGCGTTGGTACTGTACTACCGAAGTGGCTCTGGGGAGGAGACTGTTAGTGGCGGACATTGTCTCGTCAGCTGGAAGCGGGTATGCATGCCGATTGAGAAAGGAGGCCTCGGCATTCATGATATGGAGAGATTTGGGATGGCACTGAGATTGAGATGGCTCTCGTGCAAATAGCACCACCACGATCGGCCTTGGTTGCGGTTTACACGACCGTCGACTATAATAGGTTTACGTTAGTTGTTTATAGTCATTGTCACGTAGAATTTTGCTTTCCCTATACTCGTGTGCCGTGTGTTTGGTGCCGCCTTCCGAGGTGATCATCGAGTTGTACTGTTGTTGTCTGTAATATTGCTTTTCCTTTACTCTCTTAATGGAATGGGGAAGTTCTCTGCCCCCACTTCTAAAAAACAATGCAACGCGGTAAACTTGGGCCTAGATGTTTGTAAAGCCCAGTTAAGGCCCATCCATAAACCCATCAAGATTCAGTAGACAATTGTTGTAATTTAGGATGACACTAGCAAAAACTCCTGGAGGAGTCAAGCCTTTTCTCGGTGGGACCTCCTGTCCCTATCCTTGTTCTTGACGTGATGGCCCTTCACAATGCTTCTGCCCTTCACGTTTGCTGCTAGCAGCCCTCTTCTTCACGTGAAAGCCTTTCGGTTTGATAGCAGCAAAACAATGCGATTTCTTCCGGGAGCAACTGCTCCACATTTTTTTTTGTATTTTCTATTTCTTTTCTTCAACTCATGCCTCAATTACATGACTTGCTTAGCCTTATAAAGGCTGTGAATACCAGACTTCACGTCGGACTCGGTAAGCTACAGTACTCGGACTCGCTACAGTACTCAAACTCCCTATACGAAACGGACTCAGAAAAAAAACAAAAACCAACTCCACTCATCTAAACTTAGAGACCAAAATACCAAAAAACAATATTAATCTAACAATCACCCCCTTAATCTTATTTCTTCACCTTGATCACGCCAATCTTCTTTTTCGTCTTCTGAACTTCCAAATCTTCCTTTTTACTCCGCACTCTGCAGTGTCGTTTTTCTCGGGCCGATGTCGCCCTACCACTGTGTTTCGCTCCATCCCGAGCCATGCATGCACCAACTTTTCCTCCGTCAACTTTGTGTACACGCGCCTTTTATGCGCATGGGACTCACCACCGCAGCTCCTCAGACGCTTTGTCAGACACCGTCTGAATCTCCCATCGAGACTCACTTTCTTTGCGCCTCGCGCTAGCGTGTGCCACTCTGGTTCCGCCATGTCCTTGGCGATATCTAAGTTCCACTGCTCCTTCAGATCGTTCTTCACACAAACCGGCTTACAAGTTTTAAGAGAAATTTTGTACAACCGGTTCGGGGATCTTTTCACCTTCATCAACAGATCTTTGTTCTTGTCGTAAACACGCAAGAACTCATCCCGCAGACTCCACTCGCACCCGCTTCGCTAACCGCACGAGATCGAGTATGTTGTTGCACAAACTTGGTATAAAGTAAATATCAGGCAGCATCTTCTGATCACCGTTCTTGCATCGCAACAACATTGTACCTTTGCCTTTTATTTGTACCGTGGAGCCGTTGCCAAACTTGGTTTCTCCCGAAATCTTCTCGTCGAGCTCATGGAACATGGAGCGATCTCCCGTCATATGATTGCTTGCTCCACTGTCCAAGTACCACTCATCAGTATGATCGTGATTTCCTCCCTCCGTGCGTAGTTTAGGAAGTACGTTCTTCTCGTTCAACATCACCATGACCGACGCCTTGTTGACACATAAGGAGAGAAGCAGGGTAGGATCGTTGTCTTCATTTTCACAGCTTCGGATGAGGTTTACCTCCTTGTTCTTCTTCTTGTTTCGGCAATTCGAAGCATAGTGCCCATACTTGTCACAGTTGAAGCACTTTATGTGGCTGCGGCACTCCGATGCGTAGTGACCATACTTATCACATTTGAAACATTTGATATGTGACTTATCATGGGATCTGTCACCATTGCCTTGCCCAACCTTGTCTTCACGGCCACCTCTGCCAAATTGTCTGCCATCGTTTCTTGTATCTCCTTTACCAAAGAACACCGCTCGTTATGGGGATCGATACCTTTGCTCGTTATTTAGATTGATACCCCTTCAGTAGCTCCTCATGCGCCTTGAGGGAACCGGTGATCTCCTCGATCTTCTTTTCCTCCAAATTCGGGAAGTACATGAGCGTGGTGACGACAGGTAAAAACTTTTCTGGTAGCACGCGCAGGTACTTCTTTACTGCCACATATTCCTCCATCTTGTCGCCGAGAGAGACAATTTGATTGTACAATGAAGACAGCTTACCGGCGAACTCGTCCACCGACTGGGTTTCTCCCATCTGGAGATTTTTGAACTCGGTATGCAAATTCTGGAGCCACACCTCCTTCACACGATCAACTCCCTCGTGCATCTTTTGAAGCGTCACCCACACCTCACGTGCCGTCTCCTTACCGATGAGCTGTTGCATCATGGAGTCTGGCACCGCCTGGTAGATGATGGCCAAAGCCGTCTGGTCCACCTTGTCGTCCACCTCCTTGTCCTTCGCCTTCGAATTGACTGCACCCCAGACTCCCTGGGCGCGCATGTTCGCCTTCATCTTCATAGTCCACACCGGGTAATTGTCGGTCGTCAGAACAGGATATAGGAGGGAGATCGGCCCATCCCGGGTCTTCGCCTTGTCGTCCATAATCTTCAATCACCGTCAAGATCAGAACGCTTTGATACCACTTGTTGTAATTTACGATGATACTAGCAAAAACTCCTGGAGCAGCCAAGCCTTTTCTCCGATGCGTAGTGACCATACTTATCATATTTGAAACATTTGATATGTGACTTATCACGGGATCTGTCACCATCGCCTTGCCCAACCTTGTCTTCACGGCCACCTCTGCCAAATCGTCTGCCATCGTTTCTTGTATCTCCCTTTACCAGCAACACCTGTTCGTTATGGGACTGATACCTTTGCTCGTTACGAGATTGATACCCCTTCAGTAGCTCCTCGTGCGCCTTGAGGGAACCGGTGATCTCATCGATCTTCTTTTCCTCCAGATCCGGGGAGTACATGAGCGTGGTGACGACAGGTACAAACTTTTCTGGTAGCACGCGCAGGTACTTCTTCACTGCCACAGATTCCTCCATCTTGTCGCCGAGAGAGACAATTTTATTGTACAATGAAGACAGCTTACCGGCGAACTCGTCCACCGACTGGGTTTCTCCTATTTGGAGATTCTCGAACTCGGTATGCTAATTCTGGAGCCACACCTCCTTCACATGATCAACTCCCTCGTGCATCTTTTGAAGCGTCACCCACGCCTCACGTGCCGTCTCCTTGCCGATGTTTGTTGCATCATGGAGTTCGGCACCGCTTTGGTAGATGATGGCCAAAGCCGTCTGGTCCACCTTTGTCGCCCACCTCCTTGTCCTTCGCCGGATCGATCGCACCCAGACTTCGGGCGCGCATGTTCGCCTTCATCTTCATAGTCCACACGGGTAATTGTCGGTCGTCAGAACAGGATATAGGAGGGAGATCGGCCCATTCCGGGTCTTCGCCTTGTCGTCCATGATCTTCAATCACCGTCAAGATCAGAATGCTCTGATACCACTTGTTGTAATTTACGATGATACTAGCAAAAACTCCTGGAGCAGCCAAGCCTTTTCTCGGTGGGACCTCCTGTCCCTATCCTTGTTCTTGACGTGATGGCCCTTCACAATGCTACGCCCTTCACGCTTTCGCTAGCGACCCTCGCTTCTTCACGTGAAAGCCTTTTGGTTTGATAGCAAAGAAACAATACGATTTCTTCCGGGAGCAACTGCTCCACTTTTTTTTTTGTATTTTCTATTTCTTTTCTTCAACTCATGCCTCAATTACATGACTTGCTTAGCCTTATAAAGGCTGTGAATACCAGACTTCACGCCGGACTCGGTAAGCTACGGTACTCGGACTTGCTACAGTACTCAAACTCCCTATACGAAACGGACTCAGAAAAAAACCAGAAACCAACTCCACTCATCTAAACTTAGAGACCAAAATACCAAAAAAACAAGATTAATCTAACAACAATCAGAATGCAGAATGCTCAATCACCCATCAAGATTTAGTCGACAATCAAAATGCAGAATGCTCAATCAAATGAGTTCCAGACTCTGACCAGGTGACTACTTGTAATCTTGAAGTGCCATGGCAAGAATCTGAACAAAACTGAAAGCCTTTCTGTAATTTCAAACGAATCCATCTAGCCTCCACCCTCCTCCCGCGCATCCTGCCTTCTCTAGGCTCCCGACTCTAGAACCGCAGCTTGGAGACAAATCTGCGGCAGAGGAAGTAGCGGCCGATGATCTTGGCGAGGCGGGTGATCTAGGACGGGGAGAGGCCGAGGGCGCAGAGCTCCACAGAGATGAGCGCGAGGGAGCGGTCGATGCTGGCATAGAGAATGCGCGGGTTGGAGGCGACGGCGGCGGTGACCTCCTTGGGGGAGAGGTCGAGGCCGGCGAGGAAGGCGAGATAGTAGTTGGCGATGTGGTAGTCCTCAACGGCGAAGTGGCTTTCGGGAGTAGTAGCGGCGACGGCGGCGTGGGGGAGATGGAGGTGTAGGCTGCAGCGGGTGGGGAGGTGGACGACGACGAGTAAGAGGAGAGGCACGGAGGTGAGGAGCATGGCAGAGTGGGGGAGGAGATGTGACCGAGGCCGCTCTGGCAATTTTGTATTCGACTGGAAAGCCACGTAGGTCAAATTAAAACCGTTCTAAAACAGACGAAGGGGTATCTTTTATGCAGTATTGACAGTTTAAGGACGCGTTTTATTTGGTATTACAATTCAGAGACAAAAATTAAACTAGGACAAAAATTAAGGGACAAATAATGTACTTAATCGTTCTAGTTATGAGTATAGATACAACCGACTAGGAGTGCCCTTAAGGCCTTAACCGATCGATACGATACCTTTGGAGACATGCCCACGTGGTTAACAAACTGCCACTAAAACTCGAAAACCAGGACGCTGCTACCAGCTAATAGCTATATCATACATGTACGGTCAAATTGAGCCATACACTCCACCGATCTACGGATTGCTATGGTTATCGATCGAGAAGCTATCTCCCTTAAACACGAAAAGCAAACTAGCAAGTCAAGGCCAATACATAAGCTCTCTCCCTTAAATACATTATACACCCCCCTAACAACTCCTCCTAAATAACCCAGGAGATCGAATTTCACAGGGAGACATACTAAATCCCTGTAGAAATTTCGTGGAATCCCTGCGTTTCAAACATGCCCCTTAGTTTCCGCTGTAACTTCGTATGAGGACACGTTAGCATCCTTGCGCTGAGCCATATGCGCTAGGCCCCCTGCCTCGTGTCGTCCCCTCGGGGCGACTCACCCCGCCGCCTAACGTCCCCACTCGCCGCACCCCGCCCAGCCGCCGCCGCCATCGGCGACCTGCTTCGGCGGCGGCGGCCCACCCTCCCTCTCTCTCTTCCTCTCCTTTCTCCTCTCCCCTCCTCCTTTCTACTCCTCGGCTGGCTGGTTTTTCTCCATTGAGAGGTGCTTGCTAGGCCCTTGGTGTCCTCGCCGGATCCGCTCCGGCCTGGCCAGATCGGGTCTCCCGTCAGCCGGATCTGCGTCCTGGCGGCCAGCTCGCCACGGATCGGCGCCTCTCCGGTGCTTCGACGTGGTGGTGGCCAGCGACGCGTCGTCGGCGCCCGGATCGGCGCTCTTCTAGCCGGATCTGCGCTCTAGCGGCGTCCAGCCGTCGGTCTATCCTTCGGGTGGCGACTGCCGTCTTTGCGCGGCGTCGGTGGTGGCTGTGGCTGGTTCGGCGAGGGCGAGCTCGGGGAGGCTGCTCTTCGAGGCCATGTGCGGCCTCCCGTGCCTCCTCCACCGGCTCAGCGCCCCTTCGCCATCAAGCTCCTCCCCTTCTTTAGGCTGATCTTTTCTCCAGATCTGGCCCGTGGGGAGTTCGGCGGCGGGGGCGTTCGCTGTCGGCGGTGAGGACGAGCTCGGGGCGGCTGCTCTTCGAGGCCATGTGCGGCCTCCCGTGCTTCCTCCACCGGCTCAGCGCTCCTTCGCCGTCAAGCTCCTCCCCTTCTTTAGGCTGGTCTTTCCTCCAGATCTGGCCCGTGGGGAGCTCGGTGGCGGGGGCATTCGTTGTTGGCGGCGAGGACGAGCTCGGGGAGGCTACTCTTCCAGGCCATGTGTGGCCTCCCGTGCTTCCTCCACCGGCTCAGCGCCCCTTCGCCGTCAAGCTCCTCCCTTTCTTTAGGCTGGTCTTTGCTCCAGATCTGGCCCGTGGGGAGCTCGGCGGCGGGGGCGTCCGTTGTCGGCGGCGAGGACGAGCACGAGGTGGCTGCTCTTCGAGGCCATGTGCGGCCTCCACCTAACCTTCGCCGTGGAGCCCTCCCCCTTTTGGCTGGTCTCCTGATTCAGCCCGTGGGGAGCTTCGGCGATGGGGGTGGCGCCAGTGGGCCTCATGGCGCGCTATCTTGCGCCAAGGAGGTCATGTGACGTGGATCGAGGCTCTTGGCAGTGAGGCAGCGTGCTGAGCATGCCCCTTGTGGCACGGCAGCTGAGTCAGTCGGTGGTGCGAGCCGAGACAGTAGTGGCAGCGGGGGTGTGCAGCACCCGTGCGCTTGGTGGCGGCAGCTTGGTGACCCGTACGGTGGAGGTGCCGCAGTGCGGAGGCAGCTGTGGCGGTGGCCCTACGATCGTGTGTTGTGGTGAAGTCAGAGCTGCTGTGTTGGGTGCGACGAGCTTGACAACGATAACACTCTGCACCTTTCGTATTGGCTACGCAGAGGTGGTGCTCATGGAGGTCGTGGTTGGTAGGATGTGGGAGCCTTGGGCGAAAGCCTTGCCCGGTTTTCGGCTGGTGTCGGCGACGTCGACGCTTGTGGGTGCCGTTTCCCTCCTTGGAGGCATCGTCAAGGTGCTTCTCACACTTTCCTTCAGGTGAAAACCTAGTTCCGGTGTTTCGGACAGGTGACGACGGCGTCTTTGACGTCGTGTCCTCCTTGGAGGCGTCACCTAGGAGGTCCTTCCCCACATTTGGGTGGCCGCCGGCATCTTTTTGTCGGCGATGTCAACCGTTGAGGCTGAGGGCCGCCATGGGGAGTCGAAGCTGCTTGGTCGCTGTTGCGATGTGCTTGGCAACGATGACTTGTGACGGGCCTCGATAATTGCATGTCGTTGGTGTGTGGTGGTGAGCCGCCTAAGGCAGTTATCTTGGTCCCTTTGTGTGGTTTTTCGCCGGTTTTCTTCCAATTAACCGTGCAGTTGTAAGATTTTAGGACCCGGTTTCCCTCATAAACTGAGTCAACTCTCTTTTCTTAATATATTAGGCCTAGGAATCTTCCTTCCGGCCCATCGAAAAAACAGAACTTCGTATGAGGATACCTTCTATGAGGGCCGTCCGGCGTCCGGGCATGAGCAGGCCGCAGTTCACACGGATCCCACCAATGAGCCGCTCGTATCACGTTTGTATAGCCATCCAGCTAGAATGACTTCGGCACGCTGCGCGCGCGACATCGCGCGCCTGCTGGCCGTCACCACCATACTTTTGACCGGGCGCTCCGCTAACCCCTCTCCCTTAGACCGGATTACGTCCATGAACTCGCGGTCTCTGGGCGCACTCATTCCTGGCCACACGTACGTACGTCGCCGGCCGGTAAGTGCTAGCTCATGCGCAAAGGGCGTCCGTCGCGTTCCTTCGCTTCACGGGCCGCGCTCCGTGCGCTGCTTGCGCTCGCACAACGCAGCACGGCTAGGCTAGCTCACCGTTAAGGCGTGGGCGCGTCGCTTTCGTGCCCATTGCTCCACGCCACCATTAGGTCGCGTATGTACATCTCAATCCGTTTCTTTTCTTCTATGTACTACCACTGCTACTGCTCAACTGTACTTTTATACGTGGGGAATGGATAGTTGCTATGGTGGTCGGACTGGACTGAGCTAGTGGTAGGCATTGTGCCATTGTGGGTGCTGATTAGTGTTAGTGGCGATCTTCTTTTTTTTGGCTCCTTTTTATGGGCGCACACACGAACACAACTTGCATGCCTTGGTCAATGCTTGCAGTCACCAGCATGATTCAAAGCGATTTATAATGATCACTTATATATGGGGTCAGTTCATGTGGAGTATCCTGCTCAAATGTTGTTTATCTGGTTTTAGATGACAGGAACAACTGAACAAGCCTTTTCATTAGAACATGTACAATGGAATAGATAACTGCTGTCTATAGAATTGTAACAGCCTTAATTTTTGAGACCGCTAAACCCTTCGTAACCGTCCAGGATGTGCAGTTATAGAGTAGTAGCATTTCAAGCAAGTTTCCGATTACAACAACAACCAGACTTTTACACAAGTTTTAAGGCTTAATAACCAATTTTAACATTGACACAGGCATCCAAAGCCCAAAGCTAATATAATGCAAGACAAAAGAACTTCAAACCATAGGTACGTTTGAGCGCGGTCGAGACCTAATAACAGTAATCGCTGCCATCTTGAGGCCCACCAAAATCCTACTCATAAGGATCCTCTGCATTTTCCCATATTTCCTCTGTAATTGGTTTGCAAATATCGTAAGAATGAGTACAACAACTGTACTCAACAAGCCACATGGAAAAAGCTAAATAATTATATACTAGGAGTTCAAAGGATTGGTTAGGGTTTTACCATGCCAGGCACATGTGGGTGCATCTGAATTTAAAGCAGTTTATCTAGCTTTAAAACAGTAAAACAATAATAAATATAACATCAGGGGTTTTTCAACACTCGTAATTACCAATTTAACATCTCAAAAGCTCTACTTATGCCTCATGTACTGGAATCACTCATGAACACAGCTTCATTAACTAGAAGCACAGCGTATTCGAATACCTTTAATTATACACTCTGCAGAGTTGCCCAACTTTACCCACAAGATACCTCATACTCATACTGTCATGCAATATACACGCAACACGATAGCGTGCGACTGAGTTGAGATAATAAAATTGTTTCCATTGCTCAACCTTTCTAGCTTCTACCCCGTAAGTCCATACTGTTGTGTAGACCAACGAGTGTCTCTTTAGGCCCACTCCGATCTCACCCCTGTTCTACGCTGCTCTATCACACGAGAGCACACGTATTTCCTGTAGATATTAAATCGAGAGAGTAGTGTACTAAGTCAAGGAGGAAAGACCACACCTGTGGTTGAGCGGTTTTTGTGTCTGATACTTGGCACAAGGTTCTTATCCTTACTTGTCTCCAGTGAGGAAATGGACCAAAACCAACTCGTGGTTGTCCACTTGTTTAATCTCACCTTTAACTCACTTTTATCAAGTCTATTGGGTTGTCCAACTTCTTAGTCTCAACCCTCAACTCTCCACCAAAACCATTAGCGAACCGTCAATACTGCTTTTCAGGATTTATAAACATTTTTTTTGTTACAAAGCTACTTATATAGCTAATATTTTATGTAAACTTGTCAAGGTGAATATATATAGCCTACAAGAGTTGAGTGGGTTTGTATGTGGGGTCACAGGATTTATCTATTTATCATGGTATTCAAAAGTATTATTTCAATATTTAAAGTAATTGGCACAAATACAATAATGAAAGTAATAATATAAATACATAAAATCTTGGTTCAAAATGATCAAAGAAATACGACTTGCCTCCTTGCACAAAGTCTTCTAGATATTGGTCTTGTCCAGTGTCTTCTGGAGCTTGGTCGTCGCAATCGTGACCTAACACGAAATAAAATAAAATAAATCAAATAAAAAGTCCAGCTCGACAAGGAAGAGCTAGAAACAACATGCAAGTAAAGAAATTCAAAAAGAAACATAAAGAAAGGTGGTGTGGGGTGGTGAAGATTTATTTGGTGCTTAATTTGGCTGAACGAAGTTGAGAAACAGATTCATGGGCTCGAAACGGTCGAAACAGATATAAAATGTCAAATTAGGGTTTTGGGGGTGAAAAGTGTCGGATGATGAATAGTGTCAATTTACACTATTCATGTACAAAAAATGGCTTACAAATAGTAATTGAATTACTGTTTTAGTGGATGAGCAGTAATCAGAGCTATTTTTTCTAAAAATGAATAGTACCAGGCTTTACTCACTACTACAGAAAAGATTTTCACAGACGGTTCAAAAACGTCATTACAAACGGTTTCCGGAGTCGTATGAGTTTATGGATCAGTGATGACATGAGGTCATCACAGACGGTTTTGGAACCGTCTGTGATGCATGCTATCACATATGGTTATTAACTCGTAACCGCTCGTGATATATGACTATCACTGCAGCGGTTCATGTCTAGAACCGCTCAGGATAATATCTATCACAGAGCGGTTCGTGTTTAGAACCGCCTGTGATATATAAATAAAACTTCGTGCAATGGTCGCTTGTGCCTTTAAAATCGGCTTCACACACACACACACACACACACACACACACACACACACACACACACACACACACACATATATATATATATATATATATATATATATATATATATATATATATATATATATATATATCGTTTGTAGTCTGACTACTTTAGGGGGTCGTGAGGGAGGATGACACACTACCACAGGCAACCTCTCATCGAGCCCCTACAAATTCAAGTGAATTTTGCAGAGAAAGCGTGGACATACAATTACGGATGCATGTAAATCGATAGGTAAATGGACTTGACATCAAGAAATGGTTGGGTGGCTTCATGTATCAACAACCAACCATTTCTTGATGTCAAGTCTATTTACCTATCGACGGCATCCGTGTAATTATATGTCCACGCCCTTTCTGGCTTCATGTATCAGCAACCAACCATTTCTTGATGTCAAGTCCAATTACCTACCGACGACATGCATCCAGGTAATTGTATGTCCATGTGCTTTCTCTTGCAGCCCACTTCTTGAACTTGCAGGCTCGATGAGAGGTTGCCCGTGGTAGCTGTCTCATCCTTCTCACGACCCACCGAAAGGGTGGGGACTACAAACTATATATATATATATATATATATATATATATATATATATATATATATATATATATATATATATATATATATATATATATATATATATATATATATAAAGCCGCTTTTAAAGGCACAAGCAACTACTACTTGGAGGTTTTATAGAAAAGAGATCAGGAATAGAATGGTAGGACGTATACGTACCTGGGACGCAAGGGAGGAGAACTTGACCTGGGACACAAATCTGAAAAGTTAATTACAGCCAAGCCCCATCCAAACCACATAGATCCCATGTAAGCTAACCAAGCACAAAGAATCGAAATCAATAACCCTCAGTACTCATCAGAGAGCATTAACCAAACCCACCATTTTGCCCCATTCATTTTTGTCAATCTAAACTCACAGCATGAACTAAAAAAGATGCACAGAATGCACATACACCAATAGCCCTCAGTTTACATCACAGAGCGAGGAGACTATTAATATGAACTAATTATCAATTCAATTTCAGCATAAGACTATTAACATCATTACATCACAGAGCAAGGGGACTATTAATATGAACTAATTATCAATTCAATTTCAGCATAAGACTATTAACATCATCGAGCAGTTCAATAGCAAAACAGCAAGACCAAGGATGTCCAAACCCACCACACTATTAGTAGCCCTTGGCATCCATCGCAGATCACTATCCATTTTCATCACAGAGCAAGGGGGGTAGAGACAGAGAGGGAGTAAGGTAGGGTGATACCTCAGTATAGCGCAACCACGGCGACGACCCCATCACCAGCACAACCTTCATCCATCTTCTTCACCTTACATAAATCACACAAACATCACGACACAACTTAAGGCTCAAGCATAAAAATCAAACTCAACAAAAAAGACATTAAGTTAACAGATCTAGAGGAGAATAGAGGGAGGATGGGGAAAGCAAAGCCGGGGCCGGGGCCGAGTGCAGAGAGGCAGAGCAGAGAACCAAGCCATGCGGTAGCGAGCGACGCGAGGCCAAGCCCGGTGGCTTGGGTGGCGGCGTCAGAAGTTATAGCACGACCTGACATCAAGACAAGACACTACTATCGACGAGTGTCTTGTGCAAAGGCAGAGTGGTGTCACAACCCATGGCGACGGCGGGGTCGGCGGCGGCGTCGAGGTGGGGAGGGAACAGACGAGTAAGTCTTGCTGGGAAGTGACGAGTTAGGGCGGGTGCAAACCCTAGTGGCTAGGCTTCTACTAATAAAGAGACTTATAACAGACAGTTCTATTATAGGACCGTTTGTGATATGTCCCATATCACAGACGGTTCCATTATGGAACCGTATGTGAAATGGTTTTTCTCAAGTATATTATCTTGGATATACACTTACAGGCATGAAGAAATTACATGTTTATATGTCAATTTTTTCATTTAAATACTGCTGAAAATTTGCTTTAACTATACATACATACATACATACATACATACATACATATATATATATATAATAATAATAATAATAATTCAACATATAATTAATATAGTAGTACTTCACCTCCGAACTAGATTTTGTTTTCATTTTGGAATTTTCATATGGCCAAATAGCGTGGCCAGTCGCTTCTTACAAAAAAAGATTAAAAAAAGGTAAAAACCTACAAATAAACAAAGTTTTTCTAGTAGCGGAGTTAGGCTGCTATCTGCGTCTTCAATACTTCGTAGGCGGCGGCGGCGTCGGACGGTTCGTGATCGAACAAAGCCTGAAATGCATCCACTGGCGACGCTTGTCGAAAGTGTCTCCGAAGGCCCTGACCGTTGAACCAAGAAGAATTGAACTCATAGGCTCTCTTCCCTTGCTTGAGGGGTCTCGGCCTGGTCGAATCGGTCGCCGCCGCCTCGGTCACTAGTCCCGATGGACGGCAAGCCTTTCGAGACGTGCAACGTCGTTAGAAGGACCACGCCGATGACACGGTAAACTCGCCGAAAGTGGGAGATCACCCTAAGACGCGGCGGAGGAGGATGTCAAAACGACGGAAGGTGGCCGCCACCGCTTCGCAAATTCTCGGACAGAGGAGAAGAAGACCTTGTTGAAGCAAGTGTTCTTCAAGAACATCCGCCAACGTCTGTGAAAGAGGTGCTTGTACAAGATGACGGGTAGGCCATCAATGCGGCGACAAGGAAATGTAAGAGGCAACCATTTACGTTATATGTGGGGATGATCATCTTTGATGGCGGATGATCCTTTTTTATAAAACATGGAATAAATTTGGAACGTGAGATGAAGAGACGCATCGGGGAGCCGAAGCGGCATTGATGCGATGAAGAGACGCATTGGGGAGCCGAAGCGGTATATTGAGGCGATAAAGAGACGACGATCGGCGCATTTAAGAAACTCATCGGGCCGGAGTCAGAGCGATATTATCACGCGATTATTTATTGAAAACCGTCTGTGATATGTAGAATTATCATAGACGGTTATTAACAATAAACGTCTGTGATACTTCACATACAGTTTTAGTTATGAACCGTCTGTGATATTACCTCTTCACAGACAGTTTTTAGTGCAGCCAGTAACACAGACGGTCTCCAAACCAAAACCGTCTATGATTGAATGTAATACAGACGGTTTTGGTCAATCGTCTGTGATGAGGCGTCCAGTATTAGCCTTTTTTGTAGTAGTGATTGTTCATGGCTGTGAATAGTGTTTAGGGCTGGAAAGGGTGAATAGTATTGGGCCAGGCCCAATACTCATTTGGGCTGCAGCCAAATGGGCTAAGCCATTTTGACCCAGCTCCTGGGCAGCCTTGAGCTGCACTCATCCGAAGGCCAGAGCGCACTCGGCTCGCCCGAGCCAGCGACGACGATGCTAATGAGGATTGCGGCGGCTCCGGTGGGAGATGGCGGTGATGAGTGGTGCGGGGAGGATATAGGGAATGAGGGCAAACCATTTTTGGGGTTTGGATGGGTTGTTGAGACTCGGGAAAGGGGTGGCAGCATGGGTGACGGCCGGTCAAAGAAGGGGACGACGGCGGTGGCGCTAGGGCGGTGCTCCGGTCGGGGCGAGTGATGGAGAAGCATCAGTGGGTGGAGGGGATCATGAGGGTGGTGTGGGGTGGCTTAAGGAGGTCGGAGTAGAGCTAGCCTCGGCGGTCGTGGGTGGCGCAGCAAGGGGGCTCGACGCCGGCAAGACTTCAACAGAAATTGGGATGTGGGAGGTTAGAAGAAAGATGCAGGAGGGCAAGATGGAGCTAGAGCTGGAGTAGGGAGGGGAGGAAAGGGGAGGGGAGGGGAGGAAGGGAGGTGGCGAATTTGAGGTTTTGCTCACCGGGGAAGAAGAAATCTGTGGAATTCGCCGGCTCCAGGGAAGAAGGTGCAAAGGGGAGGTGTTGATCTGGTTCCAAGCAACTTCTAGCCCTTCCAGATGATCAAAAGCCTTGTAACTATGCCAACAAAATCTGAATTAAGGATCCCAAGTCCATAGACATACACTCTAAAATGACACATTTTTACTTAAGAGCATCTGTAATAATAATGATAGTTACTCATAGAAAGTGAGCAATCCTCCCGTACATCACACTATCATGAAACAACCAAAAAATCATGGCAGTTGTGCATCTCTCCAATCCTTCGTTCAAATGAGACACATGAGAATGGGATATTGTTCATAGAAGGATAGCATCTATTCTAAAGTCAACAACTAGCAACAGGTGTATGCAAAAAACTGGAACTTTGGCCAATCCAATAAATATGTAGCCAAAGAACAAGGATGTTTGCATGAATAGCAACCAGATTTCTATACTAAGTTCAAACAAAGAAGCCATCTATGAAATTGGCATGCAATACAAGAAAAACATGCACTAATACATCCAGATTCTGTCAATCATTAATAACTAGTAACCAGATTTTTTATTATCTAACTACCTACCATATTTTGTCAATCATTCAAACATTTCATAAGTAGTCTGGATTCTGTATTATCTAACATTTCAAAAGTAGTCCATAAGTAGTCCAGATTTTGTCAATCATTCAAACATTTTGTCAATCATTCAATCATTCAAACATAAGTAGTCCATAAGTAGTCCAGATTTTGTATTACATCCAGATTCTAGCAGATCCATATACAAGCTCCATCTCGATTCATAGTAGTCCGAAAAATATCATCAAGAGGTCACAAAACAGATCCATATACAAGCTCCATAACGATTCATAGTAGTCCGTAAACAAAAATGATATATAAATCGCAGTAAACAAAGCAGACAGCGTAAACAAAACAAAGGATAGTTAGTTAGGATCGGTTGGAGGTGTGAGCGGCGAGTAAGAACTAACCCACATCGCACGCCTAAGCTCACTCATTTGGATAAAAACCAAAGCTTAGAGCTTTGTGGTTAGTCGTAGGTAAGAACGATACGATGCCTCCTCATTAAAGCCTTGGAGATCCATGACAAGATTATATAGGTCCGGATGACACTCAAGATGCACGTGTACTTGATGGCACCTTTGGTCATCTCAATACATCATCCGACATGTTCTTCAAGATCATAGCTTCCTCCTCGGACACAAGGGAGTTCTCTTCCTCTTCCCACCGAGCTCGAGGCCTCTTTGCCACTAAATTCAGTACCACTAGCACCTCCCATGCCAGAAGTAGCACTAGCACCTCCCGTGCCAGCAGCGCCTCCAAAACCAGCAGCAGCACTAGCACCTCCCAGCCCATCACCAAATGACACACCTTCAGTAGCTGTTTTAGTTTCGGTACCATTGTTGAAGGAGGTATCAGAAAGCTCGGATGGAACCCCTAGAGCTTCATTGGAGGCCATGACATACCTCCCTGTGGCTTGTCCTGAACCAAAGATAGTGACCATCTGAACGTAGTTGTCCAGCGGGACATTGAGGTAGTCCACATCCTTGGGGTGGTCCTATAAGATTATAAGTTGGATTGGAGGTTAGATGTTAGTGTTAGAGACAAGCAAGCAAGTATTGGAGGTTAGTTGTTACTGTTGTATTGACAACAACAAACCTTGATATATCCCTTATAGTGCTCTTCATCAAGGTGGATCATGCAGAGGTTGTCATCCCAAAGTGACCCGCTAATGTCTCTAAGCCTAGTAATCTTCACCCACTTTGCACGCCACTTGCGAAGATGGTTGTAGACCTGAGTTCCATTGACCTCAACACCCATGTCCTTAGTCAAAGTCCTAGCAACCTGGTTTAGGTGGACCTCTTTGAACCCCTTGTCGGTCTTAATACCTTGCCCTATGAGCTCAATCAGGCGTCGAAGCATGAAGCCAGACATTGCATTTGTCCAACGAAGAGCATGCCTACCCCCTTGAGCAGCACTACCCCCTGCCCATCGTTTCCCCCCAAATCATCACCCAATTCAGCCATACCCTTTAGTGCAACAAGGACCAAGTTAGCACACACAATAATAAATGTAGGAATCGAATACAATGCTGAAGAACATATACAACGATGGAGGTAATATGAAAATCATCACCATTGCATGCAACCAATAGTCTCAGTTAATAGACAAAGTACAAATGACAAAGTGCAAATGTCAAAGTACAAATGACAAAGTGCAACACCATCACACACGAGAGGACCCCCTATTCTGCCACATCTCCCTAGCCAAGTCATCTCTCATCTGAGCCCATGCCCTATTATCTTGTGCAATGTCGTTGTGTCCTTCCTCATCGATAGGGTTCGCATCCCACGTAGGCTCCGGTGGGACACACTCGTCCATTCCATATTGAAGGATCCAATTGTGTAGGATAGCACATGCAAGAACTAACTTGATTTGGGTCTTGAATGGGTGGAAAGGTTTATTGTAAACAATCTTGAACTGGTTCTTGAACGTGCCGAAGGCCCTTTCAACCGAAACCCTAAAAGAAGAGTGTCGTAGGTTGAACAACTCCTCTCATCGAGGTAATTCCTTCCACCATACTCTCTCAAGTGGTACCAAGTGGCTCGGTATGGTGGAAGGAAGCCAGTCGGCAAAGATAGCCCGCATCCACAAGGTAGTATTTGCCTACCAAATGATAAGAGAACCCTAAACATTACTACCATAAGTATGACAAAATTTTAACTAACATAAACTTCACGTAATTATCTAGTATACCTTGGGGACCCTTAGGCCATCGTCCTCTCCAATGCATCGCAAGTATGAGAGCATCATGGGTTGACCCTTCCCAACCAAAGAATGACATAAGTAAACTTAAGATCAAAGTCAACAAAGACCATGACATTCTGGGTAGTAGTGCCCTTCCTACCCCTGAAGGCTGCCGAGACTTTTGTAGGAACCCTTGCGAGCACATGGGTTCCATCAATTGCACCGATGCGGTCCTAACACACATGGAAGCAATTTAGGCCAGCTCAAACCTCTATACAAGTTGAGTAAGCATATTGTTACCTTGAAATAGGGATTGAACCTCCTATTTGTTTGGATTTTAGTGGGGATTTCAGTGGAGGGTGGTCGGATCATCTCGTTACGCAACTCCCAACAGCAAATAGAACCTCCTGAAAGTATCGGCTAATGGTCTCAATGGATCTCCTCAATATTGGCTGCAAAACCCTAAACCTATGGTTGTGGCCAACAACGAGGAGAAACATGGCCACTTGTTCCTCAACACAGGTATTAATGCTGTCTCGGAGCAGCTGTCTTGCACGAAACAAATTACAGAGATGGAAAAAGGGGGCCCTCCTCATTCTAAGCTGCTCTAAGCACACATGGCAGCAACTAGACCAGCACCCCTCACAATTAGGAGTTGTCGTTTACGCGCCAAGTCATCCATCTACGAACCAAATACATAAAACAAAACCAATATATTAGTTATGCATGTCTACCACGGCTGCCACATCCTAAGGATGCTTCATATTAAAGAAGTATGCAGATCAAGAATGCTCCAGTGGCATACCATCCTAAGAAAGTACTCCCTCTGTTTTTATTTTGTTGACGTCGCGCAGGTGTATTTAACGCTGGAGGACGTCAAGTATTTAACGCCGAAGGGAGTATAGATCAAGATTGCAGATTACCAGGAATGCCTAACAAGAGTAGAGAATGACTAACAAGGGTGCAGATCAAGTATGCAGAGTACAAAAAAATAGTACAGATCCAGTGGTGTATCCGGTATGAACTATGAAGTATCCAGTATCTAGTATAAAAATTAGTTCATACTCTCTAGTATCCAGTATGCATGAGAATAACTAATAGGGGTACAGATCAAGTATGCAGAGTACAAAAAAATAGTACAGATCCAATGGTGTATCCAGTATGAACTATGAAGTATCCAGTATAAAAATTAGTTCATACTCTCTAGTATCCAGTATGAACTATGAAGTATCCGGTATAAAAATTAGTTCATCCAAGTGTACAGATCAAGAACTAACAGGGGTTGAATCAAATATTGATGCTTCATATTAACCAAGTATGCAGATCAAGAACGCTCCAGTGGCATACCATCCTCAGAAAGTACAGATCAAGAACTAACAGGGGTCGAATCAACTAAAAATAATTGCAGATCAAGTCATTCCAGCATGCAACAAGTAGATCTAGGCACAACATGGGAGGGGGGATAGGAGGAGAGGGGCACTGGTTGGGCGTGGTGGTACCCATTTGAGCACCACCCGCCAGGCTTACCTCCACCGGCGATAGCGGTAAGAGTAGCGAGGAGGAGTGCGGTCTTGCGCCTGGAGGAGGAGAGCAGCGAGGAGGAGTCCAGGTACCCGCCGCTTGTGAGGAGAGGGGAGGCAGCTGCGGAGTCCGATGCGAGCAACCGGAGGCGGAGGCGGCGAGGCGCTGGAGGTAACCCTAGCGAGGCACTGGAGGCACACGCAGATGCAGCGGATGAGTTGCGGAGGGGAAAGGAGGGGTATTCGCTGCATGCGCTCGGCCTAGCTCGCGAGGGAAGGTCCGAACCCACATTTGTGCATGGCCTGGCTCGGCGCGGCCTTTTGCACAAGTGGGGCCTGGCTGGTGCGTCGGTGCAGCGAACCAATTGGGAACAGCGAACCAAACACACCCTAATTGGCTAGCGTAGCAATATTAAAACTCACACTCCACACAAATCGCAGGTTAAAATCCTAAAATCCACACAAATAACCGACACAATCATTGATCGTTGAGAACTGAACTCTACGGTAATCAGCCAGAGCCAAGGTGGTACACCATTGAGATATGCAACAGTTGGTCAAACATAACTATGTATAGATAGATAGACTCCATTGTTATACACTAGCAGATGCTATCTCTTGTGTAGTCACTAGACATTACGTGTACAACTTTTATAAGTCTTGTTTGTACAACACAAGAGGAATGCTCGCTGGCCACTAGTATATGTCCCCATTCTATTTGCTGGTCTATGCCGCCATCACCGAAGAATATGTTTGTCCTATTATTGTAGCCTAGGTCACTGGGGAATACCTTGACTAGAACAACGTAATGTATGGACGGAACTAGCGTCCTTCCAGTTGGACATCTGACTGGAAATCCCATGGAACACGTTGGATTGGAGGGATTGATACGGACGTAGTGGTAGTAATAAAGATATTTGACTATGGTTCCTTTCCGTTCAAATTCTCATTAAACTTTTATGTTTTTAATTTTACGCAACTAGAACATGCGCAATACGGGGTTGAAAGGGATCTTAGATGAGAGAGAAGAGGATGAAGCCAATACTACACATTGTAACAAAATCTGGAAGAAGGGCTTAGCAGGGAACGAGGGCCTCGCGAGGTACCAGTTCCTGGGAGGCATGCATGGTGTCTGTTGCCTCACGAGGAAGAGGTTTTTTATTAGGGCATGGGTCCCACCAATAGATACTAAATATTATGATATTTTTTTGCTAAGTTAGACCCTCTTACATATATCACCTTAAGACCCCTTAAAGGGGTCCATACACTGTGGATGCTCTAGAGGCACTCCCATTGCAGATTTTTATATATATATATATATATATATATATATATATATATATAGCAATGTCCATAGCTTGCCACCTCACATAGACACAAGACTAGTGACAGGATCTAATAATTCTCAATTAATGAAACTAATTATCTATAACATTTATTACGGATAATGGTATTCTTAATAGCCCTCAAGTATATCCTTAGTCGGAAATACCCGTTACGACCAGGGAAGACTACGACTACTCCATGTCACGACCACCCTATGGTCGTAAGATCTGCTTCGACCAGGTTCGATCACGACCATCCTATAGTCGATAAAACCCACAGACATGTGGACCTTATCGACTAGGACTCTGTACACTACACTTACTTATGCGTGGTAGATAATGCACGTGCAATTTATTCCTGGCATAACCGTACATAGTTCTCTTTGTCTCAAGTGTAACCGCATGGCGAACGTGTAGGAGGGTGTCTCTATAACAATAACCGTAATCAACATGTGCGTTCAACCAACAGTCAATGCGCCTCCTGACACACAGCAACTGCCACCCCTTCAGAAGCTTTATAAGAAATAACGTCGGTGGACAGAGGGGGAGAGAGAAGAAGGATCAAGAGATTCAACACTCATAGGTCATTAGACTTATTTTCGGTGGCTTATTCTATTATGTAAACTCATTCAATACAAGTACACCGGAGTAGGATTATTATTTTCTCCGGAGAAGGCTTGAACTTGTCCAAAAAACCCTATCTCCTCTTGCATAATCTCGAGTGTCGTGTCCCTAGCATTTATTTCATAAGTTCATAGTAAATCACCGACAACTAGAAATAACTCTCTCAATGCATAATATCTATTGGTGGGCCCAGACAATAAATATTCTCTCTCCTTCACACAGACCTCCCTTCTCCCCCCACTGATACATCCACCACCGCTAGCCCCGAGTGCCTCCTCCTCCGCCATGGAGTCGACTCTCTCTCTCTCTCTCTCTCTCTCTCCCTTACCACCGCCCAATTGTCGGCCAACACCACCTCCGAGCGCCACCTCCTTTGCCGTCGCTTGGCGCCACCTCTCCCACCGTCCCTGAGTGTCGCCTTATCCCCCTTCCTCCACCCGCCTCCTCACAGATCCGGCCAGATCTGTGTCGATAGCGTCCAAATTCGACTACGATGTCGGTGGGCAACGCAGTGGTGGCAGTGGCTTGCGGTGGCCACGATGGGAGGCGGTGATGGTGGCTACGATGGGCTTGCGGGGGCAGCGGTGGGCTTGCGAGGACACGACGACAGCTCGACCTACACGATGGTTGCCGGTGGATGCTGGCGGCCCGACGGAGCAACCATGGGCATGGTGGTACGGGGTTAATACGGTGGGTCCCACAAAACAATGTAGATAGACACAATCCTCCTCCCCAATGCAAGTATTTATTGTTTCTTGTGTGTTGGATTGTGTGTGTGAGCTATGTCTTGCATGAGACGCTGCTTCCCTCGCTCTCTTCTTTAATTTTCCCTCCACCTCAGTGTCAATCCTAGTTGTCGTGCTAATTAATTATATAGACGTTGTACATGGTGGAGCATTAGAAGTGCCCTAATAGGATCAACAAAACGGCATTTACTGCACAATCCTCTCTTTTTTTGACTTTGTGTGTTGATGTATTAGAAGGAAAGGTGCCAAGTTTTACAAAATTAAGTTACAAACGACACCCTCTTTTTTCGACTTTGTGTGTCGATGTATTAGGAGGAAATGTGCCAAGTTTTACATAATTAAGTTACAACTTACCAACGACGTTACATGGTACAGACCAGGCATGCACTAAGGACTTGCAAAATTAAGCTTTTATTGGATACTCAAGGCATGCTCCTAGTGCACAACAGGGATGCAATCGGAGTGGATACAGATGTATATCGCTCATTCCGTATTTTATTCTATTTTTTTCTCAGAATTGGAGTTGGACATGGACAATGCTGGATACGAATACAAATGCAGATAGTTTTGGTCACAAATACGGAGTGAATACATGCCGAACTGAATATAGATTTTCTCGGTCACGAATATCTAGTTGGATATTGCGCGAAAACAGAAACCATATATGTCGCACAAATAAAGATCAATCAACCACACTACATGTGCAAAACGCAACAACATAAGTAGTTTAACAAACAAATTTAACTGCATCACAGGATGACAGGGCTAGTTAAGCAAGTAGTAATTAACGAGCAAGTACATGACAGAAGTACGGCAGTTATCATTGTTTAGCAACTTATATTGCTACTTCCATTCTTTACATAACAGGAGGAATAAGGATGTTCATTGCTTTAAGCCTTTAAGTATGTTCAGAGTTAAGGATGCTAGACACTGTAGAATAGCTATAGTGAAACAGATGACCAGACCACAGATTCATGCCAACAGATTTCACATGAAAGCAGCCTAACTTCACTAAAATAATGAAGTTCAGCCAAACAATAATGGTGTGCTTAAAATACCTTACTCGACTTTGCATGTGAAACCATCAACTGAGCTGGATATCCTTTATAGCTGGAAATGTACCCTCAGTGTTTCCATCTTAGCACTGAGTAAAAATAATATACACTACTACAAAAAAGCTAATACTGGACGCCTCATCACAGACAATTGATCAAAACTATCGGTATTAAATACAATCACATACAATTTTGGTTTAGCGATCGTCTATGTTACTGGGTGCACTAAAAACCATCTGTGAAGAGGTAATATCACAAATGATTCCTGTTGAAAACCGTCTGTGAAGCATCACCGATAGTTCTGAACACGAACTGTCTTGGATACTTCACAGATGGTTTTTAATGCCAACCGTCTGTGATAATTTTGTATCACAGACGGTTTGTTGTTGGAAACGTCTGCGATATGTTCCATGCTTCGTCTCCCGTGCGATGTGTCTCTTCGTCTCGTGCACCGACGTTACGATGTGTCGTGTGGTCTCGCGCGCTGGTGTTACTCCTGTTGCTGTTTTATAAAAATGGTCATCACGCGCCACGGTGAGGAAGCACGGTATTAATCAATACGTATGCAGCTAGCTAGTACCGTCGCGCGCCATGGTGAGCATGCGGAGCACGATGGTGAGGACCAAGATGAGGAGGTCGGCGATCGCCGTCGCTCTTCCTCACGAAGTCGTCTACGACATCGTCGGCCGCGTGGCCGCGACCTCTCCTCAGCCCATGATTGACCCCTGCAGCCTACGAGCCATGTGCAAGGCCATGTACAAGGCGTCCAATGAGCGCGCCGTGGGGAGGCGCATGGCGCTGGAGCGGGAGAAGGCGATGAAGTGGCTGGACAACGAGCGCTACCTCGCCGTCGTCAACCATCTGGCCGACGCTGGCAACCCGGAGGTCTGCTTCATCGTCAGCTTCACACTTGTCTTTGCGCACCAGGACATGCAGCGCAGCCTCGTGTGCATCGGAGGCGATCGTCGGCCGCCACAAGGCGCTGACCTCGTCTTGGCCTCCTCCTCTTCACGGCTGGTGAGGCGCCCGACGTTGGGAAGCTCTACATTAGCCAGGTCGAGGGCGAGCCGGCCGGCGGTGGGTGCGAGACGGTCAAGAGGACCAACTGGGAGTGCAAGCGGTGTCGGAGGCTCGCTGCGGATGCGGTCAGCAATGTGATGTGGAAGATGGCTAGGCCACAGGGCCAGGTGTTGGCGGTGCTGAAGGATGACCACTATTGCACGAACACCGACTGCGGTGTGAATGTAGGGTGGGACGACTACGTCGTCTTCTGCAGCGATGACTGTAGGATTAGGCATGAGTACGCCAAGTTCTTTGCACATATGTAATTGAACTACTTGTCGTAAAATTAGCGGTTTTAGCATAGTTTTAGCAAACATTCAGATATAATTCCTCATAATTTTTTGTCAATATTCTTCACTAATTACATATGACAACTACAAATCAGAATTTGAGCTCAAACTAATGCTTTACTATTATGTGAATGTGTCATATATGTTGTGAATTTGCATTTATGTATATTATCACAGACGGTTAATTATTAAAACTGTCTGTGATGTGTATTTATCACAGACGGTTCTACTTTAGAACTATCTGTGATGTCCTACTCTATTTATATTCGAACTCTGTGATGTCCTAGCCCGCGCCCCCCACTACGCTAGGGTTCAGGCTCCCACATCTTCTCGAGCCCAGCGCCGCCATCCTCGACGCCGCCTCCTCCTCGAGCTCAGAGCGCCTCCTCCCCCGAGCCCGCTGCCTCCTCCTTGAGCACGAGCCGCCGCTTCCCCGAACCCGGCGTCCCTCCTCCCTCGAGTCCAGCGCGCCTCCTCCCCTCCCCGAGAGACGTCGCCGCCTTCCTTGACGGCGCCTCCTCCTCGAGCCTGGCGCGCCTCCTCCCCCGAGCCCGCCACCTCCTCCCCGAGCACGAGCCGCTGCCTCCTCCTCCAGCCCGGCGCACCTCTTCTCTTGCTCTGAGGTGCACTCGGCCAGTGCATCCTTGGTGGTTCTTGCCATCCGTTCATGTGTTGTTTCTGTTTTTCAGAATTGATTTACTTTACTAAGTGTGATGTGCTTGTTGTATTTCAATCTATCTTGTCTAGCATTGGGAGACTTGGTATTGTGTTGGGCTCTGGTAATTGCTTGATGAGGATAATTGTCATATTATGAAATTGATGTGATAGCAATATCAGACTTGGGCTATTTGGATTGCTTCTCATTGTCAGTTTGTACTGAGCAACTAGTTCTGATATTTTTTGTTTTCAGTTGAAACTGGACAGAATTTGTGTTTTGTACTTTTGCTGGTTTACTGGTAGCAGATTGGCTATTTTATTGAGAATAGTGATTCTATCTAGTATTTGAGATTAGTGGTTCTGTTCAGTTTTCATTTAAGTCTGATTTATTGTTATCACATTTAATTGATAAAGAATATTGGCAAGTATCGAGAAGGCCAAGATTACATCTTGTGCAACTCTACATCCGAAAGCAATCATAAATATTCAAAACATAGCAATATGTTGTTTTCGTATGGTTGCTTATCTTATCTTTTAAGCATTTTATCCTAGTTAATTGTCTTACAGAAATTACATGTTTATATATTATCTTGGTCAATTATTTCTCCGAACCTGGTGCCCCTCCTCCCTTGAGCCCGCCGCGCCTCCTCCCCAAGCCCGCCTCCTCCCCTCTTCTCTATTCATGATCTCTTCTCTATAAAATCTCTAAGCAGTAACTGCTTTTGCCTTTAAAACCGGCTTCATATATACATATATGTACATACACACACATACATATACATTTGTATATACATATGCATATGTATATACATATACATATACATATGTTTACACACACACATGTATGTATATATAATACTTTCTACTCCCGGGTGTAGTTACTCCCACCTCTGATATACCACCTAAAAGAACTTTTCATACTCCTTTAACACTTTGGGTATACTCATATACTAATTATAAGATACTCCAATATGAACCACACGAAAAATTTGCAAGAGAGTCCATAGTTTTTAGCATATTTTGTAAAAACCTTCATATTCGCACATAAAAAGGAGTATGTCTAAAAAATTGTACATACCACCCCTGAAAAGGTGTGAATACCACCTAGGTGGTCTTATATACTCGTATACTACACATACATACTCTCGATTGCGCAAGATACTTGTGTGTGTGTGTAGGAAATTTTTTGGAGACTAAGGGGAGGAGATGGGGTTAAGTCGTCGGGGTCGAGGTCACGGGATCGAGTCGGGAGGGAGTGGAATTTCTAGTGTATTGTTATTGGATAGCTTCGACTAATTTTTTGGATAGCTTCAACTAATTTTTTGGATAGCTCCGAATTCGACAGGTACTTCCTTACCGAATCTGTTTTCGTATCCAGTAAAAACTGTCCGGCTCCGAATCCGAAATCCGAGAAAAATCTCAGATATTCAAACAGACAGACGGATACTATCCGCTCTATTTGCACCCCTAGTGCACGACACTGGAGTACGCTTTTTTACTTATGACCGCTAATATAGAGATCTATTTCCAATGGATTGTGTAGTAAGGAGCATCACTTGAGTATCCGATCCATATCTAACGCTCCGGATTGAGCCCTACCAATGCTACAGCCTACAACTACAATACATGTTATAGTGCTCTAGTGATGAACAATCTTAAGCAGGGGCGGACCCAGGATAAAATATTAGGTAGAGCAAGTCGCGGCCTCGCTGACCACAACGTGGCCGCGCTCCCCACTCTCCGGCGTCATCCATTAAAGAATTTTTTCACATATGTAAGAATGTGGTTCATTGAGACATTGTAACAAACAGGTGGTACTCAAACTCACTTAATAGCGGCGATGATGGCCGAGATTGTGCGTCTAGCAGCACTCCTGGCGCGACGTAGCGGCCGCATCCTGGAGCACGCCCACGGCGCCCTCGTTGAACCTCTGCACGCCTCCATGGGCCAAACACCGTGCTCACCGCTGGGGACGCCAAGAAGACCCACATCGGTGGCGACCCCAAGCAGCTCTCAAGAAGCCCGGCGGCGGCCCCTCGGCTGGGAAGCTCGCGCTCGCACTGAATCACACAATGTTCAACACCAATTCACACAATGTTCAACAACAATTCACACAATCACAGAATTTGACTTGTCAGTTGAACACTTGAACTCATTTACTCACCTCACACTCACTGTCACAGTGTTACTAACTCACAGTCAGTGAGTCAGACAAGCGCCGGCGCCCGAGCCGCCGAGTGGCCGGGCCGGAGGCCGGAGGCCGGAGGCGGGAGGCCGGAGCGGAGAGGAGACAGGGAGAGCCGGAGGCCGGAGGCCGGAGCACCGGAGCCGAGCGGAGAGGGAGGCCTTGCCTGCTTGCCGGGCTGCAGCCGCGAGGGCGTGGGACTGCCAGAGGCTGGAGCCGCCGAGTGGGAGAGCCGGAGGTGGGAGGCCGGAGCGGAGAGGGAGAGCCGGAGGCCGGAGCGCCGGAGAGGAGAGGGAGCGAGTGGTCTGCGCCAGCGCTGGAGCTCAGGCGGCTGCCCGAGCTGGTCCGGATGGAGGGTCCGCCCCTGATCTTAAGAGACAATCTTTGTCTTTTTTAATTTTGATACAATGCTTGCGAAAAAATTACATGGCAGTCTCATCATCAATTTGACTTCCAATGCCGAGGATCTAGTTCGAATGCCTGTGAAGTCTGCTGTTGGTGCCAATGACTGAATCAGGTGTACCGGACTACTGTCAAATAACTGTGACAGACTGACACTACGGGAGATTTTAGAGTAAAGCAGAGGAACACGGTGTTGACTCTAGATTTTCTCTCGGCAAGGGCCCAGTGTATTTGCATGTGGCCTCAGCCACCTTAATCCATTTATTTTCCGAAAGGGAAAAGACCAAAACGCTCCCCGACTCGCAAAGAAAACACACACGATCGACAACATTATGCTAGTAGACCCAATTGTATGGAGCTTTGCTATCTCTATTCTTAACTTTCAGAAAGTCCTACTATTTCTATCCCAGTATTGCATCGTCTCCAGGGCGAAGAAATGGTCTGTTTTAAAAGCGCATTACCTTAGGCTGTAGAATTATTATCAACCTTGGATCAATTGCTCCTCCTAACAAAGTCTAAAATATAATACTGCACTGGCGAGCAAAAAAAAAACGGTTACATTATGATGGGTCAAACGGATCCGGATTCTCTGCATATCACTGTGAAAATATATTTTTTTGCGAGTGTGCAAACAATACTCGTCAATGGTACTGTAGCAACAGGGAATATGTACTGCAGCAATCCACTATAGCGAAAATATTATAGCTATTAGTTTAGGCCATTGATTTTTGATCGGACGATGGAGATCGTTTTCTAACATCATGCACTGTGGATCTTCTATATTGAAACCTTCAATGCGAATGATTCATTTCCCGGTCAAACAAGTAAGCAATATGCAGGTGGTTTGCTGCTGTCTAGTAGTATCATCATCCAGCTAATTTGGAGGTTGGAAATTATTAGCACCACCACATGCCGCCCCAACTTCCGCGGACCAAAGAAGCGATATATCGAATAATTGTGGGACCATGTTCTTTGTGAAATGTTCCCGTTCTACGCCTTCCACGCTAGAGAATCATAACGTGAATTTCCTTGTTTTTTTAGCCAGTGGCTGCTGGCTATGGAACCCCTACTAATGAAAAGAAGGTACTTTTTTTATGCTGTACCTTGCTTTTACAACATCAGCTTAATTTGACATTATAAAAGTAGTTTTTAATACAACCCTTAGTGTCATAGTTTTCATGTGGTCAATCCGTCAACTTACATAACTTTGAACAAATTGATGGTAAAATTTTGGAAAGTTTGACCACATGAATTCAAAAAATATCATTTAAAATACAAAGGAAGTACGATTTATGCCTCAAGTCTAATCCCATTAAACATTTTTTTTCAATTTATGGAACTCGATCATTTGTCAATTTATTTAGGAGTCTCTTTTCCTCTGAACTTTGATGCTCAGGTGGTAATTTTTGACAAGCGAGCATATGTGAGCACACACACAACAAAGAAAGAGTTCAAGGTAAAAACACGCGACATGGATAAAAGTGGTTGGACATCCTCTACCATTGCAATTACTAATGGCAGAGGGCTATAGTGGCCTGTCATCCCCCAATCTCACTCCTTGATCGAAGAAGCAGGGACTGCATCCATAGCTACAGTAAAGAGCCGCGATAATAGACCCGTTTGCTACAGCACATGGATGCAATTTTTTGATCCAACCGCTCCCATCCTTAATGGCACCGTTCAATTGCAGTGCAATAGTAGAGGATGCGTTTCCGATAATAGTCAACTTACCTACACATGCATATACATCCAAACAGATGTATTCACATATCAGGGAAACGTTGTACAAGGAAGAAAAACAGAGACTTCATCAGCGTGTTTAGCCCCATCCCACAACTTTTTACCGAATTTTCAGAGTAGCTTGCACGTGCATTGTCAATATCCGCAGTTCACCTGAACCTTTTTACATCGTAATTTTTTTTTACAGCAAGACCATCTTCGCACGGTGCACTTTCTAAACGGCGACAAGAGATGACGCGAACGGAGGCAAAAGCCGAGCGGTCGACACCAGCCTGCCTGAACCTGAAGTGTGGGTTTTCGGTTCGTTGTGGAGAGTCCCACGACATCGATCCATATCACGACGCCTTTGACCATTGACCACAGAACAAGATCTGGCAGCCTAGCCAGAATAATTGCAAAAGAGAAGCGCTTCCATTTTCCACAGGAACCAGAGAAGGAAAAAAGAAAGAAAGGAGGGGGGACAGCAGGGAAAGCTACCCCTCACCCCGCCCCATACGTCACCTCATTTCTTCCTTGGAATCCTCCCATTTTTTCTTTAAACTGAAGATCAACCGCGCGAGAATTTTTTATTTAATATTTTTTAATTATATTTAAAATTTAATCATTTGCAAACTTTATTTTCAATTCTATCCCCTTTAGTCACGCCACCACCCGTGGCGTGACTAAACAACTCTGTCACGCCACCCGTAGCGGCGTGACAAAACATGCCACGTAAGCCCTCGGTTGCGCGTCGTGCCAGCGTGAAGCTTGCATGGTATCTGTCACGCCATAATCCACGGCGTGACAGTCCTCCCTGTCACGCCTCTATATTTGGCGTGACAATGGGCACTTAAAAGGAGCGGCGCAGCCCATTTTCCCCAGCTTCATTCCGCCGCCTCTCTACCTCCCACGCCTCTCTACCTCCTGCCGCCTGTGCCCCTCCCCGCCGCCGGGTCCTCCCGGTCGACCTCCTCCGTCGGCCGTCCTCCCTGTGGCGGCGCATCCTCCCCGATGCCGGCCTCTCCTCCGCCTCGCGCCTCGTGCCGGCCGGACACCCAGCTTGCCCTCCGCCCACCGCCTTTGGGTCATCCATGGTCGGCATTTCTCGCCGCCGCCGCCCGTAGTCCTCCTCCGACCGCTTGTCTTCACCCTGTGACCTTCTTCCCCCCACCAACCGTCATCCCCACGTCCTCCCCTTGACATTTCCTCCCGTGAATCAAGGTCCGACTTCATTTCCTTTTAAGATTGCTACTCTTTTCTGGGTTGAAGAATGTAATGTAACTGATGAACTATGCATGGTACTTAGTAATCTGTTTATTTTTTTCTTGTTATCATGAGCCCTGATTGAAGTCTTGTACAAGATTTCATTTTAATTAATCTGTTTTGGAGGTCAATTCATAGTTTCAGTTTGTAGAACACGGATTGGGAAAATCGTGGTACAAATGTTACATGCAGCCGTGAGGGGAGGATAGCAGTGTATAATCGCAATGATGAATTTTGTTGTTTTTGGATCCCCCAACTCTGTGCTTTACCAAACTGCGCCATCCTTTGTTTAGTACTAGTGTTGTGTAGAACATCGCGTATGTGAAGTCGAGGCATGTGTTTTGAAACAATTGCATCATTCTTTGTGTGATTTGCTCTCATTTGTTTGTTTTGTCGAGTATTCATGTCGATGTTTGATATATAACATCTTGGTGAATCATAAATGGTTGGTCTTACAAGGATAAGTGAATTAGACTTCTGGTCGTATAAATGAGGTTAATCAAGAGTAGTTTGAATGGCCGAATTAGACTTGTAGTCTTCAATAAGCTTATCTTTTATCCGTCTTTGTGATTAACTTAGTGATGTTGAATTTAATAGTCATTGAAATGATATTTACGTAATCTGTTACTTGATGTGAAATCATAGCATGTATTATTGAACGGATTACCTCTATGTATGGCCTTCTCACCTTGGTTTGGTTGGTGTAACTGTTTTGTGCTATGGTAACATCTGACTAGTTATTTATTTTTGACTCTACATGCTATGCTGATAATGGATGATATGTACTTACTTAGTTCTCTTTTCTATTTAGTCTTTTAACTTCTTTTTTGTTTGAAAAACCTGGACATGACTTATGCTTAAAAAACTTCATTTATGAAAAACCTGTAGATGAATTATGCTCAAAAAACTTTTGGTTGATTTTGTGTGACAAAACATGTGATTTTCTATCATTGACATAATTGGACTTCTGTCCTACCTGTACCCTATGTCATTTTTGTAACTTGTATAAATGTTGTGGTTCCTACATTCGTATATTTCATGCTTTTATTTATTTCAGCTCTGCATCTTATTAACTTGGAAACACTTAAGTGCAATTCCATTCTTTTCAAATGAAATGCGCTGTTAAGGCAACATTGGTTCGTGCTATTTGTTAGCAATGTGCAAAATATATTGGTATTTTATCGTGTTGGGGAGTGTTGGATTGTTGCCTATTTATTAAATATGAAGTGTGATTATAAACTAATCAGAATCACAACAATATGACCTATCTTCTTTCTGCATATTAGTTTTCCCGAGCGAGTGGTTCGTGGCACTCCGAGCGTGTAGCTCTGGCGTACCCAAGAGCGAAGTCCTGGGCGTACTCATGAATGAGCCCTGAGCGGTCCCAAACACGTGGTTTGGGTGGTCTCGAGAACGGGATCTCGAGGGTACCTAGGCACGTGGATCCAGGGTAGTGTAGGTCGCACTCAGAGGCAAGCTCTAAGCGGTCCCAAACACGTGGTTTGGACTGTCTCGAGAACGGGATCTCGAGTGTGACTGAGCACGAGAGACTCAGGTAGTGTAGGTTTTGGATCTTTTTGCATCTCCTTGTTTCTTGGTGTTATTTGTCCACTGTGTATGGCCTAAGACACCTCAATTCATTGTGAAACGACCCGTAAACTTCATTTAAAAAGAGGTATTGTTCCATGATGATTGTAAACCATCATGCTCATTCTTGTAATTCACAAGAAAGTACTATCACAAAGACACAACATGGAGGAAACAAGCTTTAATTATCCATATGTTTGTACCGTCAAACTGCTAGCATGTCTCAGGAAACTGAGCTTTTGTTATGTCTAATGTTGATTGTAATATTTCGTAATTGCGGTATTTCATTCATATGCCATGCAGTACTGACTTTGCAATATTTTGTTGGATGTAGATGGAGAAAGTTGTACGTGTATTTACTGCTGGGGCGATTAGCCAAACTGGAAGTTCTGTTCACTTCGGCGGCATGGAAGCGACCGTCCTTTTGTTTCGCGAATCACCGGACTTTAAAACTCTTGTGACTAGGATTAAGTCGACATTTGGATGGGATGAGCCCAGGGTCGTTGTCAGAATGCAAGGATGATATGACATAGGGCTGGGTTCTAAGGTGCACGTCTTGATGGTGCCAATCCTGTCCGCCGATGATTGGGACATGTACAAGAAAATTGTGCTCGCATCTCAAGTCCGGTTGTTGGAGGTGGCGGTGGAGAGGACAATTGTTGTTGAGAATTTGCCAAACAATTTGGATGTGGTGAATGGCAACACGGAGGAACTAGACCCCGCTGCCCATCATTCGCGAGGCCCCCTAATGGAAGAGCGACCTTCCGAAGAGTTCGTTAGCATGAGTCATACCAACCATGGCCCCATGTCGGTGGATCTGCATATATCTTCCCCGTAACGTGTTATTGACCCTGTGACTGATTTCAATGGCGTTGTAATGAACAACGAGCTTGAGAAGGAGGAGTTTCGCGATGGAACAACCCGTGAAGTGGAGTTTGATGAAGGATGGAGCTCGACCGAAGACGAGGCTCCCGCATCTCTTTTCTCCTCAGAGGAAGGCAAGGTTCTTCGCAGTGTAATGGGTGAGGTCCCGTCGGTGCATACTTTCGATGATGTCAGTATGGTTGATAAGGCGGTTTGTGCTAATGGGTTGAATAGCAGGGATGGCATTGCGGACCCAGAGAATGACATAATACGGAAGAATATATTGTTTCCAACCATGGAGAACATGAAGGTTTAGTGCAACAAGAATACTCGGTGCAGATGGATGGTATGTGTGGCACCATCGTCCATTCATAGTGCAACACTCGATGTGAACAAAAGGTACACCGTGAGGTGCAAAGTGTAAAGAAAGGTACTAACAAGACCGAGGTACTGCGAGATGGATGGTATGTACTACCTCACCGAGGGCTGCAAAACAAGGGACAAGCAATGGAAAATAGCGAATGTAAAGAAACACAACCTCACACTTGTGGGATGAGACACACCTTCCTAAGGATATCGAAACCTATTCCAAGCAACGATCGACTAGCACAAGTGTCCGCAAAAACTCCCGGATCAAAGAAAGGAGCACCTCAAGCAATCTAGGAGGACAAAGCTCACCACGTGAGCACACACTCCATCCAAACCCTAGAACCTAGCTCTCCCTTTCTCTTCAAAAATTTCATTATTCCATTAGGGCACCCATTAAACCCTAACACACAACGGGTTACACATACGCACGCATCTCAAAGCGCATATTATGGCGGTTGTCACCAAGGCCATTTGGTGAAATTAGAATCGAGTGATCGTGAAGCAATCCGGTCGCCACGCGTAGGTTGATCAACGGCTCCATGATGTGTCACCCTTGTCCATCTTGCGCCCGCTTGAGTCCTCTCGACCACCCAAGATGCCACCCTCATCGAGGTTATCTACGGCTTCATTCCAAAACACTTCTTCGGAAAATCCATTGTGTGAAAATCCACACTCCAAAGACAAGTACGGAAAGTGGGTCGTCCGATTCCAATCGAACACCACAAGAAAACCAACGCGCCAAGGACTCGCAGAATATCAAGAAGGCAAAGCAATTGCCAATTGTCTCATCACCTAAGCGATGTCCTCATGACATGTGCACAAGTGGGTGTATTGTCGGTGATTGGAAGGAGGCTTACGGAAAGTACTTGAGGGCAAAGCAGAGAGCGATGTAGTAATTGTGGGGTGTTTGCTTCCTTGAATCCTAACCGCTATGTAGGCCAAGAATCTGGACATGGAGTTTTACCCTTGGCACGACAACCGTATGGAACTCGATGGAGGAGTTATGAAACATGTCCTTGGGAGGGTGTATTGGTCCTTTGGGCAATGCATAGATGCCTTCAAACATTGCAGGGCTGTCTTATCTGTTGACGCTACATTCCTGACGGGAAAGTACTATGGTGCCTTGATGCTCACCGTGGGTATTGATGCGGAGGACCAGCTGATCCCATTAGTATTCGCATTAACAGAGGGTGAGAACAATGCAAGCTGGGAATGGTTCCTGGATATAGTTCGTCTACGCCTCGTTGAGCCTAGATGACAGGTTTGCATCGTCTCGGACAGGCACCGCGACATTCTGAACGCTGTGAAGAGCAGCCTTGACAGACACCCGGATGTGCTGCATAGGTGGTGCATGCTTTATTTAGTGGCTAATTTCTTTAAGCAATGCAGCAGGGAAGATCTCACCAAAAAGTTCAAGCTGTTGTGTGGATGCTTAGAGAAGAGGGAATTTGAGGTCAAGTTGATGGAGCTGAGGGACCTGACCAACGAACGGGGTAACTCATGGTTGGACGAGGTCTTGCAGCAGAAGGAGAAGTGGGCATAGGCATACGATAAAGATGGCTGTCGGTATGGAATGATGACAACGAACATCTCGGAGGTGTTCAACAACGTTATTAAGGGCATTCATGCGATGCCAGTATCTGCTTTCTTGGAGTACTCGTTTCGAAAGACCAACACGTACTTTGTGGATCGGTGGACCCGAGCAAGGGATGCATACAACGCCGACGAGCGTTGGGGTGCGGCTGCTACCAAGCACCTTGCTATCACGGAGGCCGAGTCATGCAATCAAGAGGCGGAGGAATACAATCCCACTTTGCATATATACGGCATCAAGACAGCCGGGGGTACATCGATAGGGGGCGAACGTTACGGTGGCTGGAGCCATAGAGTGAACCTGACCGAGGGAGATGTACTTGCATGGTCCCGACGTTGTTGTATGTCCCATGCTCTCACGTCATCACCGTCTGTCGTGTGCGTGGTGTAAGTCACCTTACCTTCGTTGCGTCAGAATTCTCAAAGCTAGCCACGATGCGAGCTTTACCTAGATCCCTCACATTGGCCACCGTATGTGGGGGAGGAATACATTCCCGACATAACAATGATGAACAAGTGACGCGGTCGAAGAAAGAGGAAGAGGCTTCGTAATGACATGGACCTTTCATAGCAAGGTGGTAAGGACATGTACTCTCTAAGGGACTTCGACGATGTCGGCAGCACCAACAGATGCTCGGAGTGCCACGAGCACGGACACACTAGGGCAAAGCACGTTAGTAGGGATTCCCAACCACGCAGGGTCAGGCGGCGGCGCTCACGTGTCACCCCACCTGCTTGAGGTATCCAATGTTGTTGTTCCGCAAAAATGGTTGTTCTTTACGTATATAGTACTTTCATTTGCATTTCAAATATTATTTTGAACGTCATGTGTATGTATTGATATAGTTCACTCATTTGCATTCTCTACATTGTTTTGTACCTCACGTGATCTTACCAAAATCCTTTCCTGTAATGCAGGATGCCGCAGCACGCGCAATATGCGTTGCTCCTCTCGGAGTATGATGACGACCACCGCGCTCGCCGCATAGCCCACGATGGTCAGGTGAGATTTGCTAATCTTCTATTCCATCGTGCTTCTAAGCACTCTGCAAATTCTTGTTGTTTCACTTATTTATTTACGTATCTCTCTTGCAGGTACTCCAGCCACTTCGCCTTCGGACCCACACCCCCTAGATTGGGATGAGCGGTACGTGCTGTAACATCCCAAATGTTTAATCAGGGTTTGTTTCAACTGTAATTAAATGTGTAGAAATTAAAACTTTTTCTCACATATAATTATTGTCCAAGATTTGTGTAATCCTAAAACACAGAGTTCTTGTTGACCAAAAGTCAAACTCATTGTTCCATTTGTCACAAATCTTGTGCCAAATTTTTTGGAAATAATCTTCCTTGGTCCTGGAGAGGTTGTGGAGCCTCTCTGAAAAATATCATAAGTTGTAAAACTAGTTTGATAATTTTTTGAGGTAAAACAAACCTTTGAGCAGCCTTAATGAATTTCCCGAGAAAAATGCATTGCATAATAACCTCTGAAAATTTTATGTAAGGTTAATCTTAATGTCAGCAAGCTCCAGTTAAAATTTCATGAATTTTGGAGTTCAATTGCTATCCCAAACAATTCTGCTAAATCTCAGCTGTTAAAATTGAAATTAAAAACTTAAACTGTTCCTTGGGCTGAACCGCTTTGCAAAGCTGGTCCAACCCAACCTCTTATTCAACCCATCAGACCTCCCTTCCCACCTTGATGAGGTCGCAGCCGTTGGATTTACATCCGACCGCCACGACCGCCTCCGCGGTCAACACCGCAAGGGCCTCCCCACCTCTTCAGGTCATAGCCGTTGGATCAAAGATCCATGGCCATGACCTCCCCTCGCTATCAAACCGCCCAGACCTCCCTTTTGCACTCACTTGAGGTCATAGCCATTGGATTCAATCCAAAGGCCACGACCTCCTCTGCAAACCATCACAGCAAGGTTCTCCCACCTTGTTGAGGTCGTAGCCGTTGGATCAGATCCAACAGCCCACGACCTCCCCGTCCTAAATCGTGTGGCTGGGACCTCCTCCCGATCACTTAAAACTTAACGGTTCAAAAACACATCCGAGGGCCAAGACCTCCCCATCCTCCTAATCTAATCAGTAGATTTGAAGTCTGTTCTTCTCTAGCTTGGGCTCGCGTGCAAAAGCCATGGCGATGGAGAAGGTCATGGAGGGTCTCGTCAACGGCTCTGAGCACCGCAAGCATTAAATGCATGGCGCTCTTTCCGCCCCTAGGCCATGCCTGTCCTAACCTACTCGTCCCATCCATCTTGTCCAAGTCCGGGACCTCCGTGGACCTCCCATGGGCTAAGCTCACCATGAGCTTAACCCATGGTCTGCAGACCTCTGTGCCCTAGGTATATGAGCTCCTCGAGCTCCCCTGGGTCTCTCTTTCACACACTTGAGCTTTGCCATGCTTGTGCTTGGCTGAGCTCCTACCTCACTGACCTCCCCATCGCCATTGCTGTGACTTCGAGCTCTTGGTGAATGCTTGCTCCTGTGGCTCCCTCTCGATCTCTTGTTCATTTTAAGCTTCCCCAAACCTCCTGGAGTTGAACCTAACTCATGTTAGGTTGACATTTTCAGAGGAGGTTGGCATTGGAGCTTGGAGCTTGGACTCGGGCAGTGAAGCTTCCTTGTCTTCCCCAACTCCGGTCATCACTTCCACGACCTCCCCAACACCTCGGGACATCCAGGTAAGCCTCAAGAAATCCCTAAATGCTTGGGCACATCTTTGGATGAACATTCATGAGCTTTACATCTATGTTGCTATTTCTACCGCGTGCGTGTCAACCGTTGTCCTCTCCGGCTCGCCGGCGTTCAAAGCCGGCGCCGCCGTCGAGAGTGGGTCCCCGGTGTGCGCAACGCTATTGCGCACACAATGGTGCCCTTGGTGGTCGCCGGCGAGGTCGGCATCGCCGGCTTTGCCCTGGTCTTTGCGGTGGAGCTCTTGTCGGAACGGATGTCGAGCGTAACGCGCCGTTAAGACAAAGATTTGGGCATAAATGCTCCCAATGATGGAGCATTTATCGCTGTCTTAACGCTGGACCTCCTTGTGCCTTCTTGCGGACCTCCTCGTTGTCCCTGGCAGTATTAACTTCGTGTCTGTGGCGTCTTGCCAAGCAAGCTCTTTGGCGCTAGATCTGGGCCGTCCAGACCTCCCCTGGAGGTCTGTGACATTTAGACCTCCGCGTGGGACCTCCTCGAGGTCATCTCACCGTTGAGGACCTCCCTCGCTTCATCCCCACCGTTCCGGACCCCCCCCCGGTGTTGTGGTCCGTTGGATGCACCATCAACGGCCACGACCTCCCCCCTTTCTGGCTTCGTTCTTTGGGAGGACATGGACCGTTGGATCCAAGATCCACGGCCCATGACCTCTGGACCTCGCAAGCGCGCGTGTGCGTTGTTCTCCTGGGAGGTCTTGAGCCGTTAGATCTAAGATCTGTGGCTCACGTCCTCCCATGTCTTTATGGGTTTTAGAGATTCCAGTGAACTGTTAATTTGTGAACTGAAAAAGGTATGAACTTCAAAAATGCATAACTAATTCGTTTTAAATCCAAATGTAGTGTTTCAAATTGTGTTAGATCTGTTTTGACCTGGACTCCAATCTAAAAATGATTTTGAGCTCAGTTCAGCTCCAGAACATGGTTTTACAAATAGATTTCAAAACTAACTTTAAATGTTGCATTAAAAATTCCAATTAACTTGTAAAATTCATAAGTATGGCTCTGTAGATCATTTCTGAGTGAATCCAACTTTGTTGGTTTCCTCTGTTAGTCAACTAAATGTTAGAATAGGGTTTAGGCATGTCCCTATTTTCAAAAAGCTTACTTGTGCATTTTTAATTTTGTTCAAGTTCTTGTTTTTGAAAAATTGTAGAAAATGCATAATAGCTCCAAATGAGATGAACTCAATTGTGTTTTTCATCTCATGAGGTGCTGGTGTTACTGTAAAAATTTCAGTATCACTGCCCTTCTAGAAAATGTTGCCTATTAATTAAATTAGTGAATAGTGGCAGTTTTGATTTTCCCGGTCGAGCAGTTTTGTTTTGCTCGTATCTTTTGCATGGAGAATCCAAATCAATTGGTTCTTGTTGCTAAATTCCCTAAAAATCATCCTCTTGCTGCTGTAGAAATTTCAGAGCATTTGGAGTTTGGTTGCTGTGCTGTCTTTGTGGTTTCCGTCGTTCTTATCGATTCTTTTCGCCTTTTCGATTAGGTGCCGACGAGTGGGTCGATCCCGTGAGTGATTCTCTGCAGCATAGTGACCAGCCACAGCAAGGCAAGCAGTTTGATCATGTCCATAATGTCCCATTACTTTAAAGTTTAATACTTTGTTTCACTTATATGTATGCATTGCTACTTTGTGTTAAATTATCGATTAGTTGAGCCTATAGATGCATCTCCTTTAGGTAAAATGTTCATTCTCTACTACTAAGCCTAGGGTTATCTTGCTGTGATATAGAGTTCGATGGATGGACTCTTATCACTTAGTAGTTTACGTTGATAATGCTTAGAAATGCTTAGATAACGGTAGAAATGGGCGGTTGTCGACATTATGTCGATGACCTTGATCACACTAAAATTTTTATTCCATTATGTCCATCTTGTGCTTTGTAAACAAACAAAACAAAAAATGAAAATGAGTCTGTTATTGACTTGGGCACAATGGATGTTGGTGTGATATGTTGGGTGTGAATGGAATGGTGCCTGTGTCCCCAAGGACCGAGTTACTTGTGTCACTAAGCCAAGCACTTATGCGTGCTAACCACACGAGGGGATATGGGACCTCTTGGCTAAGTACTTTGGGAGGTGTTAGTTGTGGGTCGCAGTGAGTAAAAGCTGTTTTATAAGGGAAAGAGCACCCAGATTCTTTGCGGTGGGTAAGTGTCTCCTACCTTCCGGGTTATCGCGACTCATAACTAGCATCATTCATTGGAAATGCCTCGTAGGACTTAGCCGTGCCGGCATACCAAAGGAAGTGTGCTAAATAGCTTGACGAAAAGGCGGTCGGACGTGTGGGTACATTGGTACACCCTGCGCAGGTTAAAACTATTCAATAGCCTCGTCCTAGGTTATGGACATGCTTGGTAAGGTCGTGCAAGAACTAGACTACAACCTTTAATTAAAACTTGATGGGGTGGTATGAATGGATGTTCATGCTATTGTGGTGGCTATGGGGTTAGTCACTTCCAGGATTGTTGTTGTCTATCTTTTGTTACTTGTCTCGTTGTTTTTGCAAATGTAAAATGAATTGCGAAATTGCTTTGGAATCTATTTAAATATTGCAAATGAAATCTTGCCTTATGCTAAAATAAGTCCAAAGCCTCATCCACTTAATAGAGCTTGCATGTAGTTAAACTATAGTTACGTTATATTACACGTCGGTCTTGCGAGTACATTTTTGTACTCATTTGCTTTGCTTAATAACTTTGTTGCAGAGGAGGTAGGGTCCAAATGGCTCTACTTTTGTGAGATGTGCATGGGTTGGGAATCGAGCTAGGCGTCTTGGTTGGTTGCCTTGTGGGCTAAAGGCAAACCTTGTGGCTCCTTTTGTTTATCGCCATCTTTGGCATGTTGCTTCATTGTGTTACCTTTATTGTTGTATTTGGCGGTCGGCCTTTTATAATAACTCTATATGTTGTATGTCTTTTATTCTAGTTAGTGCTTTGGTTCTATGTTTGAATGGAATTGATGCATGATTTTGTAAAGGGTATGTATCTTGCATTAAGGAAGTATACATATCTCAAGACACGGATTATTATGTTTGTAATGCTAGAGTCAATGGATGACTAAGTATTACAAGCTTAATAAACCGGGTCCTCACACGTGCCACACGCTCGCTCAGCCGGTCTCCTTGCTTTGGCGCGGATAGTCATCAACGGGCTCCCTCGTATGGATGGTGTTGCGCTCACCGCACTTGTAACATCTTGATTTTCCAAATCCTTTGAAAATTGTAAAACAAAATAAAACTGTTTTATTTTGATGAGAATTTAAAGTTTGGTTCAGTTGGTGAGGTTTGAGTTGTTGTTACCTCCTTTTTGGTATGCACGGCAGATCCTTCTTTAGCCTACCTCTTTTGGGTTATGTGAGGTTTAGACCTTCTCTGTGGCCTGGACCTCCCTAGTGGTTCTTGAAGTTAGACCTCCCCTGGGGGCTCAGACCTTTTCTCACTTGGGCGTATCTTTATGTCCAGACCTTTCTCTTTGAGTTAGATCTCTTTGGATCTCTTTGTTGGCTTGAATCTCTTTGGGTCAAACCTCCTTCTTAGGTCAGACCTCCTCTTGGTTAGGATGTGCCTATATGTCCAGGTCTTTCTTGAATTTAATTTCTTTGGACTCCCTACTGGGGATCTTGGACCTCTGGACCTCCTTGAAACCGTATAGACCTCTGTCCTTTGGACCTCCCCATCCGTTGGACCTCCTTACTCGCTTAACTTAGGAACTCCTGACCTCCGAAGATCTCCCCCCCCCCGAACCTCTAGGACCCCCTATAATGAGATCCTTGCCGCCAGGACCTCCCATTGTGGAGATCCTAGCGATCAGGACTTCCCCTTGTCGACTTATTTCTTTGGACCTCCTCTCAAGACCTCCTTGAGCCCGTGGGACCTCCCTTGATGAGATCCTGGTTGTTAGAACCTCTCAGTCACGCGGACCCCCCCTCCATGTGTATATCAGGACCTCTTAGCCTCCAGACCTCCTCTTTGTAAATCTGGACCGTTAAGACCTCCCCATGGGAGATCTTAACAGCCCAGACCTTCCTCCTTGAACATCTGGACCGTTAAGACCTCCCCTTGGAGATCTTAACCATCCAGACCTCCCTTCCTTGGCAGATCCGATCGTTAGGACCTCCCCTTGGAAATCCTAACCGCTCGGACCTCCTGCTTGGACTTGATCCACGGCTCTAGACCTCTCCTGGGTGAGGTTCTCCTCTTACCTTCTGCGGACCTCCCGCTTGCATTTAATCTTGGCCGTTCGGACCTCCTCTTTGGAGATCCAACTGTCAGACCTCCTCTTTGACCCAACTGCTTTAGATTTGATGGTCCCACTTGCCGGCTTACCCATTCTTATTTTTCCCCGCCACACTAGTACCAGGAGCATTTACTGCATGTCTTGCCACATTAAATGCAGCCATGAAAGTGGCTACTTCCATTGAATGGGGTCATTTGGGGGCACTGTTGGTGTCTTTTCTAGTCTTCTCCCGTAACAGTACACAATGTCCTTTATTATTTTTCTTTGACATCCCCGTACCCTTTTGCCTATTTTTCATGCTCACCAAGTTATGTACGCATTGAATGGTATTTTCACTCTCTTTGACTATAACTAGCCCCGGGAGCCCTTCATTGCCACCTTTTTCCCATGCTCAACACCTTTGCTCACACTCAGTAGCTTCCTGGAGAGTCCTTGCTGCCAAGAACATCGCCAGGAACACCCCTTCATCATACTTTCACCATCGGAGGCTCAACAGGAGCTTGGGCGTTGACCTTAACCGCCCCTATTGCCTTCGACCTCCCCTTCACTCGTCACCTCTTTCTTATAGCTGGTAAGCCTCCTTGTGCACTGATCTGTTCTTGTTCTTTTCGCCACAATAAGAGGTTATGTCACTTCCAAGACCTCTTCCTGTGGATTCTCTTCGGAACTCTATGGCTACATATGAAGATCACCTCTCTGGACTCTGCGCAATCATCATCATCGTGGTCTTTTGCTAAAAGTCACCCCTCTGGACTTTTGTGAGGACCTTCCTCATTGGACCTTTCTCCCGTAGGTTAGGACCTCTCCCACAGAACCTATTTTGTGTGTGAGGTGCTCTTGTTGATTAAGTTTTGAAGTTTCTTTCGAAGTTCTTTTGGCTCTTTATTTGGAATTAGGTTTGAGTTTGTCTCCTTTTTCTCGTGATAGATCGTGAAGGCATCGAGGAGCTTGAGTGCATCAAGAAGAAGACTTCGGGGCAAATGAGCAAGGCAAGTCATGCTCTTGATCATATTGCACCCAATATTTCAATTTATTTATGTTCAATTTCAAAGTATAATGAATGCTTATTTCTACCAAGTTATTTCAATACCTGTCTTTAAAACAAAGGGTTATGCCTAATTCCTTCATATGGCCAACTTTGACATTGAACCAAATTTGTTGTCACCTTAGACAAAATCTGGTTGATACATTAGTGTGAACCAGGAACCATTGTGAAACTTTATGCTTAGTCTTGCTTAGACCAAAAACATTTGATTTGGGGAAATCTTTACCATCATGACCAACTGTTGCTTTAAATGTTTTGACCATGACATTGGGTTGTCATGGAAGCGTAAGAATGATGCTGGGAAAGCAAAGAAAATGAAAATTGATTTGGACTTGGGCGAATTGGTTTGCTTGGTTGGTGCGATGTATGTGCACGAACTCTATCCTAGGTAAGGTGGAGGTCCAGGGGTTTGTGGTGGTCACCCAACTCAGTTGAGGACCGGTCTTTGAGCCACCAATGCTAGGCCTATAATGGGCTATGCCAAAATCGTGCAACCACATGTCTCCAGTATGGGGTGTGAGACCTGGCCAATTAATTTGCAGAAATTCCACCGCAGTTGTTCCATTTGGATGTGTGGGAGGTCTTCTATGGCCTATGATCTTTTATGACCTTTGTTTCCCACTGGTGCAAGAGGGGGCCCCGATCCTGCGGATTTGTATCCAAAGGAGGCGAAACCTTAGCAAGGAGGGGATGTGGTGGAACAATGCATTGTAAAGGCTTTGTCATGAACTCTAGACCTCTTACCTTTGGTAGTGAGAGGTGGCATCGACGGATGCCGGATAAACTAGAGGAATCATGTCATGTGGGTAAAGTGCACATCCTCGGCCGAGTGTAAATCTATTCGAATAGCCGTGTCCACGGTCATGGACATGCTGGCAGCGGCCACTCAGAGTTAGATATTGGTTTTGGTTTCCAAAGAGTGTTTAATAAACTGTTTTAGGATTTCTATCCCATGGGTTTTGGGCAGGGAGCCTTGTGACAGGAGGGTATCCTTCACCAACTTGTTGATGAATGCTATCCAACTGAAAATCAAGTTTTGAAAATGAAGTTTATCTATTAAAAACCTGCTTTGGAACTTAGTAGTTGTAATTGAAAGAAACTTGGCTTTGAGCAAATCAACCATATTATGCCATCTTTTGTATATCCCTGTATGCATGTCATTTTTGTTACTCCACGGGTGTGGCTTGCGAGCACAGTGGTAGTGCTCACTCTTGCTCAATGCAATCCTTGCCAGGAGAAGACTATAGCAGTGAAGAAGAGAGCCAGGACGCGTAGGTTGTGCCCTCCAGCCATTTTGCCTTTGGTATAATGGATGGATATCTGTTTCTGTTCTTTTGTAAGCTTGCTTTTGGCCCAAGGCCACCTTTTGTAAACAACTCCGTTGGTATGTTGTAAATAAAGATTATGTCGTGGATGTTACCAATCTTGTATGTTGTGAAGAGCTAGTTTGTGATCCTTGGGACTAGCTCAGTTCACACTGGGAATCATGGGGTGATCTCTCAGGCCTCACGACCTCCTCAGGTCAGGTCTCACGACCTCTCCTGAGCGGGCCGTGACAATTGGGACCTCCTCGTGACTCCCGCTTCCCTCGGTGGTACCCTCGAGTGGTCCTGCGGGAGACTCGATTGGTACTACCGGGGGCAGGTCCTACCTAAGTCTCGGGAGGTGCTACCGGACCTCTTGGGAGGTCCTAAGGGACATCCTAGGAGATCCTGGGAGGACCTCTCGGGTGCCCTAGGGTGGGGTCGCGACAGCACTGGTGGACCGATGGCGTCCAGAGACCCACACTTTCCACCTACCGTCAGACGAGATGACTATCACGCTTCAGGACGTCGGTATGATTCTGGGTCTCCCCGTAGAGGGTCTGGCTATGATTGGGGATATCAACAGTGTGGGCTGGCGAGACCGGGTGGGACAGTGGCTCGGAGTGCGACCGGAGGACCCCCCCTGCGGACTCGAGGGACAACCGGCCATCTGCGGTGCTTGCGTCATGGCTGGGCGCGCACTTCAACGTGTGCCCGCCGGACGCAGATGACAACAGTGGAGCGCTTCACACCGGCATGGATTTGGCATCTTCTCGGCACCTTCCTCTTCCCGGACGGTACTGGCAACGCTGTGTCCTGGATTTACTTGCTAATGTTTGTAGATTTCACGACAGCAGGGACCTACAGTTGGGGTTCTGCTACACTGGCGTTTTAGGTTTAGGGTTAGGGTTTTAGGTTTAGGGTTTACGGTTTTGGTTTAGGGTTCAGGCTTAGGGTTTAGGCTTTTCAGATCGACTAGACAACACTATAGCACCTTAGCTTTCTAGACGAAAAAGACATGACTCTGCAAAGAAAGACGTGATAACACTCTACTTTATTTTAAGTTTTAGGGTTGGTTTGGAATAGGTTACGGTTTTAGGATTTTGGGTTTAGGGTTTAGGGTTTAGGATTTGGGTTAGGGTTTAGGTTTGTTCAATGCATATCAACGCCTATAACTTAATGCACGCGATACATCGATGCAACAGTCAACTTGATAAAAGGCAACCGCAATGACGTGTCCACCATTTAGTTACATACTTTATGAGATTGAACATAATTACGTACAGAAGGGGAGACTACCGAGGTACAAGTTTCTCCGCATGTGCCTAATGATAAAAGGTGCCTTGTACTATCCACAAAGAGTGTTGTCTAGTGGGGCGCCTCGGACGTGGCTGGCCGTCGTTGTAGTGGTACGCACATATGCAACTAGGGTTCGCTCAGCAGCATGTGGGATCATAGGAACTTCCTATGTTCACGACCTCCTCGTTGCCCCTCTCGCGCTACATCTGTTGGCGGAGGTCATCATTTTGCTCCTCCAATTCAAAGATTCGGTTCCATAATGTATCTATGTACATCGCAACATGTCATTCATAGAGAGGATCGATCCAGCGGACAAAGTTGCATTTCGCCATCTGCTGCAAGGGACGGTTAGCATGTAGGATGTATTAGCAGTAACATGAACAAAACTATTTACCCCAGAGTGTGGGCATCGGAAGAAACGTCGTCCGCCATTGAAAGGGGCGTCTAGGACCTATACAACAGTGTCCTCCCTGTGTCTGCATTTCGGCCATACCGGTTGAGCACGCCTGTTCGGCATCAACCGGTAATTAGAGCTGAAGTCCTCCCTCCTTTCGAGGGAAAGGTCTTGCTTCGGCGACCCCGGTTGGACTGGTCCCTCGGTGTTTGCCATAGTATGTTACTGTACGACGGAGAAGGTTCTTCTTCCTACGGTTTCAAGGGTCGAGTGGTCCTTCTTCGGGAGCGTGGGGCGCACATTTTATAGCTCGCGGGGGGAGGCTAACAAAGCGGGTAATGTGTTAGGTTGCAGATGACAAGACCTGATGGGGCTGGCTACTTTGCACAGAGATAAGACCAAACGGGGTAGTTTTGCGCAGTAACAAGACCAAAAGAGACTGACTTTTGTGATAAAAGAAAAGACCGGACGGGCAGCTTTGAGCAAAGGATAAGACCACATGGAGCGCTTTTGCGAATGACAAGGCCAAAGAACTGACCTTGCGCAGTTGATAAGACAAGACGAGATGACTTTTGCGCAAATGACAAGATCAAACGGGTAACTTTATAAGTGACAAGACCAGACGAGGTAGTTTTGCACAGTGACAAGACAAACGGGGCAGCTTTGGCATGACAGGACTTAGCACCAGACCAGGGCATGCATGCGTAGGGAGCGCGAGGCTCACGAGAGGGAGCGCGAGAGAAAGAGGAAAATTGCAGCCAAGGCCAAAGAGGCCGACGAGGAGTTCAACACCGAGCTAGCAAGGAAGGGAAAATGGCCCCGGTCCATGCAGTAGGTCGGACCATTCTGTACTAGTCCCCCGTCGAAGGTCGAATCTATTTCCATTCCAAAAAGGCGCATATGTATCGTAGGAGTATTTCGGTTTGTTGCATCGTGCATGATGTTGTTTCTTATGCACGTAACCAAACCCTGTGCGCCATGTTATTCCAAGCTTTATTATGAAGTCTATTTTAATTCGTAACTTTAAATCTCATCGTCTTTTGGCATTCAATTATTCGCGTAGCAAGGCATCCAATAACATGAAAAAAAAACGAGTTCTGGAAGTTTACGGTTTGGGATCACAAAGTTATGTTTTGCCACCTATCATTCCACTAGAATATCTACGCATCTTTCATCAGCGGTACTGTCTAGCATATGTGCATAATTGTGCCTCATGTTGTACCATACAATCCACATATTTCTCATTTTTTCAGGATGCATTATGTATCACTTCTGGGACACGCCCTGGAAATATTGTGGAGTGTTAAAGGTTTTCAAAGCACAAAAAGATTATCGGTCCATATATGTATTTACTCTCATTTAAAAGGATGGTCTTATATTTGGTTACGTAGAGAGGTCTCCATTTTCAAGTTGTGGATTGTTAAATGTTACATGTACATGGTGTTATGTATCACCGTACCTTCAATTGTTTTTGATTTTTCAAAAGGAAGACCATTTGTTATCATCTTACCACAGGTTCCAAATCTATAAATCCAAATGGAATAACTGTCATAATTTACAAACAAACCGAAGTAGCCTCGCCACGCTAATCGCTAGTGTGACACAAAGACTATCAGGACAAAGGGTGCGTTCGGACCGTCCGAACGTCTTCATCTGTTTCAACCGTCCGATTGGAATCAGACGATCCGAACGTCTCCTCCGCATCGGGTTTTGTCACGCCATGGGATATGGCGTGACACAGCACTACTATCACACCGTGCTAAATGGCGTGACAAAAGGGTATGTTCGGACCGTCCGAACGTCTCCTCCTCATCAGGCTCTGTCACGCCATGGGATATGGCGTGACACATGCCACGCAAGCTCCACGCTGGCACGGCGTGCGGCCGAGGGCTTGCGTGGCATGTTTTGTCACGCCGCTTCAGGTGGTGTGACAGAGTTCATTTGCCACGCCAGGTATAGTGGCGTGGCCAAAGGGGTCAGACTTGGAAATAAAGTTCGCGAGGGGTTAACTTTAAAATATTAATAGAAAAGTATTAAATAATAAAAAAATTTCCCCGCACGACGTTTTGGCTGGCCTGGCAGGCCGACGTGGGCCATAGGAGCTCTAGTCGCTCGCGCACGCATAGCGATCAGACACAACGCATCGGGCGGCCGCGAGCGCGTGTTGGTCCGCGTAGTGATCGGACTGCGTGTGCATCCGGGGCGACTTGGGCTGCGCTCGACCATGCCTTCAGACGACGCGCAGCGGTTTCGATCGGGCAGCGTGAAGCGCGCGCGGGCGCAATCCAACGGCCAGCAATTTGAGGGCGTCATAGAGGGCTCGGGGGAGTAACCGTTCTTCGATCCTTTAAGTATAGTAATACCCTCCTTTTCGTGTATTCCACACCCTCTCTTTGTAATGCATGTACGCACCCAACAAAAGCAAAAATTGCATGTGAACATGATTAGAGCATGGGTGGAAATTGAGCTATTTTTACTATTTAACTCACTTTTAATTTATTTTTATTACTAACACTTCACTAATCTTACTTCTAATTCTAACTCTTTTGGTCATACCATCACATGTGATGTGGCCAAACAATATTGTCACATTAGTCACCATGGTGTGGTCAAATCCTATCACTCCATCACCAGCACCGTGATATTGTTGTTTGGTCACGCCACCACCCGTGGCGTGACAAGAAGTCTTATTTAGCTAGACTTATCCCGTGCGTAACGGTGTATCTTGTCACATCACGGGTGGTGGTGTGGGCGAAAAGGTTATACTTAGAAATAAAGTTGGTGAATAGTTAGTAATAAAAATAGGTTAAATAATAATAAAATGTTCGTGGAAATCTCGGCATGTTTTGAGAGGTTATTGTACATAGATGGTGCTGATGAATCATAACATGGTAGGGGTTTTCTCAGGACTCATGGCAGGGTTATAATGTGTACCGATAAAACTTCTATGAAATAGTGATTGATTTGTTCAAGAATACAGCAATCATGCCGAAAGAAAGATGTCTGTAAAAAAAAAAATCAAATTTGATTGGTTTATATGCATAATTCAACCACTAGACTAATGTGAATTATTGAAACAATTTTAATTACGAACATCGAACGTATCTTTTCGGGACCTAAAGGATAGAGCAGATGAAGTTGCACGAGGGCATAACAACGACTACGTTAAAAGAGTGAAAGGACAGTGAGCAGTGTTTGAGAGGTTTTCTGAAGCAAAGGGTGCCATTGAATTATGTAACCTCTGAACATTTACACGTTTACGAGAATAAGCCATTCAAGAACAACGACTGATACAGAGCTCAATTTTCCAAGGCAGGATCCAAGAACACACCTATCGAGCTTGTCAATGACTGATCACAAAGGTTTGGTAAAATCTTTCCAACAATCCAAGCCAAAACTCTGACCACTTTGCACTACATTTGTTCTTATTTAGATGTCGTTTTAGAATACGCGGTCAACCTTTTAAAACTTTGATCACTAATATACACCAAAACTATTTTGATTTGTCATGTGGAACTTTATTATTAGATCTGTCATAAAAATACATTCATCTCATGATTTTTTAATAATGTTTACTAGCGTGTAATTATAAAGAGTAAAGATCAATCGTATGTGTTGGAGATCGTATCGATGTCTAAAACAATAATTGAAAAAGAAAGAAGGGGTATATATACTAACCGCGGACTTAACCTTTGCAAATTAAATGTTGTTAGGGATGTAACTGAAAATGCCTTGAAAAAAATTGTAACGGTAGTGGGCGTTTCTCACGAGCACGGTAGAGTGGTAGACCACTAGAGTAGACCAGGGCGTCCGGCGCAAAGACCACTCCACCACTTCTCTTCCTATTCCTAGTTCCATATATCACCACCCCTCCTCCAGCCTCCACCCTCTCCCTCCCTCTGCTGCATTCCCTTCTCCGCAAGCATTGCCAAGAACGGAGCAGCTGAGCTCACCATGGTCAGGAAGGATACGGCCACGAGCATGAGGCTCCCGCTGCAGCACCAGGCGCTGGAGGTCAAGATCCCTAGCTTCTTCCGCTGCCCCATCTCGCTGGACGTCATGCGGTCGCCGGTGAGCCTCTGCACCGGAGTCACGTACGACCGCGCCTCCATACAGCGCTGGCTCGACTCCGGCAACTCCACCTGCCCAGCCACCATGCTCCCGCTCCCGTCGACAGACCTCGTCCCCAACCTCACCCTCCGAAGCCTCATCGCTCATTGGTCCACCTCCGCCGCCTCCTGCTCGCCCGCTGCCAGCTCCGCGACGTCTTCAGCGGGACCTTCCCCCGCAGGGCTCATCCGACAGGTTGCGTCCTCCGACGCCGATCCCTCCCCCGCGCTCCGCGAGCTGGCGGCCTATCTCTCCGATGATGACGTCAACGAGTTCGAAAAGAACGCGCTGATGGGTGCCGGACGCGCCGCAGAGACCGTCGCGTCGGTTCTTAGAAGGAAGGGTGAGGAAATTAGCGTCGAGGGTGTGGAGGCGGCCGTAAGAGTGCTCGCCGCGATTGTCGCGTCGGATGGCATCGAGGACGCGAACAAGAAGCGGGTGGCCGCTGGCCTCGCCGTGGACGCCGCGGCCTCGGCCGCGTCACTGGCGCGCGTGCTGCGTGGCGGGAGCGGCCTGGAGGCGAGGATCGACGCGGCGAGGCTGGTGGAGTTCTTGCTCGCCAATGCCGCCGGCGAGGCGAAGGCGGCGGTGGCCGAGTCGTCCGAGCTGGTGACCGAGCTGATACGGCTCGTCGGCCCCGTCGACGAGAAGGGCAGCCTGGACAATAAAGCTGTGGATTCCGGCCTCTCCTGCCTGGCCGCCATCTCCAGGTCGCGGCGCGCGGCGCGCGCCGACATGGTGCGCCTCGGCGCCGTCCCAGCCGCGGTGCGCGCGCTCCACGCCACGACGAAGCCCGGCGCGTCGGCCAAAGCCCTCCGGATCCTCGAGTCCGCAGTCGGTTGCGCCGAGGGCCGCGCCGCTCTATGCGAAGACGCGGAGGAGGCCGTCCCGGCGGTGGTGGGCAAGATGATGAAGGCCGGCCGCGACGGCGCCGAGGCCGCGGTGGCCGTGCTCTGGGCAGTCTGCCACAAGTACAGGGACCGCAGGGCCGCGGACGCGGCGGCGGCGTCCGAGGGCGGGCTGACGAGGCTGCTGCTGCTGCTGCAGAGCGGGTGCTCGCCGGCGGCGAGGCAGATGACGCTGGAGCTGCTCAAGATATACAAGGTGAACGCCAAGAGCTGCCTCGCCGGCTACGACTCCAAGACCACACACATCATGCCATTCTGATTCTGAAGAACAAGCAACAAATGAGTGGCTTGCAAGCTTGGATTATTGGTGATCAAACGGAGTCGAATCGATCAATCGGTCAGTGAATGGCATGGAACAGTGGATCAAGTTCTTGTTCATTTTTTTCATCTTTTATTTTGTTTTTTTAATGTAAGTTTAGAGAGAAACAAAAGAATTGATTCGTGGAGAGGAAGAAAAATAATCTGTACATGCGTAGCGAGTTTTGACAAGAAAAGTGGTGGGTATTACCTATATTAATTCTTGGTGGAAAGGGGCTCCTCCGGAGGTGGCTACGTCGGCAGGAATTCTTGCACCGTCCGATGGCCTTCGGCTCCGTGTGCGCCTGTCCGATCCACACTCCAGCGCTTCGTGCATTCGGCTTGCATCCGCGTGGGGCGTGTGGCCGGTGGGCCCGCGCACTCGCGCATCCATTCGCTGGCTGCTTCACGCACCGTCCCGCCAGTGGGCCTCGCCAACGACCAGGCCACGCGTGTGTTCCCACGCGAGGTAGCGCGGGTGAACTTCTAGTTAGGAATAATCATGTGTGGGCTAATTGCATTTTTGTGACACTAAGAGATGTGAGGTCCTACCTAAAACATACAATTATCCCTAAAAATTACATGGTATCAGAGTCATCCACGTTCTTATCTACCGAGCCCTAACCCTCACTTACCTCAGCCGCCATTGTCGTTCGTCGTCATCCAACTCTTCACATCATCGCTGCTATCAACGTCTCTCTTCATGGGGGAGCGCGGCCTATAACCGCGCTGCCTCGCGGGTGAGTGTGCGCTGCCACCGGGTCACCACTTGAGGTGGGTCATGCCGCCACTTGATGCGACAGATCTGGTGCATGGCCGGATTTGGGAGGAGTAGAAGAGAGAGAAGAAGACCGCTGCTGTTGTTGGGCCGGAGAGAGAAGGCAGAAAAGAAAAGAAAAGAAGAGAGTTGGTGCACTATTTGTTGTTGTTACTGTGATGCACACTATAATGGTGACGGAGGTAACCGAATCGATGAAGAACGTTGATGTGTGAAGGATTGCCGTGATCGTGGGAGATACGTGCGGCATAACTTGGTGGTGAGTGTCATTGCTCTAGTTGTTTGAGAAGATGACTCCTAAGGGGATTAAGGCTACAAGAAAGGAAGGAGGAAGAAGTCGCGATGAGGGCTATAGAAGAGAAGAGGAAGGCACTTGTTGAGGCTACTTCCTAGCTGGTCATGCAAAGTGACATGTGGAGCAAATTAAATGACCTCTTTGCGACGGTATGATTGGTCCGAGGGGCGGTGCAGGGTCATCTGAATTGAAATTGGAGCTGATGCCAAATGGTGTAAAGTTGGAAGGGAGTAGGAATTACCTGAGCTGGTCTAAAAGGGCTCAACTAATTCTGAGGACAAAGGGGTGGAGCATTACCTGCAGGAGACTTGTGTTGAGCCTGTAAACAAGGCAATCGTGGATTAGAGGGTGTGGAATACTACCAACCCTATGGGTGGTGACTTGGTTGTTGACTTCGATGTCTCTATCCATGTCTCGGATGGTGGAGGCAATGCAGGGTGCAGCAAAGATATGGAAGACGTTGAGCCACATGTACTTCTGGACAGGCAATGCGATGATGATGGTAGAGATTCAGGGCAAGATGGAGGCCCTAAAATAGGATGAGAAAACCGTCTAGGAGTATGCTAGTGAGTTGCAGAAGCTATGGGCAGAATTGGATCACTATGATTCACTACAGTTGACATCTGTTGTTGATGTTGAGGTTGGCAGGGTGTGGCTGCAACGCAGGCGGGTCACACACTTTCTAAAGGGGATGAACCTAGAGTTTGAGAGTAAGAGGGTTGCCTGTTTCACTTAGCAAACTTGCCAACTATGGTATAGGAGGAGATTCGGTTATGAGTGATGGGGGGGCAACAACGTAGTCAAGTTTGCATATGCCATACCTGACGATAGGGAGTGCTACAACTGTGGGGTAAAAGGACACCTGAACCGTACTTGTCCTTTCCCAAGGTATGGTGGAGGTGGAGGTGGACATCGTGGAGGTCTTAGAGGTAAAGGTGGAGACCATGGAGGTCGAGGTGGAGATTGTGGAGGTCGAGGCAAGGGTAGGGTTGGCTCTAGGGCCAATGTGGCTATGGCAGAGGAGAGCGTGTCTGTTACTTTGACAGCCGAGCAAGCTATGCACTAGAAGAAATGGCAGCAGGGCAAGGCATTAGAGACTCTTCATGATTCCACGACAACAGCTACCACCTCCTTTGGTAACTTTGCCAACTACCCCCACATGGGCGAAGGTACTCAGGCACAAGCACTTATATCCACATATAAGCACTCTCATATTGATTGGATCATAGATTCAGGGGCATCTAAACATGTCACAAGTTCCCTTAGTGTATTTGCATCTTACACTCCATATACCCATTCCGAAACTATCCAAATAGCTGATGGGACCTCTTAACTTATTCATGGTGTAGGATATGTAGAGTGCAAACCATCCATTGTTCTATCCTCCGTTTTGCATGTTCCATCCTTTCCAGACAATCTTCTCTCTGTTAATTATATCATTTACCAATTCAAATGCATTGTCTTATTTGATGAGGATTCTTGTTTGTTCTAGGAGAAAAGCACCGGGAAGAGGAATAGGATTAGAATCAGGTGTAATGGGTTGTGGTACACTGATCATTGATCAGGTTGATGTGGCATTGACTGTGGCTGCAGGACGAGTTGAAGGAGAGATCTTGTTGCATCATCGTCATTTAGGGCATCCATTGTTTGAGAGTTTAAGATATTTCCTGAGTTATTCAATAAAGTAGACATGAGTAAACCTGTGTGTCATGCTTGTGAGTTTAGAAAGCATACACGGCCTACATATAGTAGTATTGGTCTTCAGAGTTATGAACATTTTATATTAATACATTATGATCATTAGGGTCCATGCTCAGTTACTACTGTGAGTGGTTTTAAGTGGTTTGTCACATTCATTGATTGCTATACTCGTATGACTTGGATTTATATGTTGAACCACAAGATTGAGGTCCTTGGGTGTTTTAAGGACTTTCGAACTGATAATGAAACTGAATATATTAATAAGGAGTTTGCAGCATATCTCTCGGAGGAAGGTATACTTCACCAAACTACCTGTCCTAGAACACCACCTCAAAAATGGAGTGGGTTAGAGGAAGAATCGATATTTGTTGGAGATAGCACATTCACTCATGTTTCAAATGAATGTGCCAAAGAGCTTGTGGAGCGAGGTAGTGATGACATCAACGTATCTCATCAAATTGCATATCATCTCGAATACTTGGGATGAAGTCTCCGACTGAACTTCTATTGGGTCGGCAGGAGTTCAAGGTGCCTCCCAAGGTTTTTGGTGTGTGTGCATTGTACGGGATCACCGTTCAATGATTGGCAAGCTGGATTCTCAGGCGGTGAAGTGTATCTTTGTTGGGTATTCATCAAGTTAGAAGGCTATAGATGCTGGAACCCAGTTGAGAGAAGATTGTTAGTGAGTATGGATGTGACTTTTTTGAGAGTTTGGGTTGTACTACATGAATGGTGATGATCTTGGTCAATTCTTGGAAGAGCTCTCTCCTATCACTACGGGTGACAGTTGAGAGAGAGAGAAGAAGGAGAATGATAGTCAGGGGAAGTTGTTATGAGGAGGGATAAAGTTGTTGTGAGGAAAATTCCATACTTGAGTCTAACGGAATGTGTGAGAGGTATGACAACCCCAAAAGAATTGCAGGTTTATCAGTTAAGGCGCTTTAGGAGACATGGGAGAAGCAGTCAGCACCCGAGCCATTAGACGAGTAGTGTGACCGGTAGCGAAACAACACCAGCAAGAACAGCCACAGCCTGAATAGCTAGCCTTTCCAATTGATTCAGTCACAAATCCCTGCTCAGGTCCCTTTCCATCAAGTTTCTTGTCTTCCCTTAGGGTGAGTGGTGATATTCCCTCTGATCACTCTCATTTGGAGTTACCTCTTGCACAACGTAGGGAAACTAGAGTTAATGCTGGAAATCCTCCAGTCTGGTATGACTTTGAATATGACATTGTAAATTTCATCTCATATTCCCATGTCTCACCTGCATACAAAGTATTCATTGCATCTCTTCAAACAATGCATGTTCCAAAAGATTGACGAGTTGCTAAGAAGGATCCTAAGTGGGAGGATGTTATGAAAGTGGAGCTTGGTGCACTTCAAAAGAATAACACGTGGGATGATCTTGTTCCACTTCCAGCAGGAAAGAGGGCATTCGGATGCAACTGGGTCTTTACGGTGAAACAAACTCCTGAAGTCAAGGTGGACAGATACATGGTGAGGTTGACAGCAAAAGGTTATAGTCAGACATATGGGATAGACTATGATGGGAATTTTGCACCGGTGGCGAAGATGGAGATTTATAAGAGGTGTATATGGAGATACCTCCTGCATGGCTTTGAGAATAAGCAGACTGCTGGGAAGGTGTATAAGCTCAAGAAGTCTTTATATGGTCTGAAGCAGTCTTCTCGGGCATGGTTTGATAGATTCAGGCGTGTAGTCCATAGTATGGGCTTTTCTCAATGCAATGGGGATCATATGGTGTTTTACAAGCATAGAGGGTCATATATCACCATACCTGTAGTCTATGTTGATGATATTGTGATAACTAGAGATGGTACTGACGAAATCAAGTGCCTGAAGGGGAGACTGGGAGAAGCATTTGAGGTAAAGGGTCTTGAACCTCTTTGATACTTCGTTGGAGTTGAGATTGTTCAATCTTCAAAAGGGATAGTTCTCATTCAGATGAAGTATGTCCTTGATTTGTTGGAAGAAACATGTATGCTCAGGTGTCGTCCTATTTCTTCGCCTACTAGTAGGAATTACAAACTCTGTGCCGAGTCAGGTGATCTGGCTGGCAAGGAGGATTATCAAATGCTGGTTGGACGTCTCATCTATTTGTGTCACACAAGACCTAATATTTTATATGCAGTGAGTATGGTAAGCCAATATATGAATGATCCCCGAACTGGACACATGGAAGTTGTCTATCAAATCATACGATATTTGAAGAGTAGCCCTATGAAAGGCCTTTGGTTCAAGAAAAATCAAAACTAGAATGTGGAAGGATATTGTGATGCTGATTGAGCAGGTAGTGTGGATGATAGGAGGTCTACCTCTGGATATTGCATCTTTGTGGGAGGTAACCTTATGTCATGGAGGAGTAAGAAGCAGGAGGTTGTGTCTCGATCTACTGCAGAGGCAGAGTATAGAGCAATGGCGTTGAGCTTGAGTGAGATGGTCTGGATGAAGGGTCTGTTGTTTGAGCTTCGGCTGTTGAGGAGTGGGCCCTTGGTGTTGCATTGTGACAATAAATGTGCGATAAACATTGCTAACAACCCGATACAACATGATCGTATTAAGCATATTGAAATCAATAGGTTCTTCATCAAGGAGAAGCTGGTTGGTGGGATGCTGAAGCCGGAGTATGTCAAGTCTGATGAATAGCTAACTGAATATTTCACTAAAGGGTTAGGTCCTAGCGAGGGTACTACGATATGTCAAAAGATGGGTAGGATCGATATTTCAGGCCTATTTTAAGGGGGGTGTTGGTGTATTAGAAATAATCATTTATGGGTCTTCCGGGAAAACTAACAATTAGTCCGAAAAGCTACAAAAGGAAAAGCAAGGGGGAGACTATTAACCAAAGCATTGACTTGTAGGCCAAAACATTGCAATTGCATGCTGATGAATGGCAGGGAAATCTGGTGGCAAATCTTCCAATTCCATGCGATAAGTATACATACCATGATGCTCCGACCAAATTTCCGCAGAATTTTTACCACGACAAATGGAAAAAGTCCAAATTACAAATGATTTTATCTTTTGAAATATTGGTTTATCTATTACCTAGTACTACTAGAACTTTATGAACACAAGCTGTATCATACCATAATTCAGTGCCGTAGCCTAATGAAACATCTCCACGTTGGCATTAGACCAGAGCCCCTGTTCGATTTGACCCATCAAGAATCATGTCCAGCTCACTCCACCCACACGCTGGGAGAGGTGTCCTCATAGTCAGCACAGGCTTTGAATAGCTCGCCCGAGTTAGTCGATCCGGAGGGAGGCATTGAAGGGCAGGGCTGGTCCCCTTTCAGGAGGATTTTACTGTTGTAACCCTGTAACACCCGTGTCATTGGAAGAAGTGAAGTGAGGGGCGGTTGGTTTCTCGTCGCCAATGGGTGTGAAAGAGTGCAAAGAGTTCATTTAACGACGCTCGCTTCTCTTCTCATGCATGAGTGTGACTACAACTAGACTACTAGCATTACTTTCGTTGGTTCTCACTGGCTCATGGTTATAGGTTTTATTAATTTTTGTCGGGTTATACATAGATGAAAATGTATTGTGGGCGTGTTAATTTGAGCACGAAGAAAATATAAAATTCATGTCTCGAGAACGAGGAAGTGTAAAACATGAAATTCACCCCCTTTTAGAACGAAATTTTTTGATCATTTGATTAGGGTTTGAGCAGACGCGATATTTTATAAAACAAAACATTCATTAAGAAATATGGGCAGGGTTCTTTACGGAATTCCACTAGAAGAGCACACTTGCAATATAGCCTTGTTTTCTTTGGCTTAGCGGAGGCACCGGAACGAGAACTACATTAGAGTCACGAAAAGTGGCGGCCTAACCTAAACCCTAAACCTAAACCCTATCTTCGCAAAGTGTCTCCTTTGATCTTATCCTTTCTTGCAGAGCTGTCTGTGTGGTCTTGTCTCTGCGAGAAAGCTGTCTCCTTTGGTCTTATCCTTTGTGCAAAGTGGCCCGTGTGATCTTGTCACTCGCATAAAGCCGCACGTGTGGTCTTATCCTTTGCCTAAAAGCTGGCCGTATGGTCTTATCCTTTGCCTTAAAGTCGCCCGTGTGGTCTTGTCCTTTGCACAAAGCTATCCGTGTGGTCTTGTCCTGCAGAAGTATCTCCTTTGGTCTTATCATTGTGCAAAATGGCCCGTGTGGTCTTGTCATCGCAAGCTAATACATTACCCGCTTTGTTAGCCTCCCATGAGCTATAAAATGCACACCCCACTCCAAAGTAGGACCACTCAACCCTTGAAACCGTAGGAAGAAGAACCTTGTCCGTCTTCTGATAACATACGATGGCGGGCACGCGCGAGGACCAATCAACCAAAGTCGCCCAAGCGGACCTTCTCCGGAAAGGAGGAGGACTTGGCCCTAACTCTGGGTTGATGCCGAACAAGCGTGCTCAGCCGGTATGGCGAAATCTTGAACCATCAGGGAGGGCGCTATCGTCTTGAGTCATAGATTGCCTTATCGATGGCGGACGGCGTTTCTTCCGATGCCCATACTACGGGGTAAATAGTTTTGTTCATATTCTTTGCTAATACATCTTCCATATTAACCGTCCCTTGCGCAGATGGCGAAATGCAACTTTACCCGCCGGATCGATCCTCCCACGCTTACTATGTTACGAGGCACGTGTCTATATTGTGGCACCGAATCTTTGATTTGGGCGCCAAATTGACGATCTCAAGGAGCAAAATGATGACCTCCGCCAATGATGCGCGGCGAGAGGGCAACGAGGAGGTCGTGAACATAGGAAGTTCCTATGATCCGGATGTTGTTGTGCCAACCCTAAGCGCATATGTGCGTGTCACTACAGCAATGACCTACCACCACGAGGCGCCGTAGCGGAGAACACTCTATGTGGGTAGAGAGAGGCGGCTTCTACAATTAGGCACTCTGTGCGCACTTATGTTGAATGTCCTAAAGCATATAACTAAATGGTGGACGCGTTATTGCGATTGCCTTTTATCGAGTTGACATGTTGCATCGATGTGTCGCGTGCTTTCGATTGTAGGCGTCGATATGCATTGAACAAACTCATTCGTGTAATGTAATGATCTGTGAGTCGATCCATTCTTGAAGGATTTGTGATGCATAGGTAAATAGTGGATATTACAATCTCATTACAACCTGAGCGCTAATTAGTGCGAATAAGAAATAATAGTTGAACACACTAAAAATCATGGTCCTGCCTCCGCTTACCGCCACGACAGCATGGAGGCCGGGTCAGAAGGAATGTGAACCTCTCGGGGAGTGGCGTGCGTCTCGAAAGTCGTAGTGGGGCTGCTGCGTGGGGAGGCCGCATGGGAGGCGGTGTCACATAGAATTCATTGTAGGGCCGGGTAAAGATGGAGCATATCGCCCACCCACTCGTCTGTCAGAAAGCAGCACCACTACGTTAGGGGAGATGTTATGACCTTTTTGTCGTAGTCATGTTGGAAAGGATGTACCTCGAGTCGTAAGCGCGAATTGCGATCCTTGGCCTTCATGCCCCCTTGGTCACTCCCGACACGCAAAGTCGGTGGGCTACGTGAGCTTATCGTGGCGTGCTGTCTGACGTTGAATTAAAATGCGTAACAGCACTGTGTATGTGGTTTGTGCGGACGATGATGCTCGGTCTGTCGGCGCCAAAATAGTGCATAGTGCTTGCTCGACGACCGCGCGGACCACGGGTTGCCCTCATGCTCCGTCTGAACGTGGAAATGCTTCCTCTCGATCTTTGACGGGCCGAGGCGGTCGTGGTCATTGTCTCAAATCCCGATCTTATGTCGGCCCCGTGGCAACGGCGAAGTACAGTCTTTATCCGCGTCGCAAGTCTTTGAAAGAACAAGCGGAAGTGAGATATCGTTACAAATAAGGGCATGTGCAAGCAGTTATGACAACAAATCATAATTGACATACCGCTTGCGAGGCCGAGGCCGAGGCGTGGAGGAAGAGCGATGGTAGCTCGGTCGACTCCCAGTCTGACAGACGTGCGAGCGGTCTTTGCGGAGGAGAGTCTTGAGCGGTGGGGAAGGAGGCCGTTCTCGGTGTTAGATGTCGTCGCCGCGTGACTACGTCATTTGTCTTGACCACAAGTCATGTTCTGATTGCCTTCTGCCGAGTCATCATAGACGCGTCTCGGCATACCTAGGGCGAGAGGAGCCGCTAGTCCTCCCACGCCGTAGACCTGCTTGTGACCTCATTGTTGATACTCTGGCGGTGTAGCGCAAGGAAGCGAGAATAAGTTAGACATGTTTCTGTGCAAAAAAACTACGAAGAATATTTTACCGTCTCGTCTTGGCGTCCGCTTGGATGAGTGTCGGGACACCTTTCGTCTGTTGGCGTCGTGTGTGACCTCCGTGGGGAATGTTTGTGGCGGCGCACGAAGAAGGCTGCTCTGGTGCGTGGAGCGTACCATGTCAGTCACGCAATGTGTGTGTCGATGTAAATGCGGTCGTGCCTCCTGCCTGACGGCGTCGATCGCCGCCCTCTCGGCCTGGCGTTGTCCACAGTAGTTATGTCTCCCTCGATCGTCGCTCTTCGCCCTTGCCTCGTTTGCTGCGGTGAATTTGGACATTAGGGAATAGAAAAAAGAGATTGACTAACAGAAAACCAAGTAACAACATACCTATGAGCCTTTCTTTGCAAGAGGTAAATCCATGCGGTGGCTTTGTTGGTAAAGCCAGAATCTCATGACCGGTTGTGGTGAGTACGGCTCGACCATATGGGAGAATACTAGATGGCGGTCGTCATCGATGCAGCGTAGTCTGATTGACCGAGAGGACAAGCCGTGCGGGCCGTCTTCACAATGATCTCTGTAGACCATGGGAACCATATGACCTCCACCTCATGTAGAGTCTCGGCGGTTGTGGAACTCGGGGTACGCAGCGCCTCGGCCTCTCCTAGCCCACCCTAGCCGAGAACACGTGTCGGTGAGTGCCCATTGTGGTCATGATTCCGTCCGTGCACCCTTCAACACACCGTTGTACACCTCGACATGTTAGTCGTCATGATTCCGTCTAGTGCACCACATGTCATGCAGCAAAGAAAGACCATTTCTCTAAGTTAGGTGCGTGCGAGTTTACCTTGTGTGAACTCCCCAACTCTGAGGGAGCCTCTGCCACTGCCTCCCTCCGCGTCTTGAATTCCTTACATGCTTGCTAGTATCCTCGTCCAACTGTCTCCTACACCGCATCGAACTTCCGCCTTTGGTTACGCATGCATAGCTTCTTGAAGGTCTTCATCGGTCTTTGTTTGAACCTTGTGTGGAAGTTCAGCGAGAATGCCTCATGCACCATCGATTAAATCAGTCGATCCTTTGGAAGGAGAGTTGTGTCCCGATTACGCATTGTAGTAGCGCACAACAACCCGACATTGCGATCGGAGATGGCCACACCTGGCCGGTCTTGAACCACCGCCCGCTTCACATTTGCAAGGAACCATAGCCAACTATCCGTGTTCTCGCTCTCAACAATCGCGAAGGCCACGAAGTATGCTGATCGTTCGCGTCGGTACGCTACGCGGTGAGTATGGTGCCCTTGTACTTGCGATGAGGAAGGTGCCGTCCATCGACAGCAGATAGACGACGATACATGAACCTCAAGGCTACGCTGAGGAAAGGCCCGAAATACCTGTCAAGGATAAAACAATTCGCCCCTCAGTAGGATGCACCGGTCGACTTGTCAATATATGTCCCGGTTGGACTCGCTGTCGATGGAGCATTCTTGGGACAAAGTCATAGGCCTCTTCGTATGTGCGAACATACGCTCTAGGACCTTCTGTTTACCTGCCATACCTTCTTTGAAATGATCGGGAAGCCCAGTATTGACAACATCGCGAAGTAACCCGGCGAGGCAGATCATCGGCTCTGACGAGGTGGCTTATCACTCCGCAATATATGAGGGCGTCGAGGGTTGCGGTGCCTCTGAAGTGGCTCTGCAAGCTTCGCATGTGTGATCCTTGGCACCGTTATCACGGAAGTCCGTGGCGGTACTCTGAACCGTTGCGCCTGAACCTTGCGGCGGTAAGATCCATCCACACACTTCACGGCGTAGGTGTCGAGGGTTGGACTTGTGCACCCGTCGTCCGCTAATGTTGGCGTGATCGGCAATAACTTTGGCGGCGCTCTTGTTGAAGCGGCGCCCTAAGAGCGAAATATCTTCATTGAACCCCCCTCCGCCTCCTCTGGGTGCGGTAGAACCGAGGATGTCGCTGCGATGTCGTCAATCTAGAGCGAGACATAAACGCGTCGGTAGTCACAACACCACCAAATACACCTCCGTAGCAACTTCTTCATCATGCTCCTCTCGTAACTAGTTGTATCCTGACCTCCTCCTCGCTTTCAACCCGCTCGGCAAAGGTATTCGTGGCGATCAATACGAGCTGCCCATCACCTTTCCACGCCTTCGTTGGGCTCGAAAGCCTCGACGCCTCTGAAGTCTCCATCACCTCTACCTCGCCCGAGATCTCCGAATAAAGAATTTTAAGCATCAACTCCACCGTAACCACCCACGACGGATGATTCATCCTCTCCCTAACCGGACATACACCATCGGCTGGCGTATATTGCGATGGCGGGGTTGCACACAACCTCCATGTAGTTGGTCCATGAAGTGTCCTTTGCTCACCTTGATAAGTTGCCAAAAGGTCGACCTTCACCCACCGAGGCATACAATGCCTCGATCATCTTTCTTCCTTCCGAAGTGTCCCGATCGAACAGCGAACGCACACACCTCCTTAGCTCGCATAGACTCATGTCCCTTCGGGCTGGTGCGGATCTGGTCGGTCACAATTTGTGGGTCCGCTCCGTCTGACCCGTCGCGTCTGAGACCATCGCCATAGAACACGAACAAGTCTTGAATCGACATGTTCAGGGGAAGACGACGTTAGGTTCTCTGGCATAAAACGACAAACATAAATAAATAAATAAATACACTCCTAACGTGACTATCAAATACCGATTTGATTAATTTTGCTCCTACTAATTCACATTTAGTTCACTATTACAGATTCAATTCTATATATGGAGTTGAAAATAAAAACACAAACACTTAAATGGGCAATCGGTTAACAAAAATTATTAATAGATTCTGCAGCTTTGGCTATCTAACTATACGCTCTTGATTAATATTTCATAAATGCATTTCATACTTCTATTTCAATACTAAATAATATCCCACTCGTCAAAAAATTCAGTATATTTACATGGTTTCAAATTATACATTTTCTTGCATGAACAACTACCATATTAATCCCTACGTGCTAAATTCATCAAATCATAATATAGACAGAGATGCATGCATACAATGAAAGTACAACATGCTACCCAGTACCACAGATTAATTTCCCAGTCGTACTGAAGCATATCTAAACGGATTGTATTGAAGATAAGTGAATTGTTCAGCCTCGCCCTTTTTTTTTTATCAGTTTAAGTTTATAGGTGAATGAATTGTTTATCTTTTCTTATCACTTAAATTTTGGTGTTGGCGGATGTAACTCAATATGGTATCAGAGCCAAGAGGTATTGAGTTCAAGACTCGGCTGGCGCAATTAAGAAAATAATTACAGTCCACTTCTATTCCACGTCTTAGGCTCGAGGGAGCTTGCACGTGAGGGGGTGTGTTGAAGTATAAGTGAATTGTCCATCTTTCCTCATTAGCTTAATCTTTTAGATGAATTGATTGGTGCATACAACTCAATAGATTGAACTTCGGGAGAAGAATTCATGTGACATGTTTAGCTGATAAGCAACTCAACACTGAAAATTTAGTCTATAGATTGAAAAATCGAGGCCCTTTTGAGCTATTGGATCGTACATCCATAGTCGAGATTTGCACTCCGGTGTCTCTCATGCAAGTTAGACACGTTATGCTTTGCTCCACGCTCAACTCTACTCGATCCGAGCCGTCTATCCCCTCCGCTGTGGTCGTTTCGACAGCTGCTGCCCCAATCCAAAGCAAGTTCTCCTTTGACATGCACACATAAAAACTGGTTCGGCACAAACTTTTCACATGGAGTGGGGTGATAAAAAAACTAAAGATCTGTACGTCGAACAAAAGAAAAGGAATAAGTTGATCTCCAAGTAAGAGAGCAGCTGCCGAGCACCTAACTAAAGCGGGAAGCAAACAGCAGCCAATTCTGCTTGTCCTCCCACTCCCACCCGGCCGGCCGGCCGGTCGCCCACCACATGCAAAGATGCAGCAAATCACACGGACACATCGCGCACATCATGTTTTGCCTTTTTTTTTTTTTCCTTCTAATCGATCAGACGCGCGAGTAGGCAGGCACAGCTAACCGGGCAAGGTTTCCGGTGGTGTTTCATTAGTCCTAACCAAAGCCATCAGGAATCAATGGTGTGTATGTTAATTGCTTAGGATATACGGGCAGTGCTAATAGTTGACTCACGAGGACGTGTGATACTTTTTGAGCTTTGAATTAAGCAGCGATAAAGAAAGAGGCCAAGCCGCCGAGGAAGGTGCGAGTGGCATACTGATGAGGTGGTGTTAAATGCTCTTTTTGACTGCCCCAATCCCTACGCAAGTTGGCCACTCTTTATTGCCTCAGCTTTCTCTTTCTTTGTGCCAAAAAACAAAAATGACCACTGCCACTCCCTCTGTCTCTTAGGGCATCTCTAATAGTTAGAGATAAATTTATCTCTAACATATGCTATATCATCTTTAGAGATAACATCTCTAATATATAGTTTCTAGCATACCCTTGAATATTTATATTTTATAATTTTCCTTTGAAACGGGTCTACATGTCAACTAGAGTATATTAATGTATCATGCCCTGTTTCGCGTGCACGACAGTCTCTTTAGGAAGAGACGACCTATGCTCTCTCTCCTCCCTCTCTCTCCTCCACGTAGGATTTTGTTGACGTGGCATAGCTAAGAGAAGACAATAAATACACTATTGGAGACGCCCTTAGAGAATAAAAACGTCATGTTCCCTACCCTTCATCTCACCCTTGGGTGCTATTCACCTCTGTTCTCTGCCCCCCCCCCATCAGGGTATCAGGGCCCTACGGGGACCCACACCCGAAAGTTGGATGAGCCACAATCAGAAATTCAATATCAAGTAAGCAAATTGAGACATCAAGCATCATTTCAGATCAATCTAGCCTCTGAACATGACAGTTAGGGGGGAAACCGGTGCAGGGCGAGAAGTCTAGATGTCTACCAGCACTATTTCTGATGAACCACGAAAGTCCTTGTTTTGGCCCGATCTTTCGATGAGACGGTCAGTTTGGTAGTAGTTGATCAATTCTCACGATCCTGGCTACGAACATGCAAGGCTCGAAACCACGCAATCGCTGAACTGCTCGACAAGTCGTTATCAACCGTGCATGAATACCCGGATGACCTGACCACGAAGGTCGATTCCTGCATACACTGAAGAAGCACGCAAGAACAAGATAAAACAATCTGAAATTGCAAATAGGAATTGAAATTGTGGATATCATGGGGATATGCTCATGATCTTAGGTGATGATACAATTGGCAATTTGTTTAATAGTTTGTTGAATCTCCTGTTTTTCAGCAAAGTTCAGCAAAGTGTCAGGTTTTTTGGTAGTACCGGCTTTGTATTGCGGTATTGCCTTGATCTTGATATGACCGCTTGTGTACGTGGTATTATTGTTGAGTAGTATGACCGCAAGTCGAATGGCGGTAATCTAGAAGGTTTCTGATATGGTTTTCCAGAGATGATGTTTTTGAGGAGTTTTGGGTTTCTCCAAAGTGCGGTATGACCGCAGTTGTTTGAGCAGTATGACCGCAATGCGGTAATACCAAGGTTTACACGGCGGTAATACCGTTTCTGAGCTGTTTGTCGATTCTCTTGGATATTTTGATTTGGGTTAGGTCAAGTTCATGTTTATCTTTGCATAGATGTTGCTTATTGCATGTTTTGGCTAACGTGGGTCAAGTTGTGAAGAACTTGTTCCTGGAAACGATTTCTTGGTCTATTGCTGTGCAGGCTGCTTGGAAGTCAACAACGGTCAACGGCGAGAATGATCGGGACTAAGCTTGGAGAGCTGAGGTCCAAAACGATCAAGGATGCCGGGTGAGGTTAGGAGACTCAAGCGTGGCGCAGAATGGACAAGGGTGATCGAACGAGCAGTTCGATGCGACTGGTTGGAACAAACGGCGCGGGGGTCGGTGCAAGTGCCTTGGTGGTTTCGGTTGGAGCTAGACGGGAGAGACTTGCCGACATGATGAGAGCCATCGATCAACCTACACGTGGGGAAGCAGACGATTGCTTCATCAGGATTGGACTCGGTCTATGGAGAAGGATCAAGAAGGGGTATTTTGGTAATTTCACCAAATACCGCCTTGGTGACCTTGGGCTAAACCGCGGCGCAAGACGACGCAAGGAGAAGCGGTTTAGGTCAAGGAAAGATGAAGACAATGCTTTGAGATGCGTGCGTGTGATAAACCCGTTTGTGTGTGGGCTTAACGGGTGCCCGGTTAGGAATATTCCCTAGATGCTAGCCTCTAGTATAAATAGAAGGGGGTGTTGTCCAGCAGCCCCCAAGCACTTCATTGAGAGAAACCCTAGTTGGTTTTAGGGTTTTAGAGAGGAAGAGGAGAGTTAGGGCTCTAGGAATTGATTGATTGTGTGCTCATGTATTGAGTTGTGCCCTCCAAGATGGAGTGGCTGTAAACATCAATCTCAAATATCAAATCAATCCAAGCAAGTTTCCAAAGATGAGTCTCTTTTGTTCTTGCCTTCTATTTTGATGATTTGGAGTGTTTGATGATCCATCGCTTTTCTCTTGAATCTTTGTAGTGTTCTAGCTTGCTGTGACATATGGGAGTGCATCTAAGTCCATCTTGATCATTTTTTTCCCACGAGCAAGATTTAGATCTTGTTTTGCTTTTGACTCGGTTTTGAACCAAACTTCGTTCAAATAGAAAAAGGTTGAAACTTTGACGTGGATCTTCTCAATCCTTAATTGGAATAGGTTCTTAACCTTCTAGAGAAGTTATGTTTCAAGTTTCATAGACTTTGGCCGAGTAGATCAAAAGTTGTGTCGATTTTAGTTTCGTTCGGGCTGAGCTCCAGTAGAATCGGTAATACCGCCCATGAATAGAGGTATTACCGATTTCCGGTAATACCGCCCATATACAGAGGTATTACCGATTTCCCTGTCTTCAGCGCTTCTTTGTGTTTGTTGATTGCTTTACTTGGGGGTTTGGAGTGGATTCAACATAAGCCTTCCGCTATGCTTATTTATTGATCTTCATAGCTTCCATAGCTACTGGAGTGAAATATGTGTTGAATCCAATCCAAACAGAAAAATATGCGTGTTCCTATTCACCCCCCTCTAGGTGCCTTTCCGGTCCTACAAGTGGTGTCAGAGCTCGGTTAGCTCTTCCCATAGATCTTAGCCGGTCTAAGGAGCCATGACGTCTAACAAGTATTTAACCAAACCACCTGTGTTTGATGGAGTCGATTTTGCTTATTGGAAGGCTTGCATGCATGCCTGCATCGAGGCTCAAGAGCACGCAATTTGGTTTAAGGTCAAGAATCATTATGTTGTGCCAGCCAATGACGATGTGATCACTCCAAATGTGGAGGCAAATAGCAAGGCTCGAAACTTCTTGATTCAAGAGCTTTGTCGATCTGAGTTTGAGCGTGTCGCTCATTTGAAGTCTGCTCATGAGATCTGAATGACCCTCTGTGATTACCATGAGGGCTCTACTGCGATCAAGGAAGTGAGACAGAACCAACTCAAGAAAGAATACTCAAAGATCGAACAAAGGCCCGGTGAATCTTTGGATGAGTTGTGGGGAAGATTCTCAAAAATTCTTCATGACTTACGTGCTGTGGATCTTGTGTTCACTGAATCTGAAAATGTATGTCAGCTCTTGGGTGCTCTTGATGTGAAAGTCTGGGGGATGAAAATCACTTCCATAAATGACAACACTGTCATGAGTGAGCTTACCACGGATAAGCTCTACTCGAGGTTGAAGACGCATGAGATTGACTTCATATCGCGTCTCCCCAAGACAGAGTCGATGTCTTTAGTGGTTGACCCATCTAAGGTAGTTCTTCTGATTCTTTGGATTTTGGCTCATCTGGGTTTTCATTGTCCGCTTTACACTCTTTGAGCGATGAGCAGCTAGAGAAGCTACCTGACGATGACTTAGCCCTCCTATCCACAAAATTCACGAGAGCCTACAACAAGGTGAGGAGCAGAAAGAGAGGTGGCCTTGTTACCTGCTTTGAGTGTGGTGAGCCAAACCACATTCGAGCCAAATGCCCCAAGCTGAAGGGTAAGGAGGAGAAGGACTTCCGGAGACGTCCTCAAGCTCGGGATGCGAAAGCCAAGAAGCCCAACTACAGGAAGTTCGTCAACCGAGTCCTTGCCGCTCTTGAGAATGTTGATATGAGCGATGTGGACTCGGAGACGGAGGACGACGATGATGATTCTCATGGCAAGAAGAAGGCCCAGGACTTCACCGGCATGTGCTTCATGGCCAAGGACAGCCACGACATCGACTCCTCCAACGACGACGATCTCTTCAGCGATCCCGACGAGGTATGTCCCTCACCAAATGAAATGACACATGCTTTGGTTGTTACTGAACGAAATCTGAAAAGGAAAGCAAAAATGATTAAGAAACATGACATCATGATTGACAACTTGAACCTAGAAGTTGTTAGGCTCAAATCCATTAATCCTGTTGATGATTGTGATTCTTGCTCTAGTTTGCATGATGAATTGACCAATCTGAAATCTGCCCATTCCTCTATTGCAAACCAACTAAAAGATGCTCTAGATGAACTAGAATCTCTCAAATCCAGTCTTAGTCAAGTTTGCATGGATGCTATTGCTCTAGATGCTATTCCTTCATCTTGCTCAAATTATACTTTGCTTGAATAGAAATTGGATAGTGCTTTGAAGGAATTGCTGAAATTTGATTCCAGTCACACTTGCTCTCATTGTGAGGATAGTAAGATTAAAATGAAAGAAATGACTGAAATGGTTCTTCATTCTAAGACTACTTCATGTGAAAATTGTTATAAACTCACAGTTGAGAATGATGCTTTGAATAAGACTCTAGAGGAGAAATCTAAAATTAAACAATCCATGTCCATGACTGCTTCCAAGAATGTTGTTGATTCTGCTTCTTGTGCTTTTTGTACTGAAATTGGGATAAATTTAGATGAGATACAAGAAACGTTTAGAGTCAAATTCAAAGAGCAAGTGAGTAGGATTAAGAATGCTTCTTGTGTGTCCTGTGAGGCTTTAAAGGTTGAGGTAGCTCTTTTTAAAGAAAAGCTTACTAGGACAATCAAGTCAAATAGGTGTGTCACCTATAAGGACCTAGCCAAAGAAAATGATTACCTCAAAAAGACTCTTGAGATATTTTCTAGTGGGAAGAAGAACCTTAACATGATCCTTGATCAATCTAAGGTGAGTGTGAAAAATAGTGGCCTAGGATTTAATTCTTTAGAGAATTCTAAGAATCACCCACCTAAGTTTGTGAGAGCTGTTAAGAGTGGTTTGTTTGAGGTAGAACCCCCTGAGCCATCTAAGATAGTCTTTAGATCTGCAGTTTTGCCCAAACCCCTTCTAGCAAGACAGATGCCTCTAAGTCAGCAGATCAGACCTCTCAAAAGGTCAAGTATCATTGCATCTTCTGCAAGAAGGATGGCCACATAGTCGAGTTCTGCTTCCGTAGAGCTAAGAGTGAGAGGAAGGAGAGAGTGCGTGCTTTGAGGTCCATTAGAGGAGTTCCTTCACCTTCTACTGTCTCTAGAGCCAGGCAGCCTGTCTTTCCTACTAGACATATGTCTAGGTATGTAGATGACTTCTTTGACTCTTTGGGAGCTCTAGGCAGCATTTTGGGTTAGGATATCGTGATGAGAGACCACGGGTAGCATCTAGATAGGGGGAGTACCGACCTTTTGGTAGGTCGATTCGGAGAGGTCTAGGCGGTTCTCGTGTGCATTCTTATGATTATCCCTCTAACTATTTTATTGCTGCTTCTACTGTTGTTCCTAAGCATCGTGTGACTCAACACTGGATTCCCAAGTCTTTTATCACTAACTTGATCTTGAGGCACAGATGTTCCTCGCTTATGCCCTGTGAGGTCCGTCGTGCGAGGAAGGAGGACATTTGGCTTGTTGACTCTGGGTGTTCTCGACACATGACTGGAGATTCTAGATGGTTCTCCTCCCTCACACGTGCATCCGGCAACGAGTTGATCACGTTTGGGATGCTTCTACTGGGACCGTGACAGCCAAGAGTACAGTGCGCGTCAACAACAACTTCAAGCTTATGGACGTCACTTTGGTAAGTAAGTTGAGGTATAATTTGCTCTCTGTTTTTCAGCCTTTTTTTTACTGTAAACAGGAGGGAAACATCCCTACTGTATATATATTAAAACCAAAAAAACAGGAGAAAGATTACAAGGAGGGAGAAGAAAAAGAAATATACAACACAAAAAAAACCCTAACCAAAATCTCTCAACCAAGAAATAAAAGCATTCTGTAGGGACGATTTGACCCGATGGATAACCATGGCAAACGCATCTCTAAACTCCCTTCTCCAGGCAACCAAAGACACAGCCTCGTTCCTGAAAATAACCTTATTCCTAATACTCCAAATCGACCAACACGTCAATATAACTAATTCCCAGAAACAAAACAGTCTTGAAGAAGTCTTGCCACTTTGAATTAGCTCCACGACTGAGAGCGACAAGTCCCAGGAGATCCCAATAAAACGCTAGCACCATTGACCGAAGGTACACTCAAAGAAAAGATGTTTCAAGGATTCAATTTGATGCCTAGAGCAAAGAACACAATCATAGCTATCAAGAGGAAAACTCTTGCGCAAAAGAAGAGCTCTTGTATTGAATCGGTCTTTTAGCGTGACGGAAAAAGAACACATGCTTACTCATGCAACAAGATTTCCACAACCACACAAAAGGATGCTGAACATCAACTTGACCCAGTAGCTGAATATAAGCAAGATGAGGCGAATAAACAGTCGAACCTCAAATATAAGACCATTCATCCGGATGCCCCTGAAGAGGCAAGAAAGAGGACATGTTTTCACTTAGATCCTGAAATTCCAACGAAGCTGTCTGTGAGAGTGGGAGATGGAAGTGTGAGAGTAGGTCTGATCTTTCCAGAAAATGAGCTACAGAGATGTGTTGCTGTTTCACAAAAGAGAAAAGGTGAATCCAATTCAAAAGAGGAAAACCAAAGTTCCACATATCCTTCCAAAATCTGCAAGAATGTCCCTCAAAAACCGAACAGTAGGAGAATCCTTTGAAATCTTCTAACATAGCAATCAGATCCTTCCACCAAAAAGAGCCACACCTCCTGTTGTCCCTGAAAGCTGACTGGACCTGATATAAAGCATTCCAGGTTAGCTGAACCCAGGGAAGATCAGCCTTATTGAGGAATTTATGTAAGTGTTTCAAAAGCATGGCTTTATTCTGCAACCTTAAATTAATAACTCCCAGTCCACCCTGAAGTTTAGGTCGACAAACATTCTTTCAAACCACTAAATATCCACCTTTTTGTTAATATCCGACCCATGCCACAAAGCATGCATACGAAACCGATCGATAAGCTTAATCACCTTAGCCGGCAGCTTCAGAGAAGCCATGTGATAGATAGCTTGAGAAGAGAAAACAGAATTAACCAACACTAGCCGTCCCCCATACGAAAGGAAAGCAGATAATCCTGAAAGCCGACGACTGATTCTATCCAACAAAGGCATGAAGTGTTCAAATTTGGGTTTGGAATGACCCAAAGGCAAGCCTAAGTAAGTAAAAGGCCACGACCCGATCTGACACCCAAACGTATGAGCCAAGTGAACCATTCTAGATTCCTCAACATTGATTGGAATTAACGAAGATTTGTGAAAGTTAACCTTTAAACCAGTTGAATCAGCAAAGGACCCGAGGAGCCCCTTGAGACAAAAAAAAGCTAATAAGGATCTGTCGGCAAAAAGAGGAGGGTATCATCTGCATATTGAACAATGGAAAAGTCATGCTCAAAATCTGCGTCCAAAGGAGATGAAAACAATCCCTTCGAAGCTGCTTCATTGATGATCGACTGTAGCAAATCAGCAGCCATTACAAACAGGAGAGGGGAGAGCGGGTCCCCCTGACGAACCCCACGACGACAATGGAAAACCTTTCCTGGTACCCCATTTAAAAGAACCGCCGAAGTTCCCGAGCACAGGATTTGCCTAATCCAAGATTGCCACTTCTCACTAAAGCCCTTATGTTTGAACATTGCAAGAATGACATGATGCTCCACTTTATCAAATGCCTTCTCAAAATCCAACTTAACAATAACAATCTCTCTCTTAGAATGATGACAGAGATGGAGATACTGAAAAGCCCAAGCAATACAATCTTGAATAGTTCTCCCCTTAATAAAACCATATTGGTTCTTATGAATAATCTTCAGAATAACCGACTGAAGTCTGTTTGCTACCAGCTTAGTAAGGAGCTTCAACGAACTGTTTAGGAGAGAAATCAGCCGAAAATCATTCACTGTTTCTGGATTGGTCTTTTTGGGTATCAAAGTAATGAAAGAGGAGTTAATACTTTGAATATCCAACTTATTCTCACAAAAGTCCTAGCACAGCCTATAAAAGTCTTTAGCAACAATAGGCCAGCATTTTTTCATAAAAGTCCATTGAAGCCATCTGGACCTGGAGCGTGATCAGAGTCTAGACTTTTAACTACCAGATCAATTTCCTCGATGGAGAACAGGCTATCCAGGTTAACCAAGATGTCTGGATCCACAGAAGAAACCAGAGAATTCAGGTTAAAATGCATCACACAAGCCTCTGAAATCCCCAACCTGTCTTTAAACGACCGCCAAAGTAACGACGCCTTTTGGTCATGCTCCAACTCACAAGAACCATCCTTCTCGAAGAGGAGGGCTATAAAGTTTCTTCGAAAAGCTGATGAAGCAAGGGACTGAAAAAACTTAGAATTTTGATCTCCAAATTTTGCCCAACGAATAGAAGCACGTTGTTTCCAGTAGATGCGCTTTGCTTCTAAAAGCTTCAGCAAGTGACTCTTTAAAATTTTCCGAAAATTTCGTTCCACCAGACATAAAGATCTCTGTTCTTCCAACCCATCAATCAAAGCTAAAACCCAACTTGAATTGCTGATAAGTTGAGAAAGATTTGAGAGATTTTTACTCCAAAGTTTCAATCCTCGCTTCAGACCTTTAAGCTTGGAAGAAAACAAAAGCGCTGAATTCTGCGACCAAGCTGGTAGAGACCAGAGAGAGGAAACTGTGGGAATAAAGCTAGGAAAACCAACCCAGAAGTTTTCAAAACAAAAAATCGACGCTCTCGGAATGCTAGAAGAAATCTGCACCGAATAAGGGATGTGATCTGAAGTGAGCCGAGCCAGAGGAATTGCTAGCAAATTCGGGAAAACCAGAGACCAAGAAGCCGAGGAAAAGACCCAATCCAATTTTTGTAGCAGAGCTTCATCCTGCATATTGCTCCACGTGAAATTTCTACCCTTAATAGGAATTTCAATCAAGCCCAACTGCTGAATAACATCATTAAAAAGCAGCATATCATTTAAGTTACCCCCTAGCTTGTTCCGATTGTTTGGACTGCGCATCAGGTTGAAGTCTCCTACCAGCAGCCACAGCTCCAACCGAAAAGAAACAAAATCTCGCAGACAGGAGAGAAATTCCACTTTCCTATCTGAGGTACAAGGCCCATAGATGTTGGTAAGGAACCAACTTTGCGCATTCAAGGAGGAAGTAAGCTTAACAGTTAGGGAAAAGCTATCTTGGTGAAACAAGGATCCATCAAAAAGAGATCCATTCCGAACTGTTAGAATGCCTCCAGAAGATCCAACAGCAGGGACAAAACAAAACTTGTTAAACCTCCTAGGAGCAAAATTACGCAAAAAGGAAGAGTCAAAATCCTCCTTCTTAGTTTCTTGAAAATAGAAAACTGTGCAAGCGCTATCCTCAATTTTGGTCCTGATATCACTCCACTTGCTAGGAGAGTTGATTCCTCTGACATTCCAAGATAGCACATTCCAGTTTCTATAATTCATGAAAGAGGAAATAAAAAGCAGACCAAGCTATCCACACCAGGTAGAATAGCAGAAACTCCCCTTCCCAGCTAAACATCCACACAAGCAGATACAAAAGATAGTAATATAAACCAGGCATAAGAGTAACAAGTCTTGAGCGAACAGGACTAGGGCCAAACCACAAAACCAAAAGCTGCCCATACATCCAGGCAAAGGCGCCAAACAATGGCCCTGGGAAACAAAAAGATAGATAATCCATAGAGAAAGAGCTATTCCTCATCTGACTCTAGCAGAGCCTCAACAGACACCTCACTAGGAGAAGTCTGGCAGAAGCCCACTCTAATGGACTGAGCAAGGCCCACAGACAGAAAGGGAGGGGCTAAATTGCACTTGGACCGACAATGACCTTCAAAAAGTGGTTCCAAAAGATTAGCACTGGCCTTATCCTTGAAATCCATCTTCCCTGCATTAAGCCTGGCACTCCTCCACAGCAAACTAGTATCTTCTGGAACCCGACGCTTCCTGCGACACTTCTTGAGAGAGCCAGGCGGCGGCTTCGAGACTTCCACCACATCATCCTCCTCCAGCTCTAGAAGAGAACAAGTTACATTTGGGACTCTAGGACAAGTAATGACCGAGATAAAGAACTTCTTCTGACAGAGGTCATGCTCCACCTCCACAGCATGCCAACCACAGTCTACCACAGTAACTTGAGCAGGGTCCAGCGAATCCCACAACTCCCAGAGCATAGATAAACAATTCCAAAAGAGTTGGAATTCCCCAACCTGAGGATACCACAGAGGGAGCTCATGGACCTGATCTCCCTCTGCAAACTGAACGAGCTCCATCTCAGCCTCCGAAATTTCTCAGCTTCCAGACCCTTTCTCAGCTTCTTGATGAGGGTCTAGAAGTGAGGTTCAAGAGTGGTGAGTGTAGAGTACTAGACTCCTCGGGTGAGCGTGTCTTTGGGATCTCTAGGTTTCAGAAGATCTTTTATGCTGATTTCAGTATCTCTTCTTCTTCCAGCCCTAGGTGTCTTGTGGCTTCAGACTCTTATGATCTAGTGTTGTGGCACCGTAGGCTTGGACATATAGGGTTCGACCATTTGACCAGAATCAGTAGCAAAGACTTGATTAGAGGTTTGCCTAAGCTTAAGATTGTTAGAGACCTAGTGTGCACACCCTGTAGACATGGTAAGATGGTTTCTGCTTCTCATCCACCTCTTACTCTAGTGATGACTGATGGACCTGGTCAGCTCTTGCACTTAGACACGATTGGCCCCTCTAGAGTTCAGTCTGCAGGAGGGAAGTGATATGTGCTTGTGATTGTGGATGACTTCTCCAGGTATTCATGGGTATATTTTCTGGTTTCTAAGGATGAGGCTTTTGGCTGTTTTAGAGAGTTGGCCCTTAGACTAGCTGTTGACCTTCCTAGAGCTTTGAGGACCATTAGAAGTGACAATGGCATAGAATTCAAGAACTTTTTCTTTGCCACTTTCTGCACTGAGAGAGGACTTAAACACCAGTTTCTTCACCTAGAGTTCCCTAGCAGAATAGGGTTGTAGAGAGGAAGAACAGAACTCTTGTAGAGCTGGCTAGGACCATGCTAGATGAGCATAGCACACCTAGGAGGTTTTGGGCTGAGACGATTTCTACTGCTTGTTATGTGTCCAACAGGGTGTTCTTGAGATCTGTCATAGGAAAGACTTCTTTTGAGCTTAGATTTGGTCATAGGCTTAAAGTCTCTCATTTCAAGATTTTTGGTTGCAAGTGTTTCATTCTTAAACATGGCAACTTGGACAAATTTGAATCAAGATGTTATGATGGTATTTTTCTTGGATATCCTACTCATTCTCGTAGCTATCGTGTATTTATTTTGGATACTAACAAAATCGTTGAGACTTGTGAAGTCACTTTTGATGAGACTAGTTCTGGTACTAGACCCGATGCTACAGGTACACATGTTCCTGATATTCGAGAAAGCATCTTCGTCGACGATGACTCTGACATAGAGGATGAAGGTCCAATCCATCCTCTAGTCATTTCTGAGAAGGTTAGAGAGCCTGGTTCTACTTCTCCAGCTTCAAGAGAGCAGCCTCTTCCCACCTTCACTAGCGATTCGAGTGGCTCTACTCCTACCTCCACAGCCAATGAGGTAGAGGCCATATCTGCACCAGAACCTCCTCTTCATATTCAGCGACAACACCCAACTGAGCAGATGATTGGAGATCTCCATGAGCGAGTTACTCGCTCCAGGTTTATCTCTCCAGATTCTCATATGCATTCTGCTTTTGTTGCGTCTTTTGAACCCCGAGATGTCACCCATGCTTTATCTGATTCCTCTTGGGTCAATGCCATGCATGAAGAGCTTAAATTTTTTTGATAAAAACAAAGTATGGACCTTAATTGAACCTCCACCTAATCATAATGTAATTGGAACAAAATGGATTTTGAAAAATAAGCAAAGTGAGGATGGGTTGGTAGTTCGCAACAAAGCTAGGCTTGTAGCTCAAGGATATTCCCAGGTAGAAGGCTTAGACGTTAAAGAGACCTTTGCTCCTGTAACTAGATTAGAAGTCATTCGCATATTGCTAACTTTCGCGACATCTAAAGGCTTTAAGCTTTTTCAAATGGATGTCAAGAGTGCTTTCCTTAACTGTTTCATAGAAGAAGAGGTCTATGTCAAGCAACCTCCTGGTTTTGAAAATCCCAAATTCCCAAACCATGTGTTTAAGCTCTCCAAAGCCTTGTATGGATTGAAGTAAGCCCCTAGAGCTTGGTACGATAGGCTTAAGAGTTTCTTGCTTAAAAATGAGTTCAAAATGGGAATGGTAGATAAAATCTTGTTCACTCTCAGGCATAGCAGTGACTTTTTATTGGTTCAAATTTATCTTGATGATATCATATTCGGTGGTTCTTCTCATGCTTTGGTGTCTAGATTTTCAGATTGTATGAGCAGGGAATTCGAGATGAGCATGATGGGCGAACTGACTTTCTTCCTTGGTCTTCAAGTCAAACAAGCTGAAAGAAGGTACCTTCATTCATCAAAGCAAGTACACAAAGGACCTTCTCTGGTAACCGACATGGGAAGCGACAAGCCGATGTCTACTCCCATTGCCACTTCTACCGTCTTTGAATTCGATGAGGATGGAGAGCCCGTGGACCGAAGAGTACCGCAAAGCATGATTGGCTCCTCCTCTACCTCACGGCATCGAGTAGGACATACTGATTTGTTGTGTGTGCATGCGCTCGATTTCAGACTTCCCTTCGTACCTCACATCATCAAGCAGTGCGTGGCATCTTCAGGTACCTCCAGGACACTCTTGACTTTGGACTCTGGTTTTCTTCTGATTCTGCTCTCTCCATTCGGGCTTTTTCTGATGCTGATTTTGCGGGGTGTAGAGTGGATAGGAAGAGTACTTCTGGCACTTGTTATTTCTTAGGCACATCTCTTATCTCTTGGTCATCTAGGAAGTAGTTTTCTATTGCACAGTCCACCGCCGAGGCTGAGTATGTAGCTGCAACTAGTAGTTACTCTCAGGTTCTCTGGATCTTGTCTACTCTACGGGACTATGGGTTGTCTTTGGGTAGTGTTCCTCTCTTCTGTGATAACACTAGTACCATAAACATTGCCAAAAACCCAGTGCAACACTCTAGGACCAAGCACATTAACATTTGGTATCATTTCCTTAGAGACCATGTAGAGAAGGGTGATGTTGTGCTTCACTTTGTAGAGTCCGAACAGCAGGTTGCGGATATTTTCACTAAGCCTCTTGATTCTTCTCGTTTTGCTTCTTTGCGGGGAGAGTTGGGGGGTTATTAGTCCTCTTGGCCTATTTTGAGGGGGGAGTTTTCTCTTTTGTATTCTATCATATTGCATTTTATAATCAACAACTTGCATTATGATATAAATTCTTGGAGCTTTGATTATTATCCTTGTATGACTTGATTTCATACTTTATACCTTGCCATATCTTGTGCTAGTTTGCTAAATTTCTTTTATGGCTTTTCATGTGTAGCTTAACTTTTGCCATGCCAGCTCTATTATCTGTGAGAAAATTGAATTGAAACATGACTTGTTGGATCTTGTGATTAGTTTTGCTATAGTAATCTTCTTATGATCCTTGCCATGTCAAATAGGCTAAATTGAGTCTTCAACCTAATTTGAGATCTGAATTGAGCTATGCTAGTTCCTAAGTCAAGCAAATAAAAAAAATAAGCTTTTCTGTGCAAAAAAACTGATCTCACCAATTCTTTCTCATGAGACGATTTGCCATTGCATTAGGTATGAACTCAGGGGGAGTTTTGGATGACCTAGACCACTCTCTTAAGCTTATTGATTGGGATGGTCGCGGCAAGGCTTGAGATCTAGCACAATGTTAAGAAAATAAATTGTCAAAATTTGTTGAACCTTAGAAGGCAGTTGTGGATGGCTCCTGGTCCAAGACTTGCCTTGCTAAGATAAAACTAAAATAAATCTTTGCAAATGCTCAATGTGCTGAATTCTAAGTGCTTGAACAAATTGATTCATTTTTGAACTCGTAGCCTCTAAATTGACTCGGTTCTAGCTTCTGGGCTCCATTTTGCTTTTAGACATGGCTTGACTCACTTTTGGATACCTTTAGCTAAACTATGATCTTGAGCACCTTGTTATGCTAAACTTTCATTTAATCTCATATTAGTGCTCATTTGGCTCTAGCTTTACTATATATGCTTTGCCATGATGAAACATAGCTACTTCGCATAATATGGCTTGGTGTAATACTTGTACAGTCTTCTTTGATAATCTTCATGGCTCCTTTTGCTAAAACTAAAAAAATTGCATGAATTCTATTTCAGTCATGCTCTATCTTCTTCCATGCACCTTGATGAATTTATTGTCAAAGGGGGAGAAAGATTAGTAAAAATGTTGTGTTTTAGAGCTTTTTGGTCAAACAGGGAGAAAATAACATTTTCAAGAAAAATGATGATCTTAGTGAGGGGGAGCATCTCATTTGCATTTTTGTGATATTTTTTGCTTTTTCTGACTTGATTTGCAAATCTTGGATCCTCACCATGATCAAGGTCAAATTGAACAATTGTTCTTTCTTATGGACCTTAAGTGAGATTTTCAACTCGTTTCTGGAATTTGAAGCGTTCTCGACGTCTTCTACCTTATCTCACTAGCTGAAACCATTCTGAAGCCAACTTGGTCATTTCCTTTGCTTTCTCTTATCTTGAGACCAAGTAGTGTCTTTGTGCGAAAAACTGATTTCTTTTACTTTCAAACCTCAAAACTTACATTTTTTTTGGAAAATTGCCAATGTGTTCATCAAGGGGGAGATTGTGGATATCATGGGGATATGCTCATGATCTTAGGTGATGATACAATTGGCAATTTGTTTAATGGTTTGTTGAATCTCCTGTTTTTTAGCAAAGTTCAGCAAAGTGTCAAGTTTTTTGGTAGTACCGGCTTTGTATTGCGGTATTACCGTAGTGCGGTATGACCGCTTGTGTACAGCGGTATTACCGTTGAGCGGTATGACCGCAAGTCGAATGGCGGTAATACTGCATGGCGGTTATACCGAAGGTTTGCGATATGGTTTTTCCAGAGAGGATGTTTTTGAGGAGATTTGGGTTTCTCCGAAGTGCGGTATGACCACAGTTATTTGAGCGGTATGACCACAATGCGGTAATACCAGGGTTTACACGGCGGTAATACCGTTTCTGAGCTGTCTGTCGATTCTCTTGGATATTTTGATTTGGGTTAGGTCAAGTTCGTGTTTATCTTTGCATAGATGTTGCTTATTGCATGTTTTGGCTAACGTGGGTCAAGTTGTGAAGAAGTTGTTCTTGGAAACGATTTCTTGGTCTATTGCTGTGCAGGTTGCTTGGAAGTCAACAACGGTCAACGGCGAGGATGATCGGGACTAAGCTTGGAGAGCTGAGGTCCAGAACGATCAATGATGCCAGGTGAGGTCAGGAGACTCAAGCGTGGCGCAGAATGGACAAGGGTGATCGAACGGGCAGTTCGATGTGACTGGTTGGATCAAGCGGCGCGGGGTCGGTGCAAGTGCCTTGGTGGTTTCGGCGGGAGCTGGATGGGAGAGACTTGCCGATATGATGAGAGCCGTCGATCAGCCTACACGTGGCGAAGCAGACAATTGCTTCACCATTATTGGACTCGGTCTATGGAGAAGGATCAAGAAGGGGTATTTTGGTAATTTCACCAAATACCGCATTGGTGACCTTGGGCAAAACCGCGGCGCAAGACGACGCAAGGAGAAACGGTTTAGGTCAAGGAAAGATGAAGACGACGCTTTGAGATGCGTGCGTGTGATAAACCCGTTTGTGTGTGGGCTTAACGGGTGCCCGGTTAGGAATATTTCCTAGATTCTAGCCTCTAGTATAAATAGAAGGGGGTGTTGTCCAGCAGCCCCCAAGTACTTCATTGAGAGAAACCCTAGTTGGTTTTAGGGTTTTAGAGAGGAAGAGGAGAGTTAGGGTTCTAGGGATTGATTGATTGTGTGCTCATGTATTGAGTTGTGTCCTCCAAGATGGAGTGGCTGTAAACATCAATCTCAAATCTCAAATTAATCCAAGCAGCTCGATCCAATTGGGTAATATGGCATTGCAGTAGCCGAAAGTAGTTCTATCGGAGAAGATGTTGTTGAAGTAGAGGATGCAATGCAGCGGGTCGAAGCAGTGGTTGCATCATTAGGTTTGATGTCCTCATCATCCTCCCTTTCTTGAATTTGAGTCGTCCTCGACTCAATCGTTGTCTCCAAATCATCACTTTCCTACAAAAGGTTAGTAGCAAGAGGAGACAAAGAAACATGCATATCTTCTAAAGGACACAAGGATTCTTTGCAAACCATAGTAGAGCATTCAGATTGATGTTGTTCCAAGTCAATGCAATCAGATTTTGTAGCTAACATAACAGGTGCTTTCAATTTAATTTCACTTGGAGTTATAATCTTATGATCATCTTTTGTGTTCTCCGTACTTGTTCTCTCAGTTCTTTCTAATTCATCCTTTAATATGGCAGCAGGAGACATTGGAAGCAAAGTGATTTTATTTTCTTTATATGTGAAAGTATAATGATTAGATCTACCATGATGTTCAGTATATCTATCATATTGCCAAGGTCTACCTAATAATAATGAGCATGCTTGCATAGGTACGACATTGCAATCAACATAATCATGATATGATCCAATAGAAAAATGTACGCGCACAAGTTTAGTCACCTTCAACTTACCACAAGAATTTAGCCATTGAACGTAGTAAGGATGAGGGTGTTGAGTTGTGGTCAAGCCAAACTTCTCGACCATGTCTGTGCTAGCAAGGTTGTTGCAACTTCCGCCATCGATGATGACTTTGCATGAACGTTCCTTGATGACGAACTTTGAATGAAACAAAGTGTGGCATTGATTTTGTTTAGCAAGCTCCATTTGAGCACTTAGCACACGCTAGACAACTAGGCTTTGGTACATATCAGATGCCTCATGTCTTATATGTTCTTCCTCAGTTTCTTCACCTACATTGTTAGTTGCAACCAAAACATATTCTTCCTCAATGTCACTAGCTGAAGTATACTCACTGACTTGGACAATCACGCATCAAGTGCCCAAATCCTTTGCAACGGTGACATTGGACATCTCTGGATTGCCCTGTAGAAGCAACGGAAGAAGCACTTTTTGTGGGAATTTGTAGCTTTGCTAATTTGTTTGCCTCAGGGACATGTGCCGGAGTGGAAGGAGCAGTAGGGGGAGCATGGCTTGAGGAGGGTGCATCACGACCAGGAGTGGAGGAAGGTGCCATGTGTTGTTGCTGCATTGGTCGACCTGCAAAAGATCCTCCAATATTACCCCTAGAGCGAGATTATCAACCCTGCACTTCTCTTTCAGCTTTGCAAGCAAGATGGAATAAACGGGTGATAGAATTATATTCTTTATAATCTAAATGTCCTGAATTTCACAGTTTAAACCTCCAAAAAATCTAGCCATCTTAGCATCTTCAGTTTCTTCTAAACCACAATGCAACAAACCAGTTTGCAATTCTTGATAATAATCCTCTACAGAACTACTACATTGTCTTAAGCGTTGCAATTTATTAAGCAAATCACGAGAATAATATGACGGCACAAATCTAGCTCGCATAGCTCTCTTCATAGCATCCCAAGTTCTAGGTATGTTTCGTTCATTACGGCACAATTCATCCCACCAAATAGAAGCAAAATCTATGAACTCACTAGTAGTAGCCCTAACCCTTTTATTGTCAGGAAATTCATGGCATGCAAATTTTTGGTCTATGACTAACTCCATGTGAGATAAGCATCAGGATCGTATTTACCAACAAAAAAAGGCATAGTGAATTTAATTTTACCAAGTGAATCATTACGGTCACATACCTCACGTGGTGGATCTCTTCTCATACCTTGTCGATTGAAGCGTCGTTGCCGGTGATCACGATCATTGATAGGATTGAAACCACCATCGGACTCAGTATCAGCAACATATGGGTTCGCTTCATCTTCTACCTCATCGGGCCATGAGTTAGCAACGGATGGGTTACGGCGCGGTTTTGCAACGCCGACAGCAGCGCGGGCGGCAATAGGAGATGGAGCTCTCTCTAGCTGCTCCACACGTGTAACCATCGCAGCAAGATCGTTATTGGTGCGATCTAGAACCCCCTCAATATGCTCCGAATGTTGATTTAGCAAGCGTGAAAAGTGTTGCATGATGTCTTTCATACAAGGCGTGAGAGGTGCATCTTTCTCAATATTGGGCCTGCTATTCTCACCTTGTGACCATGAACCTATCATTGTTAGTATCAAAGCAAATAACAAATCACAGTGTATCTGTCCCTATGAACTACTAGGTTCTGGAGTTTCACAAGTCACTCACACTCAAGCTTATACCTCGTTCTTACAAGTTCTTACAATACAACAAGGAAGTGGTACAACCAGTGGCCGGTTCGTGATACTCTCACTTGCGATTAGCCCAACGATGGCTAGAACCGGCTAGAACCGGCTGTGATACATAATTATCACAGATAGTTCTTAATAAGAACCATATGTGATTATTGCAGATGTCACAGACGTTTTTTTTAAATATAACCATATGTGATTATTCACATATGGTTCTTAACAAGAACCGTTTGTAATAATTTTGTATCACGGACGGTTTGTGGTTGGAAGTGTCTATGATATGTTCAATGCCGCTTCGGCTCCCGTGCGATGTGTCTCACATGCCGACGTTACAATGCTTCCATATCTAACAGTAATTAAGTGAGTTCTTGCTGTCCTATAGAAGAGCAAGAACACGAATCGTCGCTCGCCATGGTGAGCACGCGGAGCATGACGACAAAGACCAAGGCGAGGAGGTCAGCGATCGCCGTTGCTCTTCCTCATGATGTCGTCATCAACATTGTCGGCCTCGTGGTCGCGAGCTCTCCTCAGCCCATGGCTGACCTCTGCAGCCTACGAGCCATGTACGTATTTTTTAGAGAAACATGTCACTAATGATCTAACTATAGCTAGCAACAACGCCCTTAATTTGGCCTTTTAACTTTCTCTTATAGAGTAATTTGTGTATTAAGATTATTCTGGCGTCTTGAATTGTGTACATATATTGGAGTTGCAAGGCCATGTACAAGGCGTCCAAGGAGGGTGTCGTGGGCAGGCGTGTGGCACTGGAGCGGGAGAAGGTGATGAAGTGGCTGGACAACGAGCGCTACCTCACCATCGTCAACCACCTGGCCGGTGCCGGCAACCCACAGGTCTGCTTCATCATCGGCCTCATGCTCGTTTTCACACACCAGGACTTGTAGCGCAACCTCGTGTGCCTCGACCGGGCAAATAAAGTAGTTTTAGCAAATATTCAGAATTAATTCTAGCATAATTAATAATAATTAAAGCATACAATTGACAAAAATAACATACAAACATGTAATTTATGTATGTCAATTAAACAGGAAAATATGCTTGAAAGATAGGACATGGAAACATACAAAATCAGCATATTGCTCAGATTTAGAATGTTTTAAGTTTGCTCTCAGATGTAAAGTTGCGCAAGATACAATCTTGGCCTTTCTCGATACTTTTGTTAAGATTCTTCACTAATTAAAAATGATAACAATGGATTAGACTATGAGCTCGGAACTTAATGCTCTACTGGTTATGTCAAGAATTATCTCAAATAGCAAAGTTTCTTTCAGTCAACATAAGGGTATACAATTAACAGTGCACAAGAATCACTTGCTTAAAACATAAACCAATCAGCAAATTGAGGATTAATCACTTGATAGAATAAACAGATCACTAATTTCAGCAACGTGAGCCACTCGGCTAACTGGAGAAAGCCAATTGACTAACAGAGGAACAACGTGATCAGATCAATCACAGCCGAAAACTGAAAGCAACAGAGCCAAGTTATTAGATATAATCTGACAACAGTAAGCAATCCTAGCAGCTCAAGTCTAATTTGTTATCAATTTAATTTCACAATATGGCAAAAATCATGACTGAGATGGACGCACAGAAGTAGTAGGGATGAGTGGCATCGGCGAGCAACAGGGCGGTGTCAGGGAGCAGTAGGGACCGACGGATACGGGAAGAAGGGCGGCGTCGGTGTCGGGGAGAAGGCGCGGCGTCGGCGTCGGGGTCGGGGAAGGGGGAAGGGGCGGGCGGGTGAGGAGTTAAGGGCGTTGGGGAGGGAGATAGGCGAGTAAGGAGTACGGGCCAAAACCCTAGCGGGGTCCTACTAATAAAGGGATATCACAGACGGTTCCATAATAGAACCGTCAGTGATATGATATCATAGCACAGATAGTTCAATTTTAAAAATAGTCTATGATAATTATCACAGACGGACCGTCTATGATATACGCCATTAAATATCTGGTCGTCCCGACAGATCTGTCTGTAGTGAGATCTGTCTTTGATATGCGACTGCTTTGAAGAAGACAGCAAGTACGCCTAAGAAAGCAATCAAGCCTACCACAAACCATGATTTTTATTTTGGGGGGTTGTCCACGCAGCATGAGGAGGATGAGATAGCAGCCACGACCTACTTTATTGATCCTAACACACTAGAGAAGGTGCCCATCGGCGACATCAGGTGCCGGCCGCTGGAGAAGGTCCTGGTTGGCATGACCAGCCCCTGCAATTTCAAGAAGCATGGCTGCCAAAAGAGCGCCAGGTAATCATACACTCCAGTGTGTCAGGTTCGATGAAATGGGCCATGGCCGCTGTCTCATCCTCCTCAAGCTGTGTGGACAACTCCCTAAAGAAAATCATGCTTCGTGGTGGGCTTGGTTGCTTTCTTAGGCATACTCACCGTCTTTTTCAACGTGCCATATCACAGATGGTTCTTATTAATAACCATCTGTGATATTCGGTCTTCAAGTGCAATTTTAGAACAGTCTGTTATTATCACAGACGGTTTTAAACACAAACGGTCTCTGATTCTCTGATTATCACAGACGGGTATATCCTAGAACAGTCTGTGAATTATCACAGATGGTTGTTACTAAAAAAATCTGTGATATCCGACCATATCACAGACAGTTTTATATTAGAACCGTTTGTGATACATATCACAGACGGTTTGTTCCACTAAACCGCATGTGATTGTTCTATCTATAGCTAAAAAATATTTAGTAAACATGTTTTCTCATCTGGTATTCGTGGCACAGCGGAGCGATTAGTTTTGTGAGACAGCGCATTTCACGTGCCTTGCCCGATTCTACTCGGTGGCTTTGATCTTGTTTGCCGAAAGGCTAATGTGCTGAAATTGTGATTCCTTCTAACTGTTAAACAAATGATCCTCTGTTGGCTGAAAGTATAATCGATATTTATAAGATAATTCTTGACATATTAGTAAAGCATTAGTTTGAGCTCAAAGTCTGATTTGCAGATGTCATATTTAATTATTGAAGAATATTGACAAAAATGGCGAGGAATTATATCTAAATATTTTCTAAAACTATGCTAAAACCGCTAATTTTACGACAATATGCTTTTACTATGATTATTACTGCTGAAATAGTATCTGAATATTTGCTAAAACCGCTAATTTTTACGACAAGTAATTCAACACCTGTGCAAAGAACTTGGCGTACTCATGCATAATCCTACAGTCGTCACTGCAGAAGACGACATAGTCGCCCCACCCTTCCGTCACACTGCAATTGGCGCTCGTGCACCCGTGGCCATCCTCCGACAGCACCAACACCCGGCCCTGCGGCCCGGCCATCTTCTTCCACATCGTCTCCAAGACCGCGTCCGCAGCGAGCCTCCGGCACCGCCTGCACTCCCAGTTGGTCCTCTTGGCCGTCTCACACCTGTCGCCGGTTGGCTCGCCCTCGACCTGGCTGATGTAGTGCTTCCCAACATCACACGCCTCGCCTGCCGTGTAAAGGAGGAGGCCGAGCACGTAGGCCGCGGCCTTGTGGCCGGCAACGGCCGCCTGGTCGAGGCACACGAGGTCACGTTGCATGTCCTAGTGTGCGAAAACGAGCATGAGGCCGATGATGAAGCAGGCCTGTGGGTTGCCGGCACCGGCCAGGTGGTTGACGACAGTGAGGTAGCTCTCGTTGTCCAGCCTCTTCATCACCTTCTCCCGTTCCAGCGCCACGCGCCTCCCCACGACACGCTCCTTGGACGCCTTGTACATGGCCTTGCAACTCCAATATACGTACACAATTCAAGACGTCAGAATAATCTTAATACATGAATTACTCCATAAGAGAAAGTTAAAAGGCCAAATTAAGGGCGTTGTTGCTAGCTATAGTCAGATCATTAGTGACATGTTTCTCTAAAAAATATGTATGTGGCTCGTAGGCTGCAGAGGTCAGCCATAGGCTGAGGAGAGCTCGCGGCCACGAGGCCGACAATGTTGACGACAATATCATGAGGCAGAGCGACGGCGATCGCCGACCTCCTCGCTTTGGTCTTTGTCGTCATGCTCCGCGTGCTCACCATGGCGCGCGACGGTTCGTGTTCTTGCTCTTCTATAGCACAGCAAGAACTCACTTAATTACTGCTAGATATGGAAGCATTGTAACATCGGCGTGCGAGACGAAGAGACGCATCGCGCGGGAGCCGAAGCGGCATTGAACATATCATAGACACTTCCAACCACAAATCGTCTGTGATACAAAATTATTACAAACGGTTCTTGTTAAGAACCATCTATGAATAATCACATATGGTTATATTTTAAAAAAAACCATCTGTGACATCTGCAATAATCACAGATGGTTCTTGTTAAGAACCGTCTGTGATAATTATGTATCACAGCCGGTTCTAGCCATCGTTGGGCTAATCACAGACGATGCTTATTAAAAACCGTTTGTGATAATTACAACACAGACGGTTCCACAGGAACCATCTATGATGAGGCGTCCAGTATAGCATGTTTTGTAGTAGTGTATCTAGATCTGTTGTTTTAGAATTCAGAGAGGAGGATGAGTGAATGAGTGGTTGACTAACCGGTGCGGGGGGAGGGAGAGGCCATCGACTGTTGGAAAGGAGGAGGCTGGCGTCGGTGTTGGCTCTCGGCTGTTAGGGAGGAGATGGTTTCGGATGTTGGGTGGAGGAGGGCCAGGAGGCCGGTGTAGGCTGTTGGGGAGGAGGAGGCCGACGCCGGTTGTTGGGGAGGAGGAGGACTGGAGGAGGTTGGCGTTGGCTCTCGGCTATTGGGGAGGAGATGGCATTGGATTTTGGGAGGAGGAGGGCCAGGAGGCCGGCGTCGGCTGTTTGGGAGGATCGGACAAAGCCGACGTCGCCGCATCGGCTGTTGGGGAGTAGCACCGCTGCCGATCGAAGAGGGACTAAGGGAGGAACTGCGTGCACCTATGCGGGAAGGGCCAAATGAAGGGGGATGTGGGATGGGGATTGGGGGCGGCGGCTGGGATGGGGAAGGGGGATGTGGGATGCTAGGGTTAGACGGTTAGTGTGGTAGTGCCTCAATGGGTGTGGGTTAGAGTTTGGTATATATATGATATGCAATGGCCCACATATCATAGGGGTTTTTGAGGCCCCATGCGGGTAACGGGGATGGGGAGTAGGAGAATGGCCCTAAGCCCACTTCCCCCGATGGGAAATAGGATTTCCATATTAGCACTTCGTGGAGGAAGAAATAGCCCTAACCCTGGCCCCTAATGGGTGAATTCCCCGGCGGGGAACGGGGAATGGGGCCCATTGCCATCCCTACTCTCAATGCACTGAAATCATCTGTATCTAATTTATGTCAGTTAGGATCATAACTGATATGGAGGTGGGACTAAAGAAGAGAGTTAGGAAAATTGTATCTCATGCAAGGCACAATTCTTTCATATGGACAAGTTTAGGTTTTCACCCGGTTTTGTGTTGTCTCGCCCTCAATCAAAAAATTCATGTAACCTTAGCTATGATCGTCTCGATCTTCGATTAGAATATTGTTGATCTTGTTGAGCTATGTCTGAAACCTCAAGTGATTTAGATATCTAGATCAAAAGTTAGGGTGTTTGTGGATCCTTCGTCGTGTTGTTTCAGTTGGGGGAGCGGTCAGATCGACCTCCAAGAGCAGTTAGACCGGTCGTGCGGTCATATCGCCGGATGCTTGCCGATCAGACCGATCGAGGGGCGTTGAAGTCTGATTTTCTTGGTTTCAGCTGAAATCTTTTGCTGTGATTTTGCGACATTAGTCTCCATAGCTTTGCATAGCTATTAAAGTGAAAAGGGAATTGCAACGGTGTTACGGGGATTAGTGCCAAGATACCGAGGATTGGAGTGGTCGTATCTAACATGTGTTTATACGGAATGTACTAGACATGACTTTAGTTATGATGTACCGTGAGTGCCCTTAAGGTGATTGTATTTAGAGTAAAATATGACTAAAATGATATGTAATGTAACAAAGTGATGGAGATGGAAAAACCCGGAGTATCTGGTGGTCAATAAGATCTCCTAGTATTCATGGAAAAAGATATTGGAAGTAAACAAAAAAAAGGAGGAAGAATGTTTCTTTCGAGGAAAACGACTACTATTTCAGCTTTATTTGAAAGTTCATGATACTTTGAAACAGCGTACTAGGAGAGAAGTATATACTTCAGATGCTACTAGGAGAATCAATACACTAGTGGCAAACAGAGGGAAGCAGATGGAATACGTACGTATAGAACACAATAGGAACGTACGTTACGTACGTAGCGCGTTTCGCCAAGGAAGAGGGGGTAGTAGATAGGGTAATAATGCTGTGAGTACGTGGATATAAGCATTCTGTCAGTATGCTAGTCTCAAGTTTCTAGTTGCCTTATAACTAGAAGATTGTTACAGCTACGGCACGTGTGCAATTCCTCCGTTCCAATCCAAAAAGGGTCTTATTCTTGATTTTGCACACATCTAGCATGCAATCTTTCCTTTTTACTTTTTTTCCCTGTTTGTTGTCAACTGCAGGTTTGGATTGGGCTGCCGGTAGGAACTATTGCAGCCATTCTTGATCTGAGCAAGATCAAAACCAGGTAAACTATGAAAGAAAATCTTACAGACGTGGATATAATAAAACATAATAGAGTGCATTACCATTGTTAATTCCCATGTACAGACTTAACAAGGGATTGCATTGTTAATCACGTACGCATGCATGCATGCTGACTCGGCGATTGACTCACGCGTCCACGAAGACGTCGAGCTCGATTAGGTCGGATCGGACGGTCTTCCACAGCAAGTACCCACGCGCCATCCGGAACTGCCCCGCGCCGCCGACCACCGAGAGCTCCCGCACTGGCGTGCCAGTGTTGTCACGCCCCACCACTGTCACCGAGCTGCCAGCGTATGGCCCAGACGTGAGCACCACGTTCATGGTCATCAGTAGCTCCAGGTTCGCCACCGACGCAGATGTATCTGCCCTACGCGCCCCGGCGGCGATCGACGGCGTGGTCGGGCCTCCGTCGGCATGTAAATGCGACCACAAACGTGTTGCCGATGTAACTGCGCGGGCCATTGCAACCGTTGTCCGGGGATATTGCAACCGTTGTCCGAGGATGTTGCAACCGTTGTCCAAGGATGTTGCACGTGTTGCATCTGTATAAAAAAAATGTTGCATCTACAGAAAAAATGTTGTATACTGTTCACGACGTTGTTGCAATTTTTTCCAACGCATTTTTTTAGCTTGCGTTCCACTGCAGTAATCAGGATTTGTAGAGACGGACTTGTAGCATTGGATCTGCATGGTTGGTCAAGCGTCTCCCGTCGCTTCACACAAACTACATGCTCAGAGATTAGAGAGGTCTACTGTTCCGCTGCATGCACCCGGGCGTCCGATTCTAGTGCTCAAATCGGACGTCCGGATGCTTAGTATCACCCTAGTAGATACAGTACCTAAGCATATGTGATTTGTGGATGCGGTTACGTGTTGGGCACGCGCTTGGACTTTGGCGCGTGCGCGCACTACTACAAAAAGGCTAATACTGGACGCCTCATCACAGACGGTTGACCAAAACCGTCTGTATTACATGCAATCATAGACGGTTTTGGCTTAGAGACCGTTTGTGTTACTAGCTATGCTAAAAACCGTTTGTAAAGAGGTAATATCACAGATGGTTCATGTTGAAAACCGTCATGAACTATCCTGAGCAGTTACGAACAAGAATAAATCGTGATATTACTAAGTATCACGAGCGGTTTCAACAAACAACCGCTCGTGATACTTCACGATAGTTTTAATAATGAGCAAATGCGTGATATGAGACCATATCACGGATAGTTCCATTGTGGAACCGTCTGTGATAAGTATCATTGACGGTTCAATAATAGAACCGACTGTGATAAGTCTCTTTATTAGTAGGAGCCCGCTAGGGTTTGCGCTCTAACTCGTCACTCCCCAGCGGCGCCCTTACTCTCATCTGTTCCCCTCCCCACCCGAGTGACACCGTCGCCGACGCCGCCATGCATTCTTCCCATCACCGACGGTTGTGACACCACGGTTCACTGCACAAGACACCCGTACGATAAGAGTGTCTTTTGCAGTGTCACCATTGTGCCACAACTACGGTGATGCTGCGCGCCTTCCCCTCTTCCTCCTCCCCCCCGGCGTACACGATCCCGGCTACCTCTCCACCGGCGATGTCGAGGTAAGACAGATCTATCACCTATTGGTTTGTGCTGTTGGTATTCATGTGAACCGAGCTCCTCCTCCCTCGCCGCTAGCTCCCACACCTCCGGATCAAGTTCCCTCCTCCCTGTGCCGCCGGATCAAACTCCCAGTCCCCCCTCACTGCGCCATCAGCCCAGGCTCCTCCTCCCTACGCCGTAGCTCCAACTCCTCCTCCCTCTCGCCGCTAGCTCGTTGCGCTACGTCGGACCTCCATCGTGCCTCCAACCTCTCCGGCTCTCCCACTAACGCATAAGTCCCCTTCTTGTCTTCTTGATGTTGTCTGGTTGTTGGTTGATGCTGATGATGATGACCATTGGCCAGAGCCCAGATGCTAAATGTGTAATACATACATACATGATGAGAAGTGCATCATTGCAGAGAAGTGTAAATGTGTAATACATACATGTAGAGAGAAGTAGAAAAATCATAAATATAAATGAATGCAATGATCATGCAGATGCTTGTTGGCTAGTGGCACCTTGCTAGCTGTTGAACTGCTCAATGATGTTAATAGTCTTATGCTGAAATTGAATTGATAATTAGTTCATATCAATAATCCCCTTGCTCTGTGATGTAAACTGAGGGCTATTGGTGTATGTGCATTAATTCTGTGCATCTTGCTTAGTTCATGCTGTGGGTTCAGATTAACAAAAATGAATGGAGCAAAATGGTGGGTTTGGTTAATGCTCTCTGATGGGTACTGAGGGTAATTGATGCTGGTTCTTTGTGCTTGGTTAGCTTACATGGGATCGATGTGGTTCGAATGGGGCTTGGCTGCAATTAACTTTTCAGATTTGTGTCCAGTGCGAATCGTCCTACCATTCTATTCTCATCTCTTCTCTATAAAACCTCCAGCGGTGGTCGCTTGTGTCTTTAAATCGGCCCTTTCGATTGGGTCGTGAGGAGGATGAGACAGTTGCCACGGGCAATCTCATCGAGTCGCAAGTTCAAGAAGTATGGTACGCAAGGAAAGCCGTGGACATACAATTACGGATGTCGTCGATAGGTAATTGGACATGACATCAAGGAATGGTTGGTTGTCGATACATGAAGCCGGTGGGCATTGGCGATACATGAAGCGGTGGCTTCATGTATCGACAACCAACCTTCCTTGATGTCGTGTTCAATTACCTATCGACGACATCCAGGTAATTGTATGTCCACGAGCTTTCTCTTGCAACCTTACTTCTTGAATTTGCAAGGGCTCGATAAGGTTGCCCATGGTAGCTGTGTCATCCTCCCTCATGACCCCTCGAAAGTGGCTTGGGACTACAAACGATATTATATATATATGTGTGTGTGTGTGTGTGTGTGTGTGTGAAGCCGGTTTTAATGGCACAAGCAGCCATTGCTTGAAGGTTTTATTTATATATCACAGACGGTTCGGTGTTAGAACCAAATGCGTGATAGATAATTATCACTGCATCGTTCTAGATACAAACCGTGCGTGATAGTAAATATATCACTGAGCGGTTACGAGTTAATAACCGCTCAGGAAAGTATGCCTCACGACGGTTCAAAACCGTCTGTGATGACCTCATGTCATTACTGACCCATAGGCTCAGACGTCTCACGAAACCGTCTGTGATGACGCTTTTGAACCGTCTGTGAAAACCTTTTCTGTAGTAATAGCGTTCACAGCGAAGAAAGAAGCCCAAATCGCGTCATCCAGCAGCAGCAACGTCTCATTTCCTGGCTTTGTATTCCAACACGAATGACGAGGTGGCCTCGCGCAGGACTGTGTATCTGGCGCGGTGTGCACGTAAGTCTGGCTCTCTGACTACGTAACCCACACTACAAGGAAAAGTATAGACCACGACGAGGCTCAGAGTCGGAGCCACCGTCTCAGTCACGGAGTCACCGCCGTGCCGTAGGCTGGTACGGTCGTCGTACAGAGTTTACTTTTACCTCCTCGTTTTGAGCACTGACCACTAGGGCTGAAAAAATAGTTCGAGGCTCGTAACTCGACTTGGGCTCGTCATAGCTTCGCTCGGCTTGGCTCGGGCTCGGCTCGTGATTTTCGAGCCGAGCCGAGCCCACCTTTTGGCTCGGTGAAAATTTGAGCCGAGCTCAAGTCGGCTCGCGAGCCAGGCGAAATACCCACATGTCCGGGCTATGCAAAATCCCGTCCGGGCCGGTCCAGCCCACGCAAAATCCCCAAGTCAGCCCACTCATTCTCTAGTTAACCCTAACCCCACGCGAAATCGCGAATCCCGTCCATTTCCCTTTCCTCTCCCACTGGCACCGGCGGCACGGCGCCGCCCTTCTCCCGCCACGCACCTCCGATTCCACAAAGCAAATGGACCCGGCCTCACGCGCTCCACCCGCCGCCTCCTGCTGCCTTCCTTCTGCTTCGCCGCGCCTCCTCCACACCAAAGCGCTCGCCTGCCCTTCTGTCCTCCGTCTCCGCCTGCAAATCCTCACTCCAGCTCCTTGCCCACCTCCTCCTCCTGGGATCCTCCACGCCCCGCCCATCCTCCTCCAGCTCCACCGCCACCCTCCTCCGAGCTCGGCCCATCGCCAGGCGAGGCGGCATCACATCGCTACCCTTCCTCCTCGCCGCCATCCTCCAGGCTCCAACCCGCTACCGCTGCCCCTTCCACTACGTCACCGTAGTCCAGCCGCCAGCCAGTGCTGTGGAGGATGGAGGAGATCAAGAAGGAGCTTTTGTGATTTGCTTGTTTGATGGTGTATCAGGGTGGTCCTTGGGTAGTTGGGTCCGTCATGGCGTGACCATGGACATCTTCGCCGAGGTCGCTTTCACCGAAAAAGGCCGCCCTCCATCCACCGCCCTCCATGTCTATCCCCTTCTTGATTGTTGAATGCACTGATTGTTGAATCTAATTCTTGTGTCTTTACTTGTGATTTTGTTGATTGAATCATTGAATGGATGCACTGAATCCGTGATTTTGTTGATTGAATCGATACACTGCTGTTTCTGGGCTCATTCTGCTCCCTAGATCCGAGCCGTGAGAAGGCACTGTTCTGGCTCGCAAGCCCTCACGAGCCGGCTCGAGCCGCATTCTGAGCCGAACCAAGCCGCCCTCCTGGCTCGCACTCAAAATGAGCCGAGCCGAGCCGAATCGAACCTACACAGTAAATGAACCTGGTCAAGCCCGGCTCGGCTTAGCTCGTTGCCAGCCCTACCGACCACTCGTTTCACCGTCGTACGGCTCCGGGATTTGGCGAGTGCCGTTCGAGTTAAAAAGAAGGTCGACGTGGACTTTGGCTTAAGTTTCTAACGCTCTCATCGGTTGACTGCACTTCGACAACGACGAGTACTAGTGTGTGTTATCAATCCAGAGTCCGGACTCCAGAGTGAGTACATAACTTGTGGTTGTGCAGTACTGGGCTTCCCCGTCTACGAAGAAGACAATGGTACTGGGACCATGAGTCCAACTATGGGCGATTTCTATCGGCCTTCCGGGCTGATAGGAGGCCGAGCGTATGGCCGATCAACTCCGTTCAATTTTGGGTGCCGGGGTGGGCTATTGGCCAAACTCTTAAGGGCTATAGCTCCGTGTGGGTACTAGAAATGGGCCGGGAATGGAGTGCTGGAGCAAAACGGCCCACAATTGGGTTGTTCACCAATCATCAACGGCCTTAATCACACGGCTGGCACATTGCTGCTATCTTGCAAAAAAAGTGGCGGGAACAGAAAGCTCGCATGTTTCGGCCCGTTCGGCATTTTTTCTAGGGTAATCGAACTGTTTTCTACAAATTCTAGTGAAAATTCTTGCGCTACAACGGAGCTTCAATAACAGTGCTCCAGTTCTTTGGAGTATCCAGACGTGTTCAAACCCCGAGCCGGGCTGGGCCAGGCTTCGAGTCAGACTGGACAAGCCAAGTCTTGAATGGGAAGGCCCAGCTCGGCCCAAAAATGTTTTTCTACTAAAATAGTATTATTCAATTCTTTTTAGAATAAAAAATAATATTTAATTTATTTGGAGAATAAAAATAGTTCTTATTACTTTTATTGCTTTCATTGGGCTTTTTTGAGCTTTGGGCCGTGCCTTCGGGTCAAAAAATCAAGGCTCGAGCCCAAAAAATTCAGACTAGGCCTCTAGATCGATGAGTATTAGCACCAAAATATCGTTCTGCTCCCTATTCCAGTACAGGCACCCTATTTGTCGTGGGCCATTTTTGTCCTGTCACTACTGCATCTCCATGTGGCTATGTCAGTGCGTAACTATATACTCCTGCGGTTCAAAAATAATTTATTTTAGATATCGATGTCATCTTTAAAATACAGCTTTAACCACTAAATATTATTCTAATATATTCGTAAAACTTAATAAAATTATAATATTATGAAAGTACTTTTCGAGATAAATTTAATCATATTATCTAATTTAAATATTTAAAATAATATCGATAGTCAAAGTTTTAAAAGTTTGATTGCATTCCAAAACGATACGTTGATTTGAACTGGAGGGAGTCCTGTTTCAAATCCAACTTGGGAGTTGTTTATTTGTCCAATCTCAATCCTGAAATCCACCGCGTAGAAAACTAAACCCTCGTAGCGGCCGCTTGCGAACATATTTTACCCGGAGAGGCGGTTACAGCTGCATTTTTAAAGTGCCTGGTGCTAATCAAGCTATGGACTTTTAATTTTTAGAACCATTTGCTGGTTATAAATAACACAATCTGAAAGTTGCAGAGAAAAATATGGGAACAATTCGGAGTTTGTAGGGACATGTTTTGAGGATATGGATCCTTTGAGGATCACCATTTAAACAGTGATTTCGGTTTGCATGAACAACACGGCAGTAGTAATTTTACTTTTTTTTTTCTTAGATACTGTGGCGCTTGATCTAGGGCGTTCGGTTTAGATCGAACGGTGAAAAAAAAGGATCAAATGCATGTCAATGTACTCTCTGCTCTTTAGCACGCCGTGCTTCCTGTTTTGAGTATGGGTCCTTGCAGCTCAGCACATGCAAGCACATCAACACTAGGATATTACCAAGATCACAATTTTACTGAAGCATGCAGGGAATAATATTTAGTATCTTCTCTGGCTTGCAAGATTACATGCACATGCACAGCGCGAAGGAGTGAAGTCATTTTGGGACTCTTTGGCCTTGCTTACATGGGGCTTCCTCTAAATCCTTTTTTATATAAATCCGTGATCTACTTCTAACCGTATCAAGGTTCCATATCTCGCTGATTTGCACTTATTTGGAGTTTTCATTTTCATTGTATTTTCTTTCACAATCGATCACATATGCAGATATGCTAAAACCGAACCAAAGCCAAGGGCGCCCCCACCTGTTCCTCCTTTCGAGTTTCGACGCGGTAGGAAAAGAGCTTATTTTCCTCTATCCTGTGGGGGAACTTACACGAAAAGCACTGAAATCATCACTTAAGCGGGCAAAACATATATCATACATTCCTCCCATGCGTGGTTGCTGAAAAGCATTCAGCAAAGCATGTTGTTCGTGCTTTGCAAAAGAAGAGAGATTCTCTCCTATCATCTGATCCACCTAGCCATCATCAACCATGCATGCAAGAGCGAGACCATGCTATGAAGAACCTAACATAATACCTTGCTAGTTGCAACCATAAGATACGTTTTCTTTTACCAAGTTTGTTTTACAGAGTTAGAAAAATACGACATCAGGAACTTTCTAGAAGTACGCGAGAATCTCATCTACCCAAATGAAGAATTACAGCACTGCCAAGAAGGAACAGGGAGCGTGCATACCGGCATGGGTAATGTTTTTAAAAAAAGCATGTTTGCATGGCACACAAACTAAATGGCATAGGAGTACTAGATTTGAAGATACAAATCCAAAATCTCATCACGTGCTTGGGTCTAGTATCCCTTAATTGATCGATCTGAAAAAAGAACTTTAATCTCATTTGCTGCTGCAAGATGTCAGCTAGTCAACATTTTCCTGTGCATACAGTAGTAGTGTAGTAATATGCTAGCACATCGTGATGGCCATGTACCAGGTAATGTATAAGACCTCACGAATTGCAAAAGGGGAAAATGCAATAGTATTGGAAAGTGTTTGCTATATAAGTACAAACACTTGTCCTGAGAAAGTGAATGCTATTTTCATGATCATGTGCAGCGAGAGCATCCTTTGATGAGTACCACCAACTCTTGCCAAAGCCCCATTAGCACACTAGGACACACTATTTTACATGTCATTTCAGCACACCGATGTGTCAGGTGATGAACGTTGGGAGTGAAGTCGAAAGAAAAGGATTAGTTCAAGTGGGTGAGGATTATGTCGGGACGTCGTGGTGGGCGGTGGCCAGAAGGAACCCTAGCCGCTGGTAGGGAATAGGGGGAAGGATGGTGCAGATGAATAGTGCGTGGATGAACAGTATGCACAGGAATAGTAAGGATGACGCAAAGGGATTGGGGTAACAATCCAATCCTTTTGCTGATTTTCATTGATTGCATATCCTGCATATATATATATAGTACAAACTGACTTGGAAGGTATTATCCTTTCCTAATGCAATACAAACTGACTTGGAAGGTATTATCCTTTTCTAATGCAAACTTCCTGAATATAAACTTCCTATATTAATTTTTTCCTAATTGCAACTTCCTAATTTGATTAAAAGGGCCCCACACGACAAATGTGCCAAATCTAGAGCAACAGCTACTGAACAGATGCTGAACCATAATGAGAGCTAGCTAGATCAGTGGTGAATTGATGAAAGTGTAGGTGCGGTACGTGACTATCATAGCAATTATTGCGTGCTGGTGATGGTGTCCATTGGAACATTACTGCAAGTATGAACATCCTACAAGCCTCTTAGATTTTTCGCTGGATTTGATCGCATAACTAATTGGTGCCAAGTTTTAAGATAACTCTGTTAACCAGCTCGCATCTTTCTAAAAACATGGAGTATTTGTTTTTGTGTAATAGCAACAAACAATCGCTGATACGACGACTCCACCGATAGATACAGTTCATCTGGACAGACTTATGTATCCTCCAATATTTATTTGTAATGTTATTTCGAAAGTATTCCAGTGTCGACTGACTGTCGAGTGTCGAATGTTTTCTAGGGCTGTTCGGTGGTCACAGCATTAAAGACGATAATAGTTAGCATCTCGATTTCTGGGGGAGATCAATTTTTGCCTGTTTTTCTAAGCTTGGCGGAGGAAGAAGACAATGATCTCAGCTTTTTCAGGGATATGAATACGCTAAAGCTATTTAATCAGATGGGTGCACAACTGCACATGTTTCATCAGTCGTTTGTGGGCAACATCGTCTGTGTTTCATTCCGAAGAACCGTGTATAGTGTACATATTATGTACTCCATACTCCATAGTTCTATATATGCTCGTTTTACTTTCACACAACTGATTCCTTGCAAAATGAGAGGAGATGACAGTATGGTACATACACAACTACACTATCAAATTAATGGAGGATTTAAGCATGCGTACCTTGAACACTTGTAGTTTACAGAAAGGAAGCGCTGGAAATAAGGAGGTAATTCATGCAAGTCCATACAAACCTCCATAGTTTTGAGCACCATAAAATTCAGCAGATGATTGGAAACACTAGACTTGCCTATGGAGAGTACTATGTGTGATATTTTTCAATAGCGTATAGCTAGGTGTGAAATGCAATGCAAAGGTAGAACGAGAGTCTATTTGACATTAAAACGTCTCTTTTTCCTAATACACTAGTTTCAGTAAGACCCCAGATCTAGCTAGCTACTTTGCTCTTTAGCCATTGTTTCCTAGAGGCCTGGTATTTTCCAAAGGTAGTGCTCGGTGGCTTTCACATTGGCTTCTTCATGAATATCCCGTCTCCACTGATTAGGTGCTTATATAGCCCGGCTTCTGCTTAATGTCTGAAGTTACATCTAAACGCTAAGGTATAGAAGATGCCACAAATTGAAGTTTCGTGGTTGGATTACGCGGCCAAGTGGAAAAACCGCAGCTGAGGGGCAACCGGGTGGGAGAGTGCGATACATCAAGCTAAGCTAGGAGCTGCCCAGCCAGCTAGCAGGCTCTAGACTTGTTACTTTTCAGACGTTGATGTATGATGCATCTTCTTAAGCCGGAGGTGTGATGTGGATAAGTATTTCTTCTTATGCTAGTGCCCTAGTATGATTTGAGTAGCATCACTGTGGAAAAAAAATGGCACGGTAGATCACCACAAGGACAAAGTGTGTACGTACTTTCCTGGCCAGCTAGCAAGCACTTTTGGTGTCTCAGATTTGAATGTACAGGCAGAAAAATGACCTTTGTCAACTATTCCAGTATTTCATCTCACATCAGACCACACTTCCCCCAAAAGAGACGACATAATTTCTAGCTTTTCACAGCTGTAAAAGTACTACTGCAAGCTATCATAAAGCATTTAAATTCTGGTTTTAACTACAAGATTATAAAAAGTGGCACTGCTGAAGCACATATCCCTTCACCATTCCCTCTGCTACTCCATTTCGTTTGATCTCGATCACCGACATGCACGAGCTTCACATGGCTGATGGCTCTACTATACTCCAACGCTAGCTTACTGCGAGATGCCTGCCCAATCTTCCTAGTATTAAGCCCGTTGAGATTGCTGCTCGGAGACGCAATCCGTACGTTTATTCTCCATTCCCACGCTGCCATATGTCCTTTGCCTCCGGCACTTCGATGCGCAAACCAGCCAGCCCCTATCGCTTCCGGTTTCCCGGTCACCTGGCCTTCTCAGTCAGTTCCGTGTGTGTTCTCCTATGGGTTCCCACGGGTTCTCCGCCCAGCACGTGCGTGCCGTGTCGCACCTGTCGGTTCGGACGGTACGTTTGGTTTGGCCCACACGCGCGTCGTGTTGGTGCTGCCCTATTCGTGCATGTGGTCGCATCTAGGCCGCTACCGGGTCGCTCTGCTCCGGATGAGGTCATCTGTTCCGGCGGAGCGTGCGAGGGGAGCACTTCCCTATACATGTTCGCCACCTCCCCTTCTCGTTCCGTCCATTCGCTGCTTTCGCTCTCTTCCTTGCTGCAGCTTCGCCCCTTTCTTGCTCGCTCTGCTTCCGCTACAACTTTCTCCCCTTTCTTGCTCGGTTCGCTTCCTTCAGGTGATTCCGTCGCGCTCTAGCCAACTCTCGCGCCGATTGTTTGCTGCTCCATGTTCATATGCCCTGATGCCGGTTATTCTTGTTTCCTGTCCATGCCGCTGTCCGTGCTGCTGTTCGGTCGGTCCATGCTACGCTTCTTCTTCCGTGTGGTGCCTTCATTATCCAAGGTGGTCTCTTTCCTTTTGGCTGATTCACTCTTTGGCTTTCCTCTGGCGGTTTCAGACATCGATCCTTTTGGATGTACGTTCATCCGTGCCAGACCTGCATTGCGCGCAGTGGCGAATCCAGGATGAAAAAGGAGGGTGGGCTCAAAGACTCGAATGACTAAACTAATTTGTAACAAACAAAGTCTTTTAATCTTGTACAATCAAATTCATACATGAATAAAAGCAAAGCAAAAAAAAAAAGAGAAATACAATGAAGGTATCTCGCTAAGAGAAAGTACATCCCCAAAACATGTCAATATGGTTCTAGTAGGTAACAACCTGTACATCAAAATTAGAGAAAAAAATAGTAATACAGTAGCAAATTGTACTTAAATAACCATGAACATTCAAAATAAAAGAACCATACCACTAAGACGCTACCTTGAATCACGACTTTCACGAGGCAAATTCATTCTATAAGATTTCATGCTTTGTATGGATCTTGTGATTCTATCATCATCAATGGATCTATCATCATGCCTTGCTTCAATAGGACAGAGCCACAGAGGCTTCACAGTTCACACTATTCACAATATCTTTTTGTAGAATAGACAAGTAGACAACACCACAACATTGTCTCAATATTCCAATTTCCAAGGTTCTAAGTTTCTAAGTTCTAACTATTTAAATCATTCCACATTTCTACTGTCATTCTGTCAAGTGTCAACTTTATTACTTTAACTTACCTCAAGGCCTCAACAGCTAAATTGTTTCTCGGTTACTACTGTGATGCCCCGTGTCATTACCCCGAAGGGTAATCACACTTAAGCATATGGAATTACTATTCGTCTGCCCAGTAGGACACCGCTCTGATGAATAGTAAGCTTTACCAGAGTCAACGCAGCAGAACAATAAGATAGAAACTGTATTTTTTTCTTCCAGTTAGCCACGCAAGGCTATGGTTCTTTACAAATAGTAATTTACAACCGCAAAAATGGGACCAAGTCCCTTCGTTTGCCTTCCTTGCTCCATCAATCTTCTACTCGTTCCATTCGTTGAAAGTTGCCCATCTCACCCTGGTCCTCGTAGTCAACACCCTTGCCTCCTGCGACCTCTTCGGTACCTGCGTGTCCTTCGTCCCACTTGGGATACTTCTCGGTCGGACTAGGATCTAACAAAGGAGAATACTAACAAGGTTGAGTACAAATGTACTCAACAAGCATTAATAGCAAAAGATGCACTGCATGACTTATCTCTGTTCATTATCACATTTTCTATATCATCTCTTTTATAAAAATAACAACTCGTTAAAACATTAAGTGTCAGATTTTAATATTAAAAACACTACTTGTCACTCGGAGAGAAGATAGACCCCTAGTAGTTCCCGTAGACTCCAATCCAGAAGACTGGCATGAATTTATGATTTTATTTAGCACTACGCAGGCTTGTACCACTTTACCCATAGCTACTCTGAACTAGGGATGGCAATTGTGCCCGATTACTCGTGTGCCCGCGGGTAAATACCCTAATGGAGCTGGGTATGGGCTAGTTTATTTGCCCACGGGCATGAAAATGGTAGAAACTCTCTGCCCGTCTGGTAAACGGGCACGGGCATGGGTAAGCTCCACTCGTACCCGTCTCGCTCGTTTATTTGCGACATGCACTGACAGGTGGGACCACTAAAACCCTAATAGGGTTACTCACTGTCTCATATACTCACACTCTCATCCTCCCGGCCGCCACAAACCTCCATTTGCCCCCATTTCCAAGCCGCACCTCCATTTTCCAGATCATTGGCCTCCCTTCCAATGTCCTTCCAAATCCGGCTGGCTGCCGCCCCCCGCCCTACCGTCGCTCCTCCTCAAGCTCGGCGGCCTCCTCCTCCTCAAGCTCTTGGCCAGCGCCTCCTCCTCAAGCCCGCCCCTCCCCCGCGTATCCGCTTGCCAAAGGCACCAAGGACGCCGACCCCGAGCCCGAGGAAGCCGACGACAACAAGGAGCCAAGAAATCCCCCGCCATTCGAGGCGCTCAAGGGGAAAGAGGAGGTGGTCTTGGAGGAGGATTTGGCAGTGCAACAAGACCCAGGCGGAGGCGGCGGTGGGGTGGGCGGAGCGCACGGCGAGGCTGGGCTTCTCTGCGTTCACGGCCTCCTCCTGAACGCCGGTCGGCATCGCCATCAAGCCCAGGAGAAGCGAAGCAGAAGCACCATTCCAATCATCTCCCACCTCGCTGGCCGCCGCCGCCGCTCCCCCCGCCTTCCTAATTCTGTTGAGCTCTCCCCGACCTCATAGATATGAGTTCCACCGCAGCCCCGCTCCACAAAGCCGCTGCATGCATAGCAGGCCACCGTCAGCGTCCTCCCGCAAGTCCAACGACCCCTCGGCCGCCATCGCCAATGGAGACGGGAAGGCCTCCTCCAAGTCGCCTCCATCCCTAATTTCTATCTGTGTGTTTGTTGAATGTCTGATGAACTGGATGTATGAATTTGTGATGAACTTGATGTGTGAATTGTTTATATGTGATAGCATGCTCGCGGGCGATGGGTACCCACGAGTGGTGGTGCATTGTTCGCGGGTAAACGGGCATGCCCGCGGGCGACGGGCATGGGCGAGATTCTTCGCCTGTCGTCCTTCGCAGGCATGCCCGTGGGGGGGGATCGAGGTCGCGGGTATGGGTATGGGCGAGCACTACCTGTGCACGCTGCGCCCGATTGCCATCCCTACTCTGAACTCTCTTTGAACTGGGTCCACCGTATTTCCTTTGATGCGATTTCGAGTTCAAAATGCAGAACGTTTTCCAGGTTACGTGATTAATTTCTCAACCCATTACTTTCCGTCGGTGCTGACATTGTCACGGTGCTGACCTTGGCATCCACCGAGTTCCAGCAATGTTGGTTGGGGCAGCTTCTATCCTACACCCAACACTCCACCTTAGCTCTATAGTGCCTTGGATTCTTTACTTCCGGTCTCTCCTCTCGATTCTTGGTTCCTCCATCATCTTCACAATTACTTACCCAATGTGGAGAAAATTATTACGTAACAAGGTAGCATTTTCTGCCCGCCAAAACGAGAAAATGGTTGGCACTTAAATACGGCCTCTGACCGAGTAAGAGTTTTGTTGGTCCTTATATATTAACCATATGTAATGGGGTCCCACCTTTTCCCTTATCTCTATCCTACCACGGGCCCCCTTTACGAGACACATAATTCTCTTTATCACATCCTTTTCATCTTTATCATGTCTTTCATATTCATCTCATTTATTTAATTTGATTTTGAGAAATAGTTTTGATGCAATAAGTATATGATATGGCAATGTACAATTTACATTTAATATAACTACATTCATGTTCAAGAGGATCGCTTGCCTTCAGAATTGCAGAAAAGATCGTCGTCGACGTAATTGGTGTCAGCTATCCCTGCCTGCGTTAGTTCGTCTACTGCAATTTATACAACGGTGCGAATAATAAATAAGTAAGTAAATACTTAGTGGCAATTGGGTGATACTAGGTGTACAATAGTCAGATGGTTCTTTTCGTTAGCATATTTTAATTTTATTAACATTTTCAAAACCCCCCCTCCCCGTTAGGTTAGCACTCCCCAACTGCGGACGTTCTATGGTCTACGGACTTTAGGATTGCTAGTTGTCTAAACTTGCATTTTATCGCACGAGAAATAACATACTAGCTGTACTTGTATTTTATTAAATCTATTAATTTTTTTATTCGCGCAAATACGTCTACTTGATTTCACTTAAGTTCGTACGTATTTATTTACTCTCTAAACAAATTCGGGGTTGATTTATTTAATTATTTTAACTTGATTTAATTATTTCTAACGCATTAGACCATCTATTTATTTTAGCGGTTTCTACTAGTGATTAATTTTTTTAAAAAAGTCTTGTATTAATTAGTTTTAATTTTTTAGACCTTTTCCTATTTTTATTTTAGACCTGTCTATCTACTGTTATTTACCAGTACGGAGTTTATAAATCCGTTGTTCGGGCAATTTGCTTGAAACTCGTAGGTAATGCATCAAATTACTTATCTAGCGCAATGACGATTTTATTAGATTTATTTTACCTCTTTTTATATGCTTTTATTTTTTTGTCGATCGGTCTACTACTAAATGTTCAAACACGGTTTAAAAAAAATCTATACCTTTGGCTAATCACTCGAAAATCGTTGGTAAGCTACGAATGCATTTCTTCTTTTCATTTTTTAATTTCTATAGATTTTTTCTACAAATTTTTCTTTTCTTTTCTTTTTTCTATTTTCTCTCTCTTGTTTATCTCTTCATCTTCTCTTTCCTACTTTCCCCAAATCGGCCGAATGAAATCCCAAGCCATCTCATTCATTTGCTTTCTTCCTCATCTTCTCCTTTTACCGCTATCCAATTTCCTTTTTCTTGCTTGGGCTTCTTCGTTCCTCATGACGTTGCATGCATGGCTTCATTATGCGCCGACCCGTGCCCACACCACTTTGGCCTTGGTCTGCCCCCTCTTCTTGCCACGGTGCCGCCTCCTCTCGGCTCGCCTCTGTTCCCTACCCAAGCCACCTCAGTGGCCCATGCGCACGCCGCTCGGCTCCTCTCCTCAGTGCCCTGGCGCCGCCTCCGGCCCGGCGCCACCTCACTACCTTGTCGGTCCCTCCTGCGCCCTGCTGTGCGCCACCCTGGCCTCTGGCATTGTGCTTCTCCCCACCCTTTGCTTTGCGTTTTCACTACTGGCCAGCCCGCTTTTTGGTTAGGTTTAAGTGCTTCCTCCCCTAATGGTCTTACATCTAGGTGGTTAATTACTTTTGTGCAACTATTGATTATTGATTAATTAATGGAGCTTGGTTCTGTAAGAAATGGGGTCTGGTCAATTGTTTTGCATGCAAGAAGGATTTGCCTGCTTGAGCTTGGCCGGCCTCTGAGTTTTCTGATCCTTGCTGCATGGCTTGGAGTAGTGCATGCATCCGTGGCTTCTTGTGTTGTGTATTTGAGCTTGGCTTCTATTACTGATGTGTGCTAAAAAATTGCTTATGCATGATGCATGATCTGGAGGTGGGCTAAAATGGACTAATTACGGCACCGGTGTATGTCAAGGTAAAACTCCCTACTACCCTCTCTACTCTGCCCATCCCTTGCCCTATGATGTGATCAACAAAAATGATGCCACAGCTATACTTGCATGATTTTAGTTAGTGTTATTGTTAGTGTTCAATGATGTGGGTGATGGATGATAATGGTGGGTGCTACTGTGGGTGTTCTTGTGACAGGTCGAGTTCATTTGGGGGGTTTTCTTTTGGACAAAAATGACAGTGGGGGCGAAGTGAGGGTTTACCTGACTTGCTTGATAGGGGAAAATGGCAGTGCAATGGTGGTGATGTGTCCTTCACTTGCACTTGTTGGTCCCTGCTGTGGCGTCTGGTCTTGGGGTTTGTTGTCGGTTGCAGTCGTCTCGTGTCGTCCTAGATCCTCCGGTCTTCCCCTTTCTCCTTTGCTCCTCTCCTCTGTTTGCTCTTGTGATTAGGTTGGATGGAGTACTAGTGGTGGCAATGGCTTGCTTGTGCCTTGTGGTGGCTTTGTGAGTTGGGTTTGTGCTTGGGGCTTTGCTGGTTTGCTTGAGCTTCTTGCTCTGGTGGGTGCTTGGCTTGCCTTGGGTTGGGATGACAGTGGAAGCTTGTGAGTGCTTGTGTGTTGGCTTTGTGAAGAGGTATGCTTATAGGGGGGATGTCTTCGGCCAAGATATTTCCCTTGGCCTATTTGCACTCCCACAATGCCCCTTGCCTTATCCTTATGCTCTCTCTCATGACACTAATTGGCTAAGGACCTTTTGGCCCATTGGTTAATAAATCACTATGTGAGTGATTTTCTGTAGTTTGAGGGGAGTCGATATCACGAGGGTGTCGGATTCAAATAAACCCCGGTGATGCAACCTACGGAAGTGAGAAGTGCCGACTAATCTAGGTTGGTCTGGGAACCTCAGTGATCTTCCTAAAATCTAACGGCAACCTTCTGTATTCTAACTCTATTTTAACACATCTGGTTTTTTATTGTGCATATGGTTGATGGCGAGCGATGGAACTGTGGTTCGGGTGTCGGATTGGCCGAGGACTGAGTTCGACGGTGGCGATAAATGGACAAAGGAAGGGAAGGCTTCGCAACATGCGTGCAATCTTTTATTTTATTCACTAAGTATTCGAGTTGTAATCTTCATTGTGATCTGTTGTAATTAATTATTGCAATTAATTTAAAGTTTGCATTATTGTTCCATTTATGCTTGTAGCGAATTCTTGTAATTAAACCGAGATTGCAATATTTTACTTTTGCCTGCAATGACTTCTTATATGTTGATTAGATGCAAAGAATTTTTTTGTAATTATATGTTGAGATTGAAAATGATGTCGTACTTGTGAATTATTGTTGCAAACTATTTATAATGAAGTGCTGTAAGCCCACTTGTAATTAATTCTTATACTTGACTTAGGTTTATATTGGTGTAAAAAAAGATTTGTTGAATTCTGATAGCATTATCTTATAGGAACTTGCGTGGAGATGTGTTCGATAATTAATTTGTGCTTATGCTTGTTCTTGATTACAAAGTTTTATTTTACAGCTAATTACTGATTAGCGTTGCTTAATTTAGCTTAGATTTTCTGGGTTTTCACAACTACTTTGTACATAGTACTTACTCTGCTCACGGACTCACCTCAACTCCCTCAGGCCGAAGCTCCTCAATAGCTTACCTCTTGCGGTCTTGGCATCTTGCCGCTTGCGTCCTAGCGTCTTTGCAGTTGATGGTCCGCTGCTTCGCCCCCCAGCCACCAGCCTCAAGGCCTGCTACGGTCGACGCGAACCATGCATCCACGATGCGCCCGCGCCTCCACCGGTCGTAGCTCGGCCGAACCGACAAAGCCCACAGGTCGCTCGCCCCCAGCCGACCCCAAGCGGGCAAGTGTAATGTCCCATTTTTTGAGGTTTCTGAGTTTTTCAAAATAAAAATAACCATTTGGTTTTGTTGATTTGCTCAAGCTTAACCGGAAGATTTTGGAAATTTGCAGCGATTTAATATGACTTAATCCAACTTCAACTAATTCGAGTTCAGTTTCTCTGGAGTTGATGGAATTCTCTAGTGTTTGAAAACCTCCTTTCCTTGTTCGCTCCTGACCTCCTTCTCATTTGGACACCTCTCTCAGTCCAGACCTCCCTCTCGTTTAGACATCCCTCTCGGTTTAGACCTCCCGTTTAGTCTAGACCTCCCTCTCGTTTGGACCTCCCTCTCAGTCCAGACCTCCCTCTCGTTTGGACCTCTCTCTTGGTTTAGACCTCCCTTTTGGTCTAGATCTCCCTCTCGTTTGGACCCCTCTCTCAGTCCAGACCTCCCTCTCGTTTGGACCTCCCTCTCAGTCCAGACCTCCGGGTGGTCCTGGAGACTTGCCGCGACCACCCTTTGTGCCGCAACCACCCCTTGTTCCTCAACCACTCTTTGTGCCGCGACCACTCCCTTGGTCTTTTTGCAAAGACCACCCTCTTGGTCTTTTTGCAAAGACCACGCTTTGGGCCACAACCTCCCCTTGGGTCACGACCACCCTTTGGGTCACGACCTCCCTTGGGTCACGACCACCCTTTGGGTCACAAGCTCCCCTTGGGTCACGACCTCCTCCTTGGTCTTGACCTCCCCTTTGGTTGGACCACCTTTCCGAGTTGACTGGTCCCACCTATCAACTCTGTTTACCTTCTCCTTCCTCCCGTTATGTCACAACTGACGCAAAGGTCCTTGAGCATTAAATGTTGTTGTGTTGCATTAAATGCTGCTGCTTTTTACAGTACATGTTCCCCCTCTTGTCTCCTCCCCGACCTCCTTCCATCTCCTCCTTCACCTACCCTTGAACACGTGCGTTTCTGAGTCTCTCAGTGGCTCTCCTCGTTTCCTCCAGGCTATAAAAGCCTTAGCAGCCTTCTTTCATTACCTTTTCCTCACCCAGCTCTCCTGCTCTCTTGCCCTCACCCTGTGTCTCTGTGCTTGAAGTTTCACCAAGGAGTTCGCTAGAGCTGCGTGGCCTTCAACCACCTCGCCGCCGAAGAGTTCACTGGAGCGCCCGCACCGTTCGCCGTCGTCCTCCCATCTTCTGTGTGTGTGTGTGTGTGTGTGTGTGTGTGGGTGAGTTCCTCCGTGCCTTGTTCTCTTTTGCTCTAACGACTACGTTGCATGGTTGTATCTCCTTTTACAACCACGTTGCGTAGTTGTGTCCCTTTTATGACCACGTGAAGTAGTCGTATCCTCCTCAGGATCTCCTCCTCAGGACCTCCTCCTCAGGATCTCCTCCTCTGGACCTCCTCCTCGGGACCTCATCAGGATCTCCTCCTCAGGACCTCCTCCTTTCGACCTCCTCCTCAGGACCTCGTCCCCGGAGCCCGTTTCTATTTCTGTGCATTTTCTTTTGGTTTTAGCTTTTGGTTTTATTTGAATTCGTTGTATTTATTTGGCTCTTTTCGTACGTGTAGATTCCAGCTTTTCTGAAGAGTTCTTGGACCCGGCGACCTCTACTGAAGAATCCCAGCTCTTCATCGAAGGCAATTCGTCGACCTTTGATCATGTTGTTGCCAGTTTACAAAATTATATTATTTTTATACCAATATGTATGGCTACTTGTATAAAAATAATTTGGGAATTAGTTAAACACCTACTTGACAGTATGACCCCTTGAATACTTGTGTTAAACATGTTGGCATGTACCTTTGGACCACCATAAATTGGGTAATCTTAGTTGGACCCCTTTATTGTGATAACCAATATGGGTGCGTATATTGCTTAAAACTGCTGTAGTTATGCGATGTCTCTCGATCACCTGTTTCATAATGATAAATTTGACTAAGAGATTATGGAATTGTGGCAGGTGTTGCCTCGGCATGTGTTGTCTTGGCATGCGTTGCCCTGGTTTGTGTGGTCACTAATAAACTTGTTGTGCCATGACCAGGGTGGCCATTTCGCCGAGTTGAACCCAAAATGTTTTCTCTCGGGCGAGTGATCGTGCAGTAAAGGGGGTGCAGGAAGCACACTAGGATGAGGAGGTCTCACTTGAGCAACCACTAAGGACTTAACCTTGTAAGCCATTGATCCGGGCCATACCGTGTAACCACAAAACCATTATGGGGTGGTCCTGGCTAACTAATTGGCAATGCTTTGCTTCGGTTTCATTTTGGTGGAAGTGTGTAAGACATGGGATGGACACGCACACTTAGCGCAAGAGGGGGCTGGGAGGGCGAAACCTTAGTGAGCGGAACCGAGTCAAAACAAAACCTTGTAAAAGATTTGTCACGTACTCTAGCCTGCTTACTAAGGTAGTGAGCAGGGCATCGACGAGTGCCAAACAAACTAGAGAACTCGTGTCTTGTGGGTAAAGTTGTGCAACCTCTGCAGAGTGTAAATCTATTCGAATAGCCGTGTCCTGGTTATGGACATGCTTGGTGATTTCACGCAAGGGGTAGACTTTCTCAAAATTTGTTGGTCTTGGTTGGTTCCAAGTGGTCTAGGCGTGACCAGGGTGGTCACGGGAGGTCCGGGCAGTGACTAGGGTGGTCATGTGTTGTTTTCAAAAGAACTTGTTTACTCATGTATTAATCTTTCAACTTGTGCTTTGCAACCTATTTACTGTATTTCAAGTCAATATTGCTTTCTACAAAGTAATCATAAAGCTATCCTTGTTGAGACTTGCATGAATATTATCTACATACATTTCCCTACGGCTTGCTGAGTACATTCAAAGTACTCACGGCTAGTGCCCTCTAGTTGATCAGCAGCTGAAGAAGACGTCCCAGGGTGTTCCGACCTCTTTGAAGAGGAGGTCTTCGAAGACCTTGCGTGCTAGGATGTTCTCCACTCGATTGCCTGTGGGCATGTCGAATGGCCTTCACGTGTTCTTTTGTTTTCGCTGTGAGCTCTTTTATTGTAGCCCTGTGCGGCAGACCTCTATAAAAAGCTTGACCATAAGGTCTTTTGCTGTTATTGTTGTTAATTTGTCTGCTTCTTCTCTAATTTGTTGTATGGTTGTGATGACATTGTTATTGAATTGTGTGGACCAGCTACTGATTGTGGGACTGGTCCAGTGTGCACAGTGGGTCCCGAGGGTTGCTACCCGGGGCGTGACAAAGATGGTATCAGAGCCATATCGATTGTAGGACGTAACCTTAGTTAGCATGGGTGTTTAGTCAAGAGTTTCAAAATTTATTTTATAAAGCAAACTAACATATTAACCCGAGTAGCTATTCTCCTCTCATCCTATTCTATTTTGTTCTCATCTCATCCTAGTCTCTTCTCACCTCATTCTTAGAATTCTTACCCCTTATCCCCTCTAAAACTTTGTTTTCAAATTTAAATGGATCTCTCTCATCTCAGTGACCTCAATAGGATCGAGCTTTGCTTTAATTTGACCACCTAGATAAGTAGGGTTAGATGTGCTTTAGTAGAGTTGCCTCCTCAGTTTAGTACCGCTTAGACCTCCTGTTTGAGTTTTGTTGTCTTTTCTAGCTCTCTGGCTATTTGCTTTTTGGGTTTAACCGACCTCCCCAGTTAGACTGTTCCATCTTTTTCTCTTGTTTTTGCTCATCTCTGTGCTTTTCTCTCTTACCTAGTGTGCTTTCATTTTCTCATCTATTAAGCCCAAGAAGGTTTGTGCAGATGGTCCAGACTCACAACTCGGCAAGTCAAGATGAGCCAGTGGACCCTTATTCGCAGCCACCACCTCCTCCGGCAACCCCCTCAGATCAGGGTTTGGGTCAGTTCATGGCAGCCCAGACGCAATTGATGAATGCCATGATGTAGAACATGAATCAAATGATGAATCAACAAAATCTGACAGCTGTTGCTCTTCTTGCAATGTTGAACCAGAACCACCAAGCAGCTGCCCTACCACCACCGTCACCACTAGTTGCTCCTCAGTCAAGGCTGGCAGAGTTTATGAGAACTTGACCACCCACGTTTTCCAGCTCCTCCAAGCCTTTGGATGCAGATGATTGGTTGCGCTCAACCGAAAAGAAGCTTGCCATCACCCGGTGTGACGACTGTGAAAAGGTCCTCTTTGCTGCACACCAGTTGGAATGTCCAGCCACAGAGTGGTGGGACATCTTTTGTGCCACCCATGTAGACCACCAGAGCATCACTTGGGCTGAGTTTTCGGAAGCTTTTGCCACTCTCATGTCCCTGATGGGAAGGTGGAAATGAAGAAAAACGAGTTCCGAGAGCTGTGACAAGACAACATGTCAGTGGGGGAATACCTCAATAAGTTCACTCAACTTTCTAGATATGCTCCAGAGGATGTCTCCACGGATGGTGCGCGTCAAAAGCGCTTTACAAGAGGTCTCAACCCTGACTTGAAGGTCCAAGTCGTTGGCAACGACTACAAGCATTTCTAGCACCTTGTGAACAAAGCCATGCTCATAGAAGAGTCTTGGCGCGAGCTTGCAAAGACTTATAAGAGGAAGATGGTGCAGCATGGTGCTCATCAAGGACATCCTCAAAGAGCCAGGACGTCTGCACGACCTCCTGCTCACTTTGCTCCTCCTGTTGCTCCCAGGACAACCCCTACGATGATGTCTCGCCCGGTTACCCCAGGTCTTCGCAGCCCCGGCAACAGCAACCAACAGCCAAGGACCACCACTCCATCCACAGGGATCACCTATTTCTACTGTCGGCAATTGGGACATTATGCCAGCAATTGTCCCATGAAGCAAGGACCTCCTCATGTTAAGACCAACTCGGGAACTCCTCTGACCAAGACCTCCCTGCCAGGAGCAGGACGTGGAGCTCTTCAGACCTTCGCTGCACCAACTAAGACCTCCCAGCCATTTGGGAGAGGTCGTGTGAACCACGTCACGGTGGAGGAAGCCCAGACAGCCCAGGACGTTGTGCTGGATAAGTTCCTAGTAAATCCAGTACCAACTACTGTTTTGTTTGATTCTGGAGCTTTACATTTGCTTGTTTCTCGAATTTTTGCTGCAAAGCATCAGTTGAAGGTTTTGGCTCTTAAGACCTCCTTGTTGGTCCGATCCCCCGGTTCAGAGTTAAGTATGAACCAGGGATGTCCACAAGTTAAGGTGATCATAGAAGGGGTAGAATTTTTGGCCAACCTGATCATCATCGACACCAAGTCCTTAGATGTGATCTTGGGAATGGATTGTCTCACCGATCACCAAGCCATTTTAGATTGTGGTGGGAGAAGCATCACCTTGGTCAGTCCAGTTGAGATTAGAGTAAAGTTTGAAGCCTCCTTGGAGAAGCTTGAAGAAGCAATGGCCTGTAGTGTCAAGGCGTCATCAACTTGGTCCTTGGAACTGCTCCAATCTCTAAGAGACCTTACCGTTTGCCTGTTGACAACCTAGTCGAGTTGAAGAAATAGATTGAAGAGTTGCAGGCTAAAGGTTTTGTCAGACCAAGTTTTTCGCCTTGGGGAGCTCCAATGATCTTTGTTTCAAAGAATGATGGTACACAGCGAATGTGTGTGGACTATCACTCACTCAGCGAGGTCACCATCAAGAACAAGTACCCTCTGCCTAGAATTGATGACTTGTTCGACTAGTTGAAGGGAGCCGGGGTGTTCTCCAAGATAGACTTGAGGTCAGGGTACCACCAGTTAAAGATTCGCCAAGAGGACATCCCCAAGATAGCTTTCTCAACCCGTTATGGACTGTATGAGTACACGGTCATGTCTTTTAAATTGACCAATGCTCCTGCTTACTTTATGAACTTGATGAATAAAGTGTTCATAGAGTATTTGGATCAGTTCGTCATTGTCTTTATTGACGATATCGTAGTGTACTCTCACAGTGAAGAAGAGCATGAAGACCACCTCCGCTTGGTCCTGAGCAAGCTTATAGACCACCAACTCTACGCTAAATTTAGCAGGTGTGAGTTTTGGATGAAGGAGGTCACCTTTTTGGGACACGTCTTGTCGGTAGAAGGAGTCGCTGTCAACCCTAGTAAAGTCCAGGATGTGCTCAATTGGGAGTCACCCAAGTCAGTGCCTCAGTTCATAAGCTTTCTTGGAATGGTAGGTTGCTACTGCAGGTTTATAGAGGGGTTCTCTAAAGCAGCAAGACCTCTCACCCAGTTGCTAAAGAAGGAAAAGAAGTATACTTGGACGCCAGCATGCGAGTAAAGTTTTGAAGAGCTAAAGAAGCGACTAACCACTGCTCTAGTGTTGACTTTGTCTGATGTCCGAAAGGAATTTGAGGTCTACTGTGATGCCTCATGACAAGGTCTCGGATGTATCCTAATGCAAGAAAGGAAGATAGTAGCTTACGTTTCCCGTCAGTTAAAGCCTCATGAGGTCAATTACCCCACTCATGACTTAGAATTGGCTGCCGTAGTGCATGCTTTGAAGATATGGTGCTATTACCTCATGGGTAATCGCTGTGAGGTCTATACTGACCATAAGAGCTTGAAGTACATTTTCACTCAAGCTGATCTTAATATGAGGCAAAGAAGATGGTTGGAATTGATCAAAGACTACAACTTGGGAATTCATTACCATCTAGGAAAGACTAATGTGGTAGCCGATGTGCTAAGTAGGACGGTCTACTGCAGCACTCTGATGATCAAAGAAGGTTAGCCCGCATTGTGCGAGGAATTTCAGAAGCTCAAGCTGAAATTGGTTGAAGAAGGTTACCTAGCTGCTTTGCAAATGCAACTAACCCTCCAAGACCAGATCCGGAGAGCCCAAAGAGAGGATGCATATGTCCTGGAGATCAAAAGAAACATGAAGAAGGGTGCATTCCCAAGATTTTTCGAAGATGACCAAGGAACCATTTGGTTTGATAAGTGTATTTGTGTACCAGACCAGGGAGAGCTCAAGTAGTTGATACTCTAAGAAGCTCATGAGACCTTGTACTCCATCCACCCTGGGAGCACTAAGATGTATCAAGACCTCAAGGAAATGTACTGGTGGCCTAGAATGAAGCGCGAGATCGCTGAGTATGTAACCCAGTGTGATGTTTGTCAACGAGTTAAAGCTGAGCATCAAAGACCAGCTGGACTCCTACAACCTTTGGACATACCCGAATGGAAATGGAAAGAGATTAGCATAGACTTTATCACTGGTCTGCCAAGAACCCAAGCTGGATATGACTCTATTTGGGTAATTATAGATCGTTTGATAAAAGTTGCACACTTCATCCCGGTTAAGACTACCTACTCAGGAGGTAGACTTTTAGAGCTGTACATGGCAAAGATAGTGTGTCAACATGAAGTGCCCAAGAAAATTATGTCAGATCGAGGATCTCAGTTCACCTCCAGGTTTTGGCAAAAGTTGCATAGTGCTTTGGGTACAAATTTGATTTTTCAGCACAGCTTACCATCCTCAGACTGACGGGCAAACGGAAAGAGTAAACCAGATCCTAGAGGATATGTTGAGAGCCTGCGCTCTTGAGAATCAGGCCAGCTGGGATAGAATGTTGCCGTATGCGGAATTTTCTTATAACAATAGCTATCAATCAAGTTTGCATATGTCCCCGTTTGAAGCTCTTTACGGAAGAAAGTGCAGGACACCGTTATATTGGACCGAAACAGGAGAAGGACAAGTGCTTGGACCTGATATCTTGAAAGAAGCCTAAGATCAAGTTAAGTCCATCAGAGAAAAGCTCCAAACAGCCCAGTCTAGGCAGAAAAGCTATGCGGACAACCGTCGCCGAGAATTAGCTTTTGCTCTAGGAGATCATGTGTATCTAAAGGTTTCACCACTCAAAGGAATGTGATGCTTCAGAGTAAGTGGAAAGCTTGCACCTCGATACATCGGACCTTTCCTAATTTTAGACAGAAGAGGAGAAGTTGCTTACCAATTGGACCTCCTGCCCTGGTTGTCGGACGTGTATGATGTATTCTACGTGTCGCAATTGAAGAAATGCCTGCGTGTGCCAGAGGAGCAGAAGCCCGTAGAAGCTGTTGACCTCCAGCAAGACCTCACCTACAAGGAGCAACCTACCAAGATTTTGGAAGTGTCTGAGCGAGTAGCAAGAAGCAAGGTCATCTATTTCTACAAGGTCTAGTGGAGCAATCACACTAAAGAGGAAGCTACTTGGGAGCGTAAAGAGGACTTGAAGGCCGAGTTCCTGCGCCTATTCTCTAGTCAGCCTGAATCTCGGGGTCGAGATTCCCTTTAAGGGGGGGGTAGGTTTGTAACGTCCTAATTTTTTGGAGTTTCTGAGTTTTTCAAAATAAAAATAACCATTTGGTTTTGTTGATTTGCTCAAGTTTAACAGGAAGATTTTGGAAATTTGCAGCGATTTAATATGATTTAATCCAACTTCAACTAATTCGAGTTTGGTTCTCTGGAGTTGATGGAGTTCTCTGGTGTTTGAAAACCTCCTTTCCTTGTTCGCTCCTGACCTCCCTCTTGTTTGGACCTCCCTCTCCGTCCAGACCTCCCTCTCGGTTTAGATCTCCCTTTTGGTCTAGACCTCCCTCTCGGTTTAGACCTCCCTTTTGGTCTAGACCTCCCTCTCGTTTAAACCTCCCTTTTGGTCTAGACCTCCCTCTCGTTTAGACCTTTCTTTTGGTCTAGACCTCCCTCTCGTTTGGACCCCCCCTCTTGTTTGGACCTCCCTCTCGTTTGGACCTCCCTCTCAGTCCAGACCTCTAGGTGGTCCTGGAGACTTGCCGTGACCAGCCCTTTGTGTCGCGACCAACCCTTGTGTCGCGACCACTCTTTGTGCTGTGACCACCCCCTTGGACTTTTTGCAAAGACCACCCTCTTGGTCTTTTTGCAAAGACCACCCTTTGTGTCACCCCTTGGGTCACGACCACCCTTTGGGTCACGACCTTCCTTGGGTCACGACCACCCTTTGGGTCACGATCTCCCCTTAGGTCACGACCACCCTTAGGGTCACGACCTCCTCCTTGGTCTCGACCTCCCCTTTGGTTGGACCACCTTTCTGTGTTGACTGGTCCCACCTGTCAGCTCTGTTCACCTTCTCCTTCCTCCCATTGTGTCACTGCTGACGCAAAGGTCCTTGAGCATTAAATGTTATTGTGTCGTATTAAATACTGGTGCTTTTTGCAGTACTGTTCCCATTCTTGTCTCCTCCCCGACCTGCTCCCATCTCCTCCTTCACCTACCCTTGAACACATGCGTTTCTGAGTTTCTCAGTGGCTCTCCTCATTTCGTCTAGGCTATAAAAGTCTGAGCAGCCCTCTTTCATCACCTTTTCCTCACCCAGCTCTCCTGCTCTCTTGCTCTCTTGCCCTCACCCTGTGTCTCTGTGCTTGAAGTTTCGCTAAGGAGTTTGTTGGAGCTGCACCGCCTGAGAATTCACCAGAGCGCCCGCGCCGTTCGCCGTCCTCCTCCCATCTTCTCTCTCTCTCTCTCTCTCTGTGTGTGTGTGTGTGTGTGTGTGGGTGAGTTTCTCTGTTTCTTGTTCTCTTTTGCTCTCATGACCACGTTGTGTGGTTGTATCTCCTTTTACAACCACGTTGCGTAGTTGTGTCCCTTTTACGACCACGTGAAGTAGTCGTATCCTCCTCAGGATCTCCTCCTTTGGACCTCCTCCTCAGGATGTCCTCCTCAGGACCGCCTCTTTTGGACCACCTCCTCAGGACCTCCTCTCCGGAGCCCGTTTCTATTTCTGTGCATTTTCTTTTGGTTTTATTTGAATTTGTTGTATTTATTTAGCTCTCTTCGTACGTGTAGATTTCAGCTTCTCTGAAGAGTTTTTGGACTTGGCGACCTCTACCGAAGAACCCCAACTCTTCATCGAAGGCAAGTCGTAGACCTTTGATCATGTTGTTCCCAGTTTACAAAATTATATTGTTTTTATACTAACATGCATAGCTATTTGTATAAAAATGGTTTGAAAATTAGTTAAACACCTACTTGACAGTTTGACCCCTTGAATACTTGTGTTAAACATGTTGGCATGTACCTTTGGACCACCATAGGTTGGGTAATCTTAGTTGGACCCCTTTGTTGTGATAACCAACATGGATGTGTATATTGCTTAGACCTGCTGTAGTTATGCGATGTTTCTCGATCACCTGTTCATAATGATAAATTTGACTAAGAGATTATGGAATTGTGGCAGGTGTTGCCTCGGCATGTGTTGTCTTGGCATGCGTTGCCCTAGCCTGTGTGGCCACTAATAAACTTGTTGTGCCATGACCAGGGTAGTCATTTGGCCAGGTTGAACCCAAAATATTTTCGCTCGGGCGAGTGATCATGTAGTAAAGGGGGTGCAGGAAGCACACTGGGATGAGGAGGTCTTGCCTGAGCAACCACTAAGGACTTAACCTTGTAAGCCATTGATCCGGGCTATACCGTGCAACCACAAGACCATTATGGAGCGGTCCTGGTCAACTAATTGGCAATGCTTTGCTTCGGTTCCGTTTTGGTGGAAGTTTGTAAGACATGGGATGGACACGCACACTTGGCGCAAGAGGGGGCGGGGAGGGTGAAACCTTAGTGAGCGGAACCGAGTCAAAGCAAAACCTTGTAAAGGCTTTGTCACATACTCTAGCCTGCTTAGCTAAAGTAATGAGTAGGTGTAACGTCCCATTTGTCCTAGAGTTTCTTGCTAGATTTCAAAACTTCAAAGGAACCATTTGGTTTGCTAAGTTGCTCAAGCTTAACTTGGAATTTTGGAAATTCGAGAGCTTAATTTGAACTAACCAAACCTCAACTAAGTCCTTTTGGTTTGTGTTCTTTGTCCTTTTGGGGTTCTCTGGTCCTCTCTGGTTTTAGTTCTCTTTTCTGTGTTCGTCTTGTGTGCCCTTTGGTTTAGTTCGTCCTTCTCTGGACCTCCTCGTTCTCTTTGGATCACCCCTAGTGTCTTCTCTTGGACCTCCCTTTCCAAGACCTCCCTTATGCTAGTCCTCCTCTTGCCCAGACCTCCTTTGTGAGTCTAGGACCTCCTCTCTTGGGTCTTAGACCAGCCCGGGTTTGTGTTTCAAATGTCCTTGAATCTTGAAATTCAAATTCTGGTGATTCCCGTGTCCTTTAGGACCTCCCCTTTGGATATCTTTTCCCTTTGTTAGATCTGACCGTTAGGACCTCCCCTTTAGAGATCTTAACCGTTCAGACCTCCCCTTTGTTAGATCTGACCGTTAGGACCTCCCTTTTGGAGATCTTGACCGTTCAGACCTCCCCTTTGTTAGATCTGACCGTTAGGACCTCCCCTTTGGAGATCTTAACCGTTCAGACATCCCATTTATTAGATTTGACCGTTAGGACCTCCCCTTTGGAGATCTTAACCGTTCAGACCTCCCCTTTGTAGATCTAACCGTCAGGAACTCCCCTTCGTGGATCTGAACGTCAGGACCTCCCCTTTTTGGATCTGACCGTCAGGACCTCTCCTTTGTGGATCTAACCGTCAGGACCTCCCCTTGTAGATCTTGATCGTTAGGACATCCCTCGAGAGATCTTGACCCTTGGACCTCTTGTGAACAGTGAGCAGGTGTTTTGGACCTCCTGTCCTCAGGACCTCCTCGTGTCTTTTGGACCTCCTGTCCTCAGGACCTCCTCATGTCTTTTGGACCTCCTGTCTATAACGTCCCAATTTTCTGAGCTTTTAAAAAAATCTTTTAATAGTTAGTAGGAGAAAATTCACCATTTGCTTTTATTTGAATTTAATTCAAAAGCTTAAACATGGACTTTGTACTTCAAAACAATTTAATATGACTAAAGTCGACATCAACAATGATCAAAACTATTTTATTTGGATTCTATGTGCTTGGATATATTTTCTAGATTTTTCTAGAATTTTTCCAAGTTCATTTGCTACTTTCTATTGCCATTTGGAGTTTCTGCTATTTTCAAAATTAGAAAATATATTTAAAATCTCAGAATTGGTCTCGAGCCTAATCCTTTCCTCAGCTCGTTCCTATTCCTTGAAGCCTACCTTTCTTTAGTCCGTTTCATTTCCGTTCCGGCCCATTTCATGCTGGTCGCCATTGATCAGCGTCAAGGTCGGCGCTTGCTCTTGTCTTCGCCATTGGCGGTGGGGCCGCTTCGAGAGTCATCATCTCCGCGGTGTCTTCGTGCCTGCGTGAACTCCACGTCCGACAACGCCATCGTGATCTTCTGGAAGCTCTGTTCGGCAAATCAAAATCCCCAACTAACATATCTCCGGATTTTGTGCCAAACTCTATCCCGTGTCCTTCCGCAACCGAATCAATCAAAACCGATTCTGTATCGCCTTCTATCTCCAAATCAAGTCGTGGCCGTATCGGACTCCTTTGGGGATTTCCTAATCCGGCGCGCCCCGACCCTATAAAAGGGACCCCAAGCTTCGCCCTTGCCTCCTGATCCCGAATCCCCATCCCGTTCTCCTCCTAAAGCCCTAGAGGCGGTGCAATCGTCAATTTAGGGTTTTCGGTGCCGAAGCTCAATCTTCAAATTCCACCGCCGCCAGCTGTGCTCCGCCTCGTGGACTACACCATCGGCATCCTCATTGCAAGAGCTACCTCGAGCATCCCTCTGTTGGCCCAAAGCTTCGCTGGTGCTCAATCCCGACAAAACCCGATCGTCCTCCTCTGCTCCGACGTCAACTCCAGCGACCTCCGTTGTCCTCTCGAGCCAAAGTGGGTACCAGAATGTGTGCAATAGCATTCTCCGTCCATTGCGTGCACTCGCCATCGCCGTGCCCTGGTTCGCCATTGTTGGCCGGTCCAGAAGCTCTCGCCGACGTCCAGCTGACGTGTCGTGCCACATGGCCATCCACATCGGCGTCCACCTCATTCTCGTGCATGCGTGTCATCTGATGTGGCACCGAGTCAGTGCCTCGTCAGCACCGCGTGGCTCAGTCCACCGGTCTCCAGATCCATCGGTTCGGTAGACTTGGTCTACCGTGGACCATGAGGCTGTCGTGTGGGTCCCGCATGTCAGATAATTCCTTTATTTCTTTTATTTCCTGTAAATCTCTTCGCTGACGTCAGCCGATGTCATTATTCCGATTTTCTGTTAAAGAATAATTCGGGATAATCCAAAATTAGGGTTTTCTTTAGATTTCCAATTTCCCAAGCTCATATCTTTTGCATCCGAACTCCGATTGAGCCCATTCAAATTTCTAAATTCATCTAAATTCGAGATCTATCTATTTGACATTTTTATTTATTTTTTTGGAGTTTGTTTTGTCTATGTTATTTATTTGTTTTGTTTATTTGCTTTCGTTTGCGAGTAGACGTCAATACTTCAGGAAGATTTAAAGAAGAAGGAACACCTCAAGAGCAAGATCAGTACTTAGAACTATTTCAAGGCAAGTTATACCTTTGATCATATTGAACCCAGTTTTGAAAATACTTTGATTCAAAGTATTGCATCTACTTTAATTATTTATTTAAATGCTTTTGGGTTTAGTTAATATCCAATTTGTTATGACCTCATTGTCTAATTTTATGCCATAATCTTTTGTCACCCTAGCTTGGTTCATTTAGTTGCTGCTATTGTATTACCAACGTGGGTTGGTTAGATACGATTAGTTTGCTTAGCCATGCTACGAGTCATCATTTCATGTGAGTTGCAATAATAAACTTGACTAAGTGACTATGGAACCATTTGATAAAATTATGTGTACTATGTGCTATTACTCGTTGATGGCATATGTTTCACTTAACCAACAGGGTGGGAAAAGGTTTTGGACGGGGGCAAGTGGTCTGGTATACTTTTATGGTGGATCTATGTTGGCGGGAATGATAGGTTAGAATTTGGAAGTCTTGCCTCGGTCCATTAAGGACTCAACCTTGTGCGCCATTGAACTGGGCCTTTCGTACAACCACATGCCTGGTATGGGACGGGCCTAACTTAGTAAGTTATGGAGTCTTGACATTGATTACTCAAGTTATAGGTTAGCTGTGTCGGATTGGGTGGAGGTGTGTACTACCAAGTAGTCGATCATGGCGGTTCGCCGTTTCACGCCCAACGGTAAGCGTCTGTGGTGGCTAAGCATACCGAGTGTCAATATTGAGATGAAGTTTCTGAAAGGTTTTGTTGTGATCAGTTCCGTACAAGTTGATTGCATCTTGTGGGTAAAGTGTACAACCTCTGCAGAGTGTTAATCAATCTATTTGAATAGTCGCGTCCGCGGTCATGGACATGCTCAGGGATTTCACACGAGGGGTAGATTTTCATAAAACTTGGGATAGGATAGCTGTGTGAGGTAACTTATGCAGTAGTGTGAATAAATTGTTTAGGACATGTGTCTTTGGGAAACAACTGATAAAATTACTATTGGTTATTTGTTTTACTTAATGCTTTCAATCTATTATTCATATTCAATTGCAAATATTGTATTTCTGCAAAAGAACCACAGAAGCCAATCCTTTGGAATAAGCCTGCATCTATAAATTGCATTCTGCGGTATGACTTGCGAGTACGGTTGTGTACTCATGCTTGTTGTAAAACATGCAACAGAAGTGGAGGAATCGTCAGTCAACAAGGTCTACTTCAAGAATCGTGGAGAACTAGATCGCGTACCCCAGCCGATTGCTGTGGGCATATGGATGGGCTTCTCTGAAGTTATTCTATTTCGTTCCGCTGCAGCTTCATTGAGCTATTTGCCCTCTGAAGCATTAATTGTAAGCTTTGACCTTAAGATCTCTACTCTAATGTTTATTGTTATTTGCCTATTTATTAGCTATCTTTGTATATAGAAATGATATTTCACTGATGTTGCCACTATGTGCACTAGCGTGATCCTGGACTAGTGCAGTACACACAGAGGGTCCAGAATTGCATATTTTGGGTATCGACATTGTCCTCAGGACCTCTCTGTTGTCTTAAGGACCTCCTGCCCTCAAGACCTTGTGGTTAGGACCTCCCTTAGAGGTCAGGACCCCTGGTCTTTTGCAAAGACCTCCCTTGCGGCTGAGACCAACCCTTTGACTGATCTGTTCTCTTTGAAGTTTGACTGGCCCCACATGTCAGCCTTGCTCACTTTTCCCAATTATTTCGCCTCAAAACTTTGTGCGCATTTAATGACTGTTGTATCACATTAAATGCAGTCACATCTGAGGTACTTTGTTTTATTCTTTTGATGGCATACTCTGTCCTAACCTTGTCTTGTCTACCACCGATCTTTGACACGTTTGCACAAGCCCCTCATTGTTTCTCCAACCAGCTCCGGCTATAAATAGCCTGGGCATGCCTCCGTTTGTCACCTTTTTGCTCATTTCTAACTTCCTTGCTCTCATCTAGTTTTCTCCGTGCTCAAGACCTCCCCAAGGAGCTCTCTGAGGCTGTGTTGTGCCTCTTGTTTTCTAGTTTTGGCTGAGTTTGTTCAAGCTCTTTTTAGTCTTCTTTTAAGTTCTTTGCTTAGAGCTGGTTTGCTTATTTGGTTCTTTGGCGAACGTGTAGATCCCAAGTTTGAGGAGGAGTTCTTGGACCCAGCAGTTTCTACGGAAGGCTCACCACTGCTTAACGAAGGCAAGTCGCAGACCTTTGATCATATTGAGCCTAACTTTTCAAATGTATTTTGCTTTACTTAAACATGCATGGCTATTTTTATAAGAAATGTTTTGGGCAGTAGATATTTTCCTACTTGATAATCTGCCTCCTTGGATAATTGTATTTGACATATTGACATGATTCTCTTGGACGTCTTAGAATGGATATTTTAGTTGGTATTGTTTGGTATTGCCAACATGGGACTGTATGTTTATGCTTAGTCTTGCTTTTAGAACTGGGGGTCTTAGGAATCATGTTTATTCTCTAATAACTTGACTAATGGAATTATGGAATCTGTGGTTGGTGCCACTGTTGAGCAACTATGGTGGGATGCCGTAGTTGTGTTGATTGTGGTGTGATGCCATTTTGTTAAAATCCTGTGTGCCAAGACCAGGGAGGTCTTTGGCCAGGTGAACCCAAAATATTTTCTTGCTTGGGCAAGTGATCGTGCAGTAAAGGGGGGGGTGCTCTTCGCACACTGGGATGTGGAAGTTTTGCTTGAGCAGCAATTAAGGACTTAACTTTGTGTTCTGTTGATCTGGGCCTTTTCGTGCAACCACAAGATCACTTTATGGGGGGGTGGTCTGGGCCAACTAATTTGTCACATTCTAGAACCATGCCGCAGGATGCTTTAGGGCTGTGCAGACGATGATAGCCACACGTCCATGTCTGTCGAGGCCTGTTCAGACGATGGTAGCAGCATGTCCATGTCTGAGCAGGTTATCCCTCACAACGGTGAGCTCCGGGTCGATGGTAGCAGTACGTCCATGACTCGGAATAAAGTTCATCGAGCGGTTTTGGTGATAGGAGGTGGTATTGTAAAGGCCTTGTCGCGCTCTCTAGACTGCTCACCTTTGCAAGTGAGCAAGGGTTCCTACGGGAACCCGCCCCGCTAGAGAGGTCGTGAATTGTGGGTAAAGTTGTACACCTCTGCAGAGTATCAATCTATTCGAATAGCCAAGTCTTTGGTCATGGACAAGCCCGGTGAAAATGGTGCAAGGGGTAGACTTTTCTAAAAAAAACGAGGTCCATGGTTGATCATGGATATCGGCGAGTGTTCTGGGTGGCTCCGAATGCTCGTGATGCCCATGATTGGCCGTGGAGGTCCTGTGAACCCTAGGATGGTCCAAGGAGCTCCTGAGTGGGTGCTCAGAGGAGATCTTGGAGCCCTAGGGAGGTCTTTGGGAACTTTAGAGTTGGTACTCCAGAGAAGTCTTGGGAGAGGTCCTAGTTGTGGGTGCGACCAGACCTCCCCCAAGTGGTCTTGGGAGCTCTGGAGTTGGTGCTCTAGAGTGGTCTTGGGAGAGGTCCTGGTCATGGGTGCGGCCAGACCTCCCCCAAGTGACTTTGGAAGTGAGTTGGTGCCCACTCCCCTTATTTTTAAAAAAATGTATTTATGTATTATTGTTTTAACTTGAGCTTTACAAATCTATACATGTTATTTACTGTCAAATATTGCTTTGAGCAACTAACCCTACAGCTCTCATTGTCAAGCCAATGCATGAATATTATTTGCATAATTGTTCCCTGCGATTTGCTGAGTACATTCAAAGTACTCATGGCTTTAAGCCCTGTGTTAAAGCAGTGGTCGAACATGAACAAGTGCAGGGATGCTCAAACCTCTTCGAGGAGGAGTTCTTTGACGACCCGGCTGCCTAGGACGTCCTCCACTTGACAGCCTGTGGGCTTGCAGGGTGGCTTTGTGCGCTCTTTGGTGTTCCTCTGTAAAGTTCTCTTTTGTGTCGGTTTTTGTTAACCCAAGTTGGCAACCCCCTATAAAGCAACCTTGACCATAAGGTCTCTGCTTAATATATGTTAATTTGTCTGCTTCATCTGTTGTTTGGCCTTGTGATTGTGATTACACCTATGTTGTTTGTGCGAGCTAGCTTGGAATCCTGGGACTAGCTCAGTGCACACAGTCCAGACCTTTATAAGGTCTTCGAAGATCTCCTGGGATGTCCTGGCGGACCCCCCTCTGTGTTTACTTGGAGGACCTCCCAGAACCTCCGAGTGGTCCTATCAGACCTCCTTAAGAGGTCTTGGGAGGCGTTTCCTAGTGCATACCAAGAGAGGTCGTCACAGCATGGGCATCGATGGGTGCCAAACAAACTAGAGAACTCGTGTCTTGTGGGTAAAGTTGTGCAACCTCTGCTGAGTGTAAAACTATTCGAATAGTCGTATCCCCGGTTATGGACATGCCTGGTGATTTCACGCAAGGGGTAGACTTTCTCAAAATTTGTTGGTCTTGGTTGGTTCTGAGTGGTTTGGGTCATGACTAGGGTGGTCACGGGAGGTCCGGGCAGTGACTAGGGTGGTCATGTGTTGTTTTCAAAGGAACTTGTTTACTTATGTATTAATCTTTTAACTTGTGCTTTGCAACCTACTTACTGTATTTCAAGTCAATATTGCTTTCTGCAAAGTAACTATAAAGCTATCCTTATTGAGACTTGCATGAATATTATCTGCATATATTTCCCTACAGCTTGCTGAGTACATTCAAAGTACTCACGGCTAGTGCCCTCTAGTTGATTAGCAGTTGAAGAAGACGTCCCAGGGTGCTCCGACCTCTTTGAAGAGGAGGTCTTCGAAGACCTTGCGTGCGAGGATGTCCTCCACTTGATTGCCTGTGGGCATTTCGAATGGACTTCATGTGTTCTTTTGTTTTTGCTGTGAGCTCTTTTGTTGTAGCCCTGTGCAGCAGACCTCTGTAAAAAGCTTGACCATAAGGTCTTTTGTTGTTATTGTTGTTAATTTGTCTGCTTCTTCTCTAGTTTGTTGTATGGTTGTGATGACATCGTTGTTGAACTGTGTGGACCAGCTGCTGATCGTGGGACTGGTCCAGTGTGCACAGTGGGTCCCGGGAGTTGCTACCCAGGGCGTGACACCAAGCCCCCAACTACCTAGGCCTAGGCGGTAGGCACACCGAGGCTGGCACAACAGTCGAGCCCAGGTGAGTCACTGAGTTGTGCTATGATTGAATGGGGATTGAATTAGGGATTCGAGGGTGGGGAGTGCCGGAATGGGGAATTAGGGATTGAGTTGTTGGTACATGGTCTAGTGCAACCAAACCAAGTGCGAAAATGGGCCTCTGACATTGTATTATGGAAAAATATGGCCCAAATATACTGGCTTTCTTCTTCTTCAAAGCTTCGGTCACTCCTTTCATGGCTGCAGCGCTGGAGGTTGGACCTGGGTTGGCATTGGCGGCGGGGGGGGGGGGCGATGGAGGATAAGCTTCAGCCTGATAAAGCCTACCGGATAAATTCGCCCCTGATTGCGCGCGAAATATGCAGACCACGAACGTCATAGTACCGTTCCTTTTGGATGTGCGTGCATCTTATGAAATGAACTAATCGAAGGTGAAACGTGCTACGCTGTTGCATTGTAGCTAACACTGTCCTAACTAGACTTGTTTAAAAAGTCGGTAGGCTTGAAAAGCTTGAAAAGCCCGAAATAAGAAGAGCCTGAGCCTCGCTCAAATTTGGTTTTTTCTATAAAAACCTGATATTTTAATTTTTTTTGGAATAAAAAAGTAATATTTAATTTATTTTTAGAATAAAAATAGGGGTTTTATTATTTTTTATTGTTTTTGTCGGTCATGTGGGCTTTCGGGCCAAGCCTTCGGGCCAAAAATAGAGTCCCAGGCTCAGCCCGAACTGGGTTGGGCTCGGACCGGACCGCCGGGCCGGGCCACCCATGAACACCTCTAGTCCTAACATGTATGGATGACCTACCCTACCGTCTTTCTATGTGTTATATATGCCTGCCAGTGCCTTCTGTTTCTGAGTCAAGCTGACATTGCATACTTTCTGCATTTCACCGTCTATGATTTTTGCATACTATATTCTTGCTGTCGAACCTCTCATATACACGATTCCGTTTGATTGTAAGGCTTTAAGCTACATTTCTAGCTTTAGTTACTTAGAAGGTTTAAACTATGTTATAAAATAAACTGTGTGTATTTTTGATGCAGATACCAAAAGTCCATCATTATCTTAAAAAATATACACGGAGGTTCCTGCCATACTCCGTGTGCTTGGTCCTGTCGACATGACCACAACGAAAACATTATTCAACGATCTGTGATTGTATAACTCATTGTTGCAAGGTCTGCTTGCTTCTGTCTAATCGCTAGCCCTACACACAATTCATATTCGTAGCGTTCTCACCGATGAAAAAGAAAAACACAGAAGGACAAGCTCCACACGGGGCGGAGCGAAGCGCGCATATCTTCCTACTAATGAAGTACGCACGATAAGGTAAATACCACCTGCTCCACCGGGGGCCCTCCCTAGTAGCAAGCTAGCGAGAGTTCCTCGATCCCCTTCACGTCGAAAGTTCAGACTACGTACTGACTGGAGCAGTGAACCACCGAGTGACCAACCGGGAAACGTCCTCCACATGCCTATCCCCTCACCACCAGTGCCGCCCGGTCACATGCGCCACACAACCATCCAAGATTCCCCCGTGTATATAAGCGGTGGTATGGTAGAGGCGTAGAGCCACACCACTGACTCCCAAGCTTGCCAAAGAGCTTGTAGTGAGTGATTGAGTAGTGTGAGAATGGGTGGCAAAGCCGCTCTCCTGGTGGCCCTCGTGGCCATGAGCCTGGCGTTCGAGACCCAGGCGGACAGCGGCTACGGCGGCGGGTACACTCCGACGCCGACCACCCCGTCCCCCAAACCGGAGAAGCCGCCCAAGGAGCACAAGCCGCCGCACCACCACGGCAAGCCGAAACCGCCGTCCGGCCACAAGCCTCCCACCTACAAGCCCCCCACGCCGACGCCGACGCCGCCCACATACAAACCCCCCACCCCCACGCCACCAACGTACAAGCCTCCGACCACGCCGCCCACTTACACTCCGACCCCGAAGCCAACTCCGCCAACATACACGCCGACGCCCAAGCCCACGCCACCAACATACACGCCGACCCCCAAGCCCACGCCGCCAACATACACGCCGACGCCCAAGCCAACTCCGCCAACCTACACGCCGACCCCCAAGCCCACGCCGCCAACCTACACTCCCACCCCCAAGCCAACGCCGCCAACCTACACGCCGACGCCGAAGCCCACGCCGCCAACCTACACTCCCACCCCAAAGCCCACGCCGCCAACCTACACGCCGACGCCCAAGCCAACTCCGCCAACCTACACTCCGACGCCCAAGCCCACGCCGCCAACCTACACGCCGACGCCCAAGCCCACGCCGCCAACCTACACGCCGACGCCCAAGCCAACTCCGCCAACCTACACGCCGACGCCCAAGCCCACGCCGCCAACCTACACGCCCACCCCCAAGCCGACTCCACCGACCTACACGCCGACCCCCAAACCAACGCCGCCAACTTACAAGCCCCCCACGCCGTCCAAGCCCACCCCACCGACGTACAAGCCCCCGACCCCGACTCCCACTCCGCCAACGTACAAGCCCCCCACCCCGACGCCGACTCCACCGACTTACAAGCCACCCACCCCGAGCTACAAGCCGCCGTCTTACACCCCCGGCCCGCCGCCGCCGCACTACAACTAAGATCCGCTACGCTGTCAAGTTCGTAGCGTAGGTACGTACAAGCAAATGTTAAACTTGCTTGCACTCTGCATGGGTGAGCCGTGAGCATATGTAAGTTTACGTTAAGTGCAACGAGTAAACTAAAAAATCGTGGCTTTTTTTGTTGTTGTTTACAGAAGGTGCTCGAGAAGCTGGCCAAGATGAGCCAAGGCTTTGATCCTCCTCCTGTGTGTTTGCTGCCAACCCAGGGCCAATCTCGCGAGGAGAATAATGCAGATTGCTCCCTCCCTTTAGTTGTCTCCCGCTTATAATTTGTATTCGTCCTAGTCCAGCGTATTGTGTGGTGGCTACTGCTAGTATTGTTGTTACTGTAAAACCATAAAAACTACGGAAATGGAAGTAAAAGCTGTTTTCCTCTACTGTCTGTAACGTGATCGCAGCCTTAATTTTTTTCTCCTTTTCTTTTGCCGTGCGTGACGAGATGTGATGTTTGCAATGTCGTTCAGATATGCTTAATACCACTGACATCGAAGCACATGCTGATAAATACTCCTGCGAGATGAGCCGCAGAGGTATTAGTTATGACCAGAGGACAGAGGTGACGATTTTAAAAAGGGGAATTGATTACTTACGCCTATGCATTTTTTTACCGAGATAATTGATAATTTATTTCTCGTACCGAGGTAATTGATAATTTATGGCTCAATTGAGATGCTTGAGTATATTTCACTTTTACGATTGAATTGACCATATTACTACTCCCCTTCTTCGGCCCAAATCCTGTTCTCCCTCACCTCACCGTTCTTCTCCGGCGCACCTTTCTCCCGTTCTTCTTTGGCGCCGGCGAGCCACCATGGGCGTGGACCTGATGGGCCGTGGGTACGCCCCGCGCGGCCTTGCCGCCGCCGAGGAGCATATCATGTTCTAGGAGGCCGCCACCGTGAGGCTCCGCAACCTCGAGCTCCTTGCTCTCCCCGCGCCCACCGTCGCTCAGCGAGATCGCCGACCGGACCGTCTCTAGGTTCCGCCGCATCACCAAAATCCTCGACCGCACCAGCTACACCCCTCCTGCCTCTCCTCCTTCGGCGACGGCGATGAACGCGAGGGCAAACGGCTCGGCTCGGCGCCGGTGCCCAGAGGACGCGACAACGACGGACTCTCGACGATGGCGACGAACGCGGGGAAGACCCGCTTGACCAGGCTAGATCCTACTCGCTAGAGTCTGGATCTGATCGGATCCAGACGTCGGTGAGCCGAATCTGGCCAGGTCTACGGCGGTGAGCTCGCAGAGAGCGAGGGGCGGAAGCGGTGGGGGAGAGGACGACAAGGAGGGAGAGAGGGGGTGATAGGGAAGGAGAGATGGCATCAGGTAGGGAAGAAGGCGCGACCGGAGGCAGCAGGGGAGAGGAGGCGCTAGACGTGGATGAGGAGTGGGGCGAAGAAGATGATGGTAAAATCGTATACTACTGTGGTATATCCTTAAACATCTCAACCAAAGAGTCATCTCAACTAAAGAGGTGTGTGCAGGTAAATAATCAATTCCTGCTTTTAAAAATCCAATCTTCTGATCGCGCAGGAGCATTACCAGCATGCATGCCTGCGAGCCTGCGGCAGCCGTGAGCTGTCACGCGTTGCTACAGTCGAGAGTCGCGACCACCCCAGTTCTGCAGGATGCCCATGCTGCAGTGACATCAGAGTCGCTCCAAAACTTTAGAGAAACAAGATAGAACAACGTCTAGGTGCATTCCTGCGCGGATAAACAAGTAAACAAACTCCAAAATTCAGAATATGCAGGAGTATGTATTATGTAACCGTGTTTTTTGGTGCCAAGGTTTCATATAACATTGGTTAAGACGGCAGCAAACCCAAATGTTAACGCTAGGGCACCAAGATATCATGTGCGAAAAGAGCTGGAAAGCGATGAACAGAGAGAGATCCACCGTGTAGAGCCCGATGCTTACCATGCGTATATCTGTTCTGGGAGCCAGCTTTCAAGTTCGCAGCACGGCCTAGCTTGCAGTAAAAACAACGGAGGATTGCAACCTCGGTGAAAATTGTTCAGTGTGACCTCTGCATTCTGAGTGCCGACATATCTAAAATGAATTGGAGGAGCCGTGAGAAAGCAAACAAGGACAGCAGCCAGTAGAATAAATTGTTGCCATACTGATGTGGTGTACGACATGTTTTTTTTCAATTATCTTTTGTTCCAGCCGTATACGTACAATGGGTACAATGGGTCTTTGAGGTGGTAAAAGTATATCACGTCTTTTGTAGTTTTATTCCAGCTACCTTTGATAAAAATAAAACGGAGATCTCAGATTGAGAGAAGATCACGTGATGATGCATGGGACTATGAGAAAACAAGGATTGATAACTGAAAGCAGCAAAAACAGATCGTGCTTTATTAAAAAAACTGAAGTGCTTGTCGCAAGAGTGACACCACAAAAGGTGATGAAAAAAAGGTTTAATTTACATTACCCATCTATTATTCTCGAAACTAGCTAGGTGTGCATAAATATTACTCCATACAGATTGTTTTATATTTAACTAATTTATTCCAATCACAATAACGTAGATGTATTTCATACATTTGTTTTCTATTTAACTCTAGATATCTTCTCTACACGTGTTTCATATTGTCTATATAGTTGAAAATCAAGTAAAAAGACTAACATTTTTTCATACAAATTCTTTTCTTTTTGGGTTAATTCCTTATTTGCCATTAGAAATTGACGTGCTCCCTAAAATACCATCGAAAACTTGTTTATCTCTTTTTTGCCACTCATTTTCAACTTTAATCATTTTTTTTTACTCCGGTCAGTTGACCGTGGACTTGGCCATTGACTTGGATGTGAAAAAGCGATTTTGCCTCTAAAAATATTTAAAGATCGGTTGTAACTTGAAAGTTTTAGAGAAAATATAGTTTAAATAAAATCCTATAAAAATTACACAAGTTTCTGACACTATGTTAGTAAATTATCCTAAAAATTTCATAGGATTTTTTTAAAACTATATTACTATGTCAAACAATTTTCTAAAGATCTCAAAGATACTCAGGGCAAAATCATCTTTTACGCTCAAGTCAACGGCTAAGTCCACGGTCAACTGACCGGAGTGGCAAAAAAAGGATTAAAGTTGAGAACGAGTGACAAAAAAGAGATGAGTAATTTTTCGATGATATTTTGAAAAACCCATCAACTTTCAACAGCAAATAAGAAATTAACTCTTTTTTACGAACGATAGCTTAGTGACGAAGACGTGGGAAGCATCCCACCCGCCAAGACCTATGCATTCTCAGTGCCGACAAATCTAAAATGAATTGGAGGAGCCATCAGAAAGCAATCAAGGACAGCAGCCATTAGAATAAATTGTTGCCATACTGATGTGGTGTACGACATGTTTTTTTAATTATCTTTTGTTCCAGCCATATACGTACAATGGGTAGAAGGGGTTTTTGAGGTGGTAAAAGCATGGAACATTTTTTATTTTGGCATCATCCTATCACCGTAAATGTAAAAATAGTTCTTTTGGTATTGTATTTACGAATTTAGCTCTCTCCTGAGCGCGAAAGCACCAGACGCCGACACGTGCCTCCTTCTGCGATCGGCGAGTGTGGAAAGTGAGGGGTGAGCGGGACCAAGGCCACCGGCTCGGGAGGTGGATTGGGCGGCCACTTGCCGTGGTGGTGGAGTACGGTAAGGGGGTAGGCATCCTCCCGTGGTGGCTGAGCGCGAAAAGAGGCCGTATCCCACCACCTTTCGCCGGCCCGAGCGTGGAAAGAGCTCCGGGCCCATCACCTTTCGTTGTCGCCGCTGTTCCCGGGCGGGAGAATTGCCATGCTGGCCACCGAGCTTCCGCAGTCCATGAGCGCGTAAATGGACACGTGTCATGCTCCGGACATTCCACGCTCGGAAGGGGGCTACATTTGCAAATACAATTCTAGAGGGACTATTTTTGCATTTGCGATGGCAGCATGGGCCCAAATTAGAAAAAAAAATTTCTAAAAGTATATCACGTATTTTGTAGTTTTGTTCCAGCTACCTTTGATAAAAATAAAACGGAGATCTCAGATTGAGAGAAGATCACGTGATGATGCTTGGGACTATGAGAAAACAAGGATTGATAACTGAAAGCAGCAAAAACAGATCGTGCTTTATTAAAAAAAAACTGAAGTGCTTGTTGCAAGAGTGACACCAGAAAAGGTGATGGAAAAAAGTTTAATTTACATTGCCCATCTATTATTCTCGAAACTAGCAAGTGTGCATAAATATTACTCCATACAAATTGTTTTATATTTAACTAATTTATTCCAATCACAATAACATAGATGTATTTCATACATTTGTTTCCTATTTAACCCTAAGTATCTTCTCTACATGTGTTTCATATTGTCTATATAGTTAGAAATCAAGTAAAAAGACTAACATTTTTCCATACAAATTCTCTTCTTTTTGACGATTAAGTGATAGCTTAGTGGTGGAGACATGAGGAACATCCCACTCGCTAGGGTTCAATCTCTAGATAGACCCAATGCGTTTCGCCTAAATAATTTGGGTACACACACATGTGCGAGCATCTATCTTTTAGTGATGTCTTAGGGTTTCCAAATTTCCTTACGTGTGTAGGGGACACACGTGCGCGTGTGTGTGTGTGTGTGTGTGTGTGTGGTGTGCGTCCGCCTTGTACCATCTTAAAAGAAATTCTTTTTTCCATTTCTATTTTTTCTTTCGTTATAAAAACTCTTCTTTATTTGCACTCGGAAAGACGGCTGACTGAGACGTATGTGCCTCAGGGTTCCATTTTTGTGTTCACGTGTGGTCTACTTAGGCTAAGCCCTATTTTTTACTTTAATTTCTTATCTTTTAATCTAAAAACAAACCCATTATTTCCTATCTTTTGAGTTTAAATAGGTTGCGTAATAACATCTAATGGTTGTGATTTTTAATCATAAGTTGGCTCCACCAAATTAGTGACTAGATTTCTTTTTTGAAAATTTATAGCATGTGTTTATTTTTCTTGTAGTGTTTAATGATTATGACCTATCAATAATAATTATGGTCCTCCAAACTAAGGGATAAACATTTTTATTTTTTTGAGATTTTTTAGGCTATTTTTTTAGCAGTTGTAAACCACCCGCCATCGACTTTTACTATATAATAGATCTGAGTCGTTATAACTTGGGTCCACGAGATAGATGTTCAGATCTTTTTAGTTAATACATGAGCTTCCATGAAGTGTCTAATCGGTGTAGGTTTATTTTTTTTAATATTTTTGGAATTTAGGTTTCAAATTCATTTACAAATCAAATCTCTAATAATCCTTCAATTTTTATTCTGAATTCATGTATTTTTGGATTGCACTTGCCGTGGATTTGTTTTTGGCTTTAAGCTGGAGTTGTGCAGAAATTCAGTTTCTATTTTATTTTAATTATTATTCCAAATTTAGTCTTTGTAGGATTTACTTTGGAATTCGTATGAAAATCAAATTGCTATTTTATTCCAAATTTTAGTCCATTTGGATTGTACTTGATATGAACTCTTTCTTTTAATTTGTTAATTTTAATTTAATTATTATTCCGAATTTTAGATATTTAAGGAGGTTACTTTGGAAGTCGTATGGAAATCAAATTGCTAATTTTTATTTATTTATTATTCCGAATTTCTCTTAGTTTGGATTGTGCTTGACATGGACTCTTTCTATTAATCTAAGCTATTATAACTCGGGTCCGATAGATAAATGGCTAGATCTTTTCTCTAAGTGTATAATTAGTATAGATATAGATAGATTATTATATCTCGAAGTCAACTGTCAAATCTAATCCTTTAAAATTAGGACCCACCAAATCAACGGCTAGATGTTTTTTTTTGATAATGTCTAGCATATTTCTCTTTTTTCTTTGCAACTCTGAAAGAACTGTCATCGACTTTTTTTGCTAATGTTATTTAATTAATATTCCGAATTTTAGTTATATGGATGTTACTTTGGAAGTCGTATGGAAATGACATTGCTAATTTTTTTATTACAAAATTCTCATAGTTTGGATTGTATTTGACATGTACTCTTTCTTAAAATCTAAGTCATTATAACTCGGGTATGCCAGTTAAATGACTAGAACTTTTCTCTAAGTGTATAATTAGTATAGATATAGATAGATTCTTATATCTCTAAGTCAACTATTAAATCTAAGCCTTTAAAATTAGGACCCACCAAGTTAAGAGCTAGATGTTTTGTTTTGTTTTGTTAGAATTTGTAGCATATATCTTTTTTTCCTTAGCAACTATAAAAGAACTGTCATCATCGACTTTTTTTGCTACTTTTATTACTGTTATTCTGAATTTTAGTTATATATGGATGTTACTTTGAAAGTCATGTGGAAATAATATTGCTAAGTTTTATTTATTTTTTATTCTGAATTTCTTTTAGTTTGGATTGTGTTTAACATCGAGTGTTTATTTAAATCTCAGTCATGATAACTCGGGTTTGCCAGATAAATGGCTAGATCTTTTATCTAAGTGTATAGTTAGTGTGTGTGTATAAGTCAACTATCAAATCTAAGCCTTTAAAATTAGGATCCCAAATTAAGGGCAAGATGTTTTTTTTAGAATTTGGAGTATACTTCTATTTTTTTCTTACCAACTCTAGAAGGACTGTCCGTTGACTTTTAGTATATAACAGATAGATGCTGAAATGGACTAAAGAAGATCACGTTCTCAGCAGGTTTCTCGGCAGTGCCAGTCTCGATCTAATGGTCTACGTTCTACCTATCATTAAAAGAAGTACGAGAAAGAATGTTCTCACATATTCACTGAGATGATTAATACGTAAAACTTGGTACTAGATTTAGAAATCACATGTATAGTTATTTGTAAAGCCTAGACGTTGGAAGAGTACTAGATTTTGGTTTCCGTTAAATTGAGTGTCATGTGAGATGACCAATGCATGAGACTCGTGTTACTCCCTCAATCAAATCATACAGCCTTGAATGACGCCGGGTGGTTGTGGATCTCCAAGACAGTAAAACCAAAATTTGTCACCGAACGAGGCATACGCCAAGATGCACATGTTCATGAAAGCGTCGTAATAACCAGAGAATGGCTACATGCATTTGGAAATCGCCTGGCCGATCTGAAACTAGTATTCAGATTTTTGCACAGGGGTACGCTACGCTACATTTATGTCAATTTGTTCCGTTCACGCTAGTCTCGACTTCACCCGTACTGGGTATCTTTTATATGGCCACATGGGTATGTCGACCAGTGGATGGAAGTCAGAGATCCCTGGAATTAACTTTAGAAAAGTAATTTGCCTCCCATACCTCTCACTGACATGAAAAGGCACAAACAGCCAAAAGAAGCTGGAGGGGAAAAAAGCATGCACAGAAAAACAAATTATTTAATCGAAATGATGCTGTTCACTAGGAAGTTGGTTTTGCTGGCAATTTTTTATTATCATCCAAATTGATTTGGTAATGAAATTACACAACTTCCTGAACAAGAAAATTCCTTTTTTTGAAAAAAAAGAAGAAAGTTGAACACGCTGATACTAGTATGCTGAGTAGTTACTTTAACACTGGCATAGAAATCTATGAAAGCTAGAGCATGTTACTAGCATAAATTTTTTTTTTTTGGCTATAGGACATTTTGCTTAAATGGATAGGTAAAACTGCTTTTCTGATACTCGAAGTGACAGAAACAAATATGATCGCAATGTGCATGAGTGTATCGTATGGAAGCTTTCTAATTTCTTTGTTTACCATCCGTTGGGCAATGTATGGCATGATCCAAAGGTAAATGATATTTCGTCAAGAAATCTTTGCATTCTGAAAACAAATAATTGAATTTCATGAAACAGGATCGTGGGCCGCATATTTTTGTCCGTTCAATATCTTGTTTACAGAGGAAATATGTAAAACAATTTGATGATTAATGAGTTACTGTGGTGACAAACATCCTAGACAGAAGGCAAGCGCATTGATTATCAGTAGCATGGTTTGCATCGTAATCATTGGCCAAGGAGAAAAAAATGGGCCGTGTAAGTGCAAACATGAGAATAACGTATACGGTGGCCGGTAGGTTTTGCTAGAGGTGCGCTCTTATCCTGCCCGGAAGCTCATCCCTAGATTCCAGCTCCGTTCAAAAGATAAACCCAACGACGGCTTCACTCCGTCAAATACTTTTATACTAGCAGTCTAAGTAAATTAGTCCCTAGTGTGACAAACAAAGATGTGCACCAAGTTTAACTAGGTTTCTGATTTTCTTTACTCCGTCAAATACTTTTATACTAGCAGTCTAAAGGAGGGTTCCATACCTCCGTTCAATGAGATCTGGCAGGGCACCAAAACCTGAAACTCTGGTTACCTTCCGAGTCCACATTGCCTGGTCGACTAATAAAGCAACGATAGCTTCTCAAATCTCAAGTGTGCAACCTACGTTGCTACCACCAGATAACAGAAGGCAAGAAGAAATTAATCCAGCCCCACCACATTTCGGTTTCGAGGCAATGCAGAACAGCTGCCCAAGGACATAAACAGTGCATTGCAATTCATCCAGAAGGAGCGTAGATCAGAGGGATCCGGATCCTCTGCTCCACGGCAGAAAATCACTGTGTAAACATTAATTTTCAGTCCATATAAACAGTTCTCGCAGCGGTGTCACTGTAAACATTAATTTTCAGTTAACATAAATTAGGCATTGCAGCGCTTGATATATACCATTCGTTTTGGACTGGATAGAGAGATCTAATACATGTCAATATGTTTCTCGCATTAGCCTGTATTAATGTGGAGATTTGGACTGAATAGAGAGAATGACCTAGGGTCTGTTTGGATGCGTATCTGAGAGACATCTGCCTGGCCGGGACAACGCTAAGAAGCTGCCAGTGATGCGTTTGGTTCTAGGCAGGAATCTCCTTGCTGCACAGCGGTTAAACCAGCCCAGCAACAAAAGCGACGCTCGAGCTCAGCGTAATCAAGCTCACCTCCTCTGATCCTGTTTATCGAAGAAATGATACGTTAAATTTCTAGTAGGGACAATTGGAAAAGAGATTATCGAATAAACCAAGAAGCTTTTCTATTGTCAAAATATTATTTTTTAATTTTAAGTCATCTTTAGACCCAAATTTTTAACTAAACATCACATCCTCAGATTTATTTAACTAGATAAAAATTATCTACTTTTTACACTAATTTTAGACACCATTTCTTTATAGGTATAGAAGTCAGGGCACCAATCAAATGAGCCTCTAGTGCATATCCATATGCTTCTCGCATTAGCCCGTATTAATGCGGAAATCTGCCTCCAGATCAGAAGGATCCAGAAGTGCCAAACAGCTACAAATGCTGGGAAGGCTCCACACAACAATGATCGCTTAGGCGTTAGAGACCACGTCATAGGGGCCACTGCAGAGTGAGCCCCGCGGGGTGCTGGGTCCACCCACCATTCACCGTTTCAGATCAAACCAACTGCTCCGAGAGTGCGGTAAAAATTGTCTTTTAAGGCGGTAGAGTAACCAAGGTTCACTTGTGAGCTGTGTGACTGTGTCTTGTGTGAGCTGCGGTGACTAGCCAGGTGCGGAGGACTGAGCACAGTAAGTAGAGCGTACGGCCTCCTGCGACTGCGAGGAAAAGCTGGGGTGAAAGTGAAACAGCTGACCGAGGTGCTCCATCAAATCATCAATTCAGTCACCCAGGTCACCGCCACCACCCGCGCCGCTCAAGATAAAGCGGGCAAAGATGAAGCGCAGCACGAGGAGGAAGAGGATCGGGGCCGTGCTTTGACTGGCAGCCAAGGGCGTGAAACGCAACGCGTCGCATTTATGCCGACACCGCGGGACGTGGGTCGGACCGGCTGCGCGGACGCGCGGATCATCAGATCGAGCAACCGAGCAACGCAACGCAAAAAAGCCGGGGCCATGCAGCGATTAATTACGGGAGTGCGATGCGGAGAGTGAAACATGCTCGGCGCTAGTTGATTAGGCGAGGGCGAGGATTGCGGAGCGGCGACAGCGAACTTTGGAGAGTTAGGACCGTGCCCTCGGCTCCACGTCGCAAATGGGCAGAAAACGGCGAAGCTACAAGGGGACTTCCGGGATCATTGCGTCTATCTATCTGTCCTCCATTTCGACTTGCAACTATTTTTGTTCGATTTTGTCACAGTTTGTTTGTTTGTTTGTTTATTTCCCGTTCCTTGCGTCCTGTTTCGGCCGATGCAATCATTGCCCTGACAGGGCTACGGTGAGCCTTTTCTATTTAATCTATTTTTAAAAAAAAATATTTTAAAGATAATGTCAAATGCGTGGCGTGATAAAAATACTATCACATCACGTACCACGAAGTGGTACACGATAACCCTCCGAACCAACACATGTTCATTTTTGGACTAAGTCCTATCACGCTAAGAGAAACGGTGTGACAACACTTATTTGTCACACCAAAGTCCGTAACGTGATAACGTGCTTTTACTATACCACGCGTTGTTGCGTGACCAAATGAATTAGAATTAAAAATAAAGTTAGAAGATGTTATCTTAAAATATTTTTTAAAAATAGATTAAATAATAAAAAAGTCCGACTACGGTCGGTGTGCGATGGATGGGCGTGCCTACGTGCAGTGCTGCTGATGAGTGCTGCCGAACGAACGGAAGGTTTTTTTTCGTAACCCATGTCTGCAACCTGCAAATCAGGGCGTGATGAGATGCTGAAATCATGAGCCGAGAGGCACATGTCGTGTGCCTCGTGGTTTCAGATCTATTGCAAAGATTGGTACGCAACATTGCGCCATCTAGGAGTGCGACGCTTTGGAAGAGCACACTTACATACATCAATGATTTTAGTGCGATATGTGGTATTTTCGAAAGCATGTGTTTTTGCTTACGAAACGGCGATTATGAACAGCACTTCTACGAACTAGGAAGACGCTAAGTCGAGGAATCAATCCAGCTAAGACACATCCTTATGCAAGGCTTAGAAAATGTTTCAGATCTCACTGTCGTGAGAAGACCAGATCCACCTAAAGCACTAAGCGTACCTTTTTGGTTGACTATGCAGCAGACGATGCCGTTCATGCCGGGTCTCTGTCTCCGCTCTCCAGTTCGGCCTAATCTGACATCTAGTGCAGCTATGTCACATGCCTTCAAGCGTAGCCACTAGCAATGCAGGACTATCTTTTTGACATGAACAGCAATGCAGCAGTAAAAAAAACTTTGATTTGTAAAGAAACTGACACCGGCAAATTTGGACGGCTTCGAAGTACGAACTTATGCTGTTAAAACTTGGATCCAGTAAGAATTGCAACTGTGCTTCCACTGGAAAAGAACTAGCAAGATCTTGCAGCAATCGAGACAATAGTCAAGTCCTGCAATTAGGGATAGACCTACAGAATAAAATCACAAAATAATTACAACTGCCAAAATTCAGATAATGTGTGTAACTTCACAAGCCTGTAATGAAACAAGCTGAGCAAGAACTAACAAATGAATTAGTATGGTTTAAACCGTTCCGACCATATTCCAAAATGAAAGAACTGAAGAAGTCAAATGCAAACTTGTGTTGAACGCCTAACTCTCAGTTCACCCATCCAACCTAAGTTGATTTCTGCCAGACTGCCGACGACGGAATTCTTATCAGCCCTACTCCGTCCAGAAAATTCTTCACTCCAAAGACCTATGAAGTCGAAGCCCACACTGCGCACACCAGCAGCCGCAAAGAGGCAATAAGGTCCAAGCCCATTAGAATCGCAGTGCAACTGATTCACTTAAGGAGGAGAGAACCCATCAAACAGAACAGATCAGTCAAGATATCCCATGATATTTGGGTACAGATATACAACTGAAAGAGAAAGAACCATACTGATCCTGGGGGTTTTCAGTCCTAAGATACTAATGCAATGTTCAAAGGTCCGATTTGAGGTGTCTGCTAATCTATACACTATAGTAGGCACGTTACTTTCACTTCTAAAATCCTAGTCATGTTATACAACAGATATCCTGTGAGACAATGGAATTTGACTTGTTTGTAGCATACTCCGTAGTATCAAGGTCAGGTTGTAGTACTCTGTCCGTTTCGCTATATTTGTCCACAGTCCACTATACGTACAGGTCAAAGAAGCACTAAATATAGAATAGATAATTATACTCTAGATCTCATAATGGATAAATATATTGAACGGAAACTCCCGACACCTTGAATAGAAATAGCGTAACAGAGGGAGTAATTGCTATGCAATAAGAGTGAAATTTCTGATGTACATGCTTCGAACCTCGAAGTCCCACAACGTGGAAACTGGGGGCCCGTGCAACACGGCCCAGTTGGTGCTCCCACATTCCCGAGTTTTTGGTCTAAACGACACTGTTGGTTCCGTTGAGTTCGCCCTTCCACGTTCTACATTGTGCTCCCATCGCCGTCCCTGGAGGATCGTCGCTTCGCCGTCGCATCTTCTTCCCCAAAACCGGCCGCGCCGCCCACCACCTGATCTAGCTGCCAGTGAGCTTCCTAGTCCTTCTGTGCGCGTCACCACGTGTTCTCGGATCTCCTCTTTCGATCCCCTCCCTTCTTGTCTACTCTCCGTCACCGAAGTGCCCCGTCGCCACCACATTTTCTTCCACGTCGCTGGTCTCCGTCGCGCCGCCCCTCTCGTCCTTCTCCGACTGCCCCACTTGCCCCATCGTGATATCCGTACCAACACCATCCTCGTGATATCCTCAGTTTCACTGGGCACCGACAAGTCGCCGTTTCCATCACTGCTTGAAGCATCTTCTCCACCGTCGCTGCCGACGAGTCATCGCAGCCCTTGCCACGCCATCGCCACCCAAAGGACCATTTCCTTGCCGGGGTTCCATTTTGCCCATCGCTGCCACCTACCTCGCCACCGTTCTCCATTGTCACTAGCACCGTCACCACCGGCCATGCCTCCTCTATTCTTCCTCTCTCTCTCTTACATGTGGGCCACCCCTGTTAGCTTCCTCTCTCTGCCACCTCGGTCCCACGTGTCAATCTCTTTCTTCCTCTCTATTTCACTTACAGGTGGACCCCAAGGCAAGTCACAGTCCTTTGATCATACTGAACCTATGATTTCAAAATTATATTATTTTTATATCAAATTGCATGTTGTCCTTATATCAACTGCTTTTGGGAATAGTTAATCACCTATTTGTCACTACTCCTCCATTGATTATTTGAATACTATAAATCATTTGTCACAATAGGATGGTCATTATTAGTTGGACATATTTGTATCACCAACATGGGTATCATAGAGGTGCTTAGTCAAGCTTAGTTATGATGGGCTCATGATTACATGTTCAATATTGATAATTTGACTTAATGATATATGGAACTGTGGTGCGATGCCATTGCTGTGCAACTATGGTGTGATGTCACTATTGTACCAATTGTGGTGTGATGCTGCTATTATAAAATTGTGTGCCATGGCAGAGATTGTCATTGGTTTGGTTGAACAAAATGATTTATGCTCAGGCGAGTGATCGTGTAGTAAAAGGGTACGTGAGGCACATTGTTTTGGATGAGGTAGTCTCGCCTGAGTAACTTGTCATGGACTTAATCTTATGCGCTATTGAACTAGGCCATATCGTACAACCACTTGTCCAGTATGGGATGGACCTGGATAACTAATTGGCAATGTCTTCTCTTAGTTCTGTTTTTGGAAGCATGAGTTCCGGGATGGATACTCACATTAGCGTAAGAGGGGGACCCTGTCTGGTTGTGATAACATTCAGTGTTAAAACTTTAGCGGGTAGGATTGGGTTAAGGATGAGCTTTGTAAAGGACTTGTGATAATCACTTTGTCGTGCCCCTACGGAAGTGTGTGAACGGACATTATAAGTTGATTTATCTCTTGTGGGTAAAGCTATACTGCCTCTCTAGAGTAAATACTATTTAAGCAACCATGTCCCTGGTTATAGACAATGCTCGGGGATTTCACACGAGATGTAGAGTTTCTTTATAAAAATATGTCGGAAGGTGAATGGGAGATTCACTTGGTGAATGTGATGTTCGCTTGGTGGATGTTCACTTTGTGGTTTGGTTAGGAAGTGAACGGAAGGTTCACTGGTTATTTCAAAGGAATTGTTTATTTACTTATTATTTTTTCAATTACACATTTCAATCTATTTACTGTCAATATTGCTTTCTATAAAAAAAAATAACCTTGCATATTATTCCCAACGACTTGTTGAGAATTTTATGTACTCATGGTTTTAAAAATCTACTGCTCGGTTGAAGAATATCACGCTGGTCAAGAGTTCTATGAAGAGTTCTTTGAAGGTTTTGCGAAGTAAGATGCGTTCTGCACTTGATTGCCTATGGACATGTTGATTGACCTTTCCAAGTTTTTTGTTCCGTTGCAAGAGTTTATTTGATTCTATAGCCCTGCATGGCACGTTAAGTAAACGTTAATCATAAGGTCCAGTTATTACTACTATTTGTTATTTTGAGATCTTTTTAGTTAAATCGATAAATGGATGGTATTTTATTGATGTTTCCTGTGTAAGCTAGCTATTGATCTGGGACTAGTTCAGAATACACAGAGAATTTCAGATGTGTAAATCCGGGTCCCAACATAGCACCTCGCCGGTCTGTCTTTGGCCCAGCATAACATAGTAGCAGTCCACCAGGTGCCCATAGTTGGACCATCTATGGGGTCGTGGGGCTCGGTGTATGGGTGCACTGCAGTCTGGATGCTGGGTCGCCCAACAGCATAATTGGGATGTTACAAACCTCCCCCCTTAAAGGAATCTTGACCCCGAGATTCAGGCCAACTAGAGAAAAGGCTAGGAAACTTGGCTTTCAGCTCGTCTTCACGCTCCCACGTTGCTTCTCCTTCTGAGTGGTTGCTCCATTGAATTTTGCAAAAACGAACGGTCTTGCTTCTGGTTCGACGCTCCGCGACATCCAAAATCTTAACTGGCTGCTCTTTATAAGTGAGATCTTCTTTTAACTCAATTGAATCCAAAGAAGTTTGTTCTGTCGGCACACTGAGACACTTCTTCAACTGAGAGACATGGAACACATCATGCACTCCTACTAACGACTACAGTAGTTCAAGCTGATAAGCAACTTCTCCTCGATGACTCACAATCTTGAACGAACCAACATACCTAGGAGCAAGTTTCCCTTTGGCATGAAATATTTTGACACCTCTCAGTGGAGTAACTCGAAGATAAACAAAATCCTCTGGTTCGAAGCTGAGGTCACGATGACAGTTATCAGCATAACTCTTCTGCCTTGACTGAACTATCTTTAATCTTTCTCTGATCATAGACACTTGTTCTTCTACTTCCTGAATAATGTCTGGTCCGAATACCTTACGCTCGGTTGTTTCTGACCAATTCAGAGGGGTTATGCATGCACGACCATACAAAGCTTCAAATGGTGACATTTGCAGACTTGCTTGGTAACTATTGTTGTACGAGAATTCCGCATACAACAAACTTTTATCCCAACTGATAGCATTAACTAGAGTGCAAGCTCTCAACATATCTTCCAATATTTGATTTACTCTTTTGGTCTGTCCATCTGTCTGAGGGTGATATGCAGTACTGAAATTCAGATGAGTTCCTACGACTTCATGCAGACTCTGCCAAAAACGAGATGTGAACTGAGATCCTCGATCTGACACTATCTTCTTAGGCACACCATGTAAACTGACAATTCTTGACATATACAACTTTGCAAGGCGTTCTCCTGAGTAAGTGGTTTTGACGGGCAAGAAATGTGCAACCTTAGCCAAACGATCAACTATTATCCAAATCGAATCATAACCTGATTGAGTCCTAGGCAACCCGGTAATGAAATACATTCTGATTTCTTTCGATTTCCACTCTGGAATCTTCAGGGGTTGCAACAGACCTGTTGGTCGTTGATGTTCTACTTTTACTTTCTAACATACGTCGCACAAGGCCACAAACTCTGCGACTTCTCGCTTTAGATTTGGACACCAAAATGTATTCTTAACATCCTAGTACATCTTAGCACTTTCAGGGTGAATAGAATATTTAGAGTAATGGGCCTCTTTTAAGATTAGCTGTCTTAAACCATCAATATCCGGTACGCAGATACGTCCATTGATCCGAAGTATATCTTGATCGTCTTTGGTGAAGTCCTTGAATTTACCTTCTTCCATTTTGAGCTTGATGTCCTTAATCTTAGGATCATTTGGTTGGGCTTCATGAATCTGCTTCTGGCCACAAATCCTTCGGCTACCACCTCTAGCTTCAACTTCTTAAACTCCTCATGAGATTCTGGGCAATTCTCTTTTACTTCCAAAGCATTGCAATAGCTCTTACGACTTCAAACATCTGCAACGACATTGGCCTTACTGGGATGGTAGTGGATTCCAATATTGTAATCCTTTATTAATTCCAACCATCTTCTTTGTCTTATGTTCATATCAGACTGGGTGAAAATGTACTTCAAACTTTTATGATCTGTGTATACCTCACAACGGCTACCAATGAGGTAGTGATGCCAAAATTTTAAAGCATACACTACAACAGCTAGTTCTAGATCATAGGTAGGATAATTCTCCTCATGAGGTCTTAATTGCCTTGATGCATAAGCGATAGACTTTCCTTGTTGCATCAGGATGCATCCTAATCCTTGATGTGAAGCATCACAGTAGATATCGAAATCTTTCCAGATATCTCGTAGAGTTAACACTGGGGCTGAAGTCAAATGCTTCTTCCATTCTTGAAAACTTTCTTCACAAGTTGGGGTCCAAGTAAACTTTTTCTCCTTCTTCAACAACTGCGTAAGAGGCTTAACAATTGTTGAGAATCCTTCAATGAAGCGGCAATAATATCCTGTCATTCCGAAGAAACTATGAATTTGGGTAACGGTCTTGGGCTGTTCCCTATGTAATACTGCTTTAACTTTACCGGTGTCAACTGCTACTCCCTCGGCTGTCATCACATGATCAAGGAAATCTACTTCCTTTTTTTTTTCCAGAAATCACACTTGCTGAACTTTGCATACAATTGGTGTCCTCTAAGTTTCTCTAGGATTAATCTCAGGTGCTCAGCATATTCTTTTTTTGTCTTAGAGTAAACCAAAATATCATCAATGAACACAACTATAGATTTGTCCAAATATTTCATGAATACCTTGTTCATTATGTTCATGAAATATACAGGAGCATTAGTCAGACCAAAAGACATGACTAAGAACTCATATTGTCTGTACCGTGTCGAGAAAGCGGTCTTCGGTGTATCCTTCGAGCAAATCTTTAACTGATGGTAACCTGATCGCATATCGATCTTTGAGAATACTCCAGCTCCTTTCATCTGATTGGACAAATCACCGATTCGGGGCAATGGGTACTTGTTCTTGATGGTAACTTTGTTAAGAGCACGATAGTCTATGCACATTCTCATGCCTCCATCCTTCTTCTTGACAAACAAAACTGGCGTTTCCCACAGCAACGAACTAGGTCTTACATAACCTTTCTCAAGAAGTTCTTCTATCAGCTTCTTCATTTCTACTAGCTCATCGGCTGCCATCCGATAGAGTCTCTTAGAGATTGGTGCTGTTCTTAGCACCAGATCGATGACAAACTCAATATCACGATCCGATAGCATCCCTGGTAATTTCTCTGGATATTCTCTGACAAGTGGCACATCTTCCAAAGAAACATCTTCAGGCTATTGATTAACAGATGTTCATCGTGCACTGAGGTGGTTAGAAACTCTACCTTCTTTCCATTGGTATCCTTGATTGTTATGGCACTTCGGCCACAATCTAGTACAGCTTTGTGCTTTGATAGCCAATCAATGCCAAGAATGACATCTAAGGTCTGTGTGTCTAGAACAATAAGGTTGGCTAGAAACTCAGCTCCAGCTATGAGTAATTTAGCTCCTAAATACCCTACTTTAGAACTTAACTCTGCTTAAGATGCATAACCTCCAAATTGTTCTTGCTTGCAAACACTCTAGAAACAAACGAATGCGAAGCTCCAGAATCAAACAAAACTGATGCATGTATTGAGTTAACAAGAAACTTACCCAGTACGATGTCGGGTGCTTCCTAGGCTCCTTCCAGAGTGACGTAGTTGACACGGCCTCTGACCACAGACTGCGGCGCTCCTCCGGATTGAGCGGTAGCTTAAGAGGCTCCTTATTTGCTGCTTGGTGCTGGCGTCTTGGCTGGCGTAGCTCCAAGGTTGAAGCATATTGGAGTTATTGTTCCCTTCCGAGGACAATGGTAGGCAAAGTGTTATGGCTGATGACAGGTATAGCAAACTCTAGCTCCATTCTGCTGATTGCCCCTGGGATTGGGGCTGACTGTCCCAAGGTTGCGAAAGTTCTGAGCAGCTGGACGAGGTGCTGAGGTTGGTGCAGGTGCTCTGGAAGAGTTCTGCGATAGAAAACGAGTGAACTGTTGGAGAATTGTCCTCGGCTTCTACTGAGCATGATGACTCCCTTGCTGAGCTATTCTGCGCTTGAGGTTGTCCTCCAACTCTTTGTGCTTATCCTCAAGGATCAAAGCTTTGTTGATCAGCTCTTGGAAATCTGGAAAGGTAAGGGCGATCAAGCTGACTTGCAATCCAGTATTTAATCCCTTCAGAAAATGACTCTGACGAGCCTTATCAGTGGCAACATCTTCTGCAGCGTAGCGAGCAAGCTGAGAGAATTTATTGAGATAGTCGGTCACTAACATGCCCCCTTGCTTGAGGGAACGAAATTCATCCTTCTCCAGATCAATAATTCCTTCTGGTACATGATACTGGTGAAAAACTGTTGAAAACTCTTTCCATGTAATGTTCTGTGGCGTCTCATGTACGGCACAGAAGTTTTCCCACCATTCGGCAGCTATGCCTTCCATCTGATGAGTGGCATAGAGAACCTTCTCGTGATCGCTGCATTGGGTGATCAGTAGCTTCCTTTCGATGACACAAAGCCTGTCATCAGCTTCAACTGGTGAGACATGCCCAGAAAAGGTGGGTGGGTGAGTTCTCATGAACTCTGCGAGCTTGGATGTTCCATGATGACTATGGTTGATGGGTACTGCGTTGTTGTTGTTGTTCTGATTATTGTTCATATTTTGCATCCGGTTCATCATCGTGTACATCATCTGTATTTGAGTTGCCATGAACGCTCCAAAATTTTATAAATCAATTGGAGGTGCTTGCGGCGGGACTGCTTCTACTGGTGTTTGCTCATTCTCTTTTGGCCTAGGGGTTCTGGATCCACTGGCAGTAGCGTGACGAGTCTGAACCATCAGGCGAATGCTCCATGGGTTAGATAAGGTAGTAAGCACAAGATAAGTTAAGAACTAATCGAGAGGGTAGATTAAACTCAACAAACAAAGCTTCAAGAAATCAATTGAAATACTTATATTAATAGGAGTCTTAGTATGGCTGCAACAAATGCCTAGGAGCCTCTGCAGCTCATACTCGCACACAAGAAAAACCAACGAACCTAACACACACACTACCGTCTAAAGGGCGACACTCCTAATCTTAAACTGACGTGGCTCAAACACACTGAGCCTCCACTGACTTAACCTAAACTTGAGCGATCTACTAGATGAGATAGCCTCCACAGCCACGACGGTGCTCCCACCTGCTGTAGACCTGAAACTCCTCCTTACACAAAGGTTCCTCTTGAAGATACTCCTTTGACACACAAAGGTTTTCTTCGTTGACATTCTTCTCCTTTGACACACAAAGGTTTTCTTCGTCCAATCTTTTTTTTTTTTGCTTTTGATATACAAAAACTTTCTTCATCCAATCCATATCTCCCTCTTTGTCATCTCTTTGAAATATATCCATTCAAAATTCATGATGACTTCAACCTCTTCTATTTGATCTTTAATTTGCATCCAAAATATCTCTCTTTGATATTAAGCACAAAAACATTCTCCCCCATTGTCTTTATATCTCTATGAGGATTATACTTGAAATATAGTCCTTGAATAGCACTAGTAGATACCACGAGTCGACGATATCACTTGTAGATAATACTTGTAAATACCACTTGTAAATACATATGTCGACAAGACTTGAAGTCTCAAGGTTCTTGAACTTCTCTTGCAAAGATCTTCAAACAAGACATCCAAAGAGAAGAGAAAAGGAAAGAATCCACTTGAGAGAAAAGATTATACCAAGAATAATTAATTCCATTTGTAGACACTTGGTACCAATTGGAGAGATATCACTTGGAGAGATACCACTTGAAAAAAAAAGTGATATGAATCCCATGCTGAGGTCAAGGTGATCAAAAGGTGCTACCACTTGAATGATAAACATATCACAATGCGATCAAAATGGCATATGGAGTCAACAAAGTATATGAGGGTAGCTTGCAAGGATAACAAGGATCAACTTGACTTGAGGGAGGCAGCCAAAAAGGATTTAGAATTGAATTGAATTGAAACGGCTGCATTGACTCAGAAATCGGTAGTACTGCAGTCAAAGACAGAGTATCAAGAACGCAATCGCATCATAACATATCTTGCCAGTAGTACCAAAATTTCTGGAGCTTCAAGGATAGATCAAGGAATTTGAGAATTTGCAAATGATCCTTTGATTTATACTCAAATAAGTGTTTCTAGGATCAATTTGACTGAAGGGAGCAAAAGAGAATGCCTGAGAAGATTTGAAATCAACAAATTTGACAAAACAGGCAAAACTCTCCAGGTCTGGTTAGACCGATGGAAAAGAAGCGGTCAGACTGGATGATGAACTGCGGTCAGACCGTCTGAACCTGAAGAAGTCAGATTCAGCTCTGAAAGTTTTGGAGAAAAGAGAGAATAGTTGTATTCTGCTCCAAATTTTCACACAATCATCCAAATAAACATATTTGGAGCATTTCCAACTTATATAGCCAATACAAATCCAATTTTAATTTTTTTTTATGAATTAAGCTTTAGTTTTCGCAATTGAAACTATATTTTCATGACTTTTCACAAAAAGAGCCAAATTGAGCAATTAAAGATATTTTAAGCATCTACTTGCATGTATGAGTCATAAATACCATTATGAACCTATTCATGTGAATAATTTGGCTCAAATGGCAAAACTCACTTAAGTGCTAGAAAGTGACCACTTAGGTCAAACTAGGATTTTAGACGAGTTTCGAAATCAAATAACTTTTGATAGGTTGGCCTTTTGGAAATCATTTTAATACCAAAAATGTTTAGAATAGCCAACTCTAGGATTTTTCTATTTGGGACAATTGTCAAATTCCTTTTTGAATAGATTTTACACAAAAATATAGTTTAGGTCAAAAACAAGATTCTATGATCTAGAATTTTGGCTAGAAACTCATTTTCGCTTAAAATACGTTTTTCTTGAAACAAAACCTTTGAATAACATTTGTATACATTTTCCAACTAGTTTTTCAAAGTATATACTAATAATTTCAAAATTTTTACTTTTGGCTAAATGGCTCAATTTTGAAAAACAATACTAGCACTTAATTAATTTGGGCACACTTAGAGATGTGATATACATGATCGTGATTTAGCACTCCCTCTTAATGTGCCACTACCTTCTTGCTCAAGATTGAAATAATCAAGAATATGAACAAGAGCAAGAACACCCCTTTTTAAGATTTTCATGAATGCAACCTACACAAGGTATAAGGGCTAGATACTTCAATTTAAATACTTGTTACCGAGATAGCATTAGTTCTTGATATGAAATGATTATCCTCAAGCTTGGCTCCAATTTGATATATGATGGAATCCATCTTTATGTGAATAACCAAGCCTCCAATGCATCTCCAAGTACCTATTAATCATTTAAGCACGTTTTGGTACCCAAACTCGGTTGGGTCCTTGAATGTTAGTCACAATAGATTTGGGCACCCAAATGACCCTAACAATAATCTTAGGTGTGCTAACAATTCTAGCAAACACATTACCATATTTATCTTTCCTAAGCAAATAATGATCATTATATATAATGGGCTTAGGAGAGATACATTTGGGACATTGTTTACCAATGTGTCCCTTTTCCCGGCAATTGTAGCAAGTTGGGCTTTTGTTTCCCTTACTTGTATTATTTTCTTGCTCCTTGACGATTTGTCTCTTCTTTGAATGTCTTAACTTGACATCCATTTGATTTGGGCACACTGAGGCTTTGTGGCCCTTCTCATTGCATCCAAGGCACTTCATGTATTTCTTCGTGTGTGTTGCATTGTGCCTTGTCTTGCTATTCTCCTTCTTTGGGGTAAAGCCAATCCCACTCGTGTCTTGCAAGCTTCTTTGCTTGCTCAATATATCATCAAGAGAGGCTTTCTCTTTGTAGCTTCTTTCCAAGTCAATTTTCAATTTTGTGACTTGGGCATTGAGCTTATTATTTTCCTCTACAAGGTTAGTCTCACAAGGCATACAGGAAATAGAAGCATCTAATTTTGAGTAACAAGGCATATCAAGCAAATCATCACAAGACGTGGATATGCTAACCTTAGATGAAATGCAAGAACTAGTAGCTATACATGGCATATCATCTAGCCAGTTACATGTAATGCCTATATCCACTTTGGGCTTATTGAGGTCATTTAGGAGAAGAGTTTCATGTTCATTTTTTAGAGCATCATAATTATTTTGAAGCAAGTTATATTCTTTCTTCAAAACTTTGAATTTTGAAAGTTAAATCATTTTAGCCTACTTCACAGATCATGACCAACCGTTCAAAGATGCATGACAGCAATAATGAATCACTGAGAAAAAATTGCATTCACAGATGCATGACAACAATAATGAATCACTGAGAAAAAAAAAATCCATTCACAGATAAAGGTAGGAGTAGGGAGGGCAAGGGGGACGGCTAGATCTAGAGCTATACCTTCACAGGAGGCGGCCGAGGGTGCTCGAGAACGGCAGCGGCGAAGAAGGTGGGGAACGGTGGCGGCGAAGAAGGTGGGGAACGACAGCGGCCTCTAGGGTTTCCGGGGTCGCGGTTGTCTTCTCCAAGCGGTGCACTGGCGGCTTGATGGAGGACCCGGGAGGAGGTGGTGACGGAGGTGGCGCGCCGAGGCCGACGCCGATTCGCCTCGATCGTGGCGGATAAGCGGCCAAGGCCGGCCGATGCCCGGTTCAGCGGCGGCGCGATGGAGGACCAGCGAGGAGGAGGTAGCGGACGGAGGCGGCGTGCTCGAGGCCGACACTGATTTCGCGTCTGTCACGTCGCTCGTTAGAGAGGAGGAGAAAGAACGAATAAGGAAGGAAAACAAATCGGTGCTGGGAGGTCCGGGGGGTAAGTGGATGGCAATCGGTGGGTAAATAAGCTGAACTTCAATGGGTATTTTTCTTCTATCAAGTTGGATTCTCAGGAGAATCCAAGGAAAGGCTGATTCTCCTCGCTAGTGTATTTTTGAGACAGCTCCACGCGAGAATCAGAATCGAGTGGTTTTGAGAATCAGGGTGTTTGGTACAGCTCCACAAAAATCAATTGAGAAGCTGGGAGTAGAAGCTATACCAAACAGGGCCTTATACTGCATAGATAGCTCTGTGTCCCATATAGCCGATGCTAAGTATGTTAGCTCAAATGTAACTGTCTACCATAGCTAGTTTTAGTTAAAGACTAGCTAGGATCTATTGTTATGTCAATACCCATAGGAGCTGTACAATAATTAGTAACACTACTGCTTAGTTAAGTGATTAGCTGATGGCAATTTAATTATCAAATTCTTCATTGCCCGATTTAATAACCCTGTCAAAGTTTTGTTAAATAGTAGATCATGAGTGGTTAGGGCGACACTAGGAAACTAGAAGCTAAGATGATATAGGTAGGGTTAGGTATATACTAACTTATTACGCTGGCTAAGTAAGATCAACATGTAATAGTAGTAACACCCTGATAAATTATAAGGGGACATTGTTAGTGTTTGAATGACCATTGAGCCCTAGGTTGTTAGCCGTGAAAGAATTAGTGAGCTAATAGTGGTATACTTAAGGACAAGTTTTAAAAGGAGTCATACTGAAAGATAATATAGTTACCTTAAATAACATGATGGCCCTAGGCCAATGTCATAAAATAATTCATCATAGGAACCTACATTTACAAGTGGACCTTTACTAAATTATTGATTAGGCAAAATAATTGCCTTCATTAAAACTAGGATTGCGGTTATATCACAACCTCATACTAGTAAGTCCAAGCCACACAAGTAATGAAGCTAACCAGAGATGATAATAGATGTGCACACAATCACCATCAAAGTTTGCCGAAAGAGAACATATAAGAAGATTGATTTTGACTATATGATCATCGTGGTTGTATACATAGAATGCCTAAAGAGGGTGCTCGTGAGTGCTAGGTGGCCTGTTAAGGAAAACAACATCACCATCAGCAATTCTCCTACTGATTGTTTGACCGACCTTAAGTGTAGCGTGTCCTTTTTTGGTCCTCCAGTAATGGCATAGGTTATTTGGCCATCTCTGTAGTACAAACACAGTCCCTTATCAGCCACCAATCAACATCGTCTAAACCCTAGCTATCACCCATCATTATACGTTCTCGGTGATCGAACTATCCGAGACCTGAGAGCAGATCTGAAAGTATTACCTAACCGAGTAATCTCCCCCATCTAGGTAATTAGTGGGAAATGTTCCTACAAACATTTTCTCTCTCCCTGTTAAATTTATCTACTTTTGTCTGTAGTATTTCCTTCATCAACTTCCTTTGATTATACTTCTGTCTACAGTATTTCTTTCATCAACTCCCATTGGATATACTTCGTCTGAAAATTTTCCTTCATCAGCTCCACTAGGTATAATTAGTTTCATCTAGAATACTTTTGTTTTTCAATATGGTTTTATATATGCTTATTTTCGTCCGAAGTGTTTTCTTTATTTGAATGTATTTGAATTTGGTTTGTTGTCGCGTATAGATTTCGACGACTCCGGGGAAACCTGAATTATTTAAAGAATCAGATTCCGACGCCATTTAAGAACAACAACTAAATAATCAAGGCAAGTTACATCCTTTGATCATGTTTGAACCCCAGTATTTAAAATTATTTAAATTCTGTTTTAAATTATTATTGCTTGTGTGTTTCTATTTAATGTAATTTAAATTCTTGATTTAAATTATAGATATTCCTAATACCTTGGTATAGCCAAATTTTGCTATTGAATTAGTTAATCCTTGACACCATAGTTAAAACCTGGTTGGTACATTACTATGACCAGAACATGTTGGAAAATTTCACTTAGCAATGCTTAGACCTGAAATATTTGATTTGGGGAAATTTGGCCAAAATGTTAATTATGATTTAAATGCGCTTATGGTATTGGTTTACCATAGGAATTTTGCAAATGATTCCTGAAAAGCAAAACAAAATAAAAATTGGTTTGGACTTGGTCGAAATGTACGTTTGGTGGGTGTAGGTTTATGCACGGGCTCAATCCGGGTTTGGGTTGAAGCCCAGTGGTTCTTTTGAATGTCGTCCAAGTCAGTTAAGGACCGGTCTTCGAGCCACATCTTGCTATGCCCCATCGTACTACCACATGTCCTGAATGGGCAGGATCTGGCTAACTAATCTGCAACGTTTCACCGTGGTTGTGCCATCCAATTGCAGGGGTGTCTTTTATGATCTACTTTTATATATTCCCACATGGCGCAAGAGGGGGCTTGATCTGGTGGATGGCTCAATCCAAAGGAGGCGAAACCTTTGCGAGGCGGGACTACGGTGGAATGGCGCATTGTAAATGCCTTGTCACGTGCTCTAGACTGCTTACCTAAGGTAGTGAGCGGTGGTACCGACGGGTGCCAAACAAACTAGAGAAGTCATGTTTTGTGGGTAAAGCTATACAACCTCTTCAGGGTGTAAAACTATTCGAATAGCTGTGTCCACGATCAAGGACATGCTAGAAAAGCCACTCAAAGTTGGATTTTGGTTTTGTTTTCAAAATACGTGTTAAATGGTTTTGGATTTCTATCCAAAACGGAAGTTGGGCGGGTAGCCATGTGATAGGAGGTTATCCTTCACCTCTCTTGTGTGAATGTTATCTGACTACAAAACTGAGAATTTAGAAAATGAATTTTAGTTATAGAATATCTGCCTTGGAACTTAGTATAAGTATTTAAAGAAAACATCGCTTTATGCAAAATAAACCCTATAAGACATCCTTTGTTATACTCTCATGCATTATAATTTGTTATTGGGTGTAACTTGCGGAGTACATTCATTTGTACTTGCCTTACTTAATAAATTGTTGATTAGAGGAAAAAGGACTTTGCAACTGCTGAAGATCTCGACGTCTAGGCCGCTACCCCAGTCGATTGCCTGTGGTGAATTAGCTGGGCTCTACTACTTTTTCTTCGTCTTTCGCTGTGTTCATCATTATTGGCTCGTAAGCCTTTTTGGTAATAAAACTCTAATTATTATTTAATAAATGTACGATATGGATTGTTATCATTTTGTTTAACTGTGTATGCTAGCTACTGATCACGGGACTAGTGTGGAAAACACAGAGGATTTGGGAGTGTTAATCCCGGGTCCTTACAACACTTTACCCACACGATATAAGCAGTCTAGCTAGCATCAATCATAACAAAACGTTTCAGAAACTTCATCTCAATATTGATACTTCCGATGTGTTTTTCTGACGACGCTAACGCCCACACAGGAAACACACGTGGGACTTGAAGATAGCGAACCGCTCATAAATGTGAATCACCATGAAAACAGAAACACACGTCCATCCCGACATAGAGCCTAACCTACCTCTTGAGTAATCAATGTAAAGACTCCATAACTTACTAAGTTAAGCCCGTCCCATACCAGGCATGTGGTCGTACAGTTGTGGCTCAGTTCAATGGCGCATAAAGTTAAATCCTTAATTGACCAACGCAAGACTTCCAATTTCTAACTAAGTAACCACAGTTCAAATCCCAAGCACTGAGCTCCGCCATATCATAGAGTTTCCACCACTTGCCTCAGTCTAAATCTTTTCCCACCCTGTTGGTTAAGTGCAACATATGCCATCAACGAGTAATAGCACATAGCGCACATAATTTTATCACAAAGTTCTATAATCACTTAGTCAGATTCACATTTGCAACTCACATGAAATGATGACTCGTTACATGGCTAAACAATCTATTCGTATCTAACCAACCCATGCTGGTGCTAGATAATACCAACTAAATAATAACCAATCTAAGGTGACAAAAGATCATGACATAATAATAGACAAGGTGGACATATACAATTTGGATTGATAACTAAACCCAAAAGCATTTAAATAAATACTTAAAGTAAATACATTAATTTGAATCAAAGTAATTTAGAAAACTGGGTTCAATATGATCAAAGGTACAACTTGCCTTGGAATAGATCCTAGTACTGGTCTTGGTCATGGTGAACTCCTTCTTCAAAATTTCCCGAAGAATCAACGTCTATTCGCAAACGAAGCAAATAAAAAAATAACAAAGAGAAACCAAACTTCAAAAATTACATAAAAATCTCATATAAATAGATATCGAATTTAGATGAATTTAGAAATTTGAATGGGCTCAATCGGAATTCGGATGAAGAAGATATGGCCTTTGGAAGATCTAATCTAAAGAAAACACTAAAAATTGGAATTTCTGGATTATCCGAATTATTTTTCTATTGAAAAATCAGAATAAGACGCAATGCTGACATCAGCCCTGGGAATTTCTGAATTAAATTAAATCCAAGAAAAGCAACAGACAATGACAGGTGGACCCTCGGTCCATAGACCGGGTCCACGAAGATGGGCTCTGGTCTACAGGTTCAAGGTCTATGGTACAGTGGATCTGACAAGGGGGTCCCACTGTCATAGACTGGCTCATGGTAGATCGGGTTAACAGGAAATTGGATCTAGGGTTTGGGTGCACCGCATACGTGCATGCTCACGCGTCAGCCACGTGGACGACACGCAAGCGACACACGCACGCGGAGGTGAGGCGGCATCGGCGTGGGCGACCCGCGAGGGCTAAGCGTCGTGAAGCTCGGCGACCACGGTCTCGGCAATTGGCGTCTCTCCGGTGATCAAGCAAGGTTGGATCTGGGTAAGAAGGACACGACGAACACAGTGACGCGCTCAGGCTTCGCCGACGATGACCACATAGATGGTGGCGACGCGACAAACGATAGAGCAACGCGGCTCAACGCGACAACGACATTCCAAGGACTCTCCGGCGAAGATAGCGCACGCATCATGTAGGTCGTGACGCGGCGAACTCGAGGCTGGGCTCGATGGCGACTAGGACTAATCGACGGCGGCGCAATCCGGTGATGAAGCTCACGGCAACGTTAGGGCAAAAGCTCTGAATTCGACGAAGAGGTGGCGCTCTAGGTTTTCGGCTCTCAAGGAAAAGGCAGCGGGGGTGGATGCGATCCTCGTGACGCGGGCACAGCTTTAAATAGTGTCGGGGAACGGTGGAGTCCGTGTCGAAGACAGCGGCAGCACTCACGACAAAATCAGAAACGAACTCGGTTAGGGACGATGACGATGAACAGTGGCACAGTGGGACCCACAAGTCAGCGAGGGTGGCTCGGACGCGAACACGTAGCAAACGATGCCGTAGAGATTGAAAAGTGGGGCCAAGGCGGTGCGGGCGGGAAATAGAGAGAACAAACTGACAGGTAGGGGCCACTGTCGTGGAGGCTGAATGGCGGTGTTGGCGGCAATCGTGCGCGATCTTTGGGCCAAGGGGGAAATAGAGATGGGTTTCGGTCCATTGGGATTTATGAGATTTTAATTAGGTTTTCCTTTTTAGAAAATACAGTAAACTCAAATAGCAATTAGAAATTAGTAAATGAACTCAGAAAAATTCTAGAAAATATATCCGAGCACATAGAATCCAAACAAAATAGTTTTTGCCATAGATGATGTTGACATTAACCATATTAAATGGTTTTGATACTGAAAGTCCATGTTTAAGCTTTAATTAAAAAAATTCAAATAAAACTCAAGGGTGGATTTCCCAACTAATAACTAATCAAAAGATTTTAAAAGCTCAGAAAATTAGGATGTTACAACCGGGCCTTCCAATCGGACGGCGGACGGGCCAGAACTAGTGGCTCTCCCCGTGATCGGGAGAGCGGTCAAGAAAGAGACATCCTGGAGAGTGATCGTCATCTCTTCCCACTAAAAGTGGAACGTGTGCGTCTCGGTTCTCCATCTGTTGACAAGTGCCGACATGAGGCTACTGTCTAGGGTTAAATAGCAACAGACCTGGAGCATCCTCGCAAAGGACAATAAGCTCGTGTCCCGAATGATTAGGACGTAGCGAGCGTCAAGATCCCAATAATGCTTCTCGGACCGAAGCACGAGGGGTGGGGGACCATCCCTGTCCTCGGTGGTCCACAACTTGCTCCAACGATGTTCATCGTAGAACGATTCTAGTAGATCCGGTAGAGCCATGCCTTGCAAGAAATGAAATGCCGAATCAGGTCAAAACGAAGTGAAAGGAGCAAATAAACTGCGACATATTAAATACGACTAAATTATTCAGGACTAATTAACTAGGACTTAAATAATAACCAATTAATTAGCACTAATTTAATCACCACTTATTAACTACGACTAAAATTAATTATGACTAATTCATTACCACTAATTATTTACGACTTGATTAATTGCCAATAAATTAATTACTCGTAATTAATTACCTTTAAATTAATTACGTGTAATAAACTATGACTAAATTAATTATCATTAAATTAATTATGACTTAATAAGTACAAGGAATTAATTTCCGATAATTAAATACAACTAAGTTAATTACCACTAAATTAATTACTGACTAATTATTTATTACTAATTAATTATTCATAAATTAATTACGACTAATTAATTAGGACTAAATTAATTATGTCTAATTTATTACCACTAAATTAATTATGACTAATTAATTACCCTTTGTTTATTTACCACTAATTATTTGCCACTATATTAATTAAATTAATTACGATGATTTAATTACCGCTAAATACTTACCACTAATAAACTACAGCTTAATTACTTACATTTAGGCCAAAAACTCCCACATTCCCCACATGGGCATTTCTTGTTATCCATACCCAAGATAATGGGTTTGGTAACATCGAACATACAAGTCACACCGTAGATGGATTCAAACGTCCATTATATAAGGCACCAAATGGAGGAGCACTTGAAGCAAACTGAGCATCGAAGAGAGAGCAAGATGGACACCACAAACCTGAAGGGCATTGCACTTCTCATCGCCCTCGCGGCGGCACTCTCGTCCTGCTGTGGTGCCTCCTCGCCTTTCTACGCCTTCCTACCAGTTGCAGCACCAACTAAGGCTCCCTATGCTGATACGCCACTGACGGAGCACCATGGAGCTGAGCATGGGAAGCATCACCACCATGAGTATGGTCACCACCACTGCGACCACCATCACCACCACCATGAAGGTCCACCAACGCCATCCACTACTCACCATTCACCACCACCCCCAACTCACCACTCACCTCCTCCCTATGCTGAGATGTCGCTGATGGAGCACCACGGAGCTGAGCATGGGAAGCATCACCACCATGAGTATGGTCACTACCACCACCACCACCATGAAGGTCCACCAATGCCATCCACCGCTCACCATTCACCACCACCCCTAGCTCACCACTCACCTCCTCCCTATGCTGAGACGCCGCTGACAGAGCACCATGGAGCTGAGCATGGGAAGCATCACCACCATGAGTATGGTCACCACAACCGCCACCACCATCACCACAACCATGAAGGTCCACCAACACCATCCACTTCTCACCATTCACCACCACCCCCAGCTCACCACTCACCTCCTCCCTATGCTGAGACGCCACTGACAGCGCACCATGGAGCTGAGCATGGGAAGCATCACCACCATGAGTATGGTCACCACCGTCACCACCATCACCACCACCATGAAGGTCCACCAACGCCATCCACTCCTCACCATTCACCACCACCCCCAGCTCACCACTCACCTCCTCCCTATGCTAAGACGTCACTGACAGGGCACCATGGAGCTGAGCATGGGAAGCATCACCACCATGAGCATGATCACCACCACCACCATGAAGGTCCACCAACGCCATCCACTGCTCACCATTCACCACCACCCCCAGCTCACCACTTGCCTCCTCCCCCACCTCCATCCCGCTATCCACCGCATATTCCGCCAACTCCGGCTCATAGGTACCCACCACCAGCAGCAGCTCCTTATGGCAAAGTGCTGCCACCGCCGCGGGGCCATAGAAAATTCTCGCCGCTGCCTCGATCGGTGTGTGCGGCAATGGCGCCCTCACCAGCTTCCTACAGTGCCAACCTACCAGCTAATTAAGCAAGGTCCCAAGCGCCACCGTGGTATCTCCAATGGCAGGGCCAAGATAAACACTTACCCAAGTATGCTCGAGGTTCAACTTTTGTGCAACAGATCAAAAGCCCAGTAGCAACTTTCCAAGGGCGACCTTAATTACTTTTCATAATACTACTTTATCTTCCAAGTTTCAAAGAGAAAGTTACTAGATAAAGTAGGAGTATGTAATTCCTTTGAAACCATGGTGTTGTTGCAATGCTGTTGTTTCCTCATATTTAAGTCCCAAATGATACATTTGTTATGTCAACCGGTGGCTGTGGCAGAGGAACCGTACTTTAGCTTTATCATATTTCCTTATTATGACATGTATGCCATTAGCAAGCATTCTTTTTATTACGACATGTATGCCATTAGCAAGCATTCTTTTTATTATGACATGTATGCCATTAGCAAGCATTCTTTTTTTATTAAAATAAAGACGTACACATACCACCACGCATGCGCACACACACGATTGCATCATTCTAGCAATGTATGCCATTACCTAAATAGTGAAAATAGACATCTCCATTCCTGTTAACTTATTGATGATTACTGAATGATGCAGATTGAACCTCGTGTCAAAGCTCTGATACCAACCGATGTGGATCGAACATCGAGATGGGATTAAATCTTGTAGATTGCCCGATCTTTCGCAGTGGAAGAGCGGCAAAAGTGCAGTAACACTCATGCAGTTGTGTAGTAACACAATGTCTTTCGTGTAGTAACACACCAACAGTGGTGTAGTAACACGATTTCTTCGAGTTCATCTACAAGTCATCATCCACAACTTGTACGGGGACCGAAAGCTTTTTTAGCAGCCTCGGCTTCATTCTTCTTCTCTTTTCTCGTGGACTTGCGTGGTGTGAATTGATATTGTGTCAACACCTTCATCTCCTCCCACGTGGTGTCGAACGGATCGCCTTGTCGGTCCTGGTTCCACTGCAAGTCAATCCACCATAGTAGCGCGTCACCGATCAGCGACATCTTGGCCAGTCTCATCTTTTTGTTAGAAGCGTGGTTCCAACCTTGGAAAATGTCTTCCAGATTTTCCACCCACTTGTAGTAATCCTCCAGAGTACCCCCGCCGAATAGCGGTTGGGTGTGCGCTAGTTGCCGCAACACACGCCTATCATCTGGCATCATCATCATCTTCCTCCACCTGTGAGCAAAGAAAGCTCTGATGCCAACTGATGCGGATCAAACCTCAAGATGAGATTAAATCCTGTAGGTTGTCCGATCTTTCGTAGTAGAACTGCGGCAAAAGTGTAGTAACACTTATGCAGTCATGTAGTAACACTTTGGCAGTGGTGTAGTAATCTTTCGTGCAGTAACACTCCGGCGATGGAGTAGAACACTACGTCTTTCGTAGCATAGTAACGATCTTGATAACGTGGTTGAATCGTACTAGATCAACAAGATCTGAAGTAGAAGCGATAAGCCATGGCCTCCTAAACCGTGAATAATAGATTGATCACGAACTAGAAGACTGAATTGTATAGATTACATGGACAATCTCAAGAACAACACATCCTTGATCTGCGCCAACTCTTGCAAACCCTATATAGAAAAACCTCAACACACGATACACAGGGATAAACCCTAACAACACTCGGCCAAAACACACACGTGTTTTTAACTCATAATTCAACTCTCCTCCTTACATCATGCACTACCCTGCCTTTATATAGGCACACACACATACAACTTTTTTTACTTAAACCTAGATTCCTACTAGAAAACAACTCTTAACAATAACCCATGCAGACTCTAGCTAATAAAATATACCAAAACAAACATGGCCTTTTGTATCTCAGCCTTGCCAAACTAAAACATGCTAACTCAATCTACATATTTTAACCGACTAAACTAACTTGATGTCCTGTGAAAGTACGCATCATGGTGGTTCCCATGTGTTTGATGTGTATGGATCAATTCCTTTGCACCAAACCATTAGATAGAAAGCGCTTCAAGTTTATTTCTGTTGAGAAACCATCACTGGCGAGTCTAGTACGAACGATCACCTCGTAGAAAAGCGTAGAATCTCTTAGAACAATGCAAGAACACAAGTACAGAATAGTAGATTGAACACAGAGATACGGGGGGACTTCTTGCTTCTCTTTATTCCTTCATCAAGCAATTAGCCTTTTACAATGACTAGTACCCCTTATTTATAGTCTAGAGACCCAGCTAGGGTTTGATGGGGCACCCACCCATGGGCCAGCTGCTGGGCCATGCCCATGGTTTCCCAACACTCTCTCTTGGGCACCCATCCTCACATGTTCATGCCTCATCAAAACTCCATAAAAACCCAGTGGGAAAAATTTGGAGAAAGAATACATGATACACGTTTTGCTGCGTTGCACAAATTACCTCATTAAAAAACTTAGTCGAGAAACTTCAGGAAAACTCGTCAAGGGAAAAAAAGAGTACAATCCACCCAATTTCATTTAATATCTAGAATTTACTCTTTGGGTACTCGATCTTCGTGATCAAGTTTCAATAATGAGTTCGTGAATATTCTCCCCCTAAATTTTGCACTTCTCTAAGTCTCATCCTTCCCATTCCATGTATGCATCTTTCAAAGCTAGATGCTGGAAGTAACTTAGTGAATAAATCTGCAAGATTTTCACATGACTTAATATGCAGTACTTTAATTTCGTTAATCTTGTGCAATTCATGAGCATAGAAGAACTTGATTTTGATAAGCTTTGTGAGATGACTCTTCACATAACCCATCTGCACTTGTGCAACACAAGCTGCATTATCTTCATATATAATAGTGGGGGTTTATGCAGTATTCAATCCACTCAACTGCTGGATGTGGTGAATCATCCGCCAAAGCCAAGCACATTCTCGTGAGGCCTCATACAGTGCTATTATTTTTGAGTGGTTCATCAAAGTCGATACAAGACTTTGCTTAGACGATTTCCATGAAATTGCAGTTCCACCACATATGAATACATAGCCTATTTGCGACTTGGCTGTATATGGGTCCGACAGGTACCCGGTATCTGCATTGCCATTCATAGACAGGTCTTGGTTCTTTCTGTAGAACAGACCAAGGTCTTCGCTTCCATGGAGGTATCGGAAGATGTCCTTTATTCCCTGCCAATGCCTTTTGGAAGGTTCTGTACTATACCTTGCTAATAGGTTTATGGCAATTGCAATGCCCGATCTAGTACAGTTTGCTAAATGCAGGAGTGCTCCTATTGCACTTAAGTATGGCAATTCTGGTCCCAGGACTTCCTCCCCTCTTCTCTTGGTCTGTACGGGTCCTTGTCTTGCTGGAAGGATTTCCCGACTATTTGCACTTTCTATGGATATGTCTTTCCAAAGCCAAACTTTTCTAACACATTTTTTTAGCGTAGGTTGGCTGATGCACTAATATCCCTTCAGGGGCATGCTCAAGCTGCAAGCCTAGGCAATATTTGGTTTTATCCAAATCTTTCATTTCGAACTCCGACTCCAAGTAAGAGCTTGTTTTTTTAATACCTTTCAGGGTTCCGATGATATTCAGATCAAGGTTCAAGAAAGCGCTAGATGCTAGGCGGGCGGTGGCCTGGGGCCTAGCGCCTAGGCAGACTAGGTGGTGCCTAGGCGGTGACTAGGCGGCGCCCAGGCGGTCGGCTTGGCTACAGTGCAGATAAGCCCACAACAGGAATAATTTGATGAATTGAGCAAGCATCATGCATCAAATTAAGTAAGATAGAAGGAAAATTACCTGAAAAAGCAAGACATGTGCAATTTGATATAGTCATGTATATTATCTCCCCTCCAAGGCTCCAAAAGCTTGATGTAAACATGTATGTATTGTAATCAAATAATGATGTAAACCTGCATATTTAATCAATGATGAGTTATTTTGCTATTGTGTTGTGTACTTGTGTGAAAGAATGAATGAATGATTGATGAATCATGAATGAATGATAGTATGAAACATATGCAGCCACACATCTCAAAGACTTGACATTGAAAATAATCAAAATATCATAAGTTCATAACATGACAGTGCCAACTCCACATAGCAAGCAAAATACTAATATAGTTTTTGATGAATTGCTAAGATGACTCAATCTGTCAATCATGAGTTAGTGTCTTCGTCCTCCTCCTCATAATTCCTGGTAACAACCACTTCCTCTTGGTCGGACTCGAAATCAATGTCGCCCTCCCCCTCATTGACATCATCTTCAGAATCTGACGAGAAATCATCTTCATAGAGGTCTCTCACTCTTGTGCTCCTACGAGGTTGCATGGCTTCACTAGCCCCAAATGCTTCATCAATGGCCTCAACCTCTTGATCATCATCACCACCTTCAATTATCTACCCTTAACCTTGTGTAGCATTCGAAGCTAGAATGTAACAGAATGAACTTAAAATTTGAATAAAAAGTGCTTCCAACAAGAATGTCTCATTAACTTAAAATCTGAATAAAAAATGGCCAAGGAACAAGAAAATTCTCTTGTTGACATCTATGCTTAAGGTTGAATTTGAAAATTGAAGTGGACAGAGCTAGTAAAGATATATGGTGGATGAAGATGAAGGACCTGCTACTTCACATCTATCACTGTTGGTGTATCAAATGCAGAGATGGGAGAAATCCTATTACAATCTGTCCATGTGTTGTGCTTTGGACTGAAGATCCCTCAAAGCTAGACTGCATTTAGTCTGTCATATTGTTTTACCATTTGGTCTAATATTTTACCAGCCATTAGTACTATTATTGAGTTTTTCCCTCTTGTTAAAGATCACACCTAACCACACATGATTTCAAATACTGAGAAGCATATGGCGCATAATGAAAAAAAATCAGATGTATGTAGCATGTATATGGTTCAGCCCTGCAAAACTACAGTTCTTTGAGAAAATAGAAACTAGAAAGTAATGTTTCATTGTTACATAATCAAAGCAGACCATTACTAGTGAATCAAATTCAATTCTCCAACAAGAACCTATGCCCTATCAAGTAAAAAAAAAAATTGAAATCAACTAGAACACAACAATGTCTCATTAACCTCAATACTAATAAATTGCAAAGGATATCACATATAACTTGCTAACAGGACAAATGAATGGACAACAGGACAAGTATAACTTGCAAAGGATATCAAATGTTATTGCTATCTTTAGAAATCAAATTTAGTATAAGTCCCAACAATCCAACATATCAACTATGTAAACTGATTCTAGAATATGGCATTATGCAAGGCTACAAGCATATGTATTATACAACATTCATATTTCATAATATGGAAATTCAAAATTCAGCACAATAGGCAATAGCACATTCAGAATCAGCAATTTCAGAGCACAACCATTCAAAATTTCAAAGCATTCATAGATTTTAGATTTCAGACATTCAAGTATTCACTATTCAGCATTCAGATTTCAAACATTCACATTCAACTTCAACTCTTCAAGTATTCAGCATTCAGCAGCTTCAGTTCTTTCAGGCTTCAGCACAAGTTCACAACCAAGACGTCCAAGAATTGTCAGCACATTGATTCAGTCTTCAGACTCTTCACAACCTGAACCTGAAACACACATTCAGCACATTCAGTATTAGTAGTCAGTCTTTAGAAGAATTCATCAATGCTAGGGGGAGCAGAGAAGAGAAGGGAAGCAAAGAATGAGAGTGAGACCGAGGGGAAAGGGAAGAGAGGGGAGGGGAGGGCGGCGGCGCGAGTTTGGAGCAGAGAAGGGGAGGTCGGCGGCGCGGGAGAATTGAGAAGAGAGAAGGAGGGGAGGGCAGCGGTGCGGGAGCAGTGGAGAATTGAGCAGAGAAGGGGGCATCGGAGGAGGGGAGGGCGGCGGCGCGGGAGAACTGAGAAGAGAGGGGAGAGGGGAAAGTAGCGGCGCGGGAGAGGGAGCAGAGAGTGGAGCATCGCGGGGGGAGGGTGGCGGCATGGGAGGGGGGACCAAAGAGGGGAGGTCGGCGGTGGGGGAGCAGAGGGAAGAGGCATACCCCTCATACGTACCTCGATTCAATGGCGGGAACTATCGCGTTTTGGAGGTGGCGACCTTGATTTGGTGGCGGAGATGGCGGTGCGAGCTCGAATCGGCGGCGGCGAGGTCCAACCGACGGCGCAAGATGGCTGGAACCCGGGCGATCTTGATTCGACGGCGGGGGAGGAAGAACCCTAGCACGCCGCAAATGGCATCAAGGAGTCGGGCGTTGTTCTTCTTATGTGCCGCCTCAGCGCCCGCCTCGCCTCACGCCGATGACAGCCGAAGGCCGCCGAAGCGACCGCCTCGGCCGCCTCGGCGCCAATCACTTTGGAGCGACGACTCGGTGGAAAGCGCCGCGGTAGAGGGTCGAACAGCATGTAGTCGATGCCTAACGCCGATTTTTAGAACCTTGATTCAGATCATGTACATACACTGAGATTATACAAAATCCATCATGGGATCGTCGTATAAATACATATGGACAATTCTCATTGTTTGTGTAGCCTTTCTTACATAGAAAGTCATTTCAAGCAATTATACCACATCATACCTGATTGCTTAAGTCCGTACAGTGACTTTCTGAGTTTCACACTGTACAGATTTCTATTTGCTCTGTCTTGGTTCAGAATAGGGATACATTCAGGTACCTTCATATAAATGTTCGAATCCAAATTTCCATAAAGGTGTGCAGTTACCATACCCATCAATTTTATTTCTAACTTCAAGTTTACTACCATTGAGATTAAATATCTAAAGGTAGTTCCGTCCATGACCGGGGAATAGATTTCTTCATAATCAATTTTTGGACGTTGAGTGAAACCTTGTGCAACGAGTCTTGCTTCTTTTCATTTCTTTTTCGAACAAATACACACTTATGCCTTACATGGTGCACATGGGGAGGCGTACGACTTACAGGCACAAACACCTCTCTTTTATTCAGAGATAATAATAATTCAGTTTCAATTGCCTTCTTCCAATCTGATCTTTTCTTATATTCAGCGAGTGATGTATGCTCTAGATCAAGATCGATCATTGTGGCATTTTTTTGTAAAGTAAATATCGACATTGGCTGTTGTCTTATTCATAGGTTCTCTCGTGGTCATAAAGTTTATAACTATTTCTTCATGGTGTGATTCTTCTAATGCTTCTATTTGCCCACCGCTGTTTCCAATTTTGGAGGCAAGTCCCTTTAGTTTTCCAGCTCTGATGTACGCAACAATTTGCATATGCAGGCTACCCATACAATCTGGACTTCGATTACGGTGCTCTTGCCCAACTGCAGCACTTCTCCATTAACAACCTAGGCGACCCATTCATTGAGAGCAACTATGGTGTCCACTCCAGGCAGTTTGAAGTGGGGGTGTTGGATTGGTTTGCTCGTTTGTGGGACCTGGAAAAGGACGAATATTGGGGATAGATTACAAACTGTTGCACCGAAGGAAATCTGCATGGAATTCTTGTAGGGTAAGTACTTGCAATGTCTATAGAGGAATCACTTTCTTGTGAAATCTTATTTACATCTACAAACTGTTTTACTGAAGAGAAGTCTTCCCTGATGGAATCTTGTATGCCTCTCGTGAGTCCCACTACTCAGTATTCAAAGCAGCAAGAATGTACAGGATGGAATGTGTTAAAGTGGAGACTCTTGTCTCTGGAGAAATAGATTGTGCAGATTTAGGAAGAAAACTGTTTGAGAACAAAGATAAACCTGCCATTATCAATGTCAATATTGGTGAGCTATCCTCATTGCTCCACCTTCAAAATGTATGCCTCTATGATCTGGCTGCTGCTTCTAAACTCGGTTGTTTTGTTACACAGGAACAACTGTCAAGGGAGCAGTTGATGATCTTGACTTGGTTATTGAAACACTTGAGGAAAGTGGATTTCAGAATCGCTTTTATATACACTGTGATGGTGCTCTATTTGGCCTGATGATGCCATTTGTTAAGCGGGTAACTCAGAATTTGTTTCCCCTAATACCATAACAATTGCTCTTCTAGCATGGCAATTTGTCCCCCTTGATTTTTTTTATATATCGCTGTTCATTAGGCACCGAAGGTGTCCTTTAAGAAGCCCGTTGGGAGTGTCAGTGTGTCTGGTCACAAGTTTGTTGGATGCCCTATGCCCTGTGGTGTCCAGATCACAAGGTTGAAGCACATCAACGCCCTAGCTAGCAATGTGGAGTACCTAGCTTCAAGAGATGCTACAATAATGGGAAGCAGGAATGGTCATGCTCCCATCCTCTGGTACACCCTGAACAGGAAAGGCTATAGAGGCTTTCAGAAGGAAGTTCAGAAGTGCTTGAGAAATGCGCATTATCTGAAAGATCGGCTCAAGGATGCAGGGATCAGTGCGATGCTTAATGAGCTCAGTAGTACAGTAGTATTCGAGAGACCAAAGGATGAGGAGTTTGTGCGACGGTGGCAGCTTGCTTGTGAGGGAAATATATCTCATGTTGTGGTAATGCCCAATGTCACAATCGATAAGCTGGACAATTTCTTAAAGGAAAAATTTAGAATTTGCCACTACTAAAGAGTGATATCTAGGATTTGCCACTCCATGTGAGGATGACATGTGGGTCCTAGACCCACATGTCATCCTCACATGAGTGGCAAATCCTAAATTTTCCATAAAAGTACAATGGCAAATCCTTGAATTGAAATGAGTTGGTGGAGAAGCGGGTGACCAGGTACCAGGATGGAATGTGCCCATCTCCTTGCATTGCAGGAGATGTAGGTGAGAAGAACTGTATCTGTACTCTGCACAAGAAGTGAAAGTTATTGGGATGGGCACTCTTGTGTATGTGTGAGTTGAAATGTTGAATACTTTAGTATTTTCATTGTTTTGTGTTGTATTTCTCACCTTGCATCCTTTGGTGTTTCTTTCCTGTTGTCATGCAATCATTTAAATTAGGAAGAAGTCAATTCTACCCCCTTAAGTATCGACATGCGGACACTTAACCCCCTAAACTAAAAAATCGGACTTTTGACACCCCAAAGTTGCAAAACCGGACAACCTACTCCCTCCAAATTGTTTAGATGCGGTGGTTTCTTTGAGGTGGCCTCTGGGCGGCCGGTTTTGCAGTTAGCGGCCGGCTTCAGGCTGCGACGTGGCGATGACTCAGCTTCTACCCTCTTTCTTCCTCAGTCTCTCAACCCGACGTCGTCTTCTACTCCCATCTTCTTTCTCGATCTGTCATGGCCGACGCTTACCTTTCGAACGTGCCTCCTCCTCCTCCCGTCCTTGCTCTCCTCCGCGCCGGCCACACCGATGCCTCTTCGCCTCCACCCCCTCCCTCCCCAATCCCCCACCTCTGCCTCTTGCCTCCTCGCCCAGCTCTCCTACAAGTCCACCTCTTTCTCCGCCTTCTCCCGCACCGCCCGCCTCCTCCAATGCAGGCGTCCTCGCCGCCGTCAAGATCCACCGCAGCAGCGAGCGCCTCCACCGCGTCTTCCGCCAGGAGCTCGACGTGCTCCTCCACGCCAGCCTCCTCGCCTCCTCAGATCTGTGCCACCGCACCGCCTCCCCGTGATCCTTATCCCCGGACGGATTACCCCGTCCCCATCCTCCCCTCACATCCGCCTCCTTGCCTCCTCAAATCTGCGCCACCGCACCGACTAGGTTTTGTTTGATTAGGTGTGGATTTGGTGAAGATGATTGAGGCAGCGATTGCTTTTGGGGACTACGAGGTAGGTGATGGTGGTGGTGGTGGTGTGAAATTTGCCTTCTTTTGATTGCCTCGGTGCTTAATTTGAGATCGAGGAGCGAATTTGGATGAAAAAGTCAGAATTTTTGGGATCAGGGAGTCTTCTCTAGCGTTTGAGCATGTCCTGCAGGTCAACAGCCTCGTCGGAGTTGGCGGCGGCAGCGAAGAAGGGGAGGAGGCGGCGGTGGAGGCGTGCCCGGAGGACGCATCTCGAGAAGCGAAGGAGTGAGTGGGAGGAGAAGGAGTAGGAGGCGAGCTTGTGCTGGAGGCTCCAGAGGCGGCCGTCCGCGAGGAAGAGGCCGTGGCCGAGGTCGGTGAAGGTGACAGCGAAGCGTGCGCCCTTGAGGCTGAGGACCTCCGGGTTGGCGGTGCCAACGCTGTTGTTGAGGCTGAGGACGCCATGGACTCGATGGTGGAGGTCGAGGCGGCGGAGAGGAGGTCGTTGGTCTAGTTGAGGAAGCGGTGCAGGTTGCGGAGGAATGACCATGGAGCCGGGACCGACCGTCTGAGCTGCTGGGGAGCCGGTGATGATGGGCGGAGGCGTCTGGCAGCGGCACGTTGAGAAGTGAGGGCGGGCGAACACGTCTGACCAAGAATCGGGGCACGCGAGGATGCGAAGCGGCAGCGAGTGGGTGCCAACGAGCCGAGAGGAGGCGGAGGGCCATGGACCGGCGGCGGCAGCACTGGAGAGGGGAGGAGGCGGCGCCATGAAACTTCGGACGAGCTAGAAGAGCCATGCGGCCAAGAGCAAAAGCAAAGAAGAGAGAGAATGGGGGAGATGAGGGAAGAAAAAAATGAAGAAGAAGGCACCTGTGTCTCTCGGCCGAACGTGTGAATGGTTGGATAAGAGAGAGAGAGAGAGTCTGATCTGGCGAAACCGGGCCACCCGGACGCCACCTCAGCAAAACCACCGCATGAAACAGCCGGAGGGGATAGGTTGTCCGGTTTTGCAACTTTGAGGTGTCAAAGTCCGATTTTTTAGTTCAGGGGGTTAGATGTCCACATGTCGATACTTGAGGGGGTAGAATGGACGTCTTCCTTTAAATTAAGTAAGCGAGTCAAGCTTGTGTCACCTCAGTTCCTCATTCTCTGTGTTTATAAGCCAGAATTTAGCATAGTAGTATGCTGAACCGTATATGGTCTTGTATGTATTAACTGTCAAAATGATAGGTGCAAAAGAAGTGACTGGTGCTTAGCAATTTTATTAATGAGACATAACTGTCATCAAAAGATGGATTGTTGTCATCTTTCCCTTTAGCTGGCAAACCGATAAAAACATGGGTAGAATTAGGTTCAATTCACTGATGAAAATATAGGTATTTTTCATTTTTCTCGAGGAAGAGTGACAGAAGCATCCAAAAAATCCTAACAGAAACATCCTTTGCATGTATTATTAGTAAACCTTGCCGATTCAAGATGCCTGTGTCCTAACAGTAACTTGAACCTTCTTACATCTCTGTTCTGCCAAATTCTAGTGTAGATACAGGTGATATGCTATTTTTAGGCTTAAATGGCAGAATAGGGTGGTAATTTGCAACCTTTAGTGCCATCTAGTTCGTACTTAGGGCATCTTGAATAGTTATAGATAATCTTGTCTCTAACCTATGCTGTATAATTTTTAGAGACAATATTTCGAATAGATAGTCTCTAACACACTCTCCAATATTTATATTTTATATTTTTTCTTTGAAACAGGCCTATATGTCAACTAGAGCAGATTAATGTACCATATCTTGTTTCGCATGCACAACAGTCTCTTCAGAAAGAGACGATCTGTGTTCTCTCTTCTCCCTCTCTTTCCTCTATATAGGATTTTATTAACGTAACATAACTAAAAGATAACAATAAATATATTATTGAAGATGCTCTTAAACAGTCAACTTTTGTGTAATGCATGCAGATCCACCTACCGGTAATCTATGTGTCAGATAAGGTCAGAATCTCTTGGTCGACAAAATGTCGCATTCATCTTTATCTGGATTCAACCTGTTTCTTTCAGCTGCTAAAGGATCAACAAAAGCAAGCAATCTCTTGATATGGATCATTAAGTAGAGTACCTTCATGGGTGATTTTATTTTATTTTATTTACAGCTGATGTAGGATTGAGATTTGTGAAAGATAAGTTAGCTAGCTTCGGTAAAAGTTTGAAGCTAGCGCTAAAATTGTTGAATTTTCACAGTAACTAAGCTCTGAAATTCACCATGTAAGTGATATGACACACTCTGCCTCATAAAGTAGTGATGTAATATGTAAGTGCAGTGTTTCAAAAGGCGGCCACCTAGCCGCCGGCCTAGGCGCTAGGCGACACTCTCTCGTTACGTTTATCTAGCCGATTTATCCCATCTAGGTGGCCATCTAGCTCCGTCTAGGCCTGCCTAATCGGTGATTAGGTACTAAGTATTGGTCTGCCACTGATAGGGAAGTAATCCTATAAGATTTTTCTTTTAGGAATAAACTTGCTCTTAAATCATGGGATTCCAAATCATCACACTAACTCTTTCCTTTTAACTGGCAAACTCAAAGCGATGCTCAACCCGAGAGCAACAACCACACTCATCTAGAGGGGCTCTACTAACCCATAAAAAGATATTCTAGTCCACTCATCTACCAAAGGAATTATTTTATCAAATGATTCCCAACACCTCAATAAAGATGTTCATCCACAATCACATCACCTTAATCCTTTAGGGATAATCAACTTGAAATTATCAGCACACACACTTATTTACTACACCCAAAGGGTTCTATCAATGATCATCACACTATTCGGAATCCACTTTTATTCTACTACTTCTTCACATAATTATTGAGCAACCAATGTTCTAGTATAAAACACAAGTCTAATTTCAACCTCCAAGATTCCTACTATTAACTTCTGGTATAAATGATAGAGAAATCCTCATATTCGATGACTAGAATTCTTACAATCCAAACATTATTCTTAATCATTAATATCAACGATCATCACTAATCAATCAACTGCCCAACATGATTTAAATTGCTTTACCAATCTGGGACCCTCATCAAACCACACCATTGAATTTCACCTACTCAATCTTGTAATTTACACAATTCCAATACTTTAAATAATCAATTAAGATACCCAAACTCTTGATATTCCTAATAATCCACCAACATGAACAAAAAGCTATTGGTTCACAATTCATTATAGATTCTGTTGATTTCAACAACTTAATTAGTTTAGCATGAAATCCATTCATCCTCTAATGCACCTTAAATAAATTGGCACCTAAGGTCTCACAAAATCATTTACTTGACCACCATTATTCAGTTGTCACTATACACTTTAAAAGATCTTTGTAACACAAATAAGTTAATCATTTCTCAAAGGAAGAGGCAAATGAAACAATTTTAGCGTATAAAAAAATGTTTACCACTCACAATAAACGCAAGACCAAGGAAAATAGTCAAATAGCAATGATCTCGAAAAAACAAAAGACGAGACTACAGTTGAGACAGTTGAGGGGCACAAGTCCCACAAGAAGAGAATACCAAATCTTAACCAATAAGATCAAAGCATTACTTTTGAAACTTGAGAAACTCTTATAGGGGCAAAAACAAAAAGTTTAGACACACTTCAAATAAATTGCGAGTTACAAAATTTGACTTCAATCTCGAATACTTCTATTGCACTCTTTCTTTAACAAAGAAAGTAATTTTGTTTGATTACAACGTCACTTTACCAACTCAAACAAGAAGAGCTCTTAAGACCAAATTACAAGAATCACTTAAGAACCAATAAAACTTTCCAACACGCCACTTGCTCAAACCAATTTCAGCTACTACATAAATCATGAACTCCAAAAGATCACGAATGCAAAACTCCAAACATTTCACTTAACCGATATTATGAAAGACGATAAAATTACTTTCTCTCTAAAAGAATCAACACCACTATCACAAGTCACAATCCCTTGCTGACAGTCTTATTAACATCAAGAATAATATACTCTTAACAAGAATTATCATCGTCTACTCTTCCATTATAAAGCCCTCCAAAACTTATCAAATTGTTCCATACTACTTTATCATCCCATCCTCAAATTGAGAGTCCACCAAAACTTTACAACCTCACTACAACAACCACTTTATTCTAGCAGAGATCTACTACACAAATCAAAAGGTTCTACCAAAACCCTTTCATCAAAGACATACTATTGTCCGATAATTCCACCATCATGTAAACATAGTTCATCTATTAAATCACATCAATTCAACTCTTAGTGATGCTCAACACCAAACTTCAATACACAATAATTGCACCTAGCAATTACATATAATCACTAAGTATCCACAAAAGATTACTCCAAAATTAATATCCACTAAGATAATAATCTAACACCTTCTAAACTTAACCACCCCAAACGGTTAGATTAATCCATTGAGACCTGTTAATCTAATTTACCCAAGAAGCTTACTAAATTTATCACTCTCAATGATCAAACCAGTTCATCAATGTTCCCCACCTCTTAATAACTCTATTGATTCCAATTAGGTATAGCCATACTCATAATCACAATTCATCATACAACTATTACAATGCAGTAATAGATTAATCAACTACTCTACCAAGGACATCATTTAAGATTCATTATGCATTACACTCCCAACTTGTTAACTCATGCCAAATCAATTAATTTCTATGACACCACCTGTTGCTTAAACATAAAAAGACCTTACCAAAAGGGTTCTGACATTTTCTTTCATAAAAGAAAGTCAGTAAACTTCAACACTCAATTTACTCCAAAAGAAATACGTAGGGTCAAAGCGCCCACATGTTAAAGAACTTGCAGCAGAAATATTTCATTATCCAAAACATCAAGCAAACAAATGAGTCATGTTTTCCAATAAGAAAGATAGAACTCCAATAAAAATGCCAATCTTGACAATTAACTATGTTCACCAGCCGCAAGAATAACTAAATAGTTGGGAAAACAATAATTATTTTAAGGGACAAATTAAGCCAATATGAACACATCAGTTGCTTTGTAACCACTAACCCATGAAAATTCATCAACCAACAGCGAGTAATCAGAATAACCAAATGAAAACTCAAGAAAAACAACAACCTTTCCAAAGGAAACTCGTCCCCAACATTTGTAACTAAGTTACCTGGGGTAAACACTTCTCTTCTTTCCCCATGCCACAAACGGTAGTACAACCTGGCCATGCCTATAGCTACAATCACAATCTCTACCTCTCAATATCGAATACCAACCACAATCAACAACACACAATAAGTTCAAAGAACCAATATCATCTCATACATCAATAGTACAACATATCGGAAGCGTAAAAGCAATACTTGTCCCACACCCATCCTATTGTGCACTAGTGTGTCAAATTTTAAGTTAATTAACCATCAACAAATTTTAGTTGATTTACTACTCCTAATTTTTTTTAGCAAATTAGGTTTACCTAAGTTGTTAATCTATTCACCACAGACCTAAAGCTCGCTCTGATACCAACTATAACACCCCAGCCCAACATTGAGCTCGGAATGCTACTAAACTGCACTATCAATTTCAACATCAATTATCCTATAATTACAATGAGCATATCAACGATAAAACCTATCCACAGGTCACAATAACACAAGCATAATGATACGACAATCATAGATAAGTTATTCCTAGTAGCATAGCAAGGTAATAAACTGAGATTAATGCAAACCAAAAGATTAAGTCTATTGAATGAATAATATAATTGTGTGTAGGATTGTGATTCAAAGTGCGCTAGCCCTTCCCGAGTAAAACGTCATCAACGGTCACCTAAAAACAATAATAGAGCAAGAATGAGTCTAAGACTCAGCAAATACATAATAAAGTCATAAACAATAGTTTATCAACCAGAATCAAGGTTATCATCATCATCTATCTATTTAATGTCATTCTCATACTCAAATAAACAAGTCATATTCCATACAAGTAAATTTGCACAATTTCATAATTTACTCATGTATGCGTATGCACCACCATGCTCATGCTCATATGCATCTCATCAGTTGATACCGGTATAGCGGAGTGTTCACCCGTCGATGAACTACTCTATCCTTCACTCCCGTGAAGTACCCACTGAAGTAGGATTTTATCTAGAGCACTCCGGACTAGTCATGTATCTTTCTCACCGACCTCACCAGATTAGTTACATGACTTTCTCACCGACCTGGCTCGTGCAACTCCTGTCATGATGAATGTAAATGATGCAACATCTTTAATTATTCATCAACATAAATCATCTCATTAACTTAATATCTCATTCTCATTAACTCAATAGTGTCATCTCATTCACTCAATGTCACCAATATCATGCATAAGAATAAGCTTAACGAAAGCATAATAAATAGCATGATAAGTAATATCAATAATAATGGCGAACAACCCGATGTTCACTACTCTACCATGTACTTGCTTCTTAGCCCTTCGAAGCCGGATGACCAAATTGTGTCACGACGTATGAGGCCATAGTCCCTGAACAAGCAAGTAATAACACACACTGAAAAACATCATCAAAATCACATCATCACAGCACCAATCCGTCACACTAATCAACCTCGCATGTTTACGCCAAATCGACCAAATTAACTCAAATCTACTGGACACATTACCCGTTGTCCCAGTAGTAAAATGTATCTAACTTATTCATCTAAACTCCAAGTTCAACCAACCAAGACTTTCTGAAATCCTCACGAAACAACCTACATTTTCCTAGTTATGATGAAACTCTGATTCTACTGTTTTCTACCCCGTTTCTTCATTCGAAGATATATTTGTTATCTTTTGGACAGCAGACTTCCAAAATTCATATCTTTTAATCTACTAATCTAAAAATTGTGTTCTTAGACTTTCTGGGAACCTTAAGAACTTACCTACAACATTCATGTTGACCAAATTCCCAGATTAACTCACCTGCTATTTTTAATCTACTAATTACTACAGACTGTCAACACACGACAAACTCTACTGGACAACAGAACTATAAAATTCATATCTCACAATCTATGCATCGGATTGACATGAATAAAAATTATACCGAAAGCTATCAAAATTCTATACAACTCTCTAGTAGGATAAATTATCAAATTATGCCTCTATATTGCCCGTAAAAATAGTACAACAGATCAGCAGACTAAACCAATATACTAAACAAATTTCTCCCGACTAGAAATGGCTAATTCTTCCTTCTCTAATCTTGTTTTTAATCTGTAGAAAAAATAAGAAAATAGAGGGAAAAAACTTGACCGTTACCCCAGAGATCATGACAAGGAACACCGATTTCCCGTGTGATTCCCCTCTCTTTCCCCTTCTTTTCCTTCTTCTCCTTCTTCTTCCTCCTTCCCTTCTCCCTCTCTCTCTACTATTCAATTCAACATATGCATGTACAAAAGATGCAACAAGATTTGCCAGCAGCTAGCATCGGCAGCATATGCTCATGCATGTAATCTTCTTTTCCTTCTTAATCCCTCTCTCTCTCTCTACTGTTGAACCCAACATCATCTTCATGTACAAAACAACAAGCATGCAAGCAATCATCTAGCAGCGGCTACAGCAACATGTGAATGCAGCGATCAAGCAGACGCACCACAAGCTTGCACATGTACATGCAGGACTAGCTAGTTGCGGCAGCCAGCAACGCAATGTACGGCGACAGCAGGGGTAGCGCTAGGTAGCACGCATGGCGGTAGCATACAGGCACACTAGCGGCAGGAAACAACATGTAGCGGTGGAAGCAATGGCAACCAGGCAACGGCGTGAGGCAAACAGGGAGATGGGAAGGTGGCTCGGCACTGGTTGCTTGGAGCAGGCGGCGGCTGGTAGGAGCTAGGCTAGGGTTGGTTAGCCCCTCTCCTTCTTGCTTATGTGGGTGGTCGGCCCCCTCTTGTGCTATGGACCGAAGGCCCACCACTATTCCCTCTTTCCTACTAAATTCAGATTATTATTATTATTCATTAATTAATCATTTATAATATGGGATATTACATTCTACCCTCGTTAAATAGAATTTGACCTCGAATTCTACTCGTGAACCTACTCGCGTAAACACCAAACTGAAATCAACAATTAACAACACTTACCCGACGTAAACAACCTCGGATATTACTCACGCATGCGAGACTCCAACTCCCAAGTCGCCTCTTTCTCGGGCTGATGCGACCAAGGCACCTTGACGTAAACTGACTTCTTATGCTTCAAGACTCATCCCGACCTTTCTAGGTACGCTCAACAGATGGGACTCGAAGATACGGTCTTACTCGTTGGTCAATGGCTATAACAAAACCTCACACTCCAAATCTCTCAAGTACTCCCTCAACACTGGTTCATACAAAATGTTGTATACCCCGCGCCTGGACTCAAGACGGTCCTAGCGATACGCTATCTTCTAAAATCCCCACAACTTTCAGAAACAAACCGATGTACCTTGGGTCAACCTTCCCTTTTTTTGGTACCAAACCACACAACCTACACATAACACACGAAATTTTTGTTCCATCTCTTAATCGATCTCTTCATCTTAACAAGGAGCGCCTCCTTTAACCAGGGACGCACAATAGGACTCATTTTAAACAATCTTTTTTATGAATAGAACCCAACTGAAAATAAAGGATTCTAATCGCAACCACGCATTACCAACTTCCCACCAAAAGAGTCAAATCCAAAATCAAAGATTCATCACGAAAACCTTTCCACTCTCCAATTAGGCAGTTTGCAAATAAACACCATGTAAGTCAAAGGAGAAATCAATCGAATGCCCAAATCAAACAGTTCCTTTATTTTCCTGAACCAAAAAGAACCATTATACCAACATAAAGCTAACTCAAATTGTAAATGACTTATATCATAAACACACAGCTCAAACAAGAATCAAGAGAGCATTTCACTATCCAAGAAAACAAACTTTTCTCAATTTTTCTTTTAGGAATAAACTTGCTCTCAAATCATGGGATTCCAAATCATCACACTAACTCCTTCCTCTTAACTGGCAAACTCAAAGCGATGCTCAACTCGAGAGCAACAACCACACTCATCTAGAGGGGCTCTACTAACCCATAAAAAGATACTCTAGTCCATAAAAAGATACTCTAGTCCACTCCTCTACCTAAGGAATTATTTTATCAGATGATTCCCAACACCTCAATAAAGATGTTCATCCACAATCACATCACCTCAATCCTTTAGGGATAATCAACTTGAAATTCTCAGCACACACACTCATTTACTACACCCAAAGGGTTCTATCAATGATCATCACACTATTCGGAATCCACTTTTGTTAACTTCTACACATAATCATTAAGCAACCAAGGTTCTAGCATAAAACACAAGCCCAATTTTAACCTCCAAGACTCCTGCTTGCAACTGATTTTTCCTAAACCTTTCCTCAATGCTCTCCATCTGCCGTCGTATCTCATCTTTGACGATAGCAGTGATATCATCTTTGATAGCATCAGTGATCTCCTCTTTCAGGGATTCACAAATCTCCTCTCATAGCCGTGCATCGCGCACGGCTTTGGCTCTCTTCCTACTCCGGTACGCTTCGGAGTCCTCTAAGAATCCCTGTTTCCATGGAACATAAAGACCAAGGCCTCTCGTGCAACCCAGGTGCTCCTTGTTTCCCAGGGCTGCGGAGAGTATATCTCTCTCCCTAACTGCCTAGCATAGTTCAGTTCTCTCGGCCTTGGACAGAGTGTAACAAGCAGGGGGAAGATACGTTCGTCCTTTATCGGTTTTTGTTGGTGCTAACTCAGGTCTGATGTCCATATCAACCAAGTCATGTCGTGCGTTGACATCATCCTTTGTTTTGTCACGAATATTCAGTAAGAGACCAATCAAGCTATCACATACATTCTTCTCTACGTGCATGACGTTGATGCAGTGGCGTACTTCTAAGTGCTCCCAATAACATAAGTCCCAAAATATTGATCTCTTCTTCCAGATGTTCTTCTCACGGGTCCTCGATTTACGTCCCTTTCCGAGCACAACATCAAAATCCTTAACCATATCATAGACCTCTTTTCCGCTTAAATACCTTGGAGCTGAACTGTCCTCCTTCTCTTTGTCGAATTGTTTCTTCATCCTACGATATGGGTGAGCCCTCTGAAGGAACCTACGGTGACACATGTACATGGTTTTGTGCGAGTACTTCAGCCACACACTCTCGATATCATCTAAGCAGTGAGTACAAGTTTTGGCCCCTTTTGTACTCTGGCCCGACAGGTTAGCAAGGACATGATAATCATTTGTGGTGCAGAACAATAAGGAGCGTAAAGTGAAGTTCACTCGTTTGTTCGCATCCCAAACCTGTACCCCTTCGATCCATAGTATTTTTAGATCTTCCATCAATGGAGCTAGGTACACATCAATATCTTTCCCAGGTTGGTTCGGCCCTTGGATAAGTATCGACACCAAAATATACTTCCGCTTCATACACAACCAAGGAGTAAGGTTGTAGATACAGAGAGTCACGGGCCAAGTGTTATGTCGGCTGCTCATGTTACCGAAAGGATTCATTCCATCTGTACTCAATCCAAACCTTATATTCCTCGGTTCCACACCGAAGTCTGCAAAGCTCCTATCGATGCTTCTCTACTGGGTGGAATCAACAGGTGTCTTAGCATTCTATTCTTCTTACGCTCCTCTGAGTGTCAATGCAGCAGTTTTGCCTTATTTGGGTTCGCAAAACACCACTTCAAATGGGGAATTGCAGGAAGATGCCACACCACCTTAGCAGGAGATCCTTTCTTCACCTTGATTCCCTCGCTGTCACCTGATTGATTCTTACACTTGTATCGGGATGTGACGAGGATATAACAATCCTCATTTTATTATATATCTATAATTCATATTATGGATAATAATGACGTCAAATAACTCTTAAGTATAACCCTTAATAGCCATAAGGGAGAAGCTGGAGATCGTAAGTTCTTCTACGACCACCTAGTAGTCGTAAGTCCTCTTACGACTACCCTATAGTCGTAAGTCCTTCTACGACTATCCTATGATCGTAAGTTCTTCTACGATCAGTCTATGGTCATACGATCTTCTACGACCACCACCTGGTTGTAAGCTCTTCTACAACCAGTCCCTAATCGACAGGGCTTACAGACATGTCGGCCTAGTCGATCAGGGAATCTTCTGCACCATAATCAAAATATGGACAGTAAATTACGTTGTTATTCTTTGGAATAATGGCACAATTTTAACTCCTTTGTTATGGTGAAAACTGTCTGGCAGCATGGGAACGTTACTACTCCCACAATAACCTCCAGTAACGGTTCAATAATCTGGGACATTAAGGCAGTCTTTACACTGGAGGCGCGACGGTACACCTTGAGGACTGTATAAAAGGCAGAATCATCAGGACAATCGGGGCGATCCGAAGATCATTAGAAGCACAATACTCTAGTCTTTGGCTCCATCTTGTAAACCAGCATACTTAATACATACACACAAGAGTAGGGTTGTTATTCTCCCAGGAGGAGGCCCGAACCTGTATAAAAATCCCCGTGTCTCCATCTCTGTGTGATTTTGAGCCTAGAGGAACCCTCGAATCAAACAATGTTTACGTAAGTTCGGTCCTAAAACACCGACAGGATGCGTTGCACACCGGACATACATGCATGTTTGCATACTCATTGCGGTAGAGGATACGGTCATTCAGACATGCATGTATTGTTTCTATTTCCATTCCCAATGGACAAAGAACTTTCTTGGCTTTGTAGGTGGTTTTGGACAACTCGATTCCATCTGGTAGCATGTCCGCTAAGAGACCTAACAGCGCCGTGAAACTCTTGTCGGACGAACCGCTGCTTGCCTTCAATTTCAGCAGTTCAAGCACAGATGACAACCTTGTGTATTTCGGCTTGCAGCCTGAGAACAAAGGCTTCTCCGAGTCCTCCATCAACCCCTCGAATTTACTAAACTCTCTTTCACTATAGTTCTCTTCTTCATCACGAAGCATCTGATCCAGATTGTCATCGTGCAGCCTATCCGAATCGGAACCACAATCGACATCATCCGACAGTACATCATTGACTTCGTCGGCGGTGATATTATTACTACCTTCCTGTGTAATCTGCTCTTCACTATGACTGGTCCAACGTGTATACCCCCTTTTTGAAACCCCTTCGAATCAAGTGTGCTTCGATCTGCGCTCGGTTGTTAAACATCTTCAGATTCTCGCAGTCAATGCATGGACAGCACATATATTCCACCCCCTTATTTAACATATCCTCCTCAGCAGCTCTTGTAAAAGCAAACACACCATTAATGTACTCTTTACTCACACGGTTCTCATAGTACATCCAGCTTTGGTCCAACTACGATAAGCATATAATAATTTAGTGTTAAATATTGAATTAATTAATTAGTATACTATATATATATATATATGATCAAAAGTAGCTACATGTAGCAAGAATTAATTAAATTGAATTAAGTAGAAATAGAATACGAATTGGCTAAACCCTAAACCATTCTAGATGTAAATAATCTTCTCTCTACATCAAGCTAGATCTAAACCATCTTCAATTCTCTCTTTACCAAGTTAGATCTAGAATATAATGCAATTAGGAACCAATTACTAACCATAGATAGTCAAGAACAAATAGGTCTACAATCACTCTTCCTTTAATAGAGTAAACTAATAGAGATGAGGTGTTTGGATTACGACAGTAAGCTAATAAGAAAAATTCCTTTAAAAGAATGTAAGAATAGAGAAGGTGTTTGGATTAGGACAGTGAACTAATACGTACCATGCTAGATGTAAATAATCCCAAATCTGCGATCTCCTTTCACCAAATCGCCTCAAAGCGCCACCTCCTCAAAGCAGCAGCCGGTTCTCCTGTGGCTCTCCTGTGATTGGGAGACCGATCAAGAAGGAGGCATCCTGGAAAGTGATCGTCATCTTTTCCCACTGAAAGTGGAACGTGTGAGTCTCGGTTCTCCATCTGTCGACAAGTGCTGACATGAGGCTACTGTCTAGGGTTAAATCGCAACTGACCTGGAGCATCCTCGCAAAGGGCAACAAGCCCGTGTCCCGAAGGATTGGGACATAGCGAGCGTCAAGATCCCAGTAATGCTTCTCGGACCGAAGCACAAGGGGGTGGGGGACCATCCACGTCCCCAATGGTCCACAGCTTGCTCTAGTGTTGTTCATCGTAGAACGGTTTCTAGTAGATCCGGTAGAGCCATGCCTTGCAAGAGATGAAATGCCGAGTCAGGTCGAATCGAAGTGAAAGCAGCAAATAAACTACGACATATTAAATACGACTAAATTAATTACGACAAATTATTCACGACTAATTAATTAGCACTTAAATAATGATCAATTAATTAGCACAATTTAATCACCACTTATTAATTACTACTAAAATTAATTACGACTAACTCATTACCACTAATTATTTACGACTTAATTAATTACCAATAAATTAATTATGTGTAATTAATTATGACTAAATTAATTATGAGTAATTAATTGCCACTAAATTAATCAGTTCAATGTTTGAATAATTTATTTTTTTATTCGGAATTATAGAAATAATACTGGTTAATTTTTTTTTACAGAAATAATCTCTAGTCGCCGTACGGTGTGGCGACTCGGACAAATCGCCCAACCGACGCACGACACATATCCAAGTCGCTCAATGGAACGGCGACTTTAGCGTCGCTGGACTTAGTCGCCAAACTGGTGTGCGACATGTGTTGGAATCGCCCATTCATAGAGTGAGTTGGCTAAGTCGCGCAGTGGTTGGGCGACTTAGATCAAGTCGCCAATCACTAGGCGATTTTAGCTAATAGGCCTCCTATTATGCAAATCCAATTGGAACAATTGTGTTAAAATAGATATTACATTTTTTAGGTATTACATTTAGCGAATCGTATTGTATGATGTTATTTTTTAAAAAAGTTAAAAGTGTGGTGACAACGTTGGTTGGTCTGTTTGTTATTTTTGAAGAATATCAAGGGTACGAAATTTGTCAGACTCACAATAACATTTTATGATTGTTGTATATTGTTGTAGTGCACTTAATTTCTGTAGAATTTTGTGAGGATGATTGAGATAGTAATGAGCTGTAAGTAGAAAGGTAAGTGATATTACGATGCGCCAGGGAATAACACGGGGCGACAGGTGGCTGGAGGCACCATTTTTTTTGTGGATTGATAACCTTTGACACTTCAGCGTATATATCTGTCAACGATCGAGTCGCCGATCTTACGAAATAAAAGAGGAACATGACGTGATATTTCCTAGGAGACTATGGGGCCGCTCTTTATTGATATGAACTAGATTTACAGGGGGTGCCTACGACCCGACTAAGGGCTACCCCTCATTACACTGAATGCGGAGATTGCTATGCTATAATCTAACAATGTTGTCTTGCTTGTCTCTGATCACCACACTCGCTGTGTCAAATTTTTTTGTTGTATCCGATCCGATCCGATCAACCTTTGGTCTTTGCACTCCACTCTTAAATAACTTCCGAAGAGGTGGCAGTTACTCCTGGAGAAGATGTCCCTAGTGAAGCGTTGCGACTGGTCAGGGCGAGACGTCAGTTAACAATGTGCTAACTGCTCTATGGTTAAGTGTCTCAGAGACACTTGACCGTATAGAGATTGTTGTCAGTGTCTTTAGGACTATGTAACCGTGTGATATGGAGTATACAACACATGCTATATTTATCGCACGGTATGAAACATAGTCGGGATTAGTTATATATAGCAGTTCATAGTTTTTCGGCGGCTCCACGGTGGGAGACTAATCTGAGACCTTGTCCAACGTGGTACCCTTATGTAACCTTTGGAATCCTCACGACCTGTGAGGTCGTTAGCCTTAGGAGTTACGACCATGAAGACGTATGGTCTCTTATTGCGTATTAAAAATAATACACAGAGGTTTTAATCCTCGTTAGCTAGCCCCCCGAACTTTAAATGAACAGGTCGTGCGAACACTTTTCCTCCGACGAAGTCATATCGAGCAGACCTCATTTAATGTTGTGATATACGAAGTGGTCTGTGTTCACTTTCAAGTTGAGAACTTGCCTTGGGAACCTAAGAGTTTTTTGTCCGTTGGACAAAAAGAGGCTTTTGTCCGTTGGATTTTTTGGATCAATCCCCATTGCAGTTAAAGACCCGAAGCTATAAAATCTCTATTGCTGTGCTCTAGAGTTTTTACGCTTCCAGATCTTCCTTAAATCCTCTTCAGTTCCTTGCTAAGAAAATCTTTCCGACCTCTTATTGCCTTTTCGACCTCATAGCCTCCTTCGACCACTACTCATCCCTTTGAGAAATTTCACCATGTCGGATCAAATCACAAAGTGGATGGCTTCGGATCTGAATAAGAAGAAGCTTGAAGCACTGGAGAAGATGGGAATGCTCCCAAACAGGAATCTGATCGGATGGAGATCAGCGGCCGGGGAGCACTTTCCAAGCCGCGAAGATGGAGAAATTCCAGTCTTCCTCGCTCACATCGAGTGCGGGCTGAGGGTACCGGTGCACAAATTCCTTCCTTGTGTTTTAGAGCATTATGAGGTGGAATTGGTGAATTTGGCTCCTAATTCCATCGCCAATATTAGTATTTTTATCTACCTATGTGAGGCGTACCTGGGAGTGCGTCCAAACTTGAGGCTCTTCAGGTATTTTTATCGGATGGCGATGTCGTGGAAATCCACGGTGACTCCTGGAGAATGCACACTGCGCCTTCATGACGGAAAGGCCGATGAGTACATCCAAATGTACTCGAAATCCTCGTGGTCGTCATGGAAAAAGAACTGGTTCTACATGACGGTTACGAGGGATGATGGCCTTTACTTCGCCGAAATTAAGGCGAACGAGAATCCCAAGTGGAGGTAGACCGTGGAGAAGGCAGGGGTGATCAGAAGATGGGTGGATGCCATCCATGACCTGAGGGTCAAGGGCTTGACTTCCTAGCATGTGGTGAGTGATTTTACCAAACGGCAAATTAGTCCTCTGATGCTCCGGACTCATTCCCTGCTCTGGTCCATTAGTCGTGATGAAGCTATCTCAAGAGGTGGTAAGTCTTTGAGAAAAGCTCCGACCAGTATGACTTATTATTTGATTACCGTGATACCTTAAAATCTGCTTTTGCATCCTTCCTCCTTTTTTTAAAGCACTTTCTCCTGAGGAAATCAGAGAGCGGATCAGGATGGCTGTATTTGGGGAGCTGGTGAAAAGTCAGATTCCACGATATCTTGGCAATAGTCTCTGTTGAAGAGAGATTGGCAAGACTTAAGGTAGATAATTAAATCTCTTTTATCATGCATATATATATATTCTCTGACCAGTTTATTGATCTTGCTCTACTTTTGTAGTCGGTTGGATTGCGAGTTATACAATCAGGTGAGGATCAACATCCCACCATGGTTCCGACCGATTCGTGCTCAGATGCACTGGAAGAGGATGAATCTCCCGAGGTAATAGAGCATAAAAAAAGAAGAATGTATACACTTTAGATATAAAAAAAATCATCACATAACCAAACTCGTTTTTTGATTTAGGTGGAGAAGAATGAAGGTCCGCAGAGCGTAGCTGCGGAGGCTATGAACTCAGTTGGTCGTTCACGACCTTACGATTATTCTTGAAACAAGCGATCACGGAGGTTGATGAAACCACTCCTCAGGCCGATGATCGAGGAATGCAATCCTTGATGAATTGATCGAGGATATTGCCCTCGACATCATGTTAGAGGATGTGAAAGGTTTAACCAACCTGCGGTTGAGCCCGCGAATTTGGTTGAGAAGAAAAGGAAGGCCGATGTACAGAGTTTACTCTACCGTGCTTCAAAGTCAAATCCAATAAATTAACTAGGTATGTACAAATGAAAGAGGTCGTATGAGTGCATACCTTTAATAGTTTCTTGACGATTTGGTGCTTTGAACTTCCCTTCTCCGTTTTGTATAGGTCTTACGGTGTTCGATCGTTTCCACTGAATGTTCACGAGGACCTGTGCACTGCGAAGCCCTCGTCCAAAGCACTTCTCGGGACAAAGTTCCTGAGGATAAAGTGGTCGAGGAAGCCCCCGAGCAAGTGTCGGTGCCGGCAGTCATTCAGGATCCAGTGATGATCCTAACTCCTTCTGCGGATGTAGATGCCCCTAAAGGCCCTCAATAGTTCCCGACAACTGTTGGCAATCCCTCTCAGCCTAACAAGTTCCCTTTTCACCCCCGATTTATCGAGGATAAGGAGCTTGATGAGGCACGGGGAAGAATATCGGACCATCAAATCAAGATAGGTCCTGATACCATTTTTGCCGATTATAATGACGTGGCAATACGGGTAAGTATCTACGACCAGTTTCATAGTCTTTTTTAAAAGTTTATAGGAAACTTAAAGAGAGAATGTTATTTGTGTAGCATATGGTCAAGAACTTTGCTGTGGTCGGAGGACTGACCCAGCAAATTAAGGACTTGGAGCAAAAGCACTCCGAACTAGAAAGTAAGAACCTTCCTCTTAATCTTTTTCCTTCTTCAATGCTTTGTCCTTCTTTAATTATTCTCCCTTATCGTATTCGATAGATTTGGAGAAAATAAAAGAAGAAGTCGTAGCTGGTAAAGCCAGAATAACTCTGCTTAAAGAAGAGAATCAAGCTAAGGACCGGTCGATTGCAGAGGCAACGACCAGGAATGAGACACTAAACAAGAAAATTGAAGGTAATAGGTCGTTGACTTGACTTATTATCCTCCTCTGATCGTGTTGTGCTTTCTACTCGTTTTACTCTTATAGAGAAAACACAAGTCTTAGACAAAACAGATAAGACTCTGAAATTCGAGCAGGATAAAGAGGTAGCTCTTGTGCAAAATCTTGATGAGAAGATTCATGCTTTAAACAAGATGATCTTTGATATGGGATCAGAATCAAGCATGCTTGATTTAAGAGATCCAATAGAGAAAATGAACTACTTAGGCCAACTTCTAGAAGATCTCAGTGGTCTGCTCAAGACTACTCGAGAGAATTATGCCCAGACTCTAAAAGAAGGCGTTGCCAGTGGAGTTAGTTTTGCGTTGGCAAAACTGAAGGCTTCCGACCTCTCTATTGATCTCCAAGCCATTGGAGATTACTTCAACTGCCTGCCTGATGAGGCGACCAAATTTATGAAAGAACTTATGCCACTTGGAGACAAAATTGTAGAGGAGATGGAGGTCGGGTCTCCATCAAGCAGTAATTAGTCTGGAGACATTCAAGAGTAGGACATTGTAATATAAGAATTGTATATAAAACTTACCTTTATGTCATCAACATTTACTCTTTTTATCCCGTTGACTTTTTGAAATTCTCATATATTCCCTAGCCCCCGAATGCTTTGTAGTAGAAGAGCTTTACTCAACAAGCAGTTAGCCAAGAAGGAGAATAAAAAGTCAAAACCATTGTTTTGAGGGTTTATACTGATCATAAGACAAAACTGATCGTAACAATACTAGGAAATCATTTTGGTCAGAACCAGTGTATGATTTGGACTAGTTATAGATCTTTTGTTTGTCATAATCGAAATACCAAACAAAACTGTATATGGTCGGAAAAAAGATTTGTTGTATTGACAAAAGTATAAATGCAAGAATGCATGCAAAAATGATAAGTGATCATATTTATATACACGACCCAAAACTGGTCGGAAAATACTGCTAAGAATAGAAGATATAGAAAAACATTCCGCAAAACATGCCCAGGCTCAAGTCCGACTGGCAGCGAAGATCGTAAGAAAAGAACCGTCGCTAGGAAGCTCCTTCCAGTGGGCAGGACCACGTGTGAAAAAGGAGAGACTTCGACTAGGAGGCTTTTCGTGTCCCGACCAGTAGCCAAACGAGAGTAGAACAGATTTTTGAAATGAAGAAATATAGTCTTCATAATCTCAATACTATAAGGCACTACATGAAGTTTTTTGTATTATGCTCTGTTTACTCATATGGTTGCGCGTGGAATCATTCATGGAATGATCATGAGTAGAACCTATACAGCGTATGAAACAGATGTCGTTGCCAAAGAGTAACAGAGATCCTAATAAAGGATATCGAAGAGAAAAATTATCTTCTCTGACCATCTTAAACAACAATAATAGATGACCAGAATATAGGTATAGATATATAAACCATATCACTCGTCGAAAAGAAATGAATGAATGCACTAATGAAATGAAAAGAATTGAAATAATGTAAAAAAAGAATTAGACATAGAACTTACGCAATTGATCAATGTTCCAAGAATTTGACAAAACTTGCCCGTCCGACATGGCTAGTCGTACAGAACCTGGTCGGGTGACTTCGACCGCAGTGTAAGGACCTTCTCACTTGGGAGAAAGTTTATTGCGATTTGCCTGATTCTAAATTTTTCTGAGAACAGATCACCTACCGCAAGGCTGTGAGGTTGCACCTTACGACTATAGTACCTTCGCATGGCTTATTGATATACTGCTGATCGTACCAGGGCTCGGTTTCGTCGTTCTTCAAGGAAATTGATGTCATCGAGTCATCATTCATTCTGATTGTTTTCGTTGAAACAATTAGTTCGGCATCATAAACCAAGAAGAATGGCGTTTTACCGGTCGCACGACTGGTTGTGGTTTGAACGACCCATAATACAGATGGAAGTTCTTGAACCCAGGCTCCTGACCGTTTGGTTAACTGGTCGAACACTCGGCATTTGATCCCCTGCATAATGATACCATTAGCTCACTCAACTGCTCCGTTGCTTTGCGGATGAGCAACAGAAGCAAAAATGAACTTTGATGCCAAGTTCGTCGCAGAATTCTTAGAATTGATCGCTTGAGAACTAGGCACCGTTGTCTGTGATTATTCGACTTGGTATACCAAATCGTGCGATCATATTTTTCATGAGAAATCTCTTGGCAGTCTCAGTTGTTGTTCTAACAACAGGCTTGGCTTCAATCCATTTTGTAAACGTGTCAATCATAATGAAGAGGAATTCGAAGCCCGGGTGCTCTTGGGAAAGGTCCCAGAATGTCCAGTCCCTAGGTTGCAAAAGGCTAAGAAAGATGAATTGTTTGTAAGGCTTGTGCCGACTGGTGTACTTGTCGGCTATGAAACTGACATTGTACGTACTTCGTCACGAGCTCTTTTGCATCATGAAGGGAAGTTGGCCAGTAGTATCTTTGCCTGAAGGCTTTACCAACCAGTGTTCTGTAGGAATGATGAGCTCCACAGACTCCTTCATGGATTTCGGTTAGCAACTTAATGTCATTCGTTTGAGATATGCATCTCATCAACACTCCGTGAGATCCTCGTTTATACAAGGTACGTTCAATTAGAGTGTATGATTTGGCTTTTCGTGCTAGACGATCAGCCTCTACATCATCTTCTGGAATTATGTCATGCTGAAGATAATTGTAGATCGATGTCATCCAATCTCTACCTTGATCGTGATAGTGCCAACCGTCAACGACCTGTGGAGCATCCATGTTCTCACGATTGGTTTGTACGACCTGTAAGGAATCATGCATGCTCTCGGAAGGCTCGACCACCGAGGGCAAATCGAGTTGCTCGAGAAAAACTCTGGGTGGGATGGTTGCCCTCGTGGAGGCCATCTGTGCCAACTGGTCTGCCAGAAAGTTTTCCTTTCTAGGAATATGTTGGATCTGGAAACCAAAGAAGTGCTTTTCGAGTTTCCGTACTTCCGCCAAATAAGACGACATCTTGGTACTCGAGCATTGATACTCTTTCCCCACTTGATTCGCTACTAGTTGAGAATCGTCTTTCACTAGTAATCTGCGAATCCCGAATGAACGAGCTGCTCGGAGTCCTGCCAGTAAACCTTCATATTCTATCATGTTGTTCGTGGTAGAAAAATTTAACTGGATAGCGTACTTTATGTGTTCGCTAGTAGAGGATATCAAGACAACTCCAGCCCCCGAGCCTTTTAACATCAAAGAACCGTCAAAGTACATTATCCACTCGTCGTGGTGATCGTACTCGGGCCCTTGGGTGGGTTCAGGGTTTGTCCATTCGGCAATGAATTTTGCTATTGCCTGGGACTTGATTGTTGTTCGTGAGATGAAATGGAGGTCGAATGCCCCTAGCTCAACCACTCATTTTGCTATTCGTCCTAATGATTCTCTATTTCCAAGGACTTGACCGATGGGACATCTGGTTGGTACGACCACTTTGTGGGCCTGAAAGTACAGCCATAGTTTCCTTGACATAAGGAGACCATAGAGCAACTTTTGTACCTGTGGGTATCGTTCCTTCGGTCCATGTAAGACTTCGCTCTTGTAATACACTGGTCATTGGATGTTATCCCGTTCTACGACCAGTACACCGCTAACTGTTTGTGGCGTTGCAGCCACGTAAATTAGCAACGTTTCTCCCGATCTTGGAGAAACTAAGATTGGGGGGTTCATAAGGTGCCTCTTAAGTTCTTTAAAGGCATCGTTTGCCTCTTTAGTCCACTCGAAACATCCATGTTTCCGGAGAAGCTTAAAGAAAGGTAATCCTTTTTCACCTAACCTTGCTATGAAATGACTTAGCGCTGCCATACAGCCGGTTAGTTTCTGGACCTCTTTCTTCGTGGTCGGAGGGCGCATCTGGTCGATGGCCGCTATTTTTACTGGATTTGTTTCAATACCTCTAGCCGAGACTAGGAAACCGAGTAGTTTTTCAGCAGAAACTCCGAACACACAGTTTTCCGATTCAACTTGAGGTTATGCCTTCTCAAGTTATTGAAAGTTTCTTGTAGGTCGTGAACATGGTCGCTAGCGTTGACGCTCTTTGCGACCAGATCATCAACGTAAGTTTCTAGATTCCGACCTATTTGTGGATTGAAAGTTTTTTGCATCAACATTTGAAAAGTTGCACCAGCATTTTTTAGACCAAATGGCATCTTAACATAGCAGTAGGTGCCATATGGGGTGATGAAGAAAGTTTTCTCTTCATCTTATTTACACACATTAATCTGGTGGTACCCAGAATACACGTCTAAAAAACTTAGTAACTCACACCCGGAAGTAGAGTCTACAAGTTGGTCAATGCGTGGTAGGGGAAAATCATCCTTCGGACAAGCTTTATTAAGATCTGTAAAGTCGATACACATTCGTCATTTCCCATTATTTTTCTAACCATTACAGGATTGGCGAGCCATTGAGGGTGGTCGACTCCACGAATGAACCCAGCCTTGAGGAGCTTGTCAATCTCCGACTGGATTGCCTCCTTCCGATCAGGTGCAAAACATCGCAGCTTTTGCTTGATCGGTTTCTTATCAGGCTAGAGAGCTAGCCTGTGCTCGATCACCTCCCGGGGGACTCTGGGCATATCGGACGCCTGCCAGGCGAATACGTCCTGATTTGCTTGGAGGAAGGAGACAAGCGACTCTTCCTATTTGGGGTCGAGTCTAGCCCCGTTCAGAATCTTGCGAGTAGATGAGTCAGTGTTTCCTGACCCAGGTGGTGACTTGGCGCTGTCCGAAGAAGCGCCTTTGTCGAGTGGTACCTCTCTTGCCTGGTCGGATGGTTTTGGCGTCATCTTCGGCCTCGAGTTTTTGACCTGCACGGTAGATGGATTAACCTCTCTGGTCGGAAGTTCATCGACCAGCTCTAGGGATTTCTAATCACACATGTAAGCCATTTTATAATCTCCTCGAACCGTGATGACTCCTTTAGGTCCCGGCATTTTTAAACTTTGATAACCGTAGTGCGTGGCTATCAAGAATTTTGCTAAGGCCGGTCGACCAATGATCCCGTTGTATGCGGATTCAAAATCCACCACATCGAATCTAAATCTTTTACATTCGAAGTTGTCGGGTCTTAGAATGTAACGAAAAAAACTTGTCCTACTTGTTTGGCGGTGGAGCCAGAACTATCTTTGTGAAAAGCGATTTATTTGGTTTCACCTTTGAACTGGGAACTTGCATTTCGTCTAAAGTTCCAGCAAATAATATATTCAAAGAGCTACCTCCATCTATTAAGACTCGATTAACCCTACAATTATTAATAGTAGGTTCAACAACTATAGGCAACCTACCTGGTCGAGTCGAAGGGATGGGGCAATCTTCTTTGCTGAAGGAGATTGTCGTGTCCGACCACTTTGACGGCTTGATTATGGTCGGAGGCTTGACGAGGTTGACCTCCCGCTCCACGGCCTTCGGATGACGTCTTGACTCGTACGATGAAGATCATCCAAAGATCATGTTGACCATGTGTTGAGGGTCCTGGTACTCTATCTCTTCGTCGCCATCTTTGTCCTTTTTGGAACTCGTTTCTCCGGGCTCCTGTATTGCGGGAAATGGTCTTTTACCTGCATAATAGTCCTCCAGTTTCTTTTTCCAGACTCGGCAGGTGCAGAGGTCATGCCCTGCCTACTGGTGAAGTGAACACCACTTCTTGTTTTTTCTGGAATCCTTCGGTTGAAGCCTTTGCTTTGCCTCGACCGGTATAGTCCTTCTTACCGTTCGTGAATTTTTTAGGAATCGCTAGGACTTCCTTATCGTCGGGTCTGCAGTTCTTTTTCTTCTTGAGAGACTTCTTGTTCTTCTTCTCTGGTTTGTCCAGGCCAGGCTGGAGAATTTTATCTTTCCGATCAATAGCCTCACACTACTCTATTGCTTCGCTGGTAGTGGCGTACTTATCGGCCATGTCAAAAAGTTCGACGGTTGTTCGTGGAGGGTTCATTGCTATGTCCTCTGTAAACCGCCGATTCCTAAGACCTGTTTTAAAAGCCTAGATAACCGATGACTCTGCGACCTCAGGTATAGAATTACGAACCTGGCTGAATTTCTTGATGTATTGACGGAGAGTCTCGTCAAAGCCTTGCCAGATTCGGTGGAGTTCGTCCTCCTTTCTAGGGTGATCGTACGTACCCTGGAAGTTTGCAATTAGAAGGTCGCAGAGTTGCTCCCAAGTATAGATTGATCCAACCGGTAGTTTAAGTAACCAAGTCCGGGCAGACCCTTCGAGCATGGTGGGCAGATAATTAGCCATCACATTTTCGTCACCACCAGTAGCTCTGATGGCGGTGGTATATATTTGGAGAAACTCTAATGGGTTCTGAGTCCCATTGAATTTGTCCAAGTTGGCCGGTCGGAACCTGTTTGCCCAACGCACGGCTTGGAGCCCTGCAAAGAAGGCTCAACAACCTATGATCGATTCATGGTGCCTTCTTTGGAAAGGCGTCAGATTGTAATCCGTCAGAGATCAGTTCCTAGGGTTGGAACGTTGGACCTCCGGTGGACCGAACCGGTTGTAGACATCAGTATGATGCCTTCGACCGCCTGCTTGATTTAGACGATGTCGGAGATCGTCTGGTCCAAGCGGTTGTTCCTCTCGACGTGGTGAAGGAGTGGCTACCTAGAATAGCCTTCTTCCTTCATGATTCCTTGGTTGGAATCGTCGATGAGGCCTATGTATGGATTGTTCCCCAACACGACCATGCTGCCCTCTACTGAGGGAGGAGCGTTGAGATGAAGTCATGGTTTGACTCTCTGAATTTCTCTGTTCTCGATACGCCTCCGTTCGTTGCATGGTTTGTTGCAGAATCTCTGATACTTGGCCTACGAGCTGTACAAAATCTGGGGTTTGTGCTAGGATAGGGTTAGAATTATTCAATATATCCTGAACACGTTGCAGGTCTCGTACAGTTACGGAAGGTCTCAGGGGGTTCAGACTGGTCGTAGGTGTACGCAGATCTGAACCTTCTCCCGACCCCCGGATTTGTTCCGTCCGACCAGCTACTCTTGGTGGGGCAGTGCTAAGCGAGTTAACTGATGGACGTCGATCAGCTCTGTTGCCTCCGGAAGTTGGTGCCTGATGGCCCATATCATTTCCACCAGCACGTGGTGGCATGGCAGAGTGTGTAGGACCGTGCAAGGCATCTTGATTTGCATCTCCGATCTCATTGACCTCGTGCCTCCAGTAGTGATCTTCCGATGAGCTTCCATCGTAACTAATGGAGAGCTTTTCAATACTTATACTAGAAGTTTCCACGATAGAGAGCGGTCGGAGATGAGCACCTCCTGAGGCCTTCTTGGAGGACTCAGCCTGATCCGACGAATCGCCGATCGTATGCTGAGTCGCATCATCCCCACATGGCCTTCAACGAGTAGAGGTTTCATCGACACCGTTACCAGGTGTCGGTTCGCTCTCGAATTGCGTGGCCGTAGGTGAGTACCTTTTCGACCATGATTTCATCCGAGTATAGAGTTTCTCAAGTTGTGGCGCTGGATTTTGCCACTGCTTGGCGGTCGGAAGGACCGGGCTTGAGTGGTCTTTGGGCCTTCCGAGCTGATCGGAACAGCTAAAAGCGCCACTTGTTGTAATGGTGGATCCTCATCCATCTCGGGTCTATTTCACGACGCGTCGGCGATGTAACCAATGAGGAGGAGGAGGATGGCATGCCATTCTCTTGCATGGCACGGATGCATCCTTCCATATCGAGGTCGGCGTAGTCTGCCAGGTCAAACCAATTCTCCTCATTCCAAACTCCGGGCATAGTCGCATGAGCGAATACAAGGAGTGAGCGAGGATTTGATTGAGCAAAGAGTTTCTTTAGGAAACTTACATCGTCCTTCATCACCCCACGGACGGTGTCAGCTGTCGACGATCGAGTCGCCGATCTTACGAAATAAAAGAGGAAAATGACGTGATATTTCCTGGGAGAGAATGGGGCCGCTCTTTATTGATATGAACTGGATTTACAGGGGGTGCCTACGACCCGACTAAGGACTACCCCTCATTACACTGAATGCTGAGATTGCTATGCTATAATCTAACAATGTTGTCTTGCTTGTCTCTGATCACCACACTCGCTGTGTCCGATTTGTTTGTTGTATCCAATCCGATCCGATCACCCTTTGGTCTTCTGCGCTCCATTCTTAAATAACTTCCAAAGAGGTGGCAGTTACTCCTGGAGAAGGCGTCCCTGGTGAAGCGTTGCGACTGGTCGGGGCGAGACGTCAGTTAACAATATGCTAACTGCTCTATGGTTAAGTGTCTCAGAGATACTTAACCGTATAGAGGTTGTTGTCAGTGTCTTTAGGACTATGTAACCGTGTGATATGGAGTATACAACACATGCTACATTCATTGCACGGTATGAAACATAGTTGGGATCAGTTATATATAGCAGTTCATAGTTTTTCCGAGCAGCTCCCTAGTCGGAGACTAGGTACAGGACCTTGTCCGACCAGGTTACCCTTATGTAACCTCTGGAATCCTCACGACTAGTGAGGTCGTTAGCCTTAGGGGTTACGACCATGAAGACATATGGTCTCTTATTGCATATTAAAATAATACACAGAGGTTTTAATCCTCGTCAGCTAGCCCCTAAACTTTAAATGAGCAGGTCGTGCCATGTAGGCACGCGTCTCTTGTTCGACCCAGGCCCTAGCAGCCCTTGCTCGGTCGTCCCACTCCCCAGCAGCCCTTACTAGTTCGCGGATCTGGTCCCATTGCATCTGCCTGTCGTCCATCCCAGCGTGGTGAAGGAAGCTCTGGTGTAGTAGCCTGTGAGGTGTGGAGAGGAAGCTCTGGTGTTGTAGTGTTGGGTTTGGTTGTGTAGTGTTCTCTCCCAGATCTCTTCCACCCCCTTTTATAAGCCACATGGTTGGCATGGAGTGATGTCCTTTGGTCTTGTCACTGCACAAAGCTGCCCCATGTAGTCTTGTCACTGTGCAAAGCTGCCTCGTCTGGTCTTGTCACTGCGCAAGGCTGGCTCCTCTAGTCTTATCACTGCACAAAGCTGCTCCGTGTGGTCTTGTCACCGCGCAAAGTTGTCTCCTTTGGTCTTGTCACCGCGCAAAGCTGCCCCGTGTGGTCTTATCACTGCGCAAAGATACCTCGTCTGGTCTTTTCACTGCACAAAGCTGTCTCCTTTGGTCTTGTCACTGTGTAAAGCTGCCCCGTGTGGTCTTATCACTACGCAAAGCTGCCCTGTGTGGTCTTATCATCTGCAAGCAAAGGCGCCTGCTGCGTGGTCTTGTCATCGCAAGAAAGTCAGTCTTCTTTGGTCTTGTCATCGCAAGCAAAACTACCCCGCTTGGTCTTGTCTCTCTACGCAGCGCCCAGTTCGTTCGTCTTGTCATCTTCAAGCTAACAAATTATCCGCTTTGTTAGCCTCCCCCGCGGGCTATAAAATGCACCGCCCACGCTCTGAAAGTAGGACCACTCGACCCTTCAAACCGTAGGAAAAGGAACCTTTTCCGTCCTACAATAACATACCATGGCAGACGCGGAGGGACCAGTCGAACCGAGGTCGCCGAAACAAGACCTTCCCCTAGAAAGGAGGGAAGACTTCATGCCTAACTACCGGTTGATGCTGAACAAGCGTGCTCAACCGGTATGGCCGAAATACGGACACAGGGAGGACGTTGTCGTGCAGGTCCTGGACGCCCCTTTCGATGGAGGACGATGTTTCTTCCGATGCCCACACTCTGGGATACAATTAGCAAATAGTTTGCTTCATGTTACTGCTAATATAGCCTACATGCTAACCGTCCCTTACAGCAGATGGCGAAATACGCCTTTGTCCGCTGGATCGATCCTCCCCATGAATGACATGTCGTGATGTACGTGGATAGATTGTGGAACCGAATATTTGAGTTGGAGGCGCGGATTGACAATCTCAACGAGCAAAATGATGACCTCTGCCAACAGATGCAGCGCGAGAGGGGCAACGAGGAGGTCGTGAACATAGAAAGTTCCTATGATCCCACATGCTGCTGTGCAAACCCTAGCTGCATATGTGCGTGCCACTACAACGACGGCCAGCCACGTCCGAGGCGCCCCCCTATACAACACTCTATGTGGGTTGAGCGAGGCACCTTCTACAATTAGACACGGGTGGAGAAGCTTGTACCTCGGTGGTCTCCCATTCTGTACGCAATTATATTCAATCTCATAATGCATGTAACTAAATGGTGGACACGTCATTGCAGTTGCCTTTTATCCAGTTGACTGTTGCATCGATGTGTCGCGTGCATTAAGCTATAGGCATCGATATGCATTGAACAAACATGCATTGTATGAACGAGTACTGAAAACTGAGCTATTCCATACCAAACATTATCCGCTAGAATTAAGACGAGATATTGACACTTCAAATAAAGTTAAAATTTGCAATTACGATACAATTAGTTTCACAGTGCTTACAAGAACCAAAGTACTGACTGAAGTACAAGTTACGACATACTAGCAGTTCTAATACAAGTTCCTACGTGTCGGCAGGTACCTTGTAAGTTCTCACTGAGGGTGGCAAATCTGGCGGCGTCAGAACATCTACTCATTGCTCGGCTTCCCTTTGTCCATATCGTTCCTAATGCGACGACTCTCCGACAAATTTCTTCCCCCTTTCAACGTGTCTAGATCAGAATCCAAGTCCTATTTGCAAGATCCAACGTGGTGAAGTTACCCACAACCCGAAGCCTCTTAGCTCGCCGCACCACACCCGCCGCCCTCTCCTTCATGAAGTACTCGACTTAAGTTTGATGGGTCCATGTGGATGGTCCCACACACGGCGAGAACATGAGAGCATGGCTTGTGAAGGAGCTTTAGCTTGTTGCATGTGCGCCTAGGTTCATTCACATGGTCTCCAAGGCATACCTCATGGGTAATAAGAGACCGAGCCGCCCGAATCGCTCGTTCTTAGAGGATCACGTCAATCGATGTTCAGATGCCCATTACGAAGACCGTAGCGATCGAGCCTTCTCGATCTTGGCCTCGCATGTATGTCAGAATCTTCGAGCGATCGGTTGCGTGGGTTGGTGCAGATGAAGTCTTTGATTTGCATGCCTTTCTCTGAAATATCTAATTGTACCATGCAGAACGCCTTCGACGATGGCGACAAGAGGCTGAGAACAGAGGCCCCTAATAACCCAGTTGTACAACTCTGCAAGGTTAGTGGTCATTATGTCATACCTTGTACCGTCCGTGTCGTGCAGTAAGGACCACTTCTCTAATGGCTCGGCTTCAATCCAATGAAAGAAACACCCGATGTCCCTCGAGGTCCTCCGCGTCAAATGGGGAGGGTCGAGCTCCCGTAGTGGTGTGAGGCGCTCGGGCTGTGCCACCCCAGGAATGAGGGGACGCTTGTTCCTCTTGACGACATGCTTCCTAGTGTGCTTGTCCAACAACTGCCACAACGTATCAAATTTACACTGTTGGTTCTGCATAGCAAGCCTCTTGAATAGCTTCATCAACGGTGTCTTCAATCTGCTTGAAGAAGTTCGCCTCGGATGGCGAATGCACCATCTGCTCTCGTGTCCGCCAGGAACGGCTCATCGGGGTCTTGCTGAAGTTGTCGAATGGCCTTCATCATACCAGAGTGGCGATCATGGATTATGCAGACATCAGGACGTGCCCCCAACTACTCCCACCTTCAGATGTCGAAGGAACCACAACCAGCTATCGAAATTCTCACTTTCGACAAAAGTGATGGCTAAGGGCATAATCTGATTGTTGCCATCAACGCCAATTACTGTTAGGATCATGCCCTTGTATTTCCCAGTTAGAAATGTCCCATCCACTGAGATCACGGGCAACATGTGTCTGAATGCATTGATGCAGGGACCGAATGCTAAGAAGGTCCTCTGCAATACCATAAAACCTAGCGGCGGTCTTTTGAATGGCTGGTCCTTCACAGCAATGTATGTGCCCGGGTTCCTGTCTTGCAGAACCTGAAGCATATGAGGAAGGTTGTCGTAAGACTCCTTGAAAGAACCGAACCTCCTTTCCAAAGCCTTCTGCTTAGCACGCCATGCCTTCGTGTAGCTAATCTTGTACTTGAATTTTTGCTCGATAGCCACCATGATGTGCTTGGCCTCCAGGTCTGTCTTCTTCACTATCTCTCCGTACATCACAATGGCTATGAAAGTGGACGTCAGGTTGCGATGCCTCAGCAAAATACTCATCGAAAGCAAGGTGAGGCGCTCCACTTTTGAGACAATCCAAAGGAGTCTCGACTTGGGTGCGCTATGCGTGCACATCGCTAAGGACACCCACCGCCGCATACAATGTATGTATCGCTCTGGCTGGATTTGAGTACACGAACGGCCATTTGCATGGACAAGGCCCTGACTTAATGGCATCCCGCAGTGATCCCTTGTCGCCAAACATTGCACGGTCGAACCTCCATCCCATGGTACTCCCACGGTGATTCGCTCAAATCGTGCACAAAGCAAGACCCTCAACGCCCACTCCTATTCCATCCTGCGGGATGGGACCTTAAATCCTCCTCTCAAGAGTCATCACCATCCTCTTCTAAAGCTTCCTCCTCCGCTTTCATTTTGTCAACTCATCAATCTCCATCTAACGTACTATGTTGTCGACATGCTCCCCTGCATCTGCCAGGGCACTGGCCTGAGCATGCGGTGCATGATATTCCTCTTCTGTCTCAGCCTCCTCTTCTGCCTCCACAACATTGGCCACCTCGTCCTCTTCTGCCTCCTCAACGTCCGCCACCTCGTCCTCTTCTGCGTCCACAACATCGGCCACCGTGTCTTCTTCGTGAACCACGTGCTCCGCGTCCGAGCTGCTCCCACCAACCTGACGGTAGCCGTCGGAAGGGCCTCCGAGGACTACCTTCGAACATGGCTACACGAGTAGCACGCACTCGTAGCCACGGCGCCTCTGACCTTCCAAAATCCTTCCATGCAACCGCAGATCACTCGCTCAACTCCCACCGAATGTGTGGGAGATCGACTCAAACCCCTTGTATGACGACACTCCACACATCGGGTCCAAGGAGAAGCTTCTAGTGAGCAGTGTAGGACATCTCCGATCCGAAAGCATTCTCCAGATTCGTGTGTACCAAAGTGACTTGCCGAAATCACTTAGGTCAACATCAGATGGACCTTCATGAACCGTACCAACACCGTAATGCACTTTCAATCTTGTGGGCTCGATATGACCTGATGATCACTTCAAATATTACAAACATTGCAACCAATGATTTCTTGACATACATTCCCCATATACGTGCTAAACAAACAAGTAGCTACACGTCACCTATATTCGGCCGAGAACAAGAACAAACAAGAGTATTACCTGCTCTTTGTATTAACGAGCTTCGTTCGTCTTTCTCTTTCACGTCTCGAGCTCCTCTCCTCCCAAACCGCCCTCTCCCGAACTCTGCTCCTCCCCTTGTGTACCTCTCCTAAGCTCCTCCCCTCCTCTTGTCTCCCTCTCTCGAGCTCCTCTGCTTCTCCCTCTCCCTACCTTCTCCCCTTTTTCTCCTCTCCCGATCTGCTATGCTTGTCTACCGAGAGAAAGGGTGAAAGAAACCATGACAGGACCTGGGCTAGCTTTCTATATGACCGTGTAGTCACTCAACCGTTGGACGACTTGGCAGCAAGTGCTGGCCCAAGGGTTGAGCGACGCGTGGACTAGTCGCTGAACCATTGGACGACTAGTCAATAAGTACTGGCCCAACGGTTGATAGTCATTGAACCGTTGACTAATTGGTAGTAGCATCTTGGTCCAATGATTGAGCGACACGTGGACTAGTCATTGAACCATTGGACGACTTGGCAGTAAGTACTAGCCCAACGGTTGATAGTAGCTGAACTGTTGGACAACTATCAATGCTAGAGGGAATGCATAGACAACCATGTCATAGTAATTACGAAGGAGAATATGTCAACACATAATACAAGTTATACAACAATGGTAGAGGGAATGCATAGACAACCATGTCATAGTACCTACGAAATACAACACGAAACACGTATCACGTAAACCCCCATCGCCACCCACTACACCACCCAAGACCTCCTCCGTCATCACCACGCCCCACACCCAAATCGCGCCCTCAATACGCCCGCTTGGGCTTCCAAAGCTGGGTGTTTTGGCCGGGCCCAGGACAAGGAAAGGCTCAGAGCCTCGCCGATCCGCGGCTCCCAAGGGGTCGACTCTACCGTTGTCTGCGGATCACCGGGGCCCGCTAAGCTACAACCCGGAAAGAACCTCGACGGTGCAGCTCAGATGCTCTTGACCTCCCTGTGTGCTTCGCAAGTACTATTCCACATCCTCGTGTGGGGAGAACTCAAAGCCTTTGGACCATCAAACCTGCACGGCAAATAATGTTAATCTCTACAATATATCGACTATCACAAACCTGAAGAGAGGAAACGTACCTTCGTCGAGGGCGATGCGCGAGAGGTCAAACCCACCATACTGTCCAGACGGGTCGGGGATGACAACATACTGCCCTACCGCTCTCTGGTAGGTGTCCTGGAACGACGCCGGTGGCGGTGGCTGTGGCGGTGGCGGTGAGTACCCACGTGCCCACTCGGACCTCCACTGCAGAAGGCTCAGCGCAGCGGGCACGGACGTGCCCCTCCTGAGCCTGCTGACTGGGCTATAGGACGTGGTGGCCTCGACGTATGTGCCGATGAGGCCACCTCCTAGATCGTCCTGCACAACGTTAGGGTCACGCATCGCCTCGCCGCATTGCAAGCCCGACGAACAAACTGCACTAGCTCGTCGCGTGTGACCTCCGCACCAATGCCGATCCTGTCCATGATCGACTGTTCGTCCCTGGCAACCTCGACATTGATGTCTGTCTACAAAGAGTATGTGTAACATCCCAAAGTGATGTTACCAAATTAAAAATAAATAAAGTTATTATTTTATTGGATTTTCTGGCTGTCAAAGTTCTTTTTGGAATTTTCTGAGATTTTATTGGATTTAAAGTGAAAAGTAAAATTTTAAGTAATTTCTGGAATTTTAAAAGCTTTCCTAATTATTTTAAAACTAAAATAAATTATGTGCAAAAACTATTATCAATTATAAGTTGGAAATATTTTTATTAAGTTCAAAATAATTTAGGAATTTTTGAGAATTTTTCTAGAATTTTTTGACTCTATTTGCTATGTTCTAAAAATCTATTGATTTATTGCTTAAATTGTATTTCGAATTTAAAAGTAAAAAAATATATTAAAAAAAATTGAATTCCCGGACGGTCACCCATCCCGTTTTTGCTCCCAGGCCGTGCACGCTTAAGGTGCAGAGCGCATGCATGTGGCTGCTACCACCTTGCCTCTTTTGCTTTGAATTAATACATGCCCTCCTTTCTCCCTTTTATTCCTTCTCTCCTCCTTTCTTCTTTAACAAACCGAATCGCTTCCCTTGCTGGCAGCAAACAGACCAGTGCAGCCGCCATTAGAGGGCTCACTCAAGCTTCCTAATCCCGTGATTCTTCCACCTTTCTTCACGAAAATTATGGCAATCAATCCTCTCATCACACCTCCCCATCCCCGCCATTTCCCATCAATCACGCTCGCATTCACGGGAATTTTTGAACCGGTCAGCGTTGTCTCCGCGCACCCGATCTCCGCCCTCGCTCCTCCCTAGACCCTATAAAAGGGAGCACCGGGTGCGTCCTTCTTCCCTCAACTCAACGCCCCAAGTCCTTCTCCTCTCCTCCTAAACGTCCGATTTGGAGTTTTATACGGCCACCGCGTCATGATTCTTCGTCAATTCCGGCGCTGCCGAGACGCTCGCTAACGCCGACCCGGATCCAAAGATCGCAAAGATCAAGGCCTACCCCGTGCGCTCATCCTTTTCACCGGAGAAGCCCGGGAACACCCTCGCCACCGTAGCCCTACTACCGCCGTCGCCTTTCGAGCTCGCCACGGCCATCCCACGCGCTCGCTAGCATCCAAGGTAAGCGCTGACTCAAGGCGCTCTCCTCTTGGCGCCACCCGCAACCTCGCCATGCCCATCTTGCGGCGAGGTGGTCGCCAGAGCGCCACCAAATGAGGTCGAGGTGGCATGGCCACATCATCGCCACCTAGGCACCACGTCACTGGTTTCGCTTGTGTGGTACCCGCGTGGCATGCCTACGTGTCATGACGTGGCCGGAAAAGCCGATCTGTTCGCTGATGTCATAATCCGGGATTTTCTTTAGAAAAAGAATTCCAAAATTCAGAAAAATCCTTAATTCATCATTTCATGTGAATTATAAACTTCCCAGGGTTCGTTCTCCTTCATACGAACTCCGATTTCATCGATTCGAATTTCTAAATTCATATAAATTCAAGATCTAGCTAACTAAACTAAAATTATTTAATTTGGATTTCATTTGAATCTTCATTTGAATTTTGTTTGAATTCGACTTACTTTCGCGTATAGACTTTGACGATTCCGGAGAGGTAGACCCTTCAGAGGAGTTAGAATTTCAAGACTTCAACGAAGGCAAGTTATACCCTTGACCATATTGCCCCAAGTATTTTAAAATTATGTAATTCAGTTTTTAAATTATTATTGCATGCATATTTTTAGTCAATTATTTTAATGCCTTGTTTAAATGCTTAATTATTCCAATCATTATTGTATGGCCAACCTTGAATATTGAAATGTCATTCCTTTGTCACCATAGATAAATTGATTTGAAAATTATTCATGCTTAGCAAATGCTTAGACCATGATTTTGACTTTGGGAAGATTTAGCCAAATCATTACAAAATTGGTTTAAACTTGAATCTATGGTATTGTCTTACCATAGAGAATTTGTAAAGGTGGTTTTTATTAAAATAAAATCAAAATGGTTTGGACTTGGGCGAAACGGATGTATGGTGGGTGCAGGTTTATGCACGGGCTTAATCTGGTTAAGATTAAGATCCAGGGTTTGATTTTGAAAGACGCCCAAGTCAATTAAGGACCGGTCTTTGAGCGTATTTTGCTATGCTCATCGTACCACCACATGTCTTGTATGGGCAAGACTCGCTTATTAATTTGGGATACCTCATAGATATTTGTGCCGTGTTGTATGTGTGGGTGTCTGTTAGACTATAGTCCCACTGGCGCAAGAGGGGCTCCTGAGGACGGTCGACCAATGGAAGCTTAAACCTTAGCGGGCATGAGTACCTTGAGGTAGATCATTGTAACGGCCTTGTGATAATTGCTTTGTCACACGCCTTAGGAAGCATGGGTTGGCCGACACAAAAGCATATTATCTCTTGTGGGTAAGCTGCATAAACTCGCAGAGTAGAAAACTATTCAATAGCCGTGTCTCATGGTCATGGACGTATAGCAAAGCCACTCGAAGTTAGACTTGTTTTTGGTTTCAAAATGATTTCAACAGATGATTTTGGATGGACAATCCTTGTGGTAAAATTTGGGCGGTTAGCCAAGTGATAGGAGGGTATCCTTCACCATTTAAGTATGGAGGTTATCCACACTATAAAATTGTTATTTAAAATCTGTTTTTAGGTAAAGTATAAAAATGGCCTTGGAAATTAATATGGCTATTTAAATTAAAAATGCTAATTTATGCAAATAGACCCTGCCAATATCCCTTGTTTACCTTATGCATGCATTCAATCTGTTATTTGACGGGTGAAACTTGCGAGCACGGTAGTTGTGCTCATACTTGCTTTATGCAAACAAATTTCAGAGGAGAAGGACTTCACCATCGGTGTGGATCTCGACGACTAGGCCGCTACCCCAGTCGATTGCCTGTGGCAGATTAACTGGACTCTACTACGACTTCTTCGTCTTCCGCTGTGTTATTTCCTGTTGGCTCGTAAGCCTATTTTTTTAATAAACTCTGTTGGTTATTAATAAAGTTATACGATCTATGGATGTTACCACATTTGTTTACTGTGTGAACTAGCTACTGATCATGGGACTAGTTCAGAAATGCACAGAGGATTTGGGAGTGTTAATCCCGGGTCTTACAGTATGTCAAAGCGTCAAACCTATAATTCAGGTAACCGTACTCAGACATTTTAAAACACGATCTTACGTACCGCGAGGTGCACGTTCCGCGCGAAGTGTAGAGGATACGAGACGGTCGGTGCTGGCACACAAGCGGGGGGAGGGTCGACGACATGCACCACTGCAAGTGCGTGTCTGGGCGATCAAATAAGGTACTCGTCAGACGACTGGGTCAGACGGCTGCCCTCCCAAGACGCAGATCCTCATGGGTGTTATTTGTGGCGACCGGCTGGGCACTGAGAGGTCCTCCAAGACCTCCTCGAAAGTCCACCAGGACCTCCCAGGACATCTTGCAGGACCTCACGGTAGGACCGCCAAGACCACCCAGGAGGTCCGGTAGGACCGCTCGAAGGTCTGGGGTCCTGACCCGAGGAGGTCTGGGGACCCAAGACTTCCCCAAGCGCCACTTTCTAACTTGAGGGAGGTCTTGGAGAGACCAACCCGAGAAGGTTGTGGGGCTTGGAAAAGCCTTAAGTCCATTGTGATCCGAACCAGTCCCAAGGATCTATGGCTAGTTCACACTAAGTGGCAGCATACATCGACGCAAACTTTATTAACACAAAAGAGTTGATTACAGAGATTTGCTTACAAACCAACAAGAGCAAAATACACAGAGAAACAAAATTCAAGTCCATCCAATACACCATGCAATTGGTCGAGATCGCCTAGTCATCTTGCGGTTCATCCTTCTCATAGTCCTCTCCGCTCAATGATTAATCACAAGAATGAGCACAACAACCGTGTTTCGCAAGTTACACCGTCAATTAATAGAATGACATGCATAATTGGGTATCTCAAAGGAAGGCATAATATGGTTGATTTACATAAAGTCAAGTTTGTTTCAAATACAAGCACTAAGTTCCAAGGCGGTAACAATAATTAAAATTCATTTTCCAAATCCCGCCAGGTTGGATAACATTCATCACAAGTGGTGAAGGATACCTTCTGTCACAAGGCTACCCGCCCATAACCAATTGGATAGAAATCCCAAAATCCATTCCACAAGTCCTTTGAAGGTAAAACCAAGGTCTAACTTTGAGCGGCTTTGCTAGCATGTCCATAACCGCAGATATAGCTATTCAATAGTTTTACACTCAGAGAGTCAGGCGGCTTTACCCACAAGAGGTAATCCACTTACACTGCCTACTCACACACTTCCGAAGGTGTGCGCTAAGGGATTACCACAAGGCCTTTACAATGCATAATTCCACCACAATCCACCCTACTCTGGTTTCACCCCACCCTACGGATAGAAACCCGAGAGATCAAGGGCCCCTCTTAAGCCATGTGAGAATTACATAGTCATGAAAGACAGCCATAAAAGACCACCCACACACCGGTAGGATCAACCATGATGGAACTTTGCAAGTTAGTTGGCCCCGCCCATACAAGACATGTGGTTGCACGATAAGGCATGGCAAAATACACTCGCAGACCGGTCCTTAATCGACCGGGCGACTAATCACAAACCCAAGGGCATCCACAACCATAAAGGCACGATCACCGGCATCGACATGCACCAACCATACAACCAACTTCGCCCAAGTCTAAACCCACTTTTCCAATATACTTTGCTTTGCCAAAACATTTATAAAACCTCCATGACACACCAATGCCATGGGTACCGCCATGACACACCAATGCCATGGGACCTCCATGGCACACCAATGCCATGGTTCAAATCATTTAGACAAGTGATATATTTGGCCAAAACTTCCCAAATCAAGATTCTTTATCTATGCATGACTAAGCTCTATTTTGAAAAAGGGTCCCGTCCACACTAATGCGCTTAGCTGTGTTTTGCCTAAGGTGACAACCATGTTCGGTTCAAAGGTAATAGTGGCCATACAAAGAATTGGGCATAGCTACAATCTTAAAGACGGGTATTGAAAAAAACTTAGTAAAGTAAGCATGCATTAACATTTAAAAAGGGACATATATAGGGTGAAATAATGGGTGCAATAAGATCAAGAGTGTAACTTGCCTTGCTCAAAGGCTTGGGTGTTTTCTTCTTCTTTTGAGAGTTCTTGCTCCTCAGTGTCTTCACAATCTACACGAGGAAACCAAAGCAATTCAATATAAAGCTCAAATAAGATCCAAAGAAACTCCAATAGAACACAAAAATAAACCAACAGAGAGGTTTGGTCGGTTCGGAGGAGGTCCAAGGAGCTTGCTAGAGGAGGTCCAAAGCTTAAGGGAGGAGGTCTAGAGAGCCGAAGGGGATCCAAGAGCTAGCCGGGTGAGCCGAGAGTGAAAATGAGCAAAAGGGTGAAGAGGAAGGGCTGCCCAAGCTTATATAACCAGAGCTGCCGAGATTACCAAGGTATATGTGTTCAGGAGTTGGTGAAGGAATGATAGGAGTAGGTAAAAGATGAGACAAAAGATAGCCCGGTGCTGCCAAAAGGTAGTAGCATTTAATGCGGCACAACAGGCATTAAATGCTTTGAAGACTTCCAAGTGCAAAGGACATGGTCAAAGGATAAAGAAAGAGGTCGTGACTGACAAATGGGGCCAGTCAAAGCTCAAGGGGAGGTCCCGTGGAGACCTATAGGAGATCGCGCAGAGGTCGTGGGAGGTCCCGACTACGATCCACAGAGGGGAGGTCCCGATGGTCAGATCCACAGAGGGGAGGTCCTAACGGTCAGATCCACCGAGGGGAGGTCCTGACGGTCAAATCCACAAGGGGAGGTCCTAACAGTCAGATCCACAGAGGGGAGGTCCTGACGGTCAGATCCATAAGGGGAGGTTCTAACAGTTGGATCCACAAGGGGAGGTCTTGACGGTCAGATCCACAAGAGGAGGTCCTAACGGTTAAGATCTCCAAAGGGGAGGTCTTAACGGTCAAGATCTAAACAAGGGAGGTGATGACGGCTAAGATCTCCAAAGGGGAGGTCTTAACGGTCAAGATCTAAACAAGGGAGGTCCTGACGGCTAAGATCTTCAAAGGGGAGGTCTTAATGGTCAAGATCTAAACAAGGGAGGTGAGCGATAGCGAGATAAGAGGCGGGAGAAGCGGGAGCCATTGGATTTCAATCGAACGGACCAAAGTGATTGGGCCGTTCGGACCGTCCAGAGCTAACGCTAGATCTCAGCCATTGAACTGGATCGGGCAGTTCAAAATGGTTGGGGACGTTCGAACCGGCCAAACGCCTCTACAGATCGGACCGTCCAGCAAAAATCTGAGGGCTCAGAGAGGGTGGGACGTTCGGACCATCCGAACGTCTCAACAAGATCAAACCGTCCAACGCAAATCGAACGGTACACAAGTGATAGAGGTCTGGATCAAGTGAAAGGCTCGAACGGACGCGAGGGAGGTCCAAGTGAACCTAGAGGTGGTCCAAATGAACGAGGGGGAGGTCCAAATGAGTTCAAGGAGGTTCAAGGAGCACAGGGAGGTCCAAATAGACATAGAGAGGTTCCAATAAAACAGAGAGTGAGTTCAAATGAACATGAGGGAGGTTTAGACCTGGAAAGGTCTAAGCCAAAGAAGAATCAAAGAAGGAGGTCTAGTCCTAAGGAGGTCTAGACCAGAGAAGGACAAAACAAGCACAAAAGGGGAAGTATCACCAAAGCTCCAACAAACCCAACAAACCAAAAGAGAGCTTTAGTTGAAGTTTGATTTAGTCAATTGATATCCATTCTGAAATCTCAAGTTCAAGCTTTGAATTCTCATCAAAACAAAATGGTTTTTTTATTTTGCAAAAACACAAAGACTTCGAAGACCAGGGTGTTACATTCACCCACTGTGCCACCCACGGCTCCATCTTGGCTGGCCACTGTGTCCTGGTGCCACCCCTCCTACTACGCTTGTGAAACGTACAACTGCAATTGGAAGCCGCCGTAACAGAACTATCAAAAACATATGTGAACATGTGTTGTATGTAACTCACGCGTGGGTCGAGTCAGGCACCCTCGTCCCAACGGGAACTGGAACAACTTGGCGGAGGCCGAACTGGCGCATCACCCTATGCATCGAGTAGTCCTCAAAGAACATGTCAAAGATGAGCTTTTTTGCCCGCCAAGACGCCCGGCCGCACCAAACAAAGTGAAGACAGCCCAGGAGCACGGCCTCCGATCTCTCGACGGAGTACGGCTCCAGCGCCGACGTCGTCGATGGTGAGACGGTCCAGCTTCTCCACAAAGTGCTCGTACACACGTGTGACTGACATGTGCATATCAGGCTCGTGAGCCACAATAGTGGTTACAAAGGATTACCAATAATACGATCAAGTAAAGATATAGGAAAGTGCGTGCCGCCTATGGCACCAAAGGGACCTTACGGATCGCCGGTCCACCGTGTCCCCATGGTACATGTCCGCGTCAGACGGATCGGTGTCTACCAAAGATGGGCCGCCTCGAGAGAGAAGCGCCGAACGACCACACCGCAGCAGGAGGGGGCGATTATGAGGATAGATGCGGCTTTGTCCTACAAAGACGATCGCACATGCCATGACGTCGCGCGCAAGCACGGCTGATCTCTAGCTCCTCGCCATCGGCGATGGCCCTCGCGTACCCCACGAGGCGGGCGTCAACAGAGTCACCGTGGCTGCTGGTAAACAGTACCCAGCCGAAGAGCCACAACAAGTACGCCTCGAGGTGCCGCGACACCTGGTCGGCGGTGGGCTGTGGGACCATCCACTCGACCTACGCACAAACAAATAATTAGTGTGCCCGTCATTTGGCTAGGCCTCAATGCATCGCTAAACATGGAAAATAGGTAGTATACGTACCTAGAACTGCGAAAGCCACCGCAGGGGCGGGCCATGCCGTTGTCGCTCCGAGAAGTCAAAGTACAGAGGCGCGGCCTCCGCCGGAAGAGCCCCCTAAAACCTGCCCAACAGGCGTCCACGCCATCGGCACCACGCCCGGCGGAATGTAGGGGTTTCGCGATAGGCGAGCCGAGCAAAGATCGCGACATCCTGCAGAGTAGGGGCCATCTCCCCGAAAGGGAGGTGGAAGGTGTGCGTCTCGGGCCGCCACTGGTACACCAGGCGGGCCAGAGTGACCGGTCGAACGGAACCGTCGTGGACCGCTCGACCGGCCTAGACCTCCCGTCGTCGTCGACTGCATCGCCATCCTCTTCGGTGGCCTCCACCATCCGCCCGCGCGAGAGGTGGAAGGCCGACACGGCTCAGCCTACAAAGCATGAAGAAGTAAGTACATAGTGGGCATATGATACAAAAAGTGGCACGATTTGTCGACAAACCTCTCTACCCAGCGTGGGTCAGGTCTCAAGCCCGTCGGGGTGTCCGTGATACTGAACCACCCCCAAGTCACCGCGTCGTCCCTCTGAATCGGATGCGGCACACGATGGCTCGCACGGTGCTACGCTGTCGACTAACGGTCCAAAGAGATCAAATGCCACCAAACCACTGTGGTCGAGCCATACCGCAAATTAAGAAATTAAAAGGCATTCATATTAATTAAGCATTTAAATTATTTTCCAATGGCAAATAAATCATATTTGATATGTTCTTAGTGGCACCTAAACACTTTGCTCGAACACAAGTGGTAATACATATACAATTTCATCAAACCCACGTGGTAAACACGTAATTTTCCTACAAAAGGCTACATTATGTTAAGACATGTACCGTCTGCTATGGATTGCGAAATATTTAAAACATCATCGTTACTATGCATATTTATAATAGGTGAAGCTTTCAGGAAAAAAAAAACAAAATTTCACATGTTTAAGAATCCTACGTGTTTGGAACCATGTATCTGTGATTCCTTAATCCAACCAAAACTATGAACTAAATGTTATCAATTCTTTATTGTGCAAATAAATACATATATTTAACATTCTATAAACTAGCATTTGTGAATGCACGGGCTATCGACATGTTTATATAATAGAAAAGTAACATGTTATCATTCATCTAGCCCGTACGCAATTAGCGCAGCACGCGGAATAGTACAACTAAATTTATTTTCACCGACTCATTTTTCCTTCATACGAACTTCTAAACTAATTGTATTAATCATGCTATCTCTAAACATTTGCTAACAATATGTCACTACACACGATGTTGCTCGCTAACCTACCATGGTTACTAATTAATCATGCTATCTCTAAATATTTGCTAACAGTATGTCACTACACATGATGTTGGTTGCTAACCTACCATGGTTTCAAAAATACACTTGTACAAAATAATACTACAAACCCACCATCCTAGTCGTCGATGTGAAGCGAAGAACCTCTTTTTCCTCCTCCTCCTCTTCTTCCCCTCCTCTTTTTTCCCTCTCCTTCTCCTCTCTTTCTTTCCTTTCTTCTCTTCTCGGCTCGCTTAAGCTCATTGAAATGGCGATTATTCTATCATGAGCAAGTTTTATAGGCACCCCAAGTAGCCATATGGTTGGGCGACTTGGGTCCAGCTTCGACTTATTTGCGCGACCGTATGGCGACTCTGTCAAAGTAGCCATGCCATCAAGCGACGATGCCTCGGACCATTAAATCGACGTTCCATTGAGCGACTTGGATATGTGTCGCATGTCGGTTGGACGATTTGCCCGAGTCGCCAAACCGTACGGCGACTAGAGATTATTTCTATAAAAAAAATTAACCGATACTATTTCTGTAATTCCGAATAAAAAATAGATTATTTAAAAAAAATCCTAAATTAATAATGACTAAATAAGCATGGGGAATTAATTTCCATAAATTAAATACGACTAAGTTAATTACTACAACATAATTACCACTAAAATCATTATAGATTACCAATTAATTATCCCTAAATTAATTAAGACTAATTAATTACCACTAAATTAACTAGGACTAATTAATTACCACTAAATTAATGATGTCTAATTTATTACCTTTGAATTAATTACGCCTAATTATTTCACACTAAATTAATTATGACTAATTAATTACCACGGTTTATTTACCACTAATTATTTGCCACTATATTAATTACATTAATTACGATGATTTAATTACCGCTAAATATTTACAACTAATAAACTACGGCTTAATTACTTACATTTAGGCCAGAAAATCCCACATTCCCCACATGGCCATTTCTAGTTATCCATACCCAAGATAATGGGTTTGGTAACATCGAACATACAAGTCGAGACCATAGATGGACTCAAACGCCCACTATATAAGGCGCCAAATGGAGGAGCACTTGAAGCAAACTAACATCAAAGATAGAGCAAGATGGCCACCACAAACACAAGGGCATTGCACTTCGTCGCCTCACCACGGCGCCTCTCAAATCTGTGGTGCCTCCTCGCCTTACTACGCCTTCCTGCGGGTTGCAGCACCAACTAAGGCTCCCTATGCTGAGACACCGCTGACGGAGCACCATGGAGCTGAGCATAGGAAGCATCACCACCATGAGTATGGTCACCACCACCGCCACCACCATCACCACCACCATGATGGTCCACCAATGCCATCCACTGCTCACCATTCACCACCACCCCCAGCTCACCACTCGCCTCCTCCCTATGCTGAGACGCCTCTGACGGAGCACCATGGAGCTGAGCATGGGAAGCATCACCACCATGAGTATGGTCACCAGCACCGCCACCATAATCACCACCACCATGAAGGTCCACCAACGCCATCCACTGCTCACCATTCACCACCACCCCCAGCTCACCACTCGCCTCCTCCCTATGCTGAGACGCCGCTGACGGAGCACCATGGAGCTGAGCATGGGAAGCATCACCACCATGAGTATGGTCACCACCACCATGAAGGTCCACCAACGCCATCCACTGATCACCATTCACCACGACCCCCAGCTCACCACTCGCCTCCTCCCTATGCTGAGACGCTGCTGGTGGAGCACCATGGAGCTGGGCATGGGAAGCATCACCACCATGAGCATGGTCACCACCACCATGAAGGTCCACCAATGGCATCCACTTCTCACCATTCACCACCACCCCCGCCACCACGCCTCCTCCCCCACCTCCATCCTCGCTATCCACCGCGATATTCCGCCAACTCGCTCATAGGTATCCACCACCTGGCAACTCCTTATGGCAAAGCACTGCCATTGCATGGGAGACCCTGAAAATTCCGTCGCCGCCTCAATCGGTGTATGCGATAATGGCGCCCTCCCCAGATTCCTACGGTGCCAACCTACCAGCTAATTAAGCAAGGTCCCAAGCACCTTTGTGGTATTCTAATGGCAGGCCAAGATAAACACTTACCTAAGTAAGCTCGAGGTTCAACTTTTGTGCAAGAGATCAAAAGCCCAGTAGCAACTTTCCAAGGGCGTCCTTAATTGCTTTTCATAATACTACTTTATCTTCCAAGTTTCAAAGAGAAAGTTACTGAATAAAGTAGGAGTATGTAATTCCTTTGAAATCATGTTGTTGTTGCAATGCTGTTGTTTCCTCGTATTTAAGTCCCAAATGATACATGTGTTCTATCAACCGGTATCGTGGGCACAGAATCGATTTTTAGCTTTATCATATTTCCTTATTAAGACATGTATGCCATTAGCAAGCATTGTTTTTTATTAAAAGAAAGACATACACATACCACCACGCACACGCACACTTACGACAAGGCCATTCTAGCAATGTATGCCATTACCTAAACAAATCCAAAGCAGACATTTCCATTCCTGTTAACTTATTGATGATTACTGAATGATGCGGATTGAACCTCGTGTCAAAGCTCTGATACCAACTGATGTGGATCGAACATCGAGATGGAATTAAATCTTGTAGATTGCCCGATCCTTCGCAGTGGAAGAGCGGCAAAAGTGTAGTAACACTCGTGCGGTCGTGTAGTAACATAATATCTTTCATGCAGTAACACACCGATAGTGGTGTAATAACACGATGTCTTCGAGTTCATCTACAAGTCTTCCCCCGCAACTTGTACAGGGGCCAAAAGTATTTTAGCAGCCTCGGCTTCCTTCTTCTTCTCTTTCCTTGTGGACTTGCGTGGTGTGAATTGATATTGTGTCAATAACTTTATCTCCTCCCACATGGTGTCGAACGGATCACCTTGTCGGTCTCGGTTCCACTGTAAGTCAATCCACAATCGTAGCGCATCACCGATCTACGAAATCTTGGCCAGTCTCATCTTTTTGTTAGAAGAAAGGTTCTAGCCCTGGAAAAAGTCTTCCAGATCTTCCACCCACTTCCAGTAATCCTCTGAAGTGCCCTCATTGAATAGTGGTTGGATGCGCGCTAGTAGCCGCAATACATGCCTATCATCTGGCATCATCATCTTCCTCCACGTGCGAGCAATGAAAGATCTGATACCAACTAATGCGGATCGAACCTCAAGATGAGATTAAATCCTATAGGTTGCCCGATCTTTCGCAGTAGAACTATGGCAAAAGTGTAGTAACACTTATGCAGTCGTGTAGTAACACGATGTATTTCGTACAGTAACACTCCGACAGTGGTGTAGAACACTACGTCTTTCGTAGCATAGTAATGATCTTGATAACGTGGTTGAATCGTACTAGATCAACAAGATCCGAAGTAGAAGCGATCAACCATGGCCTCCCAAACCGTGAACAATAGATTGATCAAGAATTAGAAGATTGAATCAGATAGATTCCACTTGACAATCTCAAGAACAACACACCCTTGATCTGCGCCAACTCTTGCAAACCCTACATAGAAAAACCTCAACACACGATACATGTGAATAAACCCTAACAAAGATTTCGGCCAAACACACACGTGTTTTTAACTCATAATTCAACTCTCCTCCTTACATCACACACTACCCCGCCTTTTATATAGGCGCACACACACACCTTTCTCGACTTAAACTCGATTCCCACTAGAAACAACTCTAACAATAACCCATACAGACTAGCTAATAAAATATACCAAAGCAAACATGACCTTTTGTATCTCGCCTTGCCTAACTAAAACAATCTGCTCTATTTGAGTATCTTTAGTGTATAGAGTGCACTCCACGAGCTATATATTCATGTCCAAATAACACACTGGTTGTACTGATTTTTGGACCATGAGTAGTAATGATCAATAGGTAATAGTTCAGCAAATAACATAATTTCCTCAAATACACGGGAAAAATGTTAACTTGCAGTGAGAAATGAACTGAAAAATAAGCACCATAAGTTCAGAAAACACATTAAACAGGTCATGCATCTGATGACAATGAATTGGGGACGGAATTGCACCCAACATTTTTTATAAAAGAAAAAAAATCACAGCTCATAATTCTATCCTTTGAAATTGCATGTATTAAGGGCTACTATACTGGGAGCAAATTACAAAAGCTATAATGAAATTAACAAATTATTTATAACTTATAAGCACCTCAGTAGCACCCTCACCAGTCACTTACATAGAAATTAGTGAAGATACCTCTTGAAAATGATGCGACTGGTCGAATGGGCAGTTCTAGACTTCTAGTCAATGAGACAGTAACTGATCGTCAGTTAGTGTTGGCAGGAAACGAAATAACCGTAATATAGTTGTTGTCAATGACTTAGGGCTGTAAACGACTGATAAGTCACATGTCCCATTCTTCACACAGAAAGAATATACTTGGAATCATGTCCAAGTGCCAGTTCAAAGTCTTTACGAGCAACTATCTGGTCGAGCAATGGGTACAGGACCCTCTCCGACCAGATTACTCGCGGAGCAGCCTCTGGTATTCCAATGACCACAGGGGTCGTTAGCCTCGAGGTTCACGACCACATAAGCTGTGTGGCTACTAATTAAATGTGAAACCAATAAATAGGAATTTAATCCTCGTCAAATTGCATGCTGATCATGGGGATCAACAAGGAGTCCATTGTCTAGGACCTGCATCAACATCCATCGGAAGGAGATAGTGATCTTCATTCCAGATATGAGTTGATATGATTTTCGTTGCACAAAAAAATTAATATGAAATGATTTTAACAATGGTACCACAACGGGAGCTCCATTTTTTGTTGCAATTATAGGAAAACCATGCATGGCAGTCTGCACATGGAAAAATAGATTGGCAATAATTAGATTGTACAAATGGTAATGGCTGCAAAATTGAATTTAAATTTTAATGATTATGACCATTATCAAGGTGACACGAAATTGTTCGAAGTAAGCCACATTTACAAAAGCTCACTAGTACAAAAATGCTAATACTGGACGCCTGAGACGGTTTTTGTTTACCGACCGCTCAGATATTATTTTCCGCTTAAAACCATCTCAGGAAGAGGTCATATCACGACGGTTCATAGCGAAACCGTCGTGAAGTATCACAGACGGTTTTTGTCGTAACCGCTCGTGATACTTCTCGACGGTTTTAAACATGAACCGTCTGTGATATTACTACATATCACAGACGGTTTTTGTTGAAAACCATCCGTGATAATTAACTCCACAGACGGTGCAGTGTACATAGCTCCCCAACAGAGTCTTCTTGATCTCCATCTCTGGTGCTACGGTAACCATGGGAGATCTCCAAGCCCGATGAGTCCATCGCCACTCCGTGCCCGGTTTGAGTATCGCCTCACCTCACTGAGCCCGCTCATGTGGTCCATTTCAGCTATTGTCGCCGAGGAGCTTGCCGTTGTCGCCTCTATTCACCGATCGATGACCAACCGCTTTAGACCTTCCCCGACTTCATTGACACCTTCCTCGTGATTGAGGTGAGCTATTGGAGCATCAGCATCCTTTAATTTGAGTAGTTTCAGGCGTTTACGCCGAAATCGCTAGTGAAGCCCATGGCGCCGCCATGGGACATCACCGTCGGTTCGCCTCAGGCGACCTTAGGGCCCCGAGCCACGACTATTAGCAATGCAATGTCACCCTAAGCCCAATTTGTGCTTAAAATCCTACTTTTTTAATCATTTAGTTAATAAACTAACGAGTCTATGACATGTGGGACCACCATAGATTTTATAAATAAAATCATGAAATAAAAAATGAGTCACTGACAAGTAGGGCCCACATGTAAGTTAATAAAATCCAAAAAAAATGTAAAAATAAAAAAGCCACCTTTAGTTCCGAGAAAAATACGCTTTCTCTGTTGGAAAGCGTAATTAAGCCTCAGAAAATACGCTTTCGAAGTCACTCTTTTATTTATTTCCAGGGTTTTCAATATGAACCGTGTGATGGACCGAAGCTAGATGTACGCTGAGAACCGTGTGAGTGAAGAGTACATTAATGGCGTGTGTGCTTTTACAAGAGCTGCCGAGGAGGATATGTTGAATAAGGGGGCGGAATATATGTACTATCCATGCATTGACTGCGAAAATATGAAGATGTTTAAGAACCAAGCGCAGATCGAAGCACACTTGATTCGAAGGGGTTTCAAAAAGGGTTATACACGTTGGACCAGTCATGGTGAAGAGCATATTATACAGGAAGTCAACGATATGCCGCCGGATGATATCGATTGTGGTTCCGATTCGGATAGGCTGCACGATGATAATCTAGATTAGATGCTTCGCGATGCAGAAGGGAATTGTGATGAGAGAGAGTATGTTCAATTCCGGGGCTTGATGGAGGACTTGGAGAAACCTTTGTTCCCGGGCTGCAAGCCAGAATACAAAAGGTTGTCATCCGTGCTTGAACTGTTGAAATTGAAGGCAAGCAACGGTTGGTCCGACAAGAGTTTCACGGGGCTGTTAGGTCTCTTAGCGGACATGCTTCCAGAGGGAAACGAGTTGCCCAAAACCACCTACAAAGCCAAGAAGGTTCTTTGTCCATCGGGAATGGAAGTAGAAAGAATACATGCATGTCCGAACGATCAGATCCTCTACCGTAAAGAGTATACAAACATGCATGTATGTCGGTGTGCAACGATCCCGATACAAGCGTAAGAATCAATCGATGACGACGAGGAATCGAGGTGAAGAAAGGACCTCTGCTAAGGTGGCGTGGTATCTTCTGTAATTCCCGCTTGAAGCGGTTTTTATAACCCAAAGAATGCAAAATTGCTGCATTGGCACTCAGAGGAGCGTAAGAATGACAAAAAGCTAAGACACCATGCTGATTCCGCCCAGTAAAGAAACATCGATAGGAGGTTTGCAGACTTCGGTGCGGAACCGAGGAATATAAGGTTTGGATTGAGTACAGATGGAATGAATCCTTCCGGTAACATAAGCAGCCGACATAGCACTTGGCCCGTGATGCTCTGTATCTACAACCTTACCTTCCTCCTTGGTTGTGTATGAAGCAGAAATATATTTTGCTGTCGATACTTATCCAAGGGCCGAAGTAACCTGGGAATGATATTGATGTGTACCTAGCACCATTGATGGAAAATCTAAAAATACTGTGGATTGAAGGGGTACAAGTATGGGATGCGTACAAACGAGAGAACTTCACTTTACGTTTCTTGTTGTTCTGCACCATAAATGATTATCCTGCCCTTGCTAATCTGTCAGGCCAGAGTACAAAAGGGGCCAAAGCCTGTACTCACTACTTAGATGATACCGAGAATGTTCGGCTGAATCACTTGCGCAAAACGTGTACATGTGTCATCGTAGGTTCCTTCGAGGGCTCACCCATACCGCAGATGAAGAAACAATTCGATGGAAAGAAGGAGGATAGTTCAGCTCCAAGGTATTTAAGCGGAAAAGATGTCTATGATATGGTTAAGGATTTAGATGTTACGCTCGGAAAGGGATGTAAATCGAGGACCCGTAAGAAGAACATGTGGAAGAAGAGATCGATATTTTGGGACTTACCTTATTGGGAGCACCTAGAAGTTCGCCACTGCATCGACGTCATGCATGTAGAGAAGAATGTATGTGACAGCTTGATTGGTCTCTTACTAAACATTTGTGACAAAACAAAGGATGGTGTCAACGCACGGCTTGACTTGGTTGATATGGACATCAGACCTGAGTTAGCACCAACAAAGACCGATAAAGGACGAACGTACCTTCCCCCTGCTTGTTACACTCTGTCCAAGGCCGAGAGAACTGAACTGTGCCGGTGCTTGCATGGTGTGAAAGTTCCGTCGGTTACATTCGCCAATATGAAGAAACTTGTTTCGATGGAAGATTTGAAGTTAATTGGCATGAAGTCTCATGATTGTCATGTGCTGATGACACAAATGCTCCCTGTTGCAATTAGAAGTATTTTGCCGATCAAGGTTCGAGAGACAATCATGAGGCTGTGTTATTTCTTTAACACAATTGCTAGAAGGTCATCGATCCCGAAGGACTAGATGCTTTGCAGGACGAGGTGGTGACGACTCTATGTGATCTTGAGATGTATTTTCCTTCGTCGTCTTTCGATATCATGGTCAATCTCATTGTTCACATTGTGAGGGAGATAAAGATGTGCGGGCCCGTGTTCCTACGTAGCATGTACCCGTTCGAGAGGTTCATGGGAATTCTCAAGTCCTATGTACGGAATCGATCTCGGCCGGAGGGCAGCATCGTCGAAGGTTATGCAACCGAAGAAGTCATTGAGTTCTGCGTCGATTACATGGCTTAGGTCGAACCGATAGGTGTGCCTCGATCTCGCCATGAGGGGAGGCTCGAGGGTATCGGGACCATTCGAAGAAAAGCAATCACTCAAGATATGAATGCGTATGCTCAAGTCCATTTCACGGTCTTGCAACACATGACTGAAGTGTCCCCGTATATCGACCAGCACAAGGACGTGCTTCGGCAACAGAATCCGGAGCGGCCGGATGTTTGGATCACAAGATAACACAATAGACGGTTCAACCAATGGTTGAAGGAGCGACTCGCTAGGAGCTCGTCAAGTGATATGCTGACATGGTTGGCAAAAGGACCAACATTTACAGTTGTGACATGGCGAGGAAACGACATAAATGGGTACACATTCTATACGCAGGCTCAGGATATAAAGAGCACTAACTGTAACAAATGTGTCCGTGATAGATGTATTCAAGATCGATAATGAGGAGCCCCTACTATGGGCAAATAGAGGAGATATGGGAGCTCGACTACGTGCTTTTCAAGATCTCCAAATTTCAGTGCCGTTGGGTCCATCTCCCATAGGTGAAGGTCGACAAGTACGGCGTCACTACCGTGGACCTCGAACGTGTCGGATACAAAGATGAACCATTCGTACTAGCTAACCAAGTTGTTCAAGTCTTCTATGTAACCGACCCAGCAAATAAGAAGCGCCACGTAGTTCTTCATGAAAAAAGGAGGATTGTCGGAGTTGAGAATGTAGTGGACGAGGAAGAATACAATCAATTTGACGAGTTGCCTCCTTTCGGAAACGGCATAAGGGTCGAGGAAGAAGAACGTGACGAAACTAGCTACATACGCGTCGATCATCATGAAGGGCTAATTTTTAAAGATTAAGTGAACAATTAATGTGTGTATATGTACATTCTGATGAATGGTTAATTTTAGTTCATTTGAGTTAATTGATTTGTACTGTGAAATGGATGTGATTGTTTCTAAAATGAATGTGAATTGGATGTATATACATGTACTTGTTGTGTTTTCTGCTTGTTTCAGAAGGCATGGCTAGCATTTCCTAAGGCTAGCCAATAAACAGAACTAGAATAACCAATACAAAATAATATCACAGACGGTTTGTAGATCAAACAGTCTGCGATTATATATCACAGACGGTTACTTGGTAAAAACCGTTCTGGATCATATATCACAAACGGTTGTTGATTGGAACCGTCTGTGATATTATGTATCACAGACGGTTCTACTTTAGAACCATCTGTGATGTCCATCCCTATTTATATTCGGACTCTAGGGTTTGCCCGCACCCCCACTCAAATGATTAAGTTTCTCAACTCCTCGCCCCCTCCTCCCCGAGCTCGTTGATGCCGTCCTCGACGCCGCCTCCTCCCCCGAGCCCAGCGCGCCTCCCCTTCGACGCTCCGCCTTGCCAGATCGCTCCTGCTCGTCCTTCTCCTCGATGCCCAAAGGTAACCAATGCCGAGTTGCCGACCCCGACGCCCTTTCCTCACTCTTTCTATCAATAATCTGTCATGGTCCTCATTGACTCATGATAATTGTACTTGTTTTAGGAATTTGTATTTGTTCTAGTCAGTTATTCATATGGTATTTGTTTTGATACTGCTACTGGAATATATTACAGGAATATATTACAATGTGGCGTGGTGGGCTTGAGATGAATTCTCTGTGATGATAATAGTCTTGTACTAAAATTGTTTTGATAATCGGGTTTGAACTTGAGCTCTAATTCGAATGCTTACTCTACATGTGATAGCAATATCAAAATGATAAATCTTAGCTTTATGCTGATTTCATTTATTCACATGATGTTTGTGTTGAGCATATTATTCCTTTTAAATGACTTGGAGGATTTACATGTCTATGTCAATTATGTCATTGTATTGGTCTTAATTTCTTCCCTACATATCCCAATTATTATTAATTGGTGTGTATACCCATACACATAGAGATCGAATCTTATGATAATATGTTCATGCGCGTCAGAACTTCTATTTCTTGTCAAGATGTCTTCCGCTCATTCTTCGTCATCGCCGCCTCATGTGTCTGATGATGCACCGTCCTCTGGAATATCCAACCACGATAGAAGAAGAGGAATATCGAAAAGGCCCGCGGGCCGATATACCATCACGGAGGTCGATCAATCTAGGACCCCTATCAATCCTCACCGAGCAGCTGCCGTATTCCGGAGAACGGTCGGAATAGTTGCACAGCAACAGGTCAATGTCACCTACGATTCGTGGAAGGAGTTGACCAAAGTTGCTCTCATAGCAACAATAACTCCCGCGGCCGGAAGGAAGGCCAATGCAAGAATTATGTCACAAGTACAAAAGTATAGAAGTTTAGGCTTGCCAATGCCCCAAGCTGAGGCAGTGAAGCATCAAGCCAGCTCTAGCACCTCCAAGTTACCTGCTCTAGGCCAACCCCAAAAGGAGTTCCCTCCTATTGCAAGTGTCACGTGCTTCTATTGCAAGGAGTTGGGACATTACGCCAATAAATGTCCAAAAAGACAGGCAGTGAAGTTGTCCAGTAAGTAGCAGCTCCAGTTGCCCTTTTTCTGCCCACCTCCTTCTTTCTAGTCCTTTAGAATCTCGGGGTCGAGATTCCCTTAAGGGGGGTAGGTTTGTAACGCCCTGATTTTTAGAGCCTTTTTGAAAATTTTTAAAATAAAAAGAACCATTTGGTTTTGGTGATAATTCCAAGCTTAACCTGAAGTTTTCAGAATTTGAAGAGTTTAAATTGACTTAATTAAACTTCAACTAATCCAAAACCTAGTTCTTTTGGTGTTGCTCTAGCTCTCTGGAGCTACCTTCCCTTCTCTTGATGAAGATTTCCTTTCCTTTATCCTACGTTTGGACATTCTTATATGTCCAGGCAGTCCCTCGAGTGTGACCTCTGTTGTTGTCATCTCCTCCATGTCTTTTCGGGTCTTTCCTCTCCTTTGTAAATCTCTCTCTGTTGAGACCTTTGTTAAGTTTACCCTCTGGTCCAAATTCCCATCCTTTGGGTCGGGACCTCCCTTAATCTCAATTCATACCAAACCTCCTCTCGTGTTTAGATTCTTCCTTGTATCTAGACCTCCTTTGAAGACTGGACAATCTTCTATACTCAGACCTTCCCTCCTGTCTGGCTATCTCCTGGAAGCCATATCTCCTTTATGTCTGGAGCCCTTTTGTGAGTCTAGACCTCCTTGGTATCTAGACTGCCTTGGTACTTAGGCCTCTTCTTTGTTGGCCTGAATATCTTTATGGTTCAGACTTTTTCTTTTCCTCTTTGTTCATCTGAACCTCCTCGGGTTCATTTCAAAGCCCTTTGGTGCTCCCTTGAGCCCTTCAAGCTCCAATGGACCTTCCTTGGATCCTCTGTGTGTGCTCATTCGGACCTCCCATGAGCAGGTCTTTTGGACCTCCTGCCCATAAGACCTCCTCCCAGTCTCTCTGCAAGGATCTTCCTTGCAGTTTGAAGCCACCCTGTGGTCAGGACCTCCGGTCCTGTGCTTGGACTTTCCTCCCTTTTGAGATCTTGACCGTCCAGGACCTCCTTTCAAGATCCGAGGCCAGACCTCTTTGGATGCTCTCACTCTTCATGGTTTGGACCTCCTCGAGGTTCGAGACCACTACAGTAGTTTAGACCTCCTTTTGAGGTCTAGATCCTTTATAGTTTGGACCTCCTGTGGGGTCTAGTTCTCTTTTGTATTTAAACCTTTGAGGTTTAGAACCTCCTTTGTGTTTAAACTTTCTCTTTTAGGTTCAGATCTGAACATCCTCGGTTTCTAAATCCTTTTTAAAATGTGTAAAACAAATTAAAACTATTTTGTTTTGATGAGAATTCAAAGTTTGGTTCGGTTGGAGAAGTTTGAGTTGTTGATACCTCCTTTTGGTATGCTCAGAGACCTTCCTTTAGCCTATCTCTTTGGGCTATGTAGGTTTAGACCTTCTCTCGTGGCCTAGACCTCCCCAAAGGGTTCTTGAGGTTAGACTCCTTGGGACTCAGACCTTTTACACTTGGACATATTACATGTCCGTGCCTTTCCTTTGAGTTTGATCACCTTGGATCTCATTGTTGGTTTGAATCTCTTTGGATCAGACCTCTTTTCTGTTCAGACTTCTCTTAAGTTTAGACCCCTTGTTGCCTGGGCACTTTCTTATGCCCAAACCTCTTTTTATTCGGACCTCTTATGTGCCTCTGAACCTCTTGGGTTCATTTGAACCATCTTGACCTTTACTCTTAGCCGAAGGGACCCCCTTCGGGTGGAACTCCTCTGTGGAATCCTTCTGGAACCCCACCGTCTGGACCTCCTTGCCAGACCTCTCTTGTGAGATCCTGATCGTCGGGACCTCCCCATGTCCAGACCTCCTCTGTATGTCTGGACCTCCTCAACCTTTATACCTCCTTGTCCTTTGGGCCTAGGACCTCCTAAGCCTCTCTGACCTCCTCAAAGACCTCTCTCTGCGGGGCAAGACCTCCCCTCTTGACCCGACTGCTTTAAGTTGATCGCCCCACTCGCTGAGACTTAGTCATTCTCATTTCTCCGCCACGAAAATATCTTGGGCATTTAATGTATGTCTTGTCACATTAAATGCATCCATATACGTGGTGTTTACTTTGAATTTGGTCACTTAGCCGCATCTCAGACATCCTTCTTTGTTCCTTCCCATAGCAACATACGTTGTCCTTCCTCGCACCTTTTATCCGAATGGTGGTGACACCGCCCGCCACTCACCTACCTTTGACCCATTTCTATACTTATCCTTGACACGATATTTCTAGTCTTCTTCCCCACCTTGACTACAATTAGACCAAGAAATTCTACCACATCACCTTTCTCCACACTGTTATCTTAGCTCCCGCCGGTGGCTTTCCAGGAAGACCTTCTTCGCTCATGACCTCCCTCCATCCATTGTTCCTTCTTGTCCTGGTGAGTCCTGGCGATCTCCTCCACTCTTGTTTTGCCCATCGCATTGAGCGGGTCGTGTTCTTCACAGACCTCCTCGTGGACACCTTCGGGTTTCTATGGCGTTTATTTGAGGAGCTCCTTCCGGTCTCTGACAAGAACCATCTCTCAGACCTCCTGCTCGCTTGAAAACACTCTCTTGGGGTCTTTTGCTAAAGACCACCTCCTCCCGGTAAGCTTAGACCTCCTCCAAAAGAACCTATTCTAAGTACAAGACTTTTACATTAATTGGGTTTTGAGGTTCCTTTGGAGTTCTTTTGGTTCTTTGCTTGAGTCTCTCTGGTTCTTATTTGAGTGTTGTTTGAATCGTTCTTTGACCGTAGATCTTGGCGCTCCTGAGAGCAGAGGTGTGAGAGAGTAGACCCTTAATTTGTGTCAAGCAAGAGGCAAGTTACGCTCTTGATCATATTGCACCCAATAATTCAATTTATTTATGTTCGTTTTAATGTATCTTGCATGCCTATTTCTACCAAGTTATTTCAATACTGCTTTTAAATTCATAGTTATGCCTACTTCCTTTGTATGGCCACTGTTGATTTTGAACTGAACTCATTGTCACCTTTAGATCAAACTTGGGTCATGCAATAGTGTGAACCAAAACCAATTGAAAAACTGGTGCTTAGTCAAGCTTAGACCAAAAATATTGATTTGGGGAAATCTTTACCAACATGACCAAACACTGTTTTAATGTTTTCACCATGACATTGGGGTGTCATGGAAGGATAAAATTTTTGCTGGGGAAGCAAAGAAAATGAAAATGGAGATGGATTTAGACTGGGATGAATTGGTTGGCTTGGTTGGTGCAAGTTTATGCACGGGATCGTGCCTTTATGGTAGATCGATGCCCTTGGGTTTGTGGAAGTCGCCCTAGTCATTTGAGGACCGGTCTTTGAGCGACCAATGCCAAGCCTATAATGGGCTATGCCACAATCGTGCAACCACATGTCTCCAGTGTGGGGCGTGGGACCTGGCTAAATAATTTGCAAAACTTCACCATATGCTGCTCCATTGGAGGTGTGAGAGGCCTTGTAGGGCTAATGGTCTTGTTATGACCTATTGTTCCCACTGGTGCAAGAGGGGGCTTCCCGCTGGATTGCAGTCCATAGGGGGGGTGAAACCTTACCAAGGAAAGGCTGTGGTGGAGCAATGCATTGTAAAGGCCTTGTCATGAACTCTAGACCTCTTACCTTCTAAGAAGGAGAGGTGGCACTTTCAAGATGCCAAACAAACTAGAGGAATCATGTCGTGTGGGTAAAGTGCACAACCTCTGCAGAGTGAAATCTATTCGAATAGCCGTGTCCGCGGTCATGGACGTGCTGGCAAAGGCCACTCGGAATTAGATGTTGGATTTGGGGTTTTTCAGAAATGTTTACTAAAACTGTTTGGGATTGCTATCCCATGGGTTGGGCAGGGAGCCTTGTGACAGGAGGGTATCCTTCACCACTTGTGATGAACGAATATCCAACTGAAAATCAAGTTTAGAAAATGAATTTTATCTATTAAGAACCTGCTTTGAAACTTAGTAATTGTATTTGAAAGAAACTTGGCTTTACGCAAATTAACCATATTAAACCTTCCATTGTGATATCCATTTATGCATGTCATTTTGTTATCTGACGGGTGTAACTTGCGAGCACGGTTGTTGTGCTCACTCTTGCTTGATGCTGTCTTTAGCAGGTTATGGAAGCTTTAAGGTGATATATTCAGTGGACCAAATGGTCCAGATCGACTAGGATTGCGCTCTCCAGCCGGTTGCCTGTGGTGTATCGGGTGGCTCATGTGTTTATTTTTCTATGCTTTGCCTACTGGCTTGTAAGATCTCTTGTAAATAACTCCTTTGGTTATTAATAAAACTTGTGGTGTTGCTATGTTACCACCGTTGTTGCTGTGAAGAGCTAGCCATGATCCTTGGGACTAGCTCAGTTCACATAGAGGACCTTGGAGAGCTCCCAGTCCTCCACGTTCACTCAATGGTTGGGTTGTGGAGTGTGGTTCGGTGGTGGCCTCAGTCCTCCACGACCTCCTCCGGTGGTCGCGGTGGACTTGAGATGCCCACGATCTCCACGAACCCCTTGGTCCGGCCGTGGCGGTGCTCTCGGGTGCTCCTTGGCTCCAAGACCCTCTCGGGTCATAGTTCTCTCGACCTCCAGAGGTCTCGCTGACCTCCGGGAGGTCTTGGTGGATCTGTCCGGGAGGTCCTTTGTGGACCTCCTGGGAGGTCCTGATGGACTTTCCAGAAGGTCTAGGAGGACCTCTCGGGTGCCCTAGAGTTGGGGTCGTTACACGCCGCAACAAGGAATACATACTTTTGCCCTACAACCAGGGGTAAGTGTTGCACTACTGGCTATACTTGTTGATTTGTACTTTATAAGCAACACGAACTTAGGTTTAATGACCATGCTAACATACCTGTGTAGCTTCCACTGGATTCTAATTGTAATTATACCAAAATGGAAATGGGTAATATACCTAGATTCCCTAAAGAGGACCACTCACAACTTCACAGTTATCCGGAATTTAATCAACAGGTAAACGCATTTCCTCCATAGAAACTCTATTGTAGTCGATCTTTCCTTCCTTTGCAATGGCTGAATTTCTTGATGTATTGACGGAGAGTCTCGTCAAAGCCTTGCCAGATTCGGTGGAGTTCGTCCTCCTTTCTAGGGTGATCGTACGTACCCTGGAAGTTTGAAATTAGAAGGTCGCAGAGTTGCTCCCATGTATAGATTGATCCAACCGGTAGGTTAAGTAACCAAGTCCGGGCAGACCCTTCGAGCATGGTGAGCAGATAATTAGCCATCACATTTTCGTCACCACCAGTAGCTCTGATGGCGGTGGTATATATTTGGAGAAACTCTAATGGGTTACGAGTCCCATTGAATTTGTCCAAGTTGGCTTGGCCGAACTGTTTGTTAACGACGGCTTGGAGCCCCGCAGAGAAGGCTCAACAACCTATGATCGATTCATGGTGCCTTCTTTGGAAAGGCGCCGATTGTAATCCGTCGAGATCAGTTCCTAGGGTTGGAACGTTGGACCTCCGTGGACCGAACCGGTTGTAGACATCAAGATGATGCCTTGATCACCGCTTGATTTAGACGATGTCGGAGATCGTCTGGTCCAAGCGGTTGTTCCTCTCAACGTGGTGAAGGAGTGGCTACCTAGAATAGCCTTCTTCCTTCATGATTCCTTGGTTGGAATCGCCGATGAGGCCTATGTATGGATTGTTCCTCAACACGACTCATGCCGCTCTCACCGAGGGAGGAGCGTTGAGATGAAGTCATGGTTTGACTCTCTCAATTTCTCTGTTCTCGATACGCCTCCGCTCGTTGTATGGTTTGTTGCGTAAATCTCGATACTTGGCCTACGAGCTGCATAAAATCTGGGGTTTGTGCTAGGATAGGGTTAGAATTATTCAATATATCCCGAACACGTTGCGGTGTCTCGTCACGCTATCAAGGTCTCAGGGGGTTCAGACTGGTCGTAGGTGTACGCAGATCTGAACCTTCTCCCGACCCCCGGATTTGTTCCGTCCGACCAGCTACTCTTGGTGGGGCAGTGCTAAGCGAGTTAACTGATGGACGTCGATCAGCTCTGTTGCCTCCGGAAGTTGGTGCCTGATGGCCCATATCATTTCCACCAGACGTGGTGGCATGGCAGAGTGTGTAGGACCGCAAGGCATCTTGATTTGCATCTCCGATCTCATTGACCTCGTGCCTCCAAAGCAGTGATCTTCCGATGAGCTTCCATCGAACTAATGGAGAGCTTTTCAATACTTATACTAGAAGTTTCCACGATAGAGAGCGGTCGGAGATGAGCACCTCCCGAGGCCTTTTTGAGGACTTCACCGATCCGACGAATCGCCGATCGTATGCTGAGTCGCATCATCCCCACATGGCCTTCAACGAGTAGAGGTTTCATCGACACCGTTACCAGGTGTCGGTTCGCTCCTGGAATTGCCAGAAGCCGTAGGTGAGTACCTTTCAGCCATGATTTCATCGAGAGTATAGAGTTTCTCGAGTTGTGGCGCTGGATTTTCGTCACCTGTTTGGCCGGTCGGAAGGACCAGGCTTGGAGTGGTCTTTGGGCCTTCCGAGCTGATCGGAACGGCTAAAAGCGCCACTTGTTGTAATGGTGGATCCTCATCCATCTGGTCTATTTCGCTGACGTCGGCGATGTGCGAACCAGCGGAGGAGGAGGAGGATGGCATGCCATTCTCTTGCATGGCACGGATGCATCCTTCCATATCGAGGTCGGCGTAGTCTGCCAGGTCAAACCAATTCTCCTCATTCCAAACTCCGGGCATAGTCGCATGAGCGAATACAAGGAGTGAGCGAGGATTTGATTGAGCAAAGAGTTTCTTTAGGAAACTTACATCGTCCTTCATCACCCCACGGACGGTGTCAGCTGTCGACGATCGAGTCGCCGATCTTACGAAATAAAAGAGGAAAATGACGTGATATTTCCTGGGAGAGAATGGGGCCGCTCTTTATTGATATGAACTGGATTTACAGGGGGTGCCTACGACCCGACTAAGGACTACCCCTCATTACACTGAATGCTGAGATTGCTATGCTATAATCTAACAATGTTGTCTTGCTTGTCTCTCGATCACCACACTCATTGCGGTCCGATTTGTTTGTTGTATCCAATCCGATCCGATCACCCTTTGGTCTTCTGCGCCCATTCTAAATAACTTCCAAAGAGGTGGCATTACTCTGGAGAAGGCGCCCCGGTGAAGCGCTATGATCGGGTCGGGCGAGACGCCGATTAACAATATGTTAATCGCCTATGGTTAAGTGTCTCGTAGATACTTAACCGTATAGAGGTTGTTGTCGTTGTCTTTAGGACTATGTAACCGTGTGATATGGAGTATACAACACATGCTACATTCATTGCACCAGATGAAACATAGTTGGGATCGCTTATATATAGCAGCTCATAGTTTTTCCGAAAGCGGCTCCCTAGTCGGAGACTAGGCACAGACCTTGTCCCACTGTGTTACCCTTATGTAACCTCCGAATCCTCACGACTAGTGAGGTCGTTAGTCTTAGGGGTTACGACCATGAAGACATATGGTCTCTTATTGCATATTAAAATAATACATGAGGTTTTAATCCTCGTCTACTAGCCCCTAAACTTTAATGAGCAGTGTCGTGCCATGTAGGCATCGCTGCTCTTGTTCGACCCAGCCCTAGCAAATTTCTTGCTCTGTCGTCTCCACTCCCCAGCCAGAAATTTCTTACTAGTTCGCGGATCTCGTCCCATTGCATCTGCACTGTCGTCCATCCCAATAAGGGTGAAGGAAGCTCGTGTAGTAGCTTTGTGAGGTGTGGAGAGGAAGCTCGTGTTGTAGTGTTGGGTTTGGTTGTGTAGTGTTCTCTCCTGCATCTCTTCCACCCCTTTTATAAGCCACATGGTCGGCATGGAGTGATGTCCTTGGTCTTGTCACCGCACAAAGTCAGCCCCATGTAGTCTTGTCATCGTGCAAAGTCGCCTCGTTCGGTCTTGTCATTTGCGCAAGGTCGCTCCTCTAGTCTTATCATCGCACAAAGTCGCTCCGTGTGGTCTTGTCACCGCGCAAAGTTGTCTCCTTTGGTCTTGTCACCACAAGCAAAGTCTGCCCTGTGGTCTTATCATCGCAAGCAAAGATACCTCGTCTGGTCTTTTCACCGCACAAAGTCGCTCCTTTGGTCTTGTCACCGTAAAGCTGCCTGTGTGGTCTTATCACTACGCAAAGTCGCCTGTGTGGTCTTATCATCGCAAGCAAAGCCGCCTGCGTGGTCTTGTCATCGCTAAAGTCAGTTTCTTTGGTCTTGTCACTACATAAAACTACCCCATTTGGTCTTGTCTTCACGCAGCGCCCAGTTCGCTCGTCTTGTCATCTTCAAGCTAACAAATTATCCGCTTTGTTAGCCTCCCCGCTGGCTATAAAATGCACCGCCCACGCCTCAAAGTAGGACCACTCGACCCTTCAAACCGTAGGAAAAGGAACCTTTTCCGCCCTACAATAACATACCATGGCAGACGCGCGAGGGACCAATCGAACCGAGGTCGCCGAAACAAGACCTTCCCCTAGAAAGGAGGGAAGACTTCATGCCTAACTACCGGTTGATGCTGAACAAGCGTGCTCAACCGGTATGGCCGAAATACGGACACAGGGAGGACGTTGTCGTGCAGGTCCTGGACGCCCCTTTCGATGGAGGACGATGTTTCTTCCGATGCCCACACTCTGGGATACAATTAGCAAATAGTTTGCTTCATGTTACTGCTAATATAGCCTACATGCTAACCGTCCCTTACAGCAGATGGCGAAATACGCCTTTGTCCGCTGGATCGATCCTCCCATGAATGACATGTCGTGATGTACGTGGATAGATTGTGGAACCGAATATTTGAGTTGGAGGCGGATTGACAATCTCAACGAGCAAAATGATGACCTCGCCAACAGATGCACATGAGAGGGCAACGAGGAGGTCGTGAACATAGAAAGTTCCTATGATCCCACATGTTTGCAGGCAAACCCTAGTGCATATGTGCGCCACTACAACGACGGCCACCACGCCCGAGGCGCCCTATACAACACTCTATGTGGGTTGAGCGAGGCACCTTCTACAATTAGACACGGGTGGAGAAGCTTGTACCTCGGTGGTCTCCCATTCTGTACGCAATTATATTCAATCTCATAACGCATGTAACTAAATGGTGGACACGTCATTGCAGTTGCCTTTTATCCAGTTGACTGTTGCATCGATGTGTCGCGTGCATTAAGCTATAGGCATCGATATGCATTGAACAAACATGCATTGTATGAACGAGTACTGAAAACTGAGCTATTCCATACCAAACATTATCCGCTAGAATTAAGACGAGATATTGACACTTCAAATAAAGTTAAAATTTGCAATTACGATACAATTAGTTTCACAGTGCTTACAAGAACCAAAGTCTCGATCAAGTACAAGTTACGACATACTAGCAGTTCTAATACAAGTTCCTACGTGTCGGCAGTACCTTGTAAGTTCTCTGAGCAGTGGCTGTCTGGCGGCAAATGGTCAGAACATCTACTCGCTGCTCCAGCTTCCCCTTTGTCCATATCGTTCCTAATGCGACGACTCGCCGACAAATTTCTTCCCCTTTCAATGTGTCTAGATCAGGAATCCAAGTCCTATTTGCAGTATCCAACATGGTGAAGTTACCCACAACCCTGAAGCCTCTTAGCTCGCCGCACCACACCTGCTGCACCCTCTCCTTCATGAAGTACTCCGATACGAAGTTTGATGGGTCCATGTGGATGGTCCCACACACGGCGAGGACATGAGAGCATGGCTTGTGAAGGAGCTTTAGCTTGTTGCATGTGCAGCTAGGTTCATTCACATGGTCTCCAAGGCATACCTCATGGGTAACAAGAGACCGAGCCGCCCGAACTGGCTCGTTTTAGAGGATCACGTCAATCGATGTTCCGTGATGCCCATTACGAAGACTGTAGCGATCGAGCCTTCTCGATCTTGGCTCGCATGTATGTTTGTAATCTTCGACGATCGGTTCTGCGTGGGTTGGTCAGATGAAGTGTTTGATTTGCATGCCTTTCTCTGAAATATCTAATTGTACCATGCAGAACGCCTTCGACGATGGCGACAAGAGGCTGAGAACAGAGGCCCCTAATAACCCAGTTGTACAACTCTGCAAGGTTAGTGGTCATTATGTCATACCTTGTACCGTCTGCGGTCGTGCAAGAAGGACCACTTTCTAATGGCTCGCTTCAATCCAATGAAAGAAACACCGATGTCCCTCGAGGTCCTCCGCGACAAATGGGGAGGGTCGAGCTCCCGTAGTGGTGTGAGGCGCTCGGGCTGTGCCACCCCAGGAATGAGGGGACGCTTGTTCCTCTTGACGACATGCTTCCTAGTGTGCTTGTCCAACAACTGCCACAACGTATCAAATTTACACTGTTGGTTCTGCATAGCAAGCCTCTTGAATAGCTTCATCAACGGTTGCTGCCTGAACTGTTTGAAGAAGTTCGCCCCCAGATGGCGAATGCACCATCTGTTCCTCGTGTCCGCCAGGAACGGCTCATCGGGTCTTTGCCGGTTGTCGAATGGCCTTCATCATACCAGAGTGGCGATCATGGATTATGCGTACATCGTGACGCGCCCCCAACTACTCCCACCTTCGATGTCGGCGAACCACAACCAAATTATCGAAATTCTCACTTTCGACGAAAGTGATGGCTAAGGGCATAATCTGATTGTTGCCATCAACGCCAATTACTGTTAGGATCATGCCCTTGTATTTCCCAGTTAGAAATGTCCCATCCATCGAGATCACGGGCAACATGTGTCCTAATGCATTGATGCAGGACCGAATGCTAAGAAGGTCCTCTGCAATACCATAAAACCTAGCGGCGGTCTTTTGAATGGTCGGGTCCTTCACAAAGAATGTATGTGCCCGGTTCTGCCTTGCGTAACTGAAGCATATGAGGAAGGTTGTCGTAAGACTCCTTGAAAGAACCGAACCTCCTTTCCAAAGCCTTCGCTTAGCACGCCATGCCTTCGTAGCTAATCTTGTACTTGAATTTTTGCTCGATAGCCACCATGATGTGCTTGGCCTCCGTGTCCGCTTCTTCACTATCTCTCCGTGACATCACAATGGCTATGAAAGTGGACGCCAGTTGCGATGCCTCTCAAAGAAAATACTCATTGAGCAAGGTGAGTGCGCCTCCACTTTTGAGACAATCCAAAGGAGTCTCAGACTTGGGTCCGCTATGCGTGCACACGCTAAGGACACCCAAACCGCCGCATACAATGTATGTAATCGCTTCCCGCTGGATTTGAGTACACGAACGGCCACCGCATGGACAAGGCCCACAGCCTTAATGGCATCCCGCAGCGATCCCTTGTCGCCAAACATTGCACGAAGTCGAACCTCCATCCCATGGTACTCCCACGGTGATTCGTGCTCGCCGTGCACAAAGAAGACCCTCAACGCCCACTCCTATTCCATCCTCGCGGATGGGACCTTCGCCCTCCTCTCAAGAGTCATCACCATCCTCTTCTAAAGCTTCCTCCTCCGCCGAGCCGCCAACTCATCAATCTCCATCGACGATTATGTTGTCGACATGCTCCTCGTGACCGCCAGCACTGGCCCGAGCATGCGGTGCATGATATTCTCTTCGTCTCGGCCTCCTCTTTCGCCTTCCACAACATTGGCCACCTCGCCCCTCTTCGCCTCCTCAACGCCCGCCACTCGTCCTCTTCTGCGCCCACAACATCGCCACCGTGTCTTCTTCAGGAACCACGTGTTCAAGGTCCGAAGCCGCTTCCCACCAACTCGACGGTAGCCGCCGGAAGGGCCTCCGAGGACTACCTTCAACATGGCTACACGAGTAGCACGCACAGAGCCACTAGCGCCTACAACCTTCCAAAAATCCTTCCATGCAACCGCATCACCGCTTCAACTCCCACCGAATGTGTGTGGGAGACTGACTCCAAACCCCTTGTATGACGACACTCCACACATCGGGGTCCAAGGAGAAGCTTCTAGTGAGCCAGTGTAGGACATCTCCGATCCGAGCATTCTCCAGATTCGTGTGTACCAAAGTGACTTGCCAGAAATCACTTAGGTCAACACTGTATGGACCTTCATGAACCGTACCAACACCGTAATGCACTTTCAATCTTGTGGGCTCCGATATGACTGATTTGTCACTTCAAATATTACAAACATTGCAACCAATGATTTCTTGACATACATTCCCCATATACGTGCTAAACAAACAAGTAGCTACACGTCACCTATATTCGGCCGAGAACAAGAACAAACAAGAGTATTACCTGCTCTTTGTATTAACGAGCTTCGTTCGTCTTTCTCTTTCACGTCTCGAGCTCCTCTCCTCCCAAACCGCCTCTCCCGAACTCGCTTCCTCCCTTGTGTACCTCTCCTAAGCTCCTCCTCCTCTTGTCTCCTCTCGAGCTCCTCTCGCTTCTCCTCTCCCTACCTTCTCCCTTTTTCTCCTCTCCCGACCGCTATGCTTGTCTACCGAGAGAAAGGGTGAAAGAAACCATGACAGACAGGCTAGCTTTCTATATGACCGCAGTAGTCACTCAACCGTTGGACGACTTGGCAGCAAGTGCTGGCCCAAGGGTTGAGCGACGCGTGGACTAGTCGCTGAACCATTGGACGACTAGTCAATAAGTACTGGCCCAACGGTTGATAGTCGCTGAACCGTTGGACGAATTGGTAGCAAGTACTGGTCCAATGATTGAGCGACACGTGGACTAGTCGCTGAACCATTGGACGACTTGGCAGTAAGTACTAGCCCAACGGTTGATAGTAGCTGAACTGTTGGACAACTATCAATGCTAGAGGGAATGCATAGACAACCATGTCATAGTAATTACGAAGGAGAATATGTCAACACATAATACAAGTTATACAACAATGGTAGAGGGAATGCATAGACAACCATGTCATAGTACCTACGAAATACAATACGTAAACACAGAATACGTAAACCCCCTACTGGCCACCCACTACACCACCCGCAGCACCTCCTCCGTCATCACCACGTCCCACACCCAGTCCGCGCCCACCAATACGCCCCCGCTTGGGCTTCCAAAGCGCGGGGTGCCTTGGCCGGGGCCCAGACAAGGAAAGGCTCTCAGGAGCCCTGCTGATCCGTGCTCCCAAGGGGGTCGACTCTACCGGTTGCTGCGTGATCACTGGGGGCCCGCTAAGCTACAACCCGGAAAGAACCTCGACTAGGGATGGCAATCGGGCGCGGCGGGTACGGGTAGTGCTCGCCCATACCCATGCCCGCAACCCCGATTTCCCCCCACGGGCATGCCCGCGAAGGACGACGGGCGAAGAATCTCGCCCATACCGTCGCTCATGGTACCCATCGCCCATGGCATGCCCGCTTATCCACAAACAATGCACCGCCACCACGGTACCCATCGCCCACAGGCATGCTCGTAGTTAGTCATGAATTAATATGAAGCGTCTTGCCCATCTTTTCACACTACGAGGACAAAGGAATTAATTCTGACTAAATATATTAACAAATATACTACAATTACATGGCTCTGTTAGTCATGATCAAGCCCTTTCTTTCCATTTGTTCAGAAGGGTCTTGCTGTGTAATTCAAAGCTCAATTCTTGATTGACTAAATAAACGTGTAGTTGAGGCATCCTTCCAATGCTATAAACAGTTAGCACAAAATTTGGTCAAACACATGTATCGGCAAATGACCTACAGAGTGCAGACTCTGCTGAATGCCAAATTAGCATTTCTTCACATTTCAACTCATCAATGTCCGCAATGTTGTTCTTTTCACAAGAATCGGATAAGAGTGCTTAATTGAACTACTCTTGAACTGCTTGGCATGTGTTAGAAAGGCCCAAATCCAAAAAATCATGAATGGAAGTCGAAACTTACAAGAAGGGGAAAAGAGAAGTCTCTTCTTAATACATTAGCAACAAAGAACATCACAAATTGCTTCCCAAATTGGGCCCAAAAAAGAGTTGACATAGATCACTACTCAAACCCATGAACAAATCAACATTGATTACTTTTTTGGCGAGAATAACACTATACTAAATGCAGATTCGTGGGTGAGTAATTGATACACTGGACAAAAGACACAGTTAGCAAAAGAACTGAGGAGCAAATATGATACTTCACACCTCGGCGACCCACGTGCCAGCGCCGTCGGTGACGGTGAGGGAGAAGTGGGTGGGAAGCCACATGGCCTTCGGGAAGATGGCGTCGCCGCAGCCGCCTTAGGGTCCTCGACTGCCACCGACAGTTCCTGAGGTCAAAGTTGCAGGCGTCATGGGGTGGGGCGGCTGCGCCAGAGAGGGGCTCGATGGTGGCGGCCGCGCCAGAGAGGGGCTCGATGGTGGTGGCCTCATCACGAGGAGGCGCGGTTGCAGGGGCCGCCTCCGCCGCCGCCCGAATCAGGCCCAGTAGGTCGAGCTCCCGAGGTCAGAGTCTCGGGCGTCATGGGGTGGTGCGGCCGCGCCAGAGAGGGGATCGATGGTGGTGGCCTCATCGCGAGGAAGCGGCGGAGACGACAGCACGCGCGCAGCCGCCCCATGGGAGGCGCTTGGGGAGGAGATGGGGATGCCAACCGACGGAGGGGCTGGGAGGAGGACGGGGGGCAACGGCCGGCCGAAGGAGGACGAGGGACTGGGGGAGTTAGATCTGGATCGGGGGACGGGGGCGCGTGAGGAAATGAGCTTCTGGCGGGCGGCTGGGAGGTGGAACCGTGGAAGGCTGGGAGCGAGCGAGTAGTGACTAGGGTTTTTGTCTAAAACAGTGGGGGTGTCCCACCTGATGGCTATGAATGTCATAAGCGGGCACGGTGGAGCTTACCCATGCTCATACTGCTTGTCCGATGGGCAAGGAATTATGCCCGTTTTCATACCCGTGGGTAAAAAAAGACGCCCATACCCGCCTCCATTAGGGTATTTACCCGCGGGCACGCAGGTAATCGGGCACAATTGCCATCCCTAACCTCGACGGGTGCAGGCTCAGATGCTCCTTGGACCTCCCCAGGTGCTTCTGCGAAGGACTATTCCACATCCTCGTGTGGGGAGAACTCAGGTGCCGGCTGGACCATCAAACCTGCACGGCAAATAATGTTAATCTCTACAATATATCGACTATCACAAACCTGAAGAGAGGAAACGTACCTTCGTCGAGGGCGATGCGCGAGAGGTCAAACCCACCATACTGTCCAGACGGGTCGGGGATGACAACATACTGCCCTACCGCTCTCTGGTAGGTGTCCTGGAACGACGCCGGTGGCTGTGGCGGTGGCGGTGAGTACCCACGTGCCCACTCGGACCCTCCAGCCTGCAAAGGCCCAGGCGCAGGCGGGGCACGTGGACGTGCCCCTCCTGAGCCTGCTGACTGGGCTATAGGACGTGGTGGCCTCGACGTATGTGCCGATGAGGCCACCTCCTAGATCGTCCTGCACAACGTTAGGGTCACGCATCGCCTCGCCGCATTGCAAGCCCGACGAACAAACTGCACTAGCTCGTCGCGTGTGACCTCCGCACCAATGCCGATCCTGTCCATGATCGACTGTTCGTCCCTGGCAACCTCGACATTGATGTCTGTCTACAAAGAGTATGTCAAAGCGTCAAACCTATAATTCAGGTAACCGTACTCAGACATTTTAAAACACGATCTTACGTACCGCGAGGTGCACGTTCCGCGCGAAGTGTAGAGGATACGAGACGGTCGGTGCTGGCACACAAGCGGGGGGAGGGTCGACGACATGCACCAGCCTGGTGCGTGTCTGGGCGCGTTCAAATAAGGTACTCGTCGTCAGACGACTGGGTCAGACGGCCGCCCTCCCAAGACGCAGCCTCATGGGTGTTATTTGTGGCGACCCTACTGGGCACTGAGAGGTCCTCTAAGACCTCCTCAAAAGTCCACCAGGACCTCCCAGGACATCTTGCAGGACCTCACGGTAGGACCGCCAAGACCACCCAGGAGGTCCGGTAGGACCGCTCGAAGGTCTGGGGTCCTGACCCGAGGAGGTCTGGGGACCCAAGACTTCCCCAAGCGCCACTTTCTAACTTGAGGGAGGTCTTGGAGAGACCAACCCGAGAAGGTTGTGGGGCTTGGAAAAGCCTTAAGTCCATTGATCCGAACCAGTCCCAAGGATCTATGGCTAGTTCACACTAAGTGGCAGCATACATCGACGCAAACTTTATTAACACAAAAGAGTTGATTACAGGATTTGCTTACAAACCAACAAGAGCAAAATACACAGTAGAAACAAAATTCAAGTCCATCCAATACACCACAGGCAATTGGCTGGAGATCGGCCTAGTCATCTTGCGGTTCATCCTTCTCATAGTCCTCTCCTGCTCAATGATTAATCAAGCAAGAATGAGCACAACAACCGTGCTCGCAAGTTACACCCGTCAATTAATAGAATGACATGCATAATTGGGTATCTCAAAGGAAGGCATAATATGGTTGATTTACATAAAGTCAAGTTTGTTTCAAATACAAGCACTAAGTTCCAAGGCAGGTAACAATAATTAAAATTCATTTTCCAAATCCCAGTTTTCAGTTGGATAACATTCATCACAAGTGGTGAAGGATACCTTCCTGTCACAAGGCTACCCGCCCATAACCAATTGGATAGAAATCCCAAAATCCATTCCACAAGTCCTTTGAAGGTAAAACCAAGGTCTAACTTTGAGCAGCTTTGCTAGCATGTCCATAACCGCAGACATAGCTATTCGAATAGTTTTACACTCTGTAGAGCTGTGCAGCTTTACCCACAAGAGGTAATCCACTTACACTGTCTACTCACACACTTCCGAAGGTGTGCAGCTAAGGGATTACCACAAGGCCTTTACAATGCATAATTCCACCACAATCCACCCTACTCTAAGGTTTCACCCCACCCTACGGATAGAAACCCGTAGAGATCAAGGGCCCCCTCTTAAGCCATGTGAGAATTACATAGTCATGAAAGACAGGCCATAAAAGACCACCCACACACCAGCCGGATCAACCGCGATGGAACTTTGCAAGTTAGTTGGCCAGTCCTGCCCATACAAGACATGTGGTTGCACGATAAGGCATGGCAAAATACACTCGCAGACCGGTCCTTAACTGACCTGGGCGACTAATCACAAACCCAAGGGCATCGGTCAACCATAAAGGCACGATCCTGGGCATCGACATGCACCAACCATACAACCAACTTCGCCTAAGTCTAAACCCACTTTTCCAATATACTTTGCTTTGCCAAAACATTTATAAAACCTCTATGACACACCAATGCCATGGGTACCGCCATGACACACCAATGCCATGGGGACCTCCATGGCACACCAATGCCATGGTTCAAATCATTTAGACAAGTGATATATTTGGCCAAAACTTCCCAAATCAAGATTCTTTATCTATGCATGACTAAGCTCTATTTTGAAAAAGGGGTCCTGGTCCACACTAATGCGTTTAGCCAGGTTTTGCCTAAGGTGACAACCATGTTCGGTTCAAAGGTAATAGTGGCCATACAAAGAATTGGGCATAGCTACAATCTTAAAGACGGGTATTGAAAAAAACTTAGTAAAGTAAGCATGCATTAACATTTAAAAAGGGACATATATAGGGTGAAATAATGGGTGCAATAAGATCAAGAGTGTAACTTGCCTTGCTCAAAGGCTTGGGTGTTTTCTTCTTCTTTTGAGAGTTCTTGCTCCTCAGTGTCTTCACAATCTACACGAGGAAACCAAAGCAATTCAATATAAAGCTCAAATAAGATCCAAAGAAACTCCAATAGAACACAAAAATAAACCAACAGAGAGGTTTGGTCGGTTCGGAGGAGGTCCAAGGAGCTTGCTAGAGGAGGTCCAAAGCTTAAGGGAGGAGGTCTAGAGAGCTGGAAGGGGATCCAAGAGCTAGCCGGGTGAGCCAGAGAGTGAAAATGAGCAAAAGGGTGAAGAGGAAGGGCTGCCCAAGCTTATATAACCAGAGCTGCCGAGATTACCAAGGTATATGTGTTCAGGAGTTGGTGAAGGAATGATAGGAGTAGGTAAAAGATGAGACAAAAGATAGCCCGGTGCTGCCAAAAGGTAGTAGCATTTAATGCGGCACAACAGGCATTAAATGCTTTGAAGACTTCCAAGTGCAAAGGACATGGTCAAAGGATAAAGAAAGAGGTCGTGACTGACAAATGGGGCCAGTCAAAGCTCAAGGGGAGGTCCCGTGGAGACCTATAGGAGATCGCGCAGAGGTCAGGGGAGGTCCTGACGGTCAGATCCACAGAGGGGAGGTCCTGATGGTCAGATCCACAGAGGGGAGGTCCTAACGGTCAGATCCACCGAGGGGAGGTCCTGACGGTCAAATCCACAAGGGGAGGTCCTAACAGTCAGATCCACAGAGGGGAGGTCCTGACGGTCAGATCCATAAGGGGAGGTTCTAACGGTTGGATCCACAAGGGGAGGTCTTGACGGTCAGATCCACAAGAGGAGGTCCTAACGGTTAAGATCTCCAAAGGGGAGGTCTTAACGGTCAAGATCTAAACAAGGGAGGTGATGACGGCTAAGATCTCCAAAGGGGAGGTCTTAATGGTCAAGATCTAAACAAGGGAGGTCCTGACGGCTAAGATCTTCAAAGGGGAGGTCTTAATGGTCAAGATCTAAACAAGGGAGGTGAGCGATAGCGAGATAAGAGGCGGGAGAAGCGGGAGCAATTGGATTTCAATCGAACGGACCAAAGTGATTGGGCCGTTCGGACCGTCCAGAGCTAACGCTAGATCTCAGCCATTGAACTGGATCGGGCGAGTTCAAAATGGTTGGGACGTTCAACCGCCAAACGCTTCTACAGGTCGGACCGCCCGGCCAAAAATCGAGGGCTCGAGAGAGGTGGGACGTTCGACCATCCGAACGTCTCAACAAGATCAAACCGCCCAACGAAATCGAATCGAGCGGTACACAAGTGATAGAGGTCTCGGATCAAGTGAAAGGCTCGAGCGGACGCGAGGGAGGTCCAAGTGAACCTAGAGGTGGTCCAAATGAACGAGGGGGAGGTCCAAATGAGTTCAAGGAGGTTCAAGGAGCACAGGGAGGTCCAAATAGACATAGAGAGGTTCCAATAAAACAGAGAGTGAGTTCAAATGAACATGAGGGAGGTTTAGACCTGGAAAGGTCTAAGCCAAAGAAGAATCAAAGAAGGAGGTCTAGTCCTAAGGAGGTCTAGACCAGAGAAGGACAAAACAAGCACAAAAGGGGAAGTATCACCAAAGCTCCAACAAACCCAACAAACCAAAAGAGAGCTTTAGTTGAAGTTTGATTTAGTCAATTGATATCCATTCTGAAATCTCAAGTTCAAGCTTTGAATTCTCATCAAAACAAAATGGTTTTTTTATTTTGCAAAAACACAAAGACTTCAAGACCGTGGTGTTACATTCACCCTTTGTGCCACCCACGGCTCCATCTTGGCAGCCATTGTGTCTGGTGCCACCCTCCTACTACGCTTGTGAAACGTATAACCGCAATTGAAGCCGTAGTATGTAACTATCAAAACATATGTGAACATGTGTTGTATGTAACTCACGCGTGGGTCGAGTCAGGCACCCTCGTCCCAACGGGAACTGGAACAACTTGGCGGAGGCCGAACTGGCGCATCACCCTATGCATCGAGTAGTCCTCAAAGAACATGTCAAAGATGAGCTTCTTTTGCGTCCGCCAGTACGCCCGGTCGCACCAGCAAAGTGAAGACAGCCCCGCGGGAGCACGGGCCTCCGTCTCCTGATCGGAGTACGGCTCCCAGCGCACGTCGTCAGTGGTGAGACGGTCCAGCTTCTCCACAAAGTGCTCGTACACACGTGTGACCTGCACATGTGCATACTGTGCCTGTGAGCCACAATAGTGGTTACAAAGGATTACCAATAATACGACTGAAGTAAAGATATAGGAAAGTGCGTACCCGTCTATGGCACCAAAGGGACCTTACGGTCGGCCGGTCCACCGTGTCCCCATGGTACATGTCCGCGTCGTACGGACTGGTGTCTACCAGCATGGGCCGTCTGAGAGAGAAGCGCTCGAACGACCACAGCTGCAGCAGGAGGGGGCAGTCTATGAGGATAGATGCGGGCTTTGTCCTACAGCACGCATCGCACATGCCGCGGTACATCGCGGCAAGCACGGCTGATCTCTAGCTCCTCGCCATCGGCGATGGCCCTCGCGTACCCCACGAGGCGGGCGTCAACAGAGTCACCGTGGCTGCTGGTAAACAGTACCCAGCCGAAGAGCCACAACAAGTACGCCTCGAGGTGCCGCAACACCTGGTCGGCGGTGGGCTGTGGGACCATCCACTCGACCTACGCACAAACAAATAATTAGTGTGCCCGTCATATGGCTAGGCCTCAATGCATCGCTAAACATGGAAAATAGGTAGTATACGTACCTAGAACTGCGAAAGCCACCGCAGGGGCGGGCCATGCCGTTGTCGCTCCGAGAAGTCAAAGTCTGAGGCGGACCTCACGAAGAGCCCCTAAAACGCCTAACAGGCGTCGCGCCCGATCGATGTACCACGCCCGCGAGGAATGTAGGGGTTTCGCGATAAGCGTGCCGAAAGCAAAGATCGCGACATCTGCAGTAGGGGCCATCTCCCCGAAAGGGAGGTGGAAGGTGTGCGTCTCGGGCCGCCACTGGTACACTAGGGCAGTCAGGAGTGACCGGTCGAACGGGAACCGTCGTGACCGCTCTGGACCGGCCTAGACCTCCCCGTCGTCGTCGACCAGACCGCCATCCTCTTCGGTGGCCTCCACCATCCGCGCGAGAGGTGGAAGGCCGACACGGCTCAGCCTACAAAGCATGAAGAAGTAAGTACATAGTGGGCATATGATACAAAAAAGTGGCACAGCTTGCTGACAAACCTCTCTACCCAGCGTGGGTCCAGTCTCCAAGCCCGTCGGGGTGTCCGCATACGAACCACCCCCAAGTCAGCCGCGTCGTCCCCGCGAACTGGATGCGGCACACGATGGCTCGCCGACGGTGCTACATGTCGACTAACCGTCCAAAGAGATCAAATGCGATCAAACCACTGTGGTCATGAGCCATACCTGCAAATTAAGAAATTAAAAGGCATTCATATTAATTAAGCATTTAAATTATTTTCCAATGGCAAATAAATCATATTTGATATGTTCTTAGTGGCACCTAAACACTTTGCTCGAACACAGTGGTAATACATATACAATTTCATCAAACCCACGTGGTAAACACGTAATTTTCCCTACAAAAGGCTACATTATGTTAAGACATGTACCGGCTGCTATGGATTGCGAAATATTTAAAACATCATCGTTACTATGCATATTTATAATAGGTGAAGCTTTCAGGAAAAAAAAAACAAAATTTCACATGTTTAAGAATCCTACGTGTTTGGAACCATGTATCTGTGATTCCTTAATCCAACCAAAACTATGAACTAAATGTTATCAATTCTTTATTGTGCAAATAAATACATATATTTAACATTCTATAAACTAGCATTTGTGAATGCACGGGCTATCGACATGTTTATATAATAGAAAAGTAACATGTTATCATTCATCTAGCCCGTACGCAATTAGCGCAGCACGCGGAATAGTACAACTAAATTTATTTTCACCGAATCATTTTTCCTTCATACGAACTTCTAAACTAATTGTATTAATCATGCTATCTCTAAACATTTGCTAACAATATGTCACTACACACGATGTTGCTCGCTAACCTACCATGGTTACTAATTAATCATGCTATCTCTAAATATTTGCTAACAGTATGTCACTACACATGATGTTGGTTGCTAACCTACCATGGTTTCAAAAATACACTTGTACAAAATAATACTACAAACCCACCATCCTAGTCGTCGATGTGAAGCGAAGAACCTCTTTTTCCTCCTCCTCCTCTTCTTCCCCTCCTCTTTTTTCCCTCTCCTTCTCCTCTCTTTCTTTCCTTTCTTCTCTTCTCGGCTCGCTTCGCTCGCTGAAATGGCGATTGTTCGGCTGCGAGCAAGTTTTATAGGCACCCCAAGTAGCCATATGGTTGGGCGACTTGGGTCCAGCTTCGACTTATTTGCGCGACCGTATGGCGACTCACAAAGTAGCCATGCCATCAGTTTACGATGCCTCGGACCATTAAATCGACGTTCCATTGAGCGACTTGGATATGTGTCGATGTCGGTTGGACGATTTGCGAGTCGCCAAACCGTTGGCGACTAGAGATTATTTCTATAAAAAAATTAACCGATACTATTTACGTAATTCGAATAAAAAATAGATTATTTAAAAAAATCCTAAATTAATAATGACTAAATAAGCATGGGGAATTAATTTCCATAAATTAAATACGACTAAGTTAATTACTACAACATAATTACCACTAAAATCATTATAGATTACCAATTAATTATCCTAAATTAATTAAGACTAATTAATTACCACTAAATTAACTAGGACTAATTAATTACCACTAAATTAATGATGTCTAATTTATTACCACTTGAATTAATTACGCCTAATTAATTCACACTAAATTAATTATGACTAATTAATTACCACGGTTTATTTACCACTAATTATTTGCCACTATATTAATTACATTAATTACGATGATTTAATTACCGCTAAATATTTACAACTAATAAACTACGGCTTAATTACTTACATTTAGGCCAGAAAATCCCACATTCCCCACATGGCCATTTCTAGTTATCCATACCCAAGATAATGGGTTTGGTAACATCGAACATACAAGTCAGACCATAGATGGACTCAAACGCCCACTATATAAGGCGCCAAATGGAGGAGCACTTGAAGCAAACTAAGCATCAAAGATAGAGCAAGATGGCCACCACAAACCTGAAGGGCATTGCACTTCTCGTCGCCCTCACGGCGGCGCTCTCGTCCTGCTGTGGTGCCTCCTCGCCTTACTACGCCTTCCTGCGGGTTGCAGCACCAACTAAGGCTCCCTATGCTGAGACACCGCTGACGGAGCACCATGGAGCTGAGCATAGGAAGCATCACCACCATGAGTATGGTCACCACCACCGCCACCACCATCACCACCACCATGATGGTCCACCAATGCCATCCACTGCTCACCATTCACCACCACCCCCAGCTCACCACTCGCCTCCTCCCTATCTTTGAGGCGCCTCGACGGAGCACCATGGACCTGAGCATGGGAAGCATCACCACCATGAGTATGGTCACCAGCACCGCCACCATCATCACCACCACCATGAAGGTCCACCAACGCCATCCACTGCTCACCATTCACCACCACCCCCAGCTCACCACTCGCCTCCTCCCTATGCTGAGACGCCGCTGACGGAGCACCATGGAGCTGAGCATGGGAAGCATCACCACCATGAGTATGGTCACCACCACCATCACCACCACCATGAAGGTCCACCAACGCCATCCACTGATCACCATTCACCACGACCCCCAGCTCACCACTCGCCTCCTCCCTATGCTGAGACGCTGCTGGTGGAGCACCATGGAGCTGGGCATGGGAAGCATCACCACCATGAGCATGGTCACCACCACCATGAAGGTCCACCAATGGCATCCACTTCTCACCATTCACCACCACCCCCCGCTCACCACTCGCCTCCTCCCCCACCTCCATCCTGCTATCCACCGCATATTCCGCCAACTCTGGCTCATAGGTATCCACCACCAGTGGCAACTCCTTATGGCAAAGCGCCGCTGCTGCCGTGGGGCCACAGAAAATTCCCGTCGCCGCCTCAATCGGTGTATGCGACAATGGCGCCCTCCCCAGATTCCTACGGTGCCAACCTACCAGCTAATTAAGCAAGGTCCCAAGCACCACTGTGGTATCTCTAATGGCAGGGCCAAGATAAACACTTACCTAAGTAAGCTCGAGGTTCAACTTTTGTGCAAGAGATCAAAAGCCCAGTAGCAACTTTCCAAGGGCGTCCTTAATTGCTTTTCATAATACTACTTTATCTTCCAAGTTTCAAAGAGAAAGTTACTGAATAAAGTAGGAGTATGTAATTCCTTTGAAATCATGTTGTTGTTGCAATGCTGTTGTTTCCTCGTATTTAAGTCCCAAATGATACATGTGTTCTATCAACCGGTGGCTGTGGCACAGGAATCGTACTTTAGCTTTATCATATTTCCTTATTAAGACATGTATGCCATTAGCAAGCATTGTTTTTTTATTAAAAGAAAGACATACACATACCACCACGCACACGCACACTTACGATTGCGTCATTCTAGCAATGTATGCCATTACCTAAACAGTCAAAACAGACATTTCCATTCCTGTTAACTTATTGATGATTACTGAATGATGCGGATTGAACCTCGTGTCAAAGCTCTGATACCAACTGATGTGGATCGAACATCGAGATGGAATTAAATCTTGTAGATTGCCCGATCCTTCGCAGTGGAAGAGCGGCAAAAGTGTAGTAACACTCGTGCGATCGTGTAGTAACATAATATCTTTCATGCAAGAATACACACCGATAGTGGTGTAATAACACGATGTCTTGAGTTCATCTACAAGTCTTCCCCGCAACTTGTACAGGGCCAAAAGTATTTTAGCGACCTCGGCTTCCTTCTTCTTCTCTTTCCTTGTGGACTTGCGTGGTGTGAATTGATATTGTGTCAATAACTTTATCTCCTCCCACATGGTGTCGAACGGATCACCTTGTCGGTCTCGGTTCCACTGTAAGTCAATCCACAATCGTAGCGCATCACCGATCTCTGAAATCTTGGCGATCTCATCTTTTTGTTAGAAGAAAGGTTCTATACGGAAAAAGTCTTCCAGATCTTCCACCCACTTCCAAAGAATCCTCCAAGTGCCCTCATTGAATAGTGGTTGGATGCGCGCTAGTAGCCGCAATACATGCCTATCATCTCGCATCATCATCATCTTCCTCCACGTGCGAGCAATGAAAGATCTGATACCAACTAATGCGGATCGAACCTCAAGATGAGATTAAATCCTATAGGTTGCCCGATCTTTCGCAGTAGAACTATGGCAAAAGTGTAGTAACACTTATGCAGTCGTGTAGTAACACGATGTATTTACGTCTGATAACACTCGACGGCGTTGGTGTAGAACACTACGTCTTTCGTAGCATAGTAATGATCTTGATAACGTGGTTGAATCGTACTAGATCAACAAGATCCGAAGTAGAAGCGATCAACCATGGCCTCCCAAACCGTGAACAATAGATTGATCAAGAATTAGAAGATTGAACTGTATAGATTCCACGGACAATCTCAAGAACAACACACCCTTGATCTGCGCCAACTCTTGCAAACCCTACATAGAAAAACCTCAACACACGATACACAGGAATAAACCCTAACAGCACTCGGCCGAAACACACACGTGTTTTTAACTCATAATTCAACTCTCCTCCTTACATCACACACTACCCTGCCTTTATATAGGCGCACACACACACCTTTCTGACTTAAACCTGGATTCCCACTAGAAACAACTCTTAACAATAACCCATACAGACTAGCTAATAAAATATACCAAAGCAAACATGACCTTTTGTATCTCGGCCTTGCCTAACTAAAACAATCTGCTCTATTTGAGTATCTTTAGTGTATAGAGTGCACTCCACGAGCTATATATTCATGTCCAAATAACACACTGGTTGTACTGATTTTTGGACCATGAGTAGTAATGATCAATAGGTAATAGTTCAGCAAATAACATAATTTCCTCAAATACACGGGAAAAATGTTAACTTGCAGTGTGAAATGAACTGAAAAATAAGCACCATAAGTTCGAAAACACATTAAGCAGGTCATGCATCGATGACAATGAATTGGGGACGGAATTGCACCCAACATTTTTATAAAAAAAAAAAAATCACGACTCATAATTCTATCCTTTGAAATTGCATGTATTAAGGGCTACTATTTGGGAGCAAATTACAAAAGCTATAATGAAATTAACAAATTATTTATAACTTATAAGCACCTCAGTAGCACCCTCACCAGTCACTTACATAGAAATTAGTGAAGATACCTCTTGAAAATGATGCGACTGGTCGAATGGGCAGTTCTAGACTTCTAGTCAATGAGACAGTAACTGATCGTCAGTTAGTGTTGGCAGGAAACGAAATAACCGTAATATAGTTGTTGTCAATGACTTAGGGCTGTAAACGACTGATAAGTCACATGTCCCATTCTTCACACAGAAAGAATATACTTGGAATCATGTCCAAGTGCCAGTTCAAAGTCTTTACGAGCAACTATCTGGTCGAGCAATGGGTACAGGACCCTCTCCGAGCAGATTACTCGAGGAGCAGCCTCTGGTATTCCAATGACCACAGGGGTCGTTAGCCTCGAGATTCACGACCACATAAGCTGTGTGGCTACTAATTAAATGTGAAACCAATAAATAGGAATTTAATCCTCGTCAAATTGCATGCTGATCATGGGGATCAACAAGGAGTCCATTGTCTAGGACCTGCATCAACATCCATCGGAAAGGAGATAGTGATCTTCATTCCAGATATGAGTTGATATGATTTTCGTTGCACAAAAAAATTAATATGAAATGATTTTAACAATGGTACCACAACGGGAGCTCCATTTTTTGTTGCAATTATAGGAAAACCATGCATGGCAGTCTGCACATGGAAAAATAGATTGGCAATAATTAGATTGTACAAATGGTAATGGCGCAAAATTGAATTTAAATTTTAATGATTATGACCATTATCAAGGTGACACGAAATTGTTCAAGTAAGCCACATTTACAAAAGCTCACTAGTACAAAAATGCTATCTTGGGCCTTTGAGGCGGTTTTTGTTTACCGACCGTCTCAGTATTATTTTCGCGCTAAAAACCGCTCGTGAAGAGGTCATATCACGACGGTTCATGTTGAAACCGTCGTGAAGTATCACGAGCGGTTTTTGTCGTAACCGCTCGTGATACTTCTCGAGCGGTTTTAAACATGAACCGTCTGTGATATTACTACATATCACGAGCGGTTTTTTTGAAAACCGTCCGTGATAATTAACTCCTGAGGCGGTGCAAATGTACATAGCTCCCCAACGAGTCTTCTTGATCTCCATCTCTGGTGCTACGGTAACCATGGGAGATCTCCAAGCCCGATGAGTCCATCGCCACTCCGTGCCCGGTTTGAGTATCGCCTCACCTCACTGAGCCCGCTCATGTGGTCCATTTCAGCTATTGTCGCCGAGGAGCTTGCCGTTGTCACCTCTATTCACCGATCGATGACCAACCGCTTTAGACCTTCCCCGACTTCATTGACACCTTCCTCGTGATTGAGGTGAGCTATTGGAGCATCAGCATCCTTTAATTTGAGTAGTTTCAGGCGTTTACGCCGAAATCGCTAGTGAAGCCCATGGCGCCGCCATGGGACATCACCGTCGGTTCGCCTCAGGCAACCTTAGGGCCCCGAGCCACGACTATTAGCAATGCAATGTCACCCTAAGCCCAATTTGTGCTTAAAATCCTACTTTTTTAATCATTTAGTTAATAAACTAACGAGTCTATGACATGTGGGACCACCATAGATTTTATAAATAAAATCATGAAATAAAAAATGAGTCACTGACAAGTAGGGCCCACATGTAAGTTAATAAAATCCAAAAAAAATGTAAAAATAAAAAAGCCACCTTTAGTTCCGAGAAAAATACGCTTTCTCTGTTGGAAAGCGTAATTAAGCCTCAGAAAATACGCTTTCGAAGTCACTCTTTTATTTATTTCGTGGTTTTCAATATGAACCGTGTGATGGACGAAGCTAGATGTCTACGAGAACCGTGTGAGTGAAGAGTACATTAATGGCGTGTGCTTTTACAAGAGTGCCGAGGAGGATATGTTGAATAAGGGGCGGAATATATGTCTATCCATGCATTGATGCGAGAATATGAAGATGTTTAAGAACCAAGCGCAGATCGAAGCACACTTGATTCGAAGGGGTTTCAAAAAGGGTTATACACGTTGGACCAGTCATGGTGAAGAGCATATTATACCGGAAGTCAACGATATGCCGACGGATGATATCGATTGTGGTTCCGATTCGGATAGGCTGCACGATGATAATCTAGATTAGATGCTTCGCGATGCAGAAGGGAATTGTGATGAGAGAGAGTATGTTCAATTCCGGGGCTTGATGGAGGACTTGGAGAAACCTTTGTTCCCGGGCTGCAAGCCAGAATACAAAAGGTTGTCATCCGTGCTTGAACTGTTGAAATTGAAGGCAAGCAGCGGTTGGTCCGACAAGAGTTTCACTTGGTCATTAGGTCTCTTAGCGGACATGCTTCCAGAGGGAAACGAGTTGCCCAAAACCACCTACAAAGCCAAGAAGGTTCTTTGTCCATCGGGAATGGAAGTAGAAAGAATACATGCATGTCCGAACGACTGTATCCTCTACCGTAAAGAGTATACAAACATGCATGTATGTTCGGTGTGCAACGCATCCCGATACAAGCGTAAGAATCAATCAGATGACGACGAGGGAATCGAGGTGAAGAAAGGACCTCCTGCTAAGGTGGCGTGGTATCTTCCTGTAATTCCCCGTTTGAAGCGGTTTTTTGCGAACCCAAAGAATGCAAAATTGCTGCATTGGCACTCAGAGGAGCGTAAGAATGACAAAAAGCTAAGACACCATGCTGATTCCACCCAGTAAAGAAACATCGATAGGAGGTTTGCAGACTTCGGTGCGGAACCGAGGAATATAAGGTTTGGATTGAGTACAGATGGAATGAATCCTTCCGGTAACATAAGCAGCCGACATAGCACTTGGCCCGTGACGCTCTGTATCTACAACCTTACCTTCCTCCTTGGTTGTGTATGAAGCAGAAATATATTTTGCTGTCGATACTTATCCAAGGGCCGAAGTAACCTGGGAATGATATTGATGTGTACCTAGCACCATTGATGGAAAATCTAAAAATACTGTGGATTGAAGGGGTACAAGTATGGGATGCGTACAAACGAGAGAACTTCACTTTACGTTTCTTGTTGTTCTGCACCATAAATGATTATCCTGCCCTTGCTAATCTGTCAGGCCAGAGTACAAAAGGGGCCAAAGCCTGTACTCACTACTTAGATGATACCGAGAATGTTCGGCTGAATCACTTGCGCAAAACCGTGTACATGTGTCATCGTAGGTTCCTTCGGAGGGCTCACCCATACCGCAGGATGAAGAAACAATTCGATGGAAAGAAGGAGGATAGTTCAGCTCCAAGGTATTTAAGCGGAAAAGATGTCTATGATATGGTTAAGGATTTAGATGTTGCGCTCGGAAAGGGATGTAAATCGAGGACCCGTAAGAAGAACATGTGGAAGAAGAGATCGATATTTTGGGACTTACCTTATTGGGAGCACCTAGAAGTTCGCCACTGCATCGACGTCATGCATGTAGAGAAGAATGTATGTGACAGCTTGATTGGTCTCTTACTAAACATTTGTGACAAAACAAAGGATGGTGTCAACGCACGGCTTGACTTGGTTGATATGGACATCAGACCTGAGTTAGCACCAACAAAGACCGATAAAGGACGAACGTACCTTCCCCCTGCTTGTTACACTCTGTCCAAGGCCGAGAGAACTGAACTGTGCCGGTGCTTGCATGGTGTGAAAGTTCCGTCCGGTTACTCCGCCAATATGAAGAAACTTGTTTCGATGGAAGATTTGAAGTTAATTGGCATGAAGTCTCATGATTGTCATGTGCTGATGACACAAATGCTCCCTGTTGCAATTAGAAGTATTTTGCCGATCAAGGTTAGAGACAATCATGAGGCGTGTTATTTCTTTAACACAATTGCTAGAAGGTCATCGATCGAAGGACTAGATGCTTTGCAGGCGAGGTGGTGGCGACTCTATGTGATCTTGAGATGTATTTCCTTAAATCGTTTTTCGATATCATGGTCAATCTCATTGTTCACATTGTGAGGAGATAAAGATGTGCGGGCCGTGTTCCTCGTAGCATGTACCCGTTCGAGAGGTTCATGGGAATTCTCAAGTCCTATGTACGGAATCGATCTCGTAGGGAGGGCAAGATCGTCGAAGGTTATGCAACCGAAGAAGTCATTGAGTTCTCGTCGATTACATGGCTTAGGTCGAACCGATAGGTGTGCCTCGATCTCGCCATGAGGGGAGGCTCGAGGGTATCGGGACCATTGGAAGAAAAGCAATCACTCAAGATATGAATGCGTATGCTCAAGTCCATTTCACGGTCTTGCAACACATGAGTGAAGTGTCCCCGTATATCGACCAAAGGCAAGGGCGTGCCAACCAATGTAATCCGAGCGGCCGGATGTTTGGATCACAAGATAACACAATAGACGGTTCAACCAATGGTTGAAGGAGCGACTCGCTAGGAGCTCGTCAAGTGATATCTTGACATGGTTGGCAAAAGGACCAACATTTACTGATTGTGACATGGCGAGGAAGCGACATAAATGGGTACACATTCTATCGCGAGCTCGGGATATAAAGAGCACTAACGAGCGGCGGTGTCCGCATAGATGTATTCGATGCCGATGGGTGAGGCCCTACTATGGGCAAATAGAGGAGATATGGGAGCTCGACCACGTGCTTTTCAAGATCTCCAAATTTGATGCCGTTGGGTCCATCTCCCATAGGTGAAGGTCGACAAATGCAGGCGTCACTACCGTGGACCTCGAGCGTGTGGGATACAAAGATGAACCATTCGTACTAGCTAACCAAGTTGTTCAAGTCTTCTATGTAACCGACCCGGCAAAGAAATAAGCGCCACGTAGTTCTTCATGAAAAAAGGAGGATTGTCGGAGTTGAGAATGTAGTGGGCGAGGAAGAATACAATCAATTTGACGAGTTGCCTCCTTTGGAAGCGGCATAAGGGTCGAGGAAGAAGAATGTGTGAAACTAGCTACATCTGCGTCGATCATCATGAAGGGCTAATTTTAAAGATTAAGTGAACAATTAATGTGTGTATATGTACATTACGATGAATGGTTAATTTTAGTTCATTTGAGTTAATTGATTTGTACTGTGAAATGGATGTGATTGTTTCTAAAATGAATGTGAATTGGATGTATATACATGTACTTGTTGTGTTTTCTGCTTGTTTCAGAAGGCATGGCTAGCATTTCCTAAGGCTAGCCAATAAACAGAACTAGAATAACCAATACAAAATAATATCACAGACGGTTTGTAGATCAAACAGTCTGCGATTATATATCACAGACGGTTACTTGGTAAAAACCGTCCGTGATCATATATCACAAACGGTTGTTGATTGGAACCGTCTGTGATATTATGTATCACAGACGGTTCTACTTTAGAACCATCTGTGATGTCCATCCCTATTTATATTCGGACTCTAGGGTTTGCCCGCGCCCCCACTCAAATGATTAAGTTTCTCAACTCCTCGCCCCCTCCTCCCCGAGCTCGTTGATGTCGTCCTCGACGCCGCCTCCTCCCCCGAGCCCAGCGCGCCTCCCCTTCGACGCTGCCCTGCTGCCCCGGTACTGCTCCCTGCTCGTCCTTCTCCTCGATGCCCAAAGGTAACCAATGCCGAGTTGCCGACCCCGACGCCCCTTTCCCTCACTCTTTCTATCAATAATCTGTCATGGTCCTCATTGACTCATGATAATTGTACTTGTTTTAGGAATTTGTATTTGTTCTAGTCAGTTATTCATATGGTATTTGTTTTGATACTGCTACTGGAATATATTACAGGAATATATTACAATGTGGCGTGGTGGGCTTGAGATGAATACTCTGTGATGATAATAGTCTTGTACTAAAATTGTTTTGATAATCGGGTTTGAACTTGAGCTCTAATTCGAATGCTTACTTTACATGTGATAGCAATATCAAAATGATAAATCTTAGCTTTATGCTGATTTCATTTATTCACATGATGTTTGTGTTGAGCATATTATTCCTTTTAAATGACTTGGAGGATTTACATGTCTATGTCAATTATGTCATTGTATTGGTCTTAATTTCTTCCCTACATATCCCAATTATTATTAATTGGTGTGTATACCCATACACATAGAGATCGAATCTTATGATAATATGTTCATGCGCGTCAGAACTTCTATTTCTTGTGAAGATGTCTTCCGCTCATTCTTCGTCATCGCCGCCTCATGTGTCTGATGATGCACCGTCCTCTGGAATATCCAACCACAATAGAAGAAGAGGAATATCGAAAAGGCAGCGGGCGATATACCATCACAGAGGTCGATCGGTCTAGGACCCTATCAATCCTCACCGAAATTGCCGTATTAGGAGAAGCGGTCGGAATAGTTGCACAGCAACAGGTCAATGTCACCTACGATTCGTGGAAGGAGTTGACCAAAGTTGCTCTCATAGCAACAATAACTCCCGCGGCCGGAAGGAAGGCCAATGCAAGAATTATGTCACAAGTACAAAAGTATAGAAGTTTAGGCTTGCCAATGCCCCAAGCTGAGGCAGTGAAGCATCAAGCCAGCTCTAGCACCTCCAAGTTACCTGCTCTAGGCCAACCCCAGAAGGAGTTCCCTCCTATTGCAAGTGTCACGTGCTTCTATTGCAAGGAGTTGGGACATTACGCCAATAAATGTCCAAAAAGGCAGCGATGAAGTTGTCCGATGAAGTAGCGACTCGATTGCCCTTTTACGCCCACCTCCTTCTTTCTAGTCCTTTAGAATCTTGGTTGAGATTCCCTTAAGGTAGGTTTATAGCATACGATTTTTAGAGCCTTTTTGAAAAATTTTAAAATAAAAAGAACCATTTGGTTTTGGTGATAATTCCAAGCTTAACCTGAAGTTTTCAGAATTTGAAGAGTTTAAATTGACTTAATTAAACTTCAACTAATCCAAAACCTAGTTCTTTTGGTGTTGCTCTAGCTCTCTGGAGCTACCTTCCCTTCTCTTGATGAAGATTTCCTTTCCTTTATCCTACGTTTGGACATTCTTATATGTCCAGGCAGTCCCTCGAGTGTGACCTCTGTTGTTGTCATCTCCTCCATGTCTTTTCGGGTCTTTCCTCTCCTTTGTAAATCTCTCTCTGTTGAGACCTTTGTTAAGTTTACCCTCCTGGTCCAGCCCATCCTTTGGGTCAGGACCTCCCTTAATCTCAATTCAGGTCCAAACCTCCTCTCAGGTTTAGATTCTTCCTTGTATCTAGACCTCCTTTGAAGACTGGACAATCTTCTATACTCAGACCTTCCCTCCTGTCTGGCTATCTCCTGGAAGCCATATCTCCTTTGCGTCTGGAGCCCTTTTGTGAGTCTAGACCTCCTTGGTATCTAGACTGCCTTGGTACTTAGGCCTCTTCTTTGTTGGCCTGAATATCTTTATGGTTCAGACTTTTCTTTTCCTCTTTGTTCATCCGAACCTCCTCGGGTTCATTTCAAAGCCCTTTGGTGCTCCTTGAGCCCTTCAAGCTCCAATGGACCTTCCTTGGATCCTCTGTGTGTGCTCATTCGGACCTCCCATGGAGCAGGTCTTTTGGACCTCCCGCCCATAAGACCTCCTCCAGCCTCTCTGCAAGGATCTTCCTTGCGGTTGAAGCCTACATGGTCGGGACCTCCGGTCTGTGCTTGACTTTCCTCCTTTTGAGATCTTGACCGTCGGGACCTCCTTTCAAGATCTGAGCGTCAGGACCTCTTTGGATGCTCTCACTCTTCATGGTTTGGACCTCCCTGGAGGTTCAGACCCGTTGGTAGTTTAGACCTCCTTTTGAGGTCTAGATCCTTTATAGTTTGGACCTCCTGTGGGGTCTAGTTCTCTTTTGTATTTAAACCTTTGAGGTTTAGAACCTCCTTTGTGTTTAAACTTTCTCTTTTAGGTTCAGACTGTAACATCCTGGTTTCTAAATCCTTTTTAAAATGTGTAAAACAAATTAAAACTATTTTGTTTTGATGAGAATTCAAAGTTTGGTTCGGTTGGAGAAGTTTGAGTTGTTGATACCTCCTTTTGGTATGCTTCAGTAGACCTTCCTTTAGCCTATCTCTTTTGGGCTATGTAGGTTTAGACCTTCTCTGTGGCCTAGACCTCCCGGTGGTTCTTGAGGTTAGACTCCTTGGGACTCGGACCTTTTACACTTGGACATATTACATGTCGAGGCCTTTCCTTTGAGTTTGATCACCTTGGATCTCATTGTTGGTTTGAATCTCTTTGGATCGGACCTCTTTTGCATTCGAGACTTCTCTTAAGTTTAGACCCCTTGTTGCTGGGCACTTTCTTATGCCTGGACCTCTTTTATTCGGACCTCTTATGTGCCTCTGAACCTCTTGGGTTCATTTGAACCATCTTGACCTTTACTCTTAGCGAAGGACCCCTTGGTGGAACTCCTGTGGAATCCTTCTCGAACCCCACCGTCTGGACCTCCTTGCCAGACCTCTCTTGTGAGATCCTGATCGTCGGGACCTCCCCATGTCCAGACCTCCTCTGTATGTCTGGACCTCCTCAACCTTTATACCTCCTTGTCCTTTGGGCCTAGGACCTCCTAAGCCTCTCGGACCTCCTCAAAGACCTCTGCGGGGCAAGACCTCCCCTCTTGACCCGACTGTTTCTAAGTTGACTGGCCCCACTCGCCAGACTTAGTCATTCTCATTTCCTCCGCCACGAAAATATCTTGGGCATTTAATGTATGTCTTGTCACATTAAATGCATCCATATACGTGGTGTTTACTTTGAATTTGGTCACTTAGCCGTACTCCGACATCCTTCTTTGTTCCTTCCCATAGCAACATACGTTGTCCTTCCTCGTACCTTTTATCCAGAATGGTGGTGACACCTGCCCTGCCACTCACCTACCTTTGACTCATTTCTATACTTATCCTTGACACGTATATTTCTAGTCTTCTTCCCCACCTTGACTACAATTAGACCAAGAAATTCTACCACATCACCTTTCTCCACACTCTGTTATCTTAGCTCTCGCTTTCGGTGGCTTTCCAGGAAGACCTTTGTCGCTCACGACCTCCCCTCCATCCATTGTTCCTTCTTGTCCCTGGTGAGTCCCCTGGCGATCTCCTCCACTCTTGTTTTGCCACTGCATTGAGCGGGTCGTGTTCTTCACAGGACCTCCCCTGGTGGACACCTTCTGGGTTTCTATGGCGTTTATTTGAGGAGCTCCTTCCTGGTCTCTGTACAAGAACCATCTCTCAGGACCTCCTGTTCTGTTGCTGAAAACACTCTCTTGGGGTCTTTTGCTAAAGACCACCTCCTCCTGGTAAGCTTAGACCTCCTCCAAAAGAACCTATTCTAAGTACAGTACTCTTCTGTTAATTGGGTTTTGAGGTTCCTTTGGAGTTCTTTTGGTTCTTTGCTTGAGTCTCTGTTGGTTCTTATTTGAGTGTTGTTTGAATCTGTTCTTTGACCGTGTAGATCTTGGCGTTCCCAGAGAGCAGAGTGTGAGAGAGTAGACCCTTAATTTGTCAAGCAAGAGGCAAGTTACGCTCTTGATCATATTGCACCCAATAATTCAATTTATTTATGTTCAGTTTTAATGTATACTGCATGCCTATTTCTACCAAGTTATTTCAATACATTTTAAATTCATAGTTATGCCTACTTCCTTTGTATGGCCTTTGTTGATTTTGAACCGAACTCATTGTCACCTTTAGATCAAACTTGGGTCATGCAATAGTGTGAACCAAAACCAATTGAAAAACTGGTGCTTAGTCAAGCTTAGACCAAAAATATTGATTTGGGGAAATCTTTACCAACATGACCAAACACTGTTTTAATGCTTTCACCATGACATTGGGGTGTCATGGAAGGATAAAATTTTTGCTGGGGAAGCAAAGAAAATGAAAATGGAGATGGATTTAGACTGGGGCGAATTGGTTGGCTTGGTTGGTGCAAGTTTATGCACGGGATCGTGCCTTTATGGTAGATCGATGCCCTTGGGTTTGTGGAAGTCGCCCTAGTCATTTGAGGACCGGTCTTTGAGCGACCAATCCCAAGCCTATAATGGGCTATGCCACAATCGTGCAACCACATGTCTCCAGTGTGGGGCGTGGGACCTGGCTAAATAATTTGCAAAACTTCACCACATCTTTGCTCCATTGGAGGTGTGGGAGGCCTTGTAGGGCTAATGGTCTTGTTATGACCTCTTGTTCCCCTTGGTGCAAGAGGGGCTTCATTGGATTGCGATCCATAGGGGGTGAAACCTTAGCAAGGAAAGGCGTGGTGGAGCAATGCATTGTAAAGGCCTTGTCATGAACTCTAGACCTCTTACCTTGGCGGTGAGAGGTGGCACTCAAGCATGCCAAACAAACTAGAGGAATCATGTCGTGTGGGTAAAGTGCACAACCTCTGCAGAGTGAAATCTATTGAATAGCCGTGTCGCGGTCATGGGCGTCTTGGCAAAGGCCACTCGAATTAGATGTTGGATTTGGGGTTTTTGAAATGTTTACTAAAAGCTGTTTGGGATTGCTATCCCATGGGTTGGGCGAGGAGCCTTGTGACGGAGGGTATCCTTCACCACTTGTGATGAACGAATATCCAACTGAAAATCAAGTTTAGAAAATGAATTTTATCTATTAAGAACACGCTTTGAAACTTAGTAATTGTATTTGAAAGAAACTTGGCTTTACGCAAATTAACCATATTAAACCTTCCATTGTGATATCCATTTATGCATGTCATTTTGTTATCGACGGTGTAACTTGCGAAAGCACGGTTGTTGTGCTCACTCTTGCTTGATCTTTGTCTTTAGCGAGTTATGGAAGCTTTAAGGTGATATATTGATGGACCAAATGGTCGGATCGACTAGGATTGCGCTCTCCGGTAGGTTGCCTATGGTGTATCGGGTGGCTCATGTGTTTATTTTTCTATGCTTTGCCTCTTGGCTTGTAAGATCTCTTGTAAACAACTCCTTTGGTTATTAATAAAACTTGTGGTGTTGCTATGTTACCACAGTTGTTCTTTGTGAAGAGCTAGCCATGATCCTTGGGACTAGCTCGGTTCACATAGAGGACCTTGAGAGCTCCAGTCCTCCACGTTCACTCAATGGTTGGGTTGTGGAGTGTGGTTTGGTGGTGGCCTCAGTCCTCCACGACCTCCTCTGGTGGTCGCGGTGGACTTGAGATGCCCACGGATCTCCACGAACCCCTTGGTCCGGCAGTGGCGGGGCTCTCGGGTGCTCCTCGGCTCCAAGACCCTCTCGGGTCATGTTCTCTGGACCTCCAAGAGGTCTGCTGGACCTCTGGGAGGTCTTGGTGATCTGTCCAGGAGGTCCTTTGTGGACCTCCTGGGAGGTCCTGATGGACTTTCCAGAACGTCTGGGAGGACCTCTTGGGTGCCCTAGAGTTGGGGCGTTACAAAAGTGGTATCAGAGCTTCACGACTGCAGGTCGCAACCTAGTAGAATGGACGTTAGTGAAGATTTCAAAACTTATTTTACAACAAAAGAAATAACTTGTTCTTTCCTTATCTAAGTCATATTTCTATTCTTATCCCCTTCTCTGTGTCTTTTCTTACCCTATTTCCCTCTTATCATTTTGCTTGCCTCAACGTTTTACAGAGGTAAATGAATTCACTTTCCTCTGGAGAATTCTGTAGGACCGAGCCTTTGAGTTCTGAGCCCTGGATGCTTCGGGAAGACTGGAACCGATGGGCCAACATTACAAGCTCCTGGAAGCTGCCCTTGTGAGTTCACCAGTACATCTGGGTGCCAAGTTAGGTAGCTCTGAAGTCAGAGGTGTAGGCTGAAATTGAGAAGCAAAGTTTTGAGGATTTGTTGGGATTATTGGAAGTTTTATGAATACTGGGGCATGTTGGTGTGTGTGTCTGATTGTAATGGATTAAAGAGGATATGAATAGTGGACTGAACAATTTGAGCAAATAAAAGTTAATCTGGAAGAAAACTTTCGGTGGGTTATGAAAAGATAGGAATTCGAGGTATGGATTCGATTACTAGAATAAATTGAATACCCCTAAGTTTGGAGTAGATTGTGATAAGTGATTGGAAGCCCAGACTTGAATCTATGGGATATACTGGACTTGGATGGATACAATCAAATAAGAAATTTGGTTTTGAAAGGGATCTTGATTGAATTATAGGAATAAGTCTTGATCGGATCACGGAATTGCATCACTGATGCGTATTTCAAAAGGTATGCTTGACGGGTATCTTGTTGATATTAAGGTGATCAATTAGGCATTTGGATAGTTGCGGATGTAGTAATTTGTTGAATTAAATTTAAACTTGTACCTAGGAGATCTTCTATTCAGAAAATGGAATTGTGGAGTGTGGGATCTTTCCCCATTGATCAGAACCTAGATTGAATAATTGAGTCCTCCTAATTGGGTGATTCTAAGGTATGCGAGTTGGTGGACCATTATTAACCGATGGGTTGTAGAAGCCTCTTGAAAGAATTTATGACACACTCTTGTGGACGGTAATGTCCGGTTGGCGGTGGAATTGGATGAGTAATTAGATTCTTTCAAAGGTGTGACTTGAATATGTATATATATACATGGATTTGGTGGATCTTAGTAATAGTATATTGTAGATCTAGCGAATCTGGGAAGCTTGACTCTTAGCTCCTAATTAGCACCTAGTACCTGGTTGAAGCAAGTGGCTCATAAAGAGAGAGCTGACTGGAAGAAGAGAAGCCTTGTCGTCTCTACACTTCGAGGACTACATGCAAGACCTTCCGAGGACTGTTTCGTCAGCCCAAACCCCTAGCCTAAATTGTCCAAACTCCTCCTATATAGGGAGCCCTGTTACTAGTTTAGTATGAGGATCGCTAGAGTGCTGCTAGTTGTTGGGTTCTTCTAAGTAAGCTGTTGTTGGGTTCTGTGTTGGGTTGTTTCTTGGTCTGTTTCCTTTTGGTCTCTTTTGTCCCTTCCTATCCTTGGTCCCATTTCATAACCTTCGGAGCACCCAGTGAGATGGGGAGACCTCGCCGCTCTCGGGTGGAAGTTACTCCCGGCAGCCATGTCCCTCAAAGTGGTAGTCTTAGAAGGACCCCAACCGTTGTCCTGAAGTCCTTGAGAATCTGAATCGGTTTCTCATCACCTGCAGACCGGTGATGCAACAATTAATGCAAGTGTTTAGATGGCAACAATGTTCCTCGGCTCCTGTCCTGCAAACCTTAGGAAGGGCATGTCTGAAGAAGAGTCGTCTAGGGCAAGCCACCGAAGTCCCTCATAATGAAGTAGTAAGCCATTTTCTCCCTAAAGACCACCATCCTTGGAAATACGTGCCTTTGCACAGATGTGGTGGACAAGGGCATTTTGCTTACTGGATGTCCCCCGAAAGGAAAGCCGAGCAAGAAATTCTCTGTGTAAGGCTGCCGCAATGACTTTGGATACTATTTTATCAGGTGTCCTAGAAGAAAAGAAACCCAGTATCAAGTCTGCTACTATTGTGGCAAGGAGGGCCACTTTGCCAAGCAATGCCCCTTGCAAACAAAGGTGGCGCCACAAGCAGCCTTGGTCCTAGGAGACCAACCGAGAAAGCTGGAGACATCATCTCAAGCAGTTGTGAATCATCCCAGCAGTGAAGGCAAAGAGTACTTGAAAATATCTTTGGCCCCTGCAGCTCAGCATCAATGTGGCAGTGGTCGCAAGAGGAAGATGAAAGCTCCAATGCGAGACATTGTGAAGACCTCCAAAACTCGTGAGATGGATGGACCATCTCTCCAGAACGAGACATCAAAGACAAAAATTCAGTGCTTCAAATGTGCAGATATAGGGCATTATGCCAATCGATGCCCTAGAAGGCGCTTGAGCTATTACTCAGGACAACCTTCGAAGTTGCTCTCATAGCAACAATAACTCCTTGTAGGAAGGAAGGCCAATGCAAGAATTATGTCACAAGTACAAAAGTATAGAAGTTTAGGCTTGCCAATGCCCCAAGCCGAGGCGGTGAAGCATCAAGCCGACTCTAGCACCTCCAAGTTACTGCTCTAGGCCAACCCCGAATGAGTTCCTCCTATTGCAAGTGTCACGTGCTTCTATTGCAAGGAGTTGGGACATTACGCCAATAAATGTCCAAAAAGACAGGCAGTGAAGTTGTCCAGTAAGTAGCAGCTCCAGTTGCCCTTTTTCTGCCCACCTCCTTCTTTCTAGTCCTTTAGAATCTCGGGGTCGAGATTCCCTTAAGGGGGTAGGTTTGTAACGCCCTGATTTTTAGAGCCTTTTTGAAAAATTTTAAAATAAAAAGAACCATTTGGTTTTGGTGATAATTCCAAGCTTAACCTGAAGTTTTCAGAATTTGAAGAGTTTAAATTGACTTAATTAAACTTCAACTAATCCAAAACCTAGTTCTTTTGGTGTTGCTCTAGCTCTCTGGAGCTACCTTCCCTTCTCTTGATGAAGATTTCCTTTCCTTTATCCTACGTTTGGACATTCTTATATGTCCAGGCAGTCCCTCGAGTGTGACCTCTGTTGTTGTCATCTCCTCCATGTCTTTTCGGGTCTTTCCTCTCCTTTGTAAATCTCTCTCTGTTGAGACCTTTGTTAAGTTTACCCTCCTGGTCCAGCCCATCCTTTGGGTCAGGACCTCCCTTAATCTCAATTACAGTCCAAACCTCCTCTCAGGTTTAGATTCTTCCTTGTATCTAGACCTCCTTTGAAGACTGGACAATCTTCTATACTCAGACCTTCCCTCCTGTCTGGCTATCTCCTGGAAGCCATATCTCCTTTGCGTCTGGAGCCCTTTTGTGAGTCTAGACCTCCTTGGTATCTAGACTGCCTTGGTACTTAGGCCTCTTCTTTGTTGGCCTGAATATCTTTATGGTTCAGACTTTTTCTTTTCCTCTTTGTTCATCTGAACCTCCTCGGGTTCATTTCAAAGCCCTTTGGTGCTCCCTTGAGCCCTTCAAGCTCCAATGGACCTTCCTTGGATCCTCTATGTGTGCTCATTCGGACCTCCCATGAGCAGGTCTTTTGGACCTCCTGCCCATAAGACCTCCTCCCAGTCTCTCTGCAAGGATCTTCCTTGCAGTTTGAAGCCACCCTGTGGTCAGGACCTCCGGTCCTGTGCTTGGACTTTCCTCCCTTTTGAGATCTTGACCGTCCAGGACCTCCTTTCAAGATCTGAGCGTCAGGACCTCTTTGGATGCTCTCACTCTTCATGGTTTGGACCTCCCTGGAGGTTCAGACCCGTTGGTAGTTTAGACCTCCTTTTGAGGTCTAGATCCTTTATAGTTTGGACCTCCTGTGGGGTCTAGTTCTCTTTTGTATTTAAACCTTTGAGGTTTAGAACCTCCTTTGTGTTTAAACTTTCTCTTTTAGGTTCAGACTGTAACATCCTGGTTTCTAAATCCTTTTTAAAATGTGTAAAACAAATTAAAACTATTTTGTTTTGATGAGAATTCAAAGTTTGGTTCGGTTGGAGAAGTTTGAGTTGTTGATACCTCCTTTTGGTATGCTTCGTAGACCTTCCTTTAGCCTATCTCTTTTGGGCTATGTAGGTTTAGACCTTCTCTGTGGCCTAGACCTCCCCAGTGGTTCTTGAGGTTAGACTCCCTTGGGACTCAGACCTTTTTACACTTGGACATATTACATGTCCAGGCCTTTCCCTTTGAGTTTGATCACCTTGGATCTCATTGTTGGTTTGAATCTCTTTGGATCAGACCTCTTTTCTGTTCAGACTTCTCTTAAGTTTAGACCCCTTGTTGCCTGGGCACTTTCTTATGCCCAGACCTCTTTTTATTCGGACCTCTTATGTGCCTCTGAACCTCTTGGGTTCATTTGAACCATCTTGACCTTTACTCTTAGCGAAGGACCCCTTGGTGGAACTCCTCTGTGGAATCCTTACGAACCCCACCGTCTGGACCTCCTTGCAGACCTCTCTTGTGAGATCGATCGTCGGGACCTCCCATGTCCGACCTCCTCTGTATGTCTGGACCTCCTCAACCTTTATACCTCCTTGTCCTTTGGGCCTAGGACCTCCTAAGCCTCTCGGACCTCCTCAAAGACCTCTCATGGGCAAGACCTCCCCTCTTGACCCACTGTTTCTAAGTTGGTGGCCCCACTCGCGGACTTAGTCATTCTCATTTCCGCCATACGAAAATATCTTGGGCATTTAATGTATGTCTTGTCACATTAAATGCATCCATATCGTGGTGTTTACTTTGAATTTGGTCACTTAGCCGTACTCGACATCCTTCTTTGTTCCTTCCCATAGCAACACATCGTTGTCCTTCCTCGTACCTTTTATCCGAATGGTGGTGACACCGCCCGCCACTCACCTACCTTTGACTCATTTCTATACTTATCCTTGACACGTATATTTCTAGTCTTCTTCCCCACCTTGACTACAATTAGACCAAGAAATTCTACCACATCACCTTTCTCCACACTCTGTTATCTTAGCTCCTGCTCAGTGGCTTTCCAGGGAAGACCTTGCTGCTCACGACCTCCCCTCCATCCATTGTTCCTTCTTGTCCCTGGTGAGTCCCCTGGCGATCTCCTCCACTCTTGTTTTGCCACTGCATTGAGCGGGTCGTGTTCTTCACAGGACCTCCCCTGGTGGACACCTTCTGGGTTTCTATGGCGTTTATTTGAGGAGCTCCTTCCTGGTCTCTGTACAAGAACCATCTCTCAGGACCTCCTGTTCTGTTGCTGAAAACACTCTCTTGGGGTCTTTTGCTAAAGACCACCTCCTCCTGGTAAGCTTAGACCTCCTCCAAAAGAACCTATTCTAAGTACAGTACTCTTCTGTTAATTGGGTTTTGAGGTTCCTTTGGAGTTCTTTTGGTTCTTTGCTTGAGTCTCTGTTGGTTCTTATTTGAGTGTTGTTTGAATCTGTTCTTTGACCGTGTAGATCTTGGCGTTCCCAGAGAGCAGAGCTGTGAGAGAGTAGACCCTTAAGCTGTCAAGCAAGAGGCAAGTTACGCTCTTGATCATATTGCACCCAATAATTCAATTTATTTATGTTCAGTTTTAATGTATACTGCATGCCTATTTCTACCAAGTTATTTCAATACCTGTTTTAAATTCATAGTTATGCCTACTTCCTTTGTATGGCCACTGTTGATTTTGAACTGAACTCATTGTCACCTTTAGATCAAACTTGGGTCATGCAATAGTGTGAACCAAAACCAATTGAAAAACTGGTGCTTAGTCAAGCTTAGACCAAAAATATTGATTTGGGGAAATCTTTACCAACATGACCAAACACTGTTTTAATGCTTTCACCATGACATTGGGGTGTCATGGAAGGATAAAATTTTTGCTGGGGAAGCAAAGAAAATGAAAATGGAGATGGATTTAGGCAAGGCGAATTGGTTGGCTTGGTTGGTGCAAGTTTATGCTGGATCGTGCCTTTATGGTAGATCGATGCCCTTGGGTTTGTGGAAGTCGCCCTAGTCATTTGAGGACCGGTCTTTGAGCGACTAATCCCAAGCCTATAATGGGCTATGCCACAATCGTGCAACCACATGTCTCCAGTGTGGGGCGTGGGACCTGGCTAAATAATTTGCAAAACTTCACCACATGCTGCTCCATTGGAGGTGTGGGAGGCCTTGTAGGGCTAATGGTCTTGTTATGACCTACTGTTCCCATTGGTGCAAGAGGGGCTTCATTGGATTGCGATCCATAGGGGGTGAAACCTTAGCAAGGAAAGGTGTGGTGGAGCAATGCATTGTAAAGGCCTTGTCATGAACTCTAGACCTCTTACCTTGGCGGTGAGAGGTGGCACTTTCAAGCATGCCAAACAAACTAGAGGAATCATGTCGTGTGGGTAAAGTGCACAACCTCTGCAGAGTGAAATCTATTGAATAGCCGTGTCGCGGTCATGGGCGTCTTGGCAAAGGCCACTCGGAATTAGATGTTGGATTTGGGGTTTTTCAGAAATGTTTACTAAAACTGTTTGGGATTGCTATCCCATGGGTTGGGCAGGGAGCCTTGTGATAGGAGGGTATCCTTCACCACTTGTGATGAACGAATATCCAACTGAAAATCAAGTTTAGAAAATGAATTTTATCTATTAAGAACCTGCTTTGAAACTTAGTAATTGTATTTGAAAGAAACTTGGCTTTACGCAAATTAACCATATTAAACCTTCCATTGTGATATCCATTTATGCATGTCATTTTGTTATCTGACGGGTGTAACTTGCGAGCACGGTTGTTGTGCTCACTCTTGCTTGATGCTGTCTTTAGCAGGTTATGGAAGCTTTAAGGTGATATATTCAGTGGACCAAATGGTCCAGATCGACTAGGATTGCGCTCTCCAGCCGGTTGCCTATGGTGTATCGGGTGGCTCATGTGTTTATTTTTCTATGCTTTGCCTACTGGCTTGTAAGATCTCTTGTAAACAACTCCTTTGGTTATTAATAAAACTTGTGGTGTTGCTATGTTACCACCGTTGTTGCTGTGAAGAGCTAGCCATGATCCTTGGGACTAGCTCAGTTCACATAGAGGACCTTGGAGAGCTCCCAGTCCTCCACGTTCACTCAATGGTTGGGTTGTGGAGTGTGGTTCGGTGGTGGCCTCAGTCCTCCACGACCTCCTCTGGTGGTCGCGGGTGGACTTGAGATGCCCACGGATCTCCACGAACCCCCTTGGTCTGGCCGTGGCAGGCTCTCGGGTGCTCCTTGGCTCCAAGACCCTCTCGGGTCATGTTCTCCTGGACCTCCAGGAGGTCCTGCTGGACCTCCTGGGAGGTCTTGGTGGACTGTCCGGGAGGTCCTTTGTGGACCTCCTGGGAGGTCCTGATGGACTTTCCAAAAGGTCTGGGAGGACCTCTCGGGTGCCCTAGAGTTGGGGTCGTTACACGCCGCAACAAGGAATACATACTTTTGCCCTACAACCAGGGGTAAGTGTTGCACTACTGGCTATACTTGTTGATTTGTACTTTATAAGCAACACGAACTTAGGTTTAATGACCATGCTAACATACCTGTGTAGCTTCCACTGGATTCTAATTGTAATTATACCAAAATGGAAATGGGTAATATACCTAGATTCCCTAAAGAGGACCTCTCACAACTTCACAGTTATCCGGAATTTAATCAACAGGTAAACGCATTTCCTCCATAGAAACTCTATTGTAGTCGATCTTTCCTTCCTTTGCAATGGCTAAGGCTAATTTCTTGGAGGCACGTAGGGTGTTCGACGTGTTATATGCTAAAGGAGGGAAATGCAGAGGAAGGTCGCTGCAATACGATCTAACTTTCCCAGTACTCGCTAGCTAGTACACATTAATCCTATATAATACTTCGTAGTAATGCCTCTCGAACTAATCAATTCTATTTTTGCAGTGCCACCAGCAGCCGTCGGGCCACAACGTCTGTGGATACTATGTTTGCCACAACATGGAGCTACTCATCGGTTCCGCGATAACCAATGATCCTCAGGTTTGTCAATCTTGCAACAATTATTTCATATATACTTACCAATTTATATAAGCACGAATTTAATCTTCCTATCGACAGGTTGCGACCATCGCTGAAACTGCGTTGGAACAGAGCGAGCTCATAAAAGTTCGATCACACCTTGCATCATTCCTGAACAGTCAGGTCATAAATCTAGATGGGAGTTTCCACAATATATATTGAACTTGATTGGGATAGATTGAACTTAATGGTACATGTGTGTAAATGTACATTAATGATCAATTTTAGTTAATTGATTTGTAAATTGGATGTGCTTGTTTCTAAAATGAATGCAAATTTGATGTGCTTCTGAAATGAATGCGAATTGGATGTGCTTGTTTTAGAGGGCATAGCTAGCATTTCCTGAGGCTAGCCAATAAACATAAATAGATTTAGCAATGCAAAAGAATATCACAGACGGTTTGTAATTGAAACCGTCTGTGATAGTCGAAAATCACAGACGGTTTGTAGATGAAACTGTCTGTGATAACCGTCTGTGATAGTCGACTATCACATACGGTTTCATCTACAAACCGTCTATGATAATCTACTATCACAGACGGTTTTGAGTTAATAACCGTCTGTGATATTATGTATGACAGACGGTTCGAATGTGATGACCTCATGTTATTACTGACCCATAAACTCAGACGGCTCACGAAACAGTCTGTGATGGTATTTTTGAACCGTGTGTGAAGGTCTTTTCTGTAGTAGACGCACCCTGCATATGTTCAATGGATGATCAGCATCAACATAAAATAGTACAGGATAAGTACTTAAGTGGAACCGGTGAATCCTACCTAACATAACAAAATTGTTGCTATAAGATTTGAACTTAACCGAATCAGTTATTGAATCCTTCAGCCATTTGAATGATTTAATTTATTTAATCGTGAGATTTCTACCTATCCGAATCAGATCAAACAAGATGGATGATAAGGACAAATCATCAAAGAAGAAGGAATTTAATGGCAAGAAGAAACTTTTTAAGAAGCTTCGTAAAGATGGCAGGAATGAAGTATGTGTTGGAGAATTGAACTCCGATGAGGAATATTCCGACTCCGACGCCGATGATCATCCTCTCAAGATTAGTTAGTTTAGTACAATAAAGTAACAGTGTTTGGGTTGATTGAGACAATATACAAGATTCTGGAAAATTCTGTTACGCTAAGTTAACAATTCCTAGGTAAGCTATCCTAGGAAGTTATAACACAAATTGATGCAGGTTTTGTCTTGTTTCTTTTTTCTTTTTGAGGTAACCGAGCTATGCAGATGGTCATATTTCAGTAGGCGACAATCTGAGCACTAATCTCGCAAACAGATCCATGGAACTAAAAAAACTACTTAAATTAGATCAGGAGTACCCTAGCAGGAGTACCCTAGCACAAGTACAAATCCAGTGTGCATTTAACAATCTGAACACTAGATCATTAGTGATGGGTTAGTAACACTCCAAAAGTTTCCGGCTCCCAGTAAGTGCATTTAACAGTTTCTATCACTACTTCAGCCTGCGCCTGCACCCATTCATCTGTGACCCTATACTACTACCATCTTTATCTTTTGCACTTACTGGAAGCAAAGATAATCCACTTGTACGATCCGGCATTTCTACGGAATTGACAGCAAAACTTGTTACAAAATGCATCATACTGAAAATTCTATATGATTCCACGAGGCTAAAAGAGGGTACCTGGCAGCTTATTGTCCACAAAGAATACGACCAAATCGACAGTATACCTGCGGGAAAAGAGTGTGTTAAAAGGAAGGCAGATGCCACTGCAAGATAATTCATATCAATGGAATTTTTCAATTTTATCCTACCAAGAAGCAGCAACATCCACGGTGTAGTGCTTGTGAGAAGCAATTATAAGAAGACTCATAGCCATCAGCCAAGCAAAGAACTTAATCGACCGAGAAAAACAGCATCCATCAGTGAGACTAGAGCATGTGATCAGGGTACCGAGTTGGCACGCAGCTGAAAGAAAAATTTAACCCACAAATTACAAACGCAGACACCCACAGAGACACATGAGCACACGCACTAGATTTCAATACCTGTTTGATCCATATTCATGGTATGTACGCACGAAAACAAGAGTAAAGATCATGTGAGATGAAAATATCAGATTGCCACAACCAAAAAGCACTCCATGAGGAACTGCAAAGAACAATTTGAAAATCAAGAGAACATTCCACCCACAACAGGACGGAGTCAGGGGAGGAGGCGTCACATCGGAGTAGGAGACGCCGCGGAAGAAGGTGCACCGGGGAGGAGGGAGGTGGAGGAGGTGTGTTGGGGAGAAGGGAGGTGGAGGAGAGCGCCGGGGGAGATCCAAATATGGATCTAGGAGGAGGCGGGGCGCCAGTCGGATCCGGGGAGGAGCAATGGGCAGGAGGGGGGCAGGCCTGCATGGGGGGCGAGTTGGGGAGGAAGAGGGGCACGACACAGGGCGCAAGGACGAGCGCAGGGGGCTAGGGTTTCGGGCGCTGAGTTGGGGGATTTTGTGCGATGGCAAAAACGCATGATTTACCTTAGTTTCAAGGGTAAAGTTGGAAGAGGAGGGGTGGAAAGCTGCGGGAAGCTATCTAAGGACAGCTTTCGGCTTCCGGTTTTCTCTCATTAAACGCGACTTCCGGCTTCGAGAAAAACCATAGAAAAAACGTATGTTTAGTTCGGCTTCCGATTTTTTCGAGAAAAAAACCGAGACACAACCGAACCAAATAGGCCCTGGGATAGGCGGGAATTAGGCGGCCTGTCGAGGAAGTCGTCTGTTACTTCTAGGCTTTCTTGCAATTTGCGGCGCAGAAACTGGTGCGCTATTTTTCGCAGCTCTTGGGTTTATTGGTCCTCGTCGATATGGGCTTTATCGATACGGGATTTGTTTTATTAGGCGATGTCGATATGGGCCAAGGTCTAGTACAGCTAGGCTCATGACCAGAGCCGACTCACCAACCTAAGAATAGATATTTCTCGGCCGCCCCGCCTAGCCGCCTCCTGCAATCTGCGCCTCCGCTTCCGCCCCCAGCCATCTCGGATCCACAACCCCACGCTCCCATTTCGATCCCTCCCGCGCGGATTTCGCCGAGACCGACGCGGTTCGGCCGCCATGGTGGGCAGCATCGGCAACGGCATTGCGGAGCTCGGGAAGCAGCTGGGGTTCCCAGAGGAGGCCTCCGCGGCGGCGGCGGCGGAGGCGGAGCCGCTCCCCGAGGAACTGGAGCAGGAAGTGGTGGAGGGAAGGAGGGAGATCGTGCTGGGGCGGAATTTGCACGCGGCGTGCTTCGCAGTCAAGGAGCCCGACGCCGACGACGAGGTCACCGGCGAGCGCGAGGCCGCCATGGCCGGCGTCCTCGCGCGGTACCGCCGATGCCTCGTCGAACGCACCAAGCACCACCTCGGTAAGCGGGCGCCTGGCCCTACTTCGTTTCCCCCTTTCTCTCCATTCCCATGAGATTTGCTGCACCTGCAATGCAACTAGTGTAGCAACTGTGCGGTTTTCAGCCTGTTCCCTTAGTAGCTCCGCCTGTTCGATTGAGCATGGGTTCCGCTTTCAGCCACGAACTAGCTGCTTGTGATTGTTAACCTAGCATCATGACATTATCTGGTGTCATTTTGCAGTTTGCACAAGCAAAAGTATCGAGGGAAAAGGAGAAGTAGAGAACAAGTTGTATAGGTTCTGCAGTCTGGTTTTGTCATTCATTATCACGATGGTACCTAAATTTTCCCAGGATCACATGTGTATTTGCACGCTCGTATTGGGCATGTGAACTGAATTAATGTTGCTAGCATCATCACCGCGGGATCTGTTATTTTGGATATCTGCAGTTCTGCACACATGTCTTAAGAATTTGTTCATTTGTGTTGTTGAATCATGATTATTGTAGTCAGTTGGTAATGGTTGCTGACAAAGTTCTCCCCTCTTGTAAGACGGATATTTGCCTCTGATCAATGGTTTGAGCACTGTGAGATCCTTTTGAATTTTATCCAACAATCATTGAACGTCAAGAGGGCAAATGCACCCTACGTAACTGCCCCGAGCCATCCCTTGTGTTGTAAAGTTGATCATGAAACACCGACAAAACTGTGTTGTGAGATACTGATCAGATCAGCAGCGGAGCTTGAAAGTTGTAACTTATATCTCTTGGGTCACCATGCAAATTGCAAAGTCCTGTTAAACTTACAGAAACAAGATATCTTTTGGGTCACCATGCAAAGTCTTGTTAAACTTGTGGTTTCTATATATCACAACATTTGACTATAGCTTCTATTTTACCTTGTTTTGTCTTTTGCATTTCCTCTCAAATGAGAAAAAAATGTTTCTTATTATCAAGTTATTTTGCCAACGGAACTTGTATCCCGTCGCAAATTGGCGTAATCATAGAGTCAGATTTCAGTAGGTGTCAACTGTCAATTGACCACACTGCTCTGAATGTGGCTCCACCACTGCAACTAGTTGTAGACACCATCTAGTATCAGTCTCACAACATTCTTTTTTTTTCTTTTGCTTATGCAGGCTACCCATACAATCTGGACTTCGATTACGGTGCTCTTGCCCAACTGCAGCACTTCTCCATTAACAACCTAGGCGACCCATTCATTGAGAGTAACTATGGTGTCCACTCCAGGCAGTTTGAAGTGGGGGTGTTGGATTGGTTTGCTCGTTTGTGGGACCTGGAAAAGGACGAATATTGGGGATACATTACAAACTGTGGCACCGAAGGAAATCTGCATGGAATTCTTGTAGGGTAAGTACTTGCAATGTCTATAGAGGAATCACTTTCTTGTGAAATCTTATTTACATCTACAAACTGTTTTACAGAAGAGAAGTCTTCCCTGATGGAATCTTGTATGCCTCTCGTGAGTCCCACTACTCAGTATTCAAAGCAGCAAGAATGTACAGGATGGAATGTGTTAAAGTGGAGACTCTTGTCTCTGGAGAAATAGATTGTGCAGATTTAGGAAGAAAACTGTTTGAGAACAAAGATAAACCTGCCATTATTAATGTCAACATTGGTGAGCTATCCTCATTGCTCCACCTTCAAAATGTATGCCTCTATGATCTGGATGCTGCTTCTAAACTCGGTTGTTTCATTACACAGGAACAACTGTCAAGGGAGCAGTTGATGATCTTGACTTGGTCATTGAAACACTTGAGGAAAGTGGATTTCAGAATCGCTTTTATATACACTGTGATGGTGCTCTATTTGGCCTGATGATGCCATTTGTTAAGCGGGTAACTCCCAATTTGTTTCCCCTAATACCATAACAATTGCTCTTCTAGCATGGCAATTTGTTCCCCTTGATTTTATTTATATATTGCTGTTCATTAGGCACCGAAGGTGTCCTTTAAGAAGCCTGTTGGGAGTGTCAGTGTGTCTGGTCACAAGTTTGTTGGATGCCCTATGCCCTGCGGTGTCCAGATCACAAGGTTGAAGCACATCAATGCCCTAGCTAGCAATGTGGAGTACCTAGCTTCAAGAGATGCTACAATAATGGGAAGCAGGAATGGTCATGCTCCCATATTCCTCTGGTACACCCTGAACAGGAAAGGCTATAGAGGCTTTCAGAAGGAAGTTCAGAAGTGCTTGAGAAATGCGCATTATCTGAAAGATCGGCTCAAGGATGCAGGGATCAGTGCGATGCTTAATGAGCTCAGTAGTACAGTAGTATTCGAGAGACCAAAGGATGAGGAGTTTGTGCGACGGTGGCAGCTTGCTTGTGAGGGAAATATATCTCATGTTGTGGTAATGCCCAATGTTACCATCGATAAGCTGGACAATTTCTTAAATGAGTTGGTGGAGAAGCGGGCGACCTGGTACCAGGATGGAATGTGCCCATCTCCTTGCATTGCAGGAGATGTAGGTCAGAAGAACTGTCTCTGTACTCTGCACAAGTGAAAGTTATTGGGATGGGCACTCTTGTTCATGTGTGAGTTGAAATGTTGAATACTTTAGTATTTTCATTGTTTTGTGTTGTATTTCTCACCTTGCATCCTTCGGTGTTTCTTTCCTGTTGTCATGCAATCATTTAAATTAAGTAAGCGAATCAAGCTTGTGTCACCTCAGTTCCTCATTCTCTGTGTTTATAAGCCAAAATTTAGCATAGTAGTATGCTGTACTGTACATGGTCTTGTATGTATTAACTATCAAAATGATAGGTGCAAAAGAAGTAACTGGTGCTTAGCAATTTTATTAATGAGAAATAACTGTCATCAAAAGATGGATTGTTGTCATCTTTCCCTTTAGCTGGCAAACCGATAAAAACATGGGTAGAATTAGATTCAATTCACTGATGAAAATATAGGTATTTTTCATTTTTCTCGAGGCAGAGTGGCACATAAGCATCCAAAAAATCCTAACAGAAACATCCTTTGCATGTATTATTAGTAAACCTTGCCTATTCAAGATGCCTGTGTCATAACACTAACTTGAATCTTCTTACATCTCTGTTCTGGCAAATTCTAGTGTAGATACAGGTGATATGCTATTTTTAGGATTAAATGGCAGAATAGAGTAGTAATTTGCAACCTTCAGTGCCATCTAGTTCATACTTAAGCAGTCAGCTTTTGTGTAATGCATGCAGATCCACCTACCACTAGCAGCAAAAAGGTAATCTATCTGTCAGATAAGGTCAGAATCTCTTGATCGACTAAATGTCGCATTCATCTTTATCTGGATTCAACCTGTTTCTTTCAGCTGCTAAAGGATCAACAAAAGCAAGCAATCTCTTGATATGCACCATTAAGTAGAGTACCTTCATGGGTGATTTTATTTTATTTTATTTACAGCTGATGTAGGATTGAGATTTGTGAAAGATAAGTTAGCTAGCTTGGGTAAAAGTTTGAAGCTAGCGTTAAAATTGTTGAATTTTCACAGTAACTAAGCTCTGAAATTCGCCATGTAAGTGATATGACACACTCTGCCTCGTAAAATAGTGATGTAATATGTAAGTGCAGTGTTCTAAAAGGCGGCCGCCTAGCCTGCCTAGGCGCTAGGCGACACCCTCCTGCCACGCCTACCTAGCCGATTTATCCCGTCTAGGTGGCCGTCTAGCCCCGCCTAGGCCTGCCTAATCGGTGATTAGGCATTAAGTGTTGGTATGCCACTGATAGGAAAATAATTCTATAAGACTCAGGTTCTATGCATGTGAGGTTGTGGTTGGACCCTCTTCAGAGCATAACACGTGGCTTAAATTTCATGGGAGGGTTCATGCGGTAGTTAATGGAATTGAAGTAAATGTCATGTGTCAACTCTGAAGCTGGTCCAACCTCACATACATAGGACCTAAGTCTAATAGGATTATTTTCCACCTGACTAGCGCCTAGCACCTTGCAAACACTGTGTAAGTGTCTCTTCAATGCAAACGCCCTCTCTCATTTGCTGATGGTCTACTATTTATTTTTTGCTAAGTATATTGATTTCATGCTCATCTTAGCAAAGTGATAAACTTGTGGATCAGCTTTCACCATATAGTGCTCTGAGTGCATTGTACTTTATTTTTCCTCTGACTGTTAGTCACACCTGGTTATTTAATTAATTCATCCAAGTTAGTCTATGGATAAAGCTTTATTTCTGGTAATTGTTACGAATTAGATAAAGATGGCATTGATTCTTATGTTTCTTAATCTTTTTTTCTCGCTTTCCTACCTAGAGTCTTATCTTTAGAGTTCTGAGCTTTCTGGAGCAAAGGATGGATGAAAAGAAAACACTGTGTACATACCACTACGATGTTTGCTTATTTTGGATCTACCATCAATGTTTGCCTTATTTTGTATTTACCAATGTAAAAATGAAACAATGCACATGTAAACCACTTTCAACTGACATTTTTAACTTGCCCCTGTGCTGGCCGGATGGGATCTGGTGGCTATGCTCACTGGAGGTGGCATCAGTAGCGTTCAAGGTATAGTTGAGTTGCCCGATTAGGATGGAAGCAGTTTGAATCATAGATAGTTTCGGTTGTAAAAATAAAAGGAATCATAGACAGATGGGAGGTTGAGGGATGGAGTCCTTTTTCTCCTTCGATGAAATAACTGACAAAGTCAATGGCTTTGACCATCATTTAACGGCTGGAAACCCTTATGAAGCGACAAGGATCACATGAATCAACAGTGTTTCATCTTTCTGATGGTAAATACCAAATAAGGCAAACATTGATGGTAGATTCAAAATAAGCAAATAGTCACAATGGCATATACACAACTTTCCCTTTTTTATCAACATATAACCGTGCAGTATCGCTAACGCACGATTCGATGTCGTTTGTCAATCTTACCAAGTTTTCAGAAATTGTTGAACTATCATAAAATACAAAAAAGGAATTAGATATAGAATACATGCTGCTGCAGCAAAGATGATGAGTTGCAATAAGCAAATAAAAGGAATCTTGATTTTAATTATTGTCCCATTAATTCTATATGTATGCTCTTAGTGACTTTTTCTGTTTCATATTTTCAGAATTCTCTGTTGCAAGTTAATATGCACATAAAGAAGACTTCTGTGGAAAGTCACTCAACCTTTAGGGCTTTATGCTGTGCCTAATATAATGCAATTGACTAATCCTATTCTTAATCTAGTATTTATCTGGCTAATCTGATGTGGTGCAAGAATGTGGGCAAGACCCAAATGCATTCATGTAATTGTGCCTATGGGCTTTTCCTTCCCTTTTCCGCATTGAGTTATCTGGATGCACCATTCATCAATATCCATACTTTTAGTTTAGTTTTTGTTTCTTTTTCCTGGATTACTTTTGTCTCTTTTTGCTGGATGGATGCTATGTCTCCTACTGACTAACCTATAGATTTGAGGCATTGAGCTCTGCTTGTAACTTAAGAGTAGTTACATAGACTAAGACTCCAAAGCATAAAGTGACGAGTTAAGATAAGGTTAATTAGGGAGTAGGGACAGCTTGGAACAATCATATCACTTACACGTAGATGTCTACAACTACATCACTAAAGAAGTGTTAGTGCAATGGTTAGACCAAGAAGTGCTTGGGGCAAACAATTCCTGTGTATATTGGAAATCGGAAGTTCAGAACCATTGGCACATATATGTTCTTGACATTTTACCCAAAGCTCAATAGAACTTAAAAACACACGCCCTGTGGATAGGCGAAGATCTCAAGAAGAGCCTTTGTCACCGTCGGGCAAAGACGACAGCGAGGTTCCGTCGGAGGAGTAGGGCAAAGGCGGCGAGTCTTTGGGCGGCTGGCGATCAAGACAACGGTCTAACAGCGGCTGGGCCGACGGCTCAATGTTAGAACGACGTTTTTTCTCTTTTCCTTTTTAACTTACTTACGGGCGGCCAACAGACTCGCCCACACGGCGAGCGGCGTGCACAGTGGGAACTAGGGTTCCCACGGCGACGGTCTTGTCGGCGGCGATCTCGGCGGCGACGGCCCCGATGGCGGAGGTTGCGATCGAGGCAGTGGAGGCGGCGAGGCGGCGCGGCACTTAAAGCGGTCCCGGCGGCGATATGGCCCGATGGTGGAGGCGGTGACGACAATGAAGCGGCGATCGACCGGCGGCGGGAGGCGGCAACAACCGGCGGCAAAGAAGAAGATAAGCGAAGCGGCGAGCAGTTGTTCGAAGTCCGAGACGGAGGCGCTGAGCGGCAAGACGATCCGGCGGCGGCGCAAGGAGTCAGGCTCAACTGTGACCAGCGCGCGACGAAGAGGCGACGCTGGCGGATACGAGGGGCGGCGGCGGTGGGGCGACAAGCGAAGCGATGGGAAAAACCCTAGGTACGCTCTGATACCATGTTATGAATAGCGCTTGTATTCAATATGAGGCCAATAGGCTGGTATATATATACAAAGTACAGGAGGTGAATATGCAAATAACCTCTCATAACAATGGGGAATAACACACTATACATATATCTCTAACAAGTAGCAGGCTGTTTGATTATCCTGGTGAGGTGATCCTGCATTATATCTTTGTGCATGCTGTTTCCTGAAATTTTTTGTTACATGACATCCTTCACCATCCTACGGGCTCATCTAAGCAACCGGAGCCCTTTAGCCCGTGTGGCTACCATGTATTTGACACAGAACTGTTGTTAGTTCCCATTACCAACCATTCCATATTTAGGAAACGTGCTTCTTTCAGTTTCCTAATCATCTCAGTGGATACTCTGAATCATGTTTAGTAATATTACTAAAGTAGTCCTTTTGATACTACATTGATCGACGAGATATCAGATTTAGCTGACTTGGATACCAGTGTCCGTTGAGCTTGTAGATATCGGCACCGTGTGAAAGAAACATGCAGCTTTGTGGAGGAAGCAGCACTCACGGTTTATATAATGCTTCATTATGATAACATGTTTAACTCTTTTTTTTTGTGCCAGAATTGCCTTTTAGTCCACTAACCACTCATTTAACAGGTGCTTTACCCAGTAGGATTGCTGTTGATGGCCCAAGCAACTCTGAGACGACAAATCAGCCTCCAATTTGCTACATGGCTGATTCTGGTGCACTCAAGGTGGAGGGGATCAAAACAGGGTAATAAACAATAAAAATATGATTTGTGAGTGCGCAAAGAATATACAGCTGCTCCATTTGCTTTCCGTTTAATCTTAAATTATTTCTTTTTGTTTTTTTAGTATTTGGTGCAGTCCTTATCGTTCCTGCTGCTACATAGTTAATTTCAAATTGCAGCAGCTATATGATTTATACCCAGGTTGCAATGGATTCTCCTCGGATCTGTCAATGCCAAATTAGTGTACTTTCATGAATCATGATCAAATCGAGTTAATTTACATTGTTGAACTTATGTAGCATGTTCTTCTTCCTGCAGTTATTAGTGGTGTTTCCATAAACTAAACAAGGAAACTAGTTTGTCTGTGCTTAAGAGAAGCAGGAAATCCTGGAGATTACGCATACTACGAGAATCCAGAAGTTGGAGGTCTAGGAGATGATGAAGCGTAGTTTAGTCCTTAATTGTTCTAGTCTCGTCCCAGTCTAACTGACTCCGTTAGTGCTTGCGTGCATCCTATATTATCTGAGTCTTTGGGTAATATTGGGCGTACACGGATTTCCCAAGTCATTTACCTGTGGAAAGATGAGCTCTACCCTTTTTGCTTCCGTTGTCGCTTTCGCTACTTTTGTAATGTAATCAGTTTGGCATGTTCGGCCCTTGTTATAAAACTTGACCTAATGTGGTCTATGTAAACTCTGATGTGTTAAATTAATGAATGATATGGTTTTATGCCATGTATGAAATGATTCAGTAATATATCTGTGAGTGCTATCTACTGATCCAGGAAATAGCACAATACTTGCACAAAGGATTTGGATTTGCGAAATCTGGGTCCGACAGAGCTAGTATAGAGCATACGACTGTAGAAGTCTTAGTTAAACTAGGTGTGCCTAAGGACTCGAGTTCTATTTTCAAAACTTAAGAAAAGCTTTGGCCAAATATAGTGTATTTACTGCTTTTACTCATCTCTCTTAGTTCTTTACTTGTCTCTACCTCACTTGAGTTTTTACTCAGTTCTGACTCCCTTTCTCGTTTCAAAAATTGTAGATGGCAACCCCGTCGTCCGATGACCCGTGGGACTTTTTCTCTCACGGAGAAGACAAAGGCGAGTTCGTGGATATTCTCCGCCAACTCATGCAGCACCTGGATTACTACCGCAAGCCTATCTTCAAAGGCCGAAAGACCCAGACCCTGGCCCAAGAGTCATGGGCCATGGAGGTTTTCCTCTATGCCAGAGAGGGTGAGTTCATCGCTCACACCTTCAGACCCGAGACCCCCCCAGAGCAGCTATTCTGAAGCAGTCCAAGACGCAGCATGCTTCACCTGCACCTGCTTGAGCCAGATGCACGAGAATCTTCTGCTGGAATCGCTCGTCCACTACTTCCTGCCTCTAGGAGGGAGAGTACGACCACAAGATCTTCATCGTCGTGTTGGAATAGTCAGGCTAGTTTAGGTTAGTTAGCAGTGCTTACTAGGCAGTCTTTTGGTTACAAGCACTTTCTTTTTCTCTCAGTTGTAGACGTTGTGTTTGTATCTTGTGTCGTGGCTTAGCATAGCCTATATGCAATGTTTTAGGAGTCATGTAACACCTAACTCCCTTAATATAATACAGCCACTCTAGGCTTTGTATTGTATTGTACTTGTTTCGTTCCCTCGTTTTGTTTGAGTTCTTTTGTTGTGCTCTAGAGGGCTAGTAACCCTCATATACTCCCCTTCCTCGTTATAAGCTTCAGCGTTTCTTCAGATGCTGCCAAGGAGAGTCGTCGCCCCAGGCCGTGGAGCCTTTGCAGCAGGTCGTGGCCGTGGTCGTGACCAAGGGCAAGATCTTCCTCCCCCGCCACTAGCAAACCCAATAATGGCGCAAGTTATGTTCCAGCAGACTCAGATTCTTCAGGCCTTGCTAAACAATCAGCAGACTGGAGCAGCCGGTCGCAACTCCAAGCTCGCAGACTTCCGCAGGATAAGACCTCTCACCTTCGCCGCAGCAAATGAACGCCTGAAAGCCAAGGATTGGCTCAGAGATACTGAAAAGAAGCTTCGTCTCGCCCGATGCTCAGAAGACGACAAGGTGGACTTTGCCGCCCATCAACTAAAAGGAGCCGCGGCTTCTTGGTGGGAGAACTACCTCGCTGCCCGAGGTAATGATAGTCCAGTAGCCGAAGAAGAAGAAGAGGAGGAAGAAGAAGTAGAAGCCGCGGCATCATTTAACGGAGCTCAAGAAGATCCCGCCATCAAGAAGTTGCAAGAAACTGACTAGAAGGAGAAGTTGAACTATTAATCCAAACAATTCTTAGGAGTGAATTCAAGCAAGCTTTCAGAACCAACTTCGTACCAGCTGACACAATGAGAATGAAGAAGAATGAGTTCAGAACTCTAAAGCAGGGTCATATGTCAGTTAATGAATATCTAACCAAGTTCAACCAACTTGCCCGCTATGCTCCCAATGACGTAGCTGATGAAGAGGAAAAGATCGACCGCTTCGTGGAAGGAATGCGCGAAGACATGAGAGTTTAGCTTATCCTCCACGATTTTCCCAGCTTCCACCACCTGGTCAACAAAGCCCTAGTGCTAGAAAATGAGAAAAGAAATGTGGAAGTCAGCTGCAAAAGAAAGATGGTATTTCAAAGGCCCCAAATTAGCTTTCCGCAGAAGTCAGCATTTCAGGGCAGTTCATCTTTTCGACCACCAGTAGCCTCGTCTTAGGGAACTTCAGCTCAAACCCCGCATCCCAGTGAGAATGTTTCCCGCGCTCCTCGCTCCACTGGACAGCTTGCAGCAGCCAATCCGATAGCTCATCTTCGCTATTTCAACCGCGGATAAAAAGGTCATTTTGCTAACAAGTGCCCTCAACCAGCCACCCTGGTGAGGTTCAACTTCAAAGCCATGCCAACTCGAGGCCAGACTTCAGCTGCAAGAAAAAGTCATCAGACCTCGCAGGCATCTAGAGCCGCTTTCACGCCAAGCCAAAGCCAAGGCCATGTGAACCATGTCGCCGCCGCAGAAACCCAAGCAGCTTCAAGAGTAATGAAAGGTATATTCTTTGTCGAATCTGAGTAGCTCGAATCTCGGGGTCGAGATTCTGTTTAAGTTGGGTAGGATTTGTAATATCCCGTTTTCAAAATGGTGAATAGTAATTACAATTTGACTCTAGTTTTGCAAACCTTTTTTCAAATTAGCGTATATTCTCAAATCCTCTAGCTTCTAGCTAAGTTCGAAATTGTGCTTCGGACATCATCGCAATTCCTAAATTCAAATTTCAAATTTGAATTCACCTTTTCAAATTTTGGGCCTCCTTCTCTTTTTGCCCCTCCCCTTTTCTTGGGCTCAGCCCACTTCTTCCTTGGGCTTCGTCCCATTTCCCCTCCCCCATTTTGGCCGTCCGGCCCGGCTCCCTTCCCCCTTGCTCCCTTTCTTTCCCATCCGGCTGAGCCGTCCATGCCAGCCACGAGCGCCCGCCTGCGCCTCTGTCGCACCCCATGTCGCTCCTCTGACGCCGCTCCCTGCCACCCCATGCTTCGCCACCTACTCCCTCTGCCACTCACGACTCCAACGCCTCCTCTCGCCTGCTTGTCGCCTGTGGTGTGCTGCTGCCGGCCGCCCCACCCCCCAATCTTTGCCGCAACGTCAGCCTCCCTCACCGCGCTTCATCGCGCCTAGTCCACGCGCTGTGCTTGTGCATGCGTGCGCACCTGCAGCCACCTGCTCCTTGACCCGGCGCCCAACTCCCGCCCTGTCACCTCCTTGCGCAGAGCCCGCCGTGGCCACCTCGGGACCTCGCACATGCTCCTGAACCCCTCCAACGACTCCCTCGCCCTCCAGTGCCTATAAGAGCTCCCCTATGCTCTCCCTTGCCTCCCCACTTCGTCACCTTGCTCCTTGGTAAGCCCACCGAAAATCCGCCCATTTTCCCCCTTCGGTCGTGCCGCCTTCCGTCGCGCCCCACCGCCGCATCATTGCTCCAGTGAGTCTCCGCTCTGGGCAACCCTGTCATCATGCGTCTCGAAGGCCGAGGAAGACATCCCCCACCTCCTTTCTTCCTCCCCGCTGCCGAGGACGTTCGCCGGCGCCACCCCTCCTCCATCGTCGGCCGCCGCCACCCCGCCACCTCAGGCCGCCTCAAGCCTCCCCGCCTTGGCCAGTGTCTTCCTATAGCTGCTTGCAGCACCATGCGCTGCTTATCTCCGCCATGCTTACGCCACATCAACCGCTTCTCGCTTGCGTGTGCCTCGCCACCGCTCACCTCCATCGTGCCACCACTTCGATGACCTTCCGGCCATGCCACGACCGTCACCGACTCCGCCTCAGCTTGAGCTTTCCATTTTTGTCTCTCCCCGGCGCCACCATGCCCACCTTCGCGGCCGGCGAGCTCCGGCCGCAAGCACCCGAAGGCCATGGCGTTCAGTTCGGACCGTGAACGTTCAGACCGAACGTTGGAAATTTTCGGACCACTGCCGCCTTGTGCAACTGCCTGGTGGGCCCTTGAACAGTAGCGTCGGTTTTAAAACCCTAAAAACTCCCTTGGCTGATGGTGAACCCAATGAATAGTGAAGACTCTTTTTTAACCGGTTTTTCCCCTACCTTGACCGACAAGTGGGCCCCGCCGCGTTACTGTTCTCGTGGACCGGTAGACCCGTGGACCATGCACAGTGCATATTGACCTCCGATCCATGCACTGTACATGTGAACCTGACACTGTTCACTGGGACCCACGTGTCAGTGGGCTATTTTCTCTCTCTCCTTTCTATTTTCCTAATTTAATTCATTTTCAAACTTCAGAAGCTCCGTTCTCCTTCGTTATAACTCCAAAAAATATGAAATTTGTTTCTAAAATTTTGTAAATTCAAGATCTTGCTAATGGCACTGGTCTTGTTTAATTTGGAGTTCATTTATTATTTTATTAGTATTTATTTGCTCTCTTTGCTTGTTGTTCCTTTTTCCAGTACATTCGTCTAATTATGGTTCGAAGAAGCGGGAGATCTCCAATTTGATCAAGCACAAGACTATCAAGACTCTTTTACCTATAACCAAGGCGAGTCGATACTTTGATCATTTTGAGCCTACATTTTATGTAAATTATATTCATTTAAATTACCAAAATCGCATGCTTTAATTCTTTAATCAAATATATGTTAAATCTTAAGGTAGTTAAATATCCATTTGATGATTAATTAATTATTATGACATCCTTTGATAATTGAATCCATTATTCCATGTCACCCTAGTAACTATGTGGTAATTACTAGTTATATGTTGTACTTAAGCGACATGCTAGTCTTGCTTAAGTACCAGGACATTAAAAGTCCTAATTATCATCTCTTCAAACATGAAATAGTTTTTGGGTAGTCATTGGAGGTCCATGACTGAAGTGAATGAGATAATTTGGTTTTACTCCTCAAAACCCTAATAACTTGCCGTTACTATATGGGCGAATGGTAAGATGGATGGTATGATGGTGGGTGCTAATGTAGCCCAAGGAATGTTGGTTTGTGAATGGTATAGGGAATGAACCGCTCAGATAACCCTAAGGACTTAATCTTGTCATGACCTCCTATTGTAAAATATGTGCAACCACAAGTCTGCAAAGTGCAACTTGGCTTAGTAAATTTATTGGATCCTGAAAATCATCTCATTGGTGGCTGAGTAAGGTAGTGCAAGTAGTGGATACGATCCAGCTTGAATGGGACACCAAGGAAGGGTGAAGTTGCCAGCTACGCTAGCCGTGGTGGTAAACATCCCGCACAACTTATGGGACCCACCGCAAGTGGGGATAGCCCATATGGGTGAGATGACGGAAGGGGCGAGATATTTAGAAAGGTTACTATGATGATCGCTCAACTATATGATTAAGGAATCATGTGGGGCAATGAGTATGATTGCCTCTTTGTGGATACAATGTACAACCTCTGCAGAGTCTAAACTGTTTAAACAGCTGTGCCTACGGTCAAAGGCGGACATGGGAACTTACTAGAGTTAGTTCTATTTAAAAATCTTTATGGTGGAATGAAAAATGTGGTGGGCTCACCTAGCCCTGAGATTGGATTTTTCTTGGGTTTTTGAACTCAGTGGCGTTAATAAGTGGGGATATCCCCAATCAAAAGAAGCATAAGGTAGCGGTTCCGATGGAGGGAACCTCTACTGATATAAATATTACACAATTACTCTCTTTAATAAAATGCAATTTGGTTAAAAATGCAAAGTGATAGGACTTTGTAATTATGATAATTGAAAACATTGCTTTAGCAAATAAAAGAACCCGAGCCATCATTGTTAAGCCTTGCATGTATATTATTGCATCTTGTGTGTTGGCTCGTGAGCACGGAAGTTGTGCTCATTCTCGCTCTTTCCCCCAAAACCCTCAGAAGCAGGAAATCCTGGAGATTACGCATACTACGAGGATCCAGAAGTTGGAGGCCCAGGAGATGATAAAGTGTAGTTTAGTCTTTAGCTGTTCTAGTCTCGCCCCAATCTAGCTCACTCCGTCAGTGCTTGCGTGCATCCTATATTATCTGAGTCTTTGGATAATATCGGACGCACACAGGTTTCCCCAGTCGCTTGCCTGTGGAGAGATGAGCTCTACCCCTTTTGCTTCCGTTGTTGCTTCCGTTACTTTTGTAATGTAATCAGTTTGGCCTATTCGGCCCTTGTTGTAAAACTTGATTCAATGCAGTCTATGTAAACTCCGATGTGTTAAATTAATGAATGGTATGGTTTTACGCCATGTATGAAATGATTCAGCAATGTATCTGTGAGTGCTATCTACTGGTCCAGGGAATAGCACGGTATTTGCACAGAGGATTTGGATTTGCGAAATCCAGGTCCGACAGAATGAAACCTTGATCTATTCCAATAGGCCAAAGGTCAAAATATACATGTTACAAGTGCAGGCTATGATGCCCCATTTCCCCAAAAAAAACCAATACGGCGATACGGATGTGTGTGTGTACATATATATACATTTAATACAAAATATGATACCTGATAAGTTTCAGTTAGGTGTTTACCTTTACTTCAGTTGTCCAGCAATGTATAGAAATGCCAACAAATGTGCTTTAAATCTGTAGTAGCTCCCATGGATGATAAAATCACAATAGCGACATTTGGATTTCACATTTCCTCCACTACCACCACTTCTTTCCAATTGAATGACATGCCTCCAAAGAGGTTTGGCTGCATCTACAATCTGGTGCACAGGAGGGGCTGAAACACTCCCTTCAGCGCTTCCACTTGCCATGTTGCACAAAAAAGACCTAAAGAAAAATGAGTAGAACAGACATTAGTCAAAGGCTCAAAGCACTGCCCTATTGCTCTATCAGTTTTAGTAGCATGGCTGCCATCTTTTCTGTAAGAATCTGTAATATGTTTAATTCCCAGTTCATCCGGAATCATAAGATACCTACTGCCCTATTGGTGAGCGGTGATGATAGTCATCAATTCAATTCCTATCGGTGTGGTGGGCTAGGGTTTCATTTTTGGGCTGTGCTTTTTTTGGGCCGTATCGGCGTATCTCCGCGTATCAGGTATTTATTTTCTTTTTTTAGGGTAAACATTTCCGATACTTCCAGATACATATCGAGGTCAGATAGTGTCGCATCTGCCGTGATACATATCGGGATACTAGTATCTGCTGGCGGCAAATGACGGTCGATCGTGAGAGAGTGTAGGTAAATATGCAACGAACACCCTATACAAGACATTTCTAACACCCCCCCCTCAAACTTATGGTGGATCAACAACACTGAGTTTGAAGAGGTAGAAGTTGTGCTGAGCTCTAGTATGTTCCTTGGTGAAGAAATTTGCTAACTGAAGCTCCGAAGGCATATACTGAAGAGGAATAACTTGGTCCTGCAACTGCGATCTCATGTATGAAGCATCTACTCCAACGTGCTTGGTGAGCTCATGCTTCATTGGATCTCGAGCAATGTTGGTTGCGAAGACAACACACCATACCATCAGGGATAGGATACCCAGGGGGCGGCTGCATGTAGACCTCCTCACGCAGCTCACCATTGAGGAAGGCATTCTTGACGTCCAGCTAAGAAATTGACCACTGGCGAACAAAAGCAACTGCCAGAAGGCTCCGAACAATGGTCATGTGAGCAACAGGTGCAAAAGTCTCATCGTAGTCACGGTCATACTCCTGCTAAAAACTATGGGCCACAAGACGAGCCTTGTAGCGCTCAAGAGAGCCATCAGAGTGAGTCTTAATCTTGTATATCCACTTGCACATGATCGAAGTAACACGAGCAGGTAGGGGAACAAGATCCTAAGTCCCGGTATGCTCCAAAGCAGCAATCTTCTCAGCCATCGCCTGCTGCCACTCATGATAGGAAGCAACCTCATGGTAAGTTGTAGGCTCAACAAGAGCAGTGGCCGCAAAGCTGTAACGCTCAGGAGGCCTGACAGTCCGACGATCACGAAGATCATACTCGGGAGGAGAGGCTGGAACGGGACCGAGCAAGGACGAGATAGTGAAGGGAGTAGAAGGCTCAACTGGAGGAGTAGGAGAACGTGGCCGACGAGAGTAGTGCAGCGGAAAAGGAGATATCTCAACAGAAGAGCTGGTAGGAACCTCCGAAGGAGGTGAGGAAACCGGAGGATATGGGAGAGATGGTGGTGCAGGAGACTGTGGTGGAGGAGACAGTGGGGAATGAGATGAAGGAGACGAGGGTGGTAAGACACGAACTGGAGGAGGTGAAGTGTTAGGAAAAAGTCAAAAAGGAAAGCAACTCAGAGGAAGCAGAGCTGGTGGCAGAGGAACAAGGATAGTAAGGACGAGACTCATCCAAAGTGACATCTCGAGAGATCCAAATTAGTCGAGCATTAGGATCATAGCAACGATAACCCTTATGCTAAGAGTTGTAGCCATGAAAAACACACATGACTGACTAAGCAGTCAGCTTGGTACGCTCATGAGGTGGAAAAAGCACGTAGCAAACACAACCGAAACAACGAAGGTGACTATACTGGGGTGGTGAACCAGTGAGATGCTCAAAAGGGGTGCATCCCTTGAGAGCAAAAGATGGCTGCTAATTGATAAGAAAGGCAACGGTAGAGACATCTTCAGCCCAAAAATGAGGTGGGACATGGGAAGTAAGCATGAGAGCACGAGCTGTCTCAAGAAGATGACGGTGCTTACGCTCAGCGACACCATTATGAGCATGAGCACCAGGACAAGAATACTGAGAGAGAGTGCCCTACTCAGCAAGAACACGACAAAGTGAAGTGGAGAGATATTCACTAGCAGAATCTGCACGAAAAATACAAATGGTCGACTCAAACTGAGTGTAAACCATGGTGGTAAATTGCTGGTAAATGTAAAGAACCTAACTGCGAGAAGACATAGGATAGAGCCAAGTGTATCTCGAATAATCATCAATAAAGATCACATAATAGGTATGACCCCCTTTCGAAGTGAAGGGAGCCGGTCCCCAAACATCAGAGTGAATCAAATCAAAAGGACGCTGAGACTCAGAATCACTAGAGGATAAGGGAGTTACAGCTGCTTGCCAAGCTTGCAACCCGTATAATGTAAAGTAGTGTTACCAGAAATAGAACCTAGAACACCACTCCCTACTAGTGATGAAAGACAAGAACCACCAATATGACCTAACTGATAGTGCCACTGGACAAAAGTGGTGGTGGAAGAAGCAGCTGAAGCCAAGGCGGTGGTATTGGCTGACTGGCTGGTGGAGGCAGTGGAAGGAAGATGAAGCCAATCGAGCTCCCCAAGATGCTGAGAATCATGGCGCCTAGGACCAGTCCCAACCAGAATCCTCGTACGACGATCTTGAACACAACAAGAGTCAGAATCAAGAGTGATGCGACAGCCATGATCAGTGATCTGACCAGCTGACATAAGCTGCATAGTAAGACCAGGAATATGAGATACAGTAGGAACACGAAAAGACGAAGTGGAAATAGTGTCTCTTCCTGCAACAGGAAGAGATGTGCTATCCGCAGTCTAAACTGTGAAAGGAAGATCAGGCGGTCTCACAGAAGTAAGATAGTGGAGTCCGGTGTCATGTGGAAAGAGGCACTAGAATCTAGAATTCAAGGAGATGATATACTTGAAGGAGGAGGTGATGGTGTAGGACCAGAAGATCTACCAGCAAAACCTGGTGCTGGGGCAGAAGTAGCAAGGCGTCAAAGCAGCGTGAGCATCTCCTGGTGCGTCTGCTCCAAGAAACTCTAGCGTGAACATGACTGGGAGGATCTAGCTCCCCCCTTGAAGTGCGGCCACTCTGGCGAGCCTTCGCTTCGACAAGATCGACAAGTGTGCCTGAACGGTCACGAGAGTCTCGATGAAGGCAGTAGGAGCAAAGAATGCGCCATAGGGCAGAGGCAAAGCGAGGCACTAGTTTGGGGTGTGAACAGCCAAGACTGAAGAGGGCTGTTGTAGAATCCCTGTCGTGCGAAGACAAGCCTTCTCAGCCCGAATAGCAGCAAGAGCCTCCAATATGGAGGGACGATGCTGTCTCATCAGCAACTGAGAGCGAGCCACCTCATACTTCGGATGAAGGCGGGTGAGGCACTCGCGGAAGCGATGAGTCTCCAAGTGAGCCTCCTGACGTACACAGTAGGTACAGGACCGGCAGACATCCAGCCCCCAAAAGTCAAGCTAACGCCAAACCGCAGCCAACTACTGGTAGAAGGCGTCCACGGTGGCATCCTGCTGCTCAAGAGACTGCTCCTCCCGAAGAGCGAAAAGGTACAAGGCCTCGCTCTTCGGCTCGTAGTGGGCATGAAGACGATCCCACATCTCCTTGGCCGTAGACAACCCAAGCACATCAGACGTGTGCTCGGGCTCAATGCTAGCCACCACAATGGTGGAGGCCTTAGCATCCCCATTGTTCCACACCTCGTAGGCGTGGAGCTGCGTCTGGTACTCCCAGAGCGCATCCTCAAAGGCGGCAACCTCAGTCCACTGAACATCCTTAGTAGCATCAGCAGGGAAAACAGGCTCGATTAGCGGGACAGGGCGGGGTGGGCAAGGTCACTCACCGGTGAGGTAGACCCACAGGCGCTGTCCCCGTAGGTGATTCCTCATGTGTTGGATGAACTCGTGGTAGTTGACGCCGTTGAAGGTGACCAGCGGCTTCGGAATCGAGACAGTACCTGTGCTATCTAATAAGCGAGGAGTTGATGCAGAAGCTGAAACACCGAAATCCTCAAGTAGCCATCGAAGCCAAATGATCTCAGCTGTCAACGCTGCCATGACTTGCAACTCAGCCTCAACACTCAAACATGAAACGATAGTCCGCTTCTTGATCTTCTAGGCAATTAGGGAGGAACCAAGGAAAACATAATATGCAGAAAGAGATCGGCGATCAGAAGAATCGCTAGCCCAGGTCGCATCAGAATATGCCTGAAGCTACAGAGAGCTGGAGTGTGGAAAGAAAAGGCAGCTACTGATGGTCCCATGCAGATATCGTAGAACACAAAGAAGGTGACTGTAGTGGAGCTGAGTGGGAGTAGAAATGAACTGACTCAGAATGTGAACAGGTGAGAAATGTCAGGTCAAGTGATCCCAAGGTAGACGAGGCTCCCAACAAGGTGGCGGTAGCGAGTGGGATCCTCAAGAGGCTCCCAATCAATAGGCTGAATGTGAACACTAAGCTTCATAGGAGTGTCCACCATGCGCTAATTAGTGAGACAAGTACGAGCAAAGATATCCTGAATGTACTTCTCCTGAGAGAAGTAGGCATAGAAGTGACCTCAGTCCCAAGGAAGTAACGAAGAGAACCCAAATCAGACATCAAGAACTGCTCGTTGAAACGCTCCTTCACAAAATCAATGTACTAAGAATCATCCCCAGTAATGATCAAATCATCCGCATAGAGAAGGAGGAGCATTCGACCCTGAGGAGAGGTGTGTACAAAGAGGGCAAGGTCGTGATCACTTGCGGAGAAGCTGGTAGCGGTGACAACAGAGGAAAAGCGGTCAAACAAAGCACGAAGTGCTTGCTTGAGCCCATAGAGAGAGCAACGAAAACGACAAACCATACCATCAGGGACAGAATGCCCAGGGGCGGCTCTATGTGTACCTCACGAAGCTCGCCATTGAGAAAGGCATTCCTGACGTTCAGTTGAGAGATGGACCACTGTCTAATAGAGGCTACAATAAGGAGAGTGGGAACAGTGGTCATGTGGGCAACATGAGCGAAGGTCTCATCGTAGTAACAACTATGCTCCTGCTGAAAGCCACACGCCACAAGATGAGCCTAATCAAGAGATCCATCCGAGCAGGTCTTGATCTTGTACACCCACTTGCACGTGACAAGAGTGACACGCGCAAGTAAGGGCACAAGATCTCAAGTGCCAGTACGCTCCAAAGCATCAATGCGAGCTGTCACTTAGGGTGAGTAGCAGCCTCACGGTAGGCTATAGGCTCAAAAAGAACAATGGTTGTGAAGTCGTAGCGCTCAGGAGGTCTGATAGTACAACGATCATGAAGATCGTATCTAGGAAAACGTGAAACAGGACCCAGTAAGGACAGAGAAGAAGAGTTAGGAACAGGGCTCAGCAAAGATGTAGGCTCGATTGGAGAAGGAGTAGGCTAAGGATGACGAGAGTAGTGCAGGGGAAAGAGGGGAATCTCAACAAAAGATCCGGAAGGAACCTCCGGAGGAAAAGGAACTGGTGGAGCCGGAGGAGAGGGAAACGAAGAAGGTGGAGGCGGAAGCAAAACGGAAGTGGAAAGTCAAGGGTCAGGAAAAGTTAGAAAGGAGATTGACTCAACAAGAGAATTTGAGCTAACTGTAGGGGGACGAGGGTAGTAAGGTCGGGACTCATCGAATGTGACATCTCGAGAGATCCTTATGCAGCGAGCAACAGGGTCGTAGCAATGATAACCCTTATGCTCAAGACTGTAGCCAAGAAAAACACACTCAACTAACTAACCAGTCAACTTGGTGCGCTCACGAGGTGTAAAAAGGACGAAGTAGACACATTTGAAACAACGAAGGTGGCTGTACTCTTGAGCCCGATCGTAGAGACGCTCGTCAGGAGTAGAACCCTGAAGAGCAGTGGAAGACTACATATTGATGAGGAAAGCAGCAATAGAGACAGCCTCGACTCAGAAGTGAGGTGAAACAGAAGATGCAAGCATAAGAGTGCGAGCTGTGTCAAGCAAGTGGTAATGCTTACGCTTAGGGACACCATTTTGAGTGTGAGCACCAGGACAAGAATACTTGGGAAGAGTAACCTGCTGAGCTAGAAAGCAACGCAAAGCAGCACATAAGTATTCACTAGCAGAATCAACACGAAAACACGAATGATCGGATCAAATTGAGTGTGAACCATGGTGGCAACCATCTGGTAAATAGAGAGAACATGATTGCGAGAGGACATGAAGTAGATCCAAGTATAATGAGAATGATCATCAATAAAGATCACATAGTATCGATGACCCCTTTCAAAACGAGGGGAGTCGTACCCCAAATATCAGAGTAAACAAGATCAAAAAGACGAGCAGAAACAGAATCACTAGAGGGATAGGGGAGCTACAGCTACTTGCCAAACTTGTAACCCATACAATGTAAAGAGGTGTCACCAGAAATAGACCCAATAACACCACGACCTACTAGTGATGACAGACGCAATCCACAGAGATGACCCAAACGATGGTGCCACTGAGCGAAGGAAGTAGTAGAGAACGCAGCAAAAACAGAGGTAGTGGTAGTGACTAACTGGCTGATGGAGACAACGGAGGAAGGTGTAGCCAATCGAGCTCCCAAAGACGCTGCGAATCACAGCACTAAGGGCTAGTACCAAGCAGAGTTCCCGTGAGGCGGTCTATAGACACAACAAGAGTTGGACTCAAGAACAACACGACAGTCGTGATCAGTGATCTGACCGATTGGCATAAGCTTCGTAGTAAGCTTGGGAACATGAGAGACTGCAGGAATATGAAAAGAAGAAGTAGAAAGGATGCCTAGGCCTACAACAGGAAGAGAGGTACCATCTGTTATCTGAACAGTGGAAGGAAGAGCAGTGGGACTCACAGGGAGTGAGGTGAGTAAAATCTGGTATCATATGAAAAGAAGCGCTAGGGTCCAAGATCAACGGAGACAAGATATCGGACGAGAGAGGTGGCAGAGACGAGGAAGACTTCTGAGAAGCAAGAGCCAGACGAGCAAAACCCGAGGAGTCTGAGGATGAGCCGGCACCGAGGCGTTGGAGCATGGAGCACCGGTAGCCTGAGGCAGGGGCGGCGGCGGCTCAAGAGGGAGGTGGCGTCGGGAGCCCAAGGCAGAGGTGGCGGCGGTCCGAGGGGGAGAGGGCGGCGGCGGGACCACGAGCTCGAGGCGACGCGGCAACCCGAAGCAGAGGAGCTCGGGGCGTGGGAGGTGAGTAGAGGAACGGCCCTCGGGGGCGAGCAACACGGGGACAGCGACACTCAAGGAGGCGAGCAGCATGGGGGTGACAGCGCTCAGGTAGGCGAGCAGCTCGTGGCAGCCCTCGAGGAGGAGAGGGGCGGCCCTCGGGGAGGCGAGCAGCACGGGGGCAGCGAGGCAAGCAGTTCGGGGCAGAGCAAGGGTGGACCGAGGTGCTAGGAGTAGAGGAAGAGAGGGAGGAGGCAGCAGTGTTCAAGCGGCAACGACCGAAGGACGGTGGTGGAGAGCAGCCTGTGCACAAAGCGCACAATGTCGGGGCGTATTGACGCGTGGAAGACCTCGATGGGCACGAGGCTGGTGGCGTTGGTCACCATGTCGCCCTCTAGGGCCTTCACGGAGATGAGGGGATGGCTGTTGGCCATGGCGATGGCGGCGGAGCGACAGCGGCGCGCTGTCCGAGGCAGAGGCAGTGGCTGTTCTCGGCGGTGGTGCCGGGTGGAGCAGAGGCGATGCTGAGCGCCCAAGGCAGAGGCAGCGGTGGCACAAGGAGGATCCGGACTGGGGAGGAGCAGAGGAGCAGTCGCAGGGTGAAGTAGAGGCGGCGGCGCTCGGGAGTGGAGCGCGGGGTGTCCCTGATCCGGAGCAGACGTGGGGTGGAGCAAAGGAGTCAGGGAGGATCCAGATGGCGACGGTGGCGGCGGTCACGTAGGAGGAAGGAGATGAGAGGCTAGGGTTAGGGGTTTTAGGGAGGAGAGCCATGTGCTCTGGTACCATGTTAGAATGAACCCTTGATATATTCTAATGGAGCAAAGGCGAAAAATATACATGTTACAAGTGTAGGTAAATATACAAAAAAAAAACACCATATACAAGACATATCTAACAAAAAGGATGTAGCTACACAAATAGCTCGGTATTGGTTTTCTTTTCTAATATACAATTCGCCGTGCTTTTTTTCTCTCGATCCAGACAAACCCCCAATCCATTTTATGCGATTTTAATTGTAATGCTTGCATATGTGCTTCTTTGTAGTATTATTAGGCAGACAAGAAATGGTGCTGTGTGTGGCCCTCTGATTCCCAGAAAACCCACTGAGATGCAGCCCACTTGCCACAAGCAAAGAACTTCCAATTGTGCACCTTCTGACCTTTGCCAAAAGCATTTGTCTCAATTGGCTGGTAAGGACCAAAGGGACAGCCTATCATACCAAATAAAATAATTCACACCATATTGCTTGCAGTCTTAAAGAGTCTATAAATACTTCAGCACAACCCCTGCTTATGATTCTGCCTGAGGCAGACTACAGAGCAGAACAGACCTACGCAACTAGGTAAGAGCTACAGATTTGCAGTATTCTGAATAAAGCTTCATTCATACACCAAGGGTAGACATGTATTCAAGAAGGACACTGTTGCACACTCCATTCTCTGGGCAACCCTCTGGCCCGAGCCAGCCAGTGCCTGGAACCACGGTCGCTGATGGTGGTGCTCCTGGAAGCAACTTCGATGCAAACGTCGTCATGATCCTAGCTGTTCTTCTCTGTGCATTGATTTGTGTGCTCGGGCTCAATTCAATAGTCCGGTGTGCGCTGCGGTGCTCGAGCCAGATGGTGGTGGATCCTGAGCCAAACCCGGTCACACGGCTAGCTCAGAGCGGGCTGAGGAGGAAGGCCCTCCGAGCCATGCCAATCCTGGTCTACTCGGCTGGGTTGAGGCTCAATGCTGCCAGCCCGATGTGCGCGGTTTGCCTCTCGGACTTTGAGGCCGGAGAGCATGTAAGGGTCCTCCCCAAGTGCAACCATGGCTTTCATGTCAGATGCATTGACCGGTGGCTCTTGGCGCGGTCGACGTGCCCAACCTGCCGGCGGTCCTTGTTCGGGGTGCCGCAGAAGACGTCGGGCTGCTCCGAGGTGAGCCAGGCCGTGCCAGCTCCAGTCCACTCTGTCCTTGTACCACTCGGGCCTGAAGGTTTGGCCACTCCCTATGAGTTTTAGAGTCTTCATGCTTCTAATTGTTGCATGAGGGGTAAAACAGTGGATAGAAGGTTGTCCTCATTAGATGTTACTGCCAAACTGGCCTGCACATCTATAGAAGAAGTTTTACATTTCCTCAGTTAGTTATTGTGTTAATACCGATTGTTGCTGGAGAATGTGTAATGGAAAATAGGTGCTATGGCCTTTTGTGAATCACATCTGATTTGAATGGCATTTGGAAAGGTTAAAAAAGGTGGGGAGAAGATTGCAGGTCTAATCGTATGGCAGTGCACCACCGTTATTGTGATTGGAGATCTAATTTTAGTTGCTAAGGTTCAAGTTTTAGTGGGAGCGGCATATTCTCCAGCCATTATCAAGAGATCAGGGCTTGTAATCTGCTTCATATCTAAGCCTTGGTGATCATATGGGCATGTCAGGGACGGTTGCAGCTTTATTGAAAAACGGCTTTCGGTTAGGCTGAAAGGTTGAACGGCTTAGCTAAAAACGTTTGATATTTGACAGTCTGACTTTTAGGTAGGCTGGCCAGAGCTTCTGAGTTGAAAATGTCTCTGAGACAAATGATGGCTTGTTTGATGGCGTTTAACGACATTTGACTATAATTGACAGCAATTAACGTCATTTCACACCCAATTAACGATAATTGACGACAACTAACGCAGTTGATGGCAATCAACGATAACTAGCGACAATTCACACAATAGACGGCAATTAACAATAATTAACGCAATTAGCAATTATCGACAATTGACGGCCATTAACAATAATGAATGAAAATTCGTACACAAGCAAATCTTAACGACAATTAACAATTACATAATTAATTCATTTCTAACAAAAAAGAAAAGAAAAGAAAGAGCCGATGGTAGCTACGGTTGGGGACGATGGCTACTTGGGTGGAGATGGGCAGTGCCGAGGGAGGAGGACGGGGGCGGGGCGGCGGTGTGGGACGATGAAAGCATCTAGGCCCCTAAAAATGATTTTGGTAATTAATGTCAACAATGTGTTATAAGACTAATATGTGTGCTAAAATATTTTAAAGGTTTAGTTCTAGAGTTTGAATGATGACATAGAAATGACAATGAAAAGATGATAAAAGATCGATATGGCTCAAGGCAAAGGTATTATAAAGCCTAAGGATCCTTTTGTAGTTTTTACCGGTCTCGGTGTTTAGAGAAAAGATCGGATTTGTAGGCTAGATGCCGTACTATAAAGAGGGATCATGGCTAGTAGCTTGAAAGTTTAATTTGTGCCATTTTGATAAATCTAGTGTCATGCATTGCATTTAGAATTGCATCTGGAAAAATGTTCAGTAAAATCGGTATAACCGCAGTTGATGAGTGGTACTACTGCAAAGCGGTAGGACCGAACTTTAGTTGGCGGTATGTATTTTTCAGAGAGCATATTTTTGGGAGTTTTGTTCTCCCTTGCAAATCGGTATGACCGCACCCCTTGAGTGGTACTACCGCAATGCGGTAGGATCGGACTTTAGTTGGCGGTATGTTATTTCCAGAGAGTGTGTTTTTGTGATTCTCTGATCCTCTGGAAATTGGTAGTTTCGTTTTAGCTAAGCGGTGCTACCACTTTGTGGTACTACCGTATCATGTGAGGGGTAGTACCACACCTTTTTGTAATGGCTAGTTCAGAAGCACTTTATGAACAACAGTTGACTGTTGAACAATGACTGCGATAGTACCAGGTTTCTACAGCGGTACTACCCCAAGTACTGAATTTTTCAGGGATTAGCTTCAAACAGCTAGTTTTGTAGTTAGGTGCTATAAATACCCCCTCACCTGCACCAAGCTCGGGACCTTGGACCTCATTGAATACATTTGAGCCTCTAATGCACTCTCTACTACCTATTTGCTCATATTTCATATTTTGAGATAATTGAGAGCATTGAAGTGCATTGCATCATTAGTTGATCATTTTGGCACTTGTGCTCTTCAAGCAAAAGCGGTGGTTTATTACTCTTAGTGTTTGTCGGCATCTAGGCGGTTTGGAGAAGTGCTTGCACGATGATCCCTTCAAAGAAGATTGTGAAGTGATCTGACAAAGAATTGTGAAGTGGTGTTGTGCTCACCATCTCCGGAGAGGAGAAAGAACAACTCTAGTGACTGAGAGAAGTGCTCATGTGGAGCCAACTTAATTCGTTCAAGTTTCCTCAACGTGGACTAGTGAAGACCATCAAGTCTTCGATACTATGGGAAAAAATATCGTGTGTCTCCATTGCAGTTTTCTCTTTTGTCATTACTATTTCCACATTTACTTTTCTAGCAATTCTCTTGTGTAAAGTTGCTTAGCTAGAATTATATTTAGTTTTGACATAATATTGAGGTGCCTTAGTAAAAGCTTGCAATTTATATCTTAATGTGTGCTAGAGTTCTTTAATTAGATAACTATTTGTTAATTTGTTAATTAAAGAACAAGAATTTATAAACCTTCTATTCAAACCCCCCTCACCTCTAGTCAGTCATCCTTGATCCTACAGAGGAGGGTGGCACGGGTGGAAGCGTCAAGGGAGGAGGGGCGGTGGCGATCAGGATCGGAGGAGGAGGTGGCGGGAGGTCAAGGAGGAGGAGGAGCCGGGGAGGAGGAGGCGTCGGCGTCCGCGAGGAGGTGGGAAGGCGGCGGAGGAGGAGGAGGAAGGGACGGCTAGGGTTTCAGGTGGGCGGTGGGAGAGGAGAGGGGGTTTTGTTCAGTGGCAAAATTAGGTAATTACCTCCAAACTCAATGGGCAAACTCAGAAGAAGTCTGGGAAGCCGCCTGCCGGGGGCTTCGGCTTTCACACATTGTAAACGGCTTCTAACTTAAAAAAAAGTTGTTCATTTGAGACGGCTTCCGACTTTTTCGAGCGAAAAGCTAAAGCCGACATGACCTATCGTGCACCCATACAGGTGAGTCCACACCCGACTATAGCATGAGCAATTTGGCTATTTCTGCGATCTGCTTCCTACGTATATAAGCTCAGGAGGTAATTGGCCAATGCTAAAGTTTAGGTGACGTGTCGAAATGCTATTGCATCTGCGGCTTTTCTTCTGTTCCTCCAAAGCTAATGCCTTTAGAGAATCTGCTAGCTAACCTGTGTGGCTTTCGTGTGAATTGGCGCCAAAAAAATAACAAGAACATTGGATTGTGCTCACTGAAAACGAAAACTGCCTGCCTTGCCTGGATGCCCAATGAACAGAAAGAGTCTCTTTTTAGAGCTTATATTGGTTCCTTTGGACCAGACACTTCAATGTCATAATGGTTACCAGAATGCTGTAGCAGTGTTATGAATAATGTAGTAACAGTTATGCTATTCTTCGAAGTCCCCACTCAGAACTCAGAAGATTTGTTATCTAAGCAGGATGTTAGCACTGCCATTGCCCCTTACAAAAAGTGGGGGCACTAGTAAATAAAGTTTGTATTATCTATTATCTTATTAAACCAGAGCAAAAAAGAAGACATCACGTTCGCTCTTAAGGGTTAGAAAATTCCACGTTAATCCGTGGAAAAAGAGAAATATCTACACCGTCGATCGTGATGGGTCCAGATTATAACGATCTAGATTAAAATAAAGAGTCCATATCAAATACAATAAAACTAATATTCATAATAAAAATAAAATAAAATCAGCAATTTGATTTCCATGCGAATTTCTAAGTAAACCAGCCTATGTCACGTACAAGATAGGTCACACATAGTGCATCGGTGTATGCGTGAACAAGGTACTCTAATACCATGTAAACAAATAAGATAATTTGTCCCATACATAATCAACATATTGCTTCATATTAAATAGAGGTCCATGTGCATTTATACAGTTTGAGAAAAAAAAACTAATAGAGTAAGAATAGGGGTATGCAGCTACATGATTTACGCATGATAAAGAGTGGTTAGTTTCTAAGAACTCAATAACTTATTATGCTTAATGATTTTCTTCCATCAAAGCTTATACTTCAATTACGTTCCTCGGGTTGTAATTTCCTTCAAACTTCTATGTCATTTCTAATGTTTATGATATCTTAAAAATCTAAATAGTGTATTATATAGCGTATATAATACGTATTCACAAATATTTATACAAACTTCGAAACAAATTTAGCCATGCAAATACGCGGGCCAGCTAGTTGCTTATAAGAATGGGTACAAGGTCGACGAGTTACTCGTATTGAAGTCAACAAAGATATTGTATTAGTGTCTGCTAGTTCTTCAAACAATTAACCATATCCTGCTTAGAAATCAAAATCTTGTGCAACCTTTATTTGAAAACTTCAAGTTCCTTGGTTCTGTCAACAAAGGAAAAATATTGTCACCAATTTTATTGAAAATTCTCATTCTTTTTTAAGATAAAAGAGGCTCACTCTTTTTATGTATCGTGCAGGTAAAAACTTTCAAACGGGAAAATAAACAAAAATGATACGGAACAAACATTTTCTTTTCTTTTTCTTTTTTGTGAATGCTGCGGTTGGTTATCATAGTCATCCTTAAGCCTCAATAATTGAGAGTTCATGGAATGAAATCATGGAAAATCCACAATAAACTTGCTTAAGATACCTTTAGTGAGACTCTTAACATAGTCGGTTAGCCACACCAATTGGACTAGCCACATGTTGGCTTTTATATAACAATTTATACAATGATTTTTATTTTTATTTTTTAAAAATCTAAATGTTTAATATTTTACAAACGAAATTAAAATTCGCGTAGTAATAGTTAGCAAAAACTTGAGTTTCATCGCTTTCTCATTCTTTGATGTTTAGATCTTGCATCCGCCGCGGGTTCTTCCACCACAAACAAGATATATTCTCCTAAAGACGCCTTATGATAGGTGGAACAAAGGGAGGTAACCTAGTCCACAAGTGGCAAGCTTAGTGCGAATTTGGCCAATCGGGACAAATCATGTAAAGGTAAACGATTCTCATTTGGCAGATAGATTAGATTGGAGTATCATATCACACAGCCTCTAATGCTCAGTGGGCAGGGCTCATTTCAGCCATTCAAATTCCTAGACTGACACGACACTCACATAGCCGCAGGTGAAGAACAGGGCAGCCAGTGAGAGCGGCTGCGTGGCTCTTCGGGTGGGGTCGGAGGATGCCACGGTAGCCGCGATCTGAGCCGTCACCGGCTGGCGGGAAGGGATCCATGTCCTTCGATTCTTGATCTAACGGTTGGGTGACTAGTGCATACTACCATACCAGGGCGAATTTTGTTCGCAACCGCGTAGGATTCATTTCCCCGGGTGGCCGGGCCAAAGCTTAGCGACAAAGCATGAGAGCATCAATGATCACTCGCTTTTGCACCGGTTCTAATTCGTTTTTTCGGACCCTTTCCTGATTGCTCGCGGTTGCTCCACGCCTTCACATGCTTCATTACATTACATCTTATTATGGACATCGTGGAGTTGCTCCTCTACTCTGAAGAAGAAGCTGCAAGAGTGTATTGTCACCACACAGGTTGGTGTGCTTTGGTGTGGAATCAAGATGCGGCGCTTGAATCTATTCTACAGTCACCTCGTCGGTTGTAACTTCAATCCTAGATGCACGAAAAGAGTTGTTTCTCACGAGCCGGGCCAGCTTTTTTTCTGTTGTCTAAAAGTGTATTTTACTGATTTTTCAAAAAAAATGCATAAGCTTTTAATTATGGGTCTTAGACATTGTGCCAGAGACCCGAAATCCAACTCTGCCCTGATTACTATCGGAGTCGTAACCCGTATCATGGGTTGTTACAATGGTAGCATAGTCTCCCGTCCGGCCATTCCAATCCTAATGCTACGTAGGATAACAATCAGGTGGTACCGTACAAAATACTAGTAATTTGTAGAACCATGATTTTCGAGGTACGATCCTACCATGATCTTGTGAACGCAATCTCACCGGTACGAAAACTATCCTACCTAAGGCGATGATGCTGACGACCTTGTCTATCTACACGAATACACGGTTCTCGTAGGAATTGCGCTGACCCTTGCATAATTCTCCGCGACGACGAGCTTTGTAGAGCTAGAAAGCGCCTCCAGTAATCCAATCATGTCTGTGTCGCGTGCGAATTTTTTTTTGAAATAATATTATTTAAAAAATTACAAAAATAAATAGTCGTTTTTAACAAAACTTAACTACCAACAATCATTTGGAATGACGAGCCTAGGTAGCGGCGACACGGGATTGAACAGTATAGATAGTCCCTGTCGCCAGTTGAAATGGCAACAGAGATCTGTCGCCATTTAGAGTGGCGACAGGATCCTATCGCTATTTCAACTAGCGATATGGACCTCTTTGCACTACTTTTTTACAGACTATTTTCGAGCACATATTTTGTGAACAAATCATAATGATATTACAGAACATTAAGCACAACATCATAACATTTGCTGTCGACAAATCACAATGATATTACAGAATATTCAGCGCAACGTCATCACATATTTTATCGACAAATTACACTGATATGACAAACCATTCACCACAACGTCATCACCTAGTTTTTCGACAAATCAAAGTAATATTACAAAGCATTGAGCACCACATATTTCAACATGACGAACCTTTTCTGTGGCCACGACCTTAATGTCCGCCATGTGGACCGTCTCGAGTGGGACGGTTAGATGAGGTCCCCGCGGCGACGTCCGGACTGTCAGTGTCCTATTCGTCCTGTGGATTTCTCGTAGGGTATTTCTTGAAGGTGTGCTTAGACTCCTTACAAATAGAGCACTTCTTCGTACGACGTCCGGCTTCTGCTTCGTCCATGTTGTTTCTGATATGTTGTACCTGTTGTTGGCCAACATTTTTCTTCAGCCTATCAATGTCCATAATCCAGATAAGTTGCTTCTAGGTTAGATGGCCAGTGAAATAGCCAACCACGTCGTAACCATACATCTCTGCACTCCAGGTTTGCAGCACCTCCTCCTTGTTGAAATAATCAAAGAGGTACTGGTCGAGATGTTACGCCACCGTCGAACATGCGGCCATGACATGGGAGCAGAGCCTATGCAGAAGAATAGGCTTGTTGTAAGTGCATACGCAACTAGCGTGGCGTAGCGTGCAGTCGTGGATGATCCTATCGCGGTTCGTCCCGCGGCATCCTTTATACCTACACAATATCTCAAAGCGAAGCTCCCTTGCGCCCATCTTGAATGCCTGGTACATCTCATCCTTCTTGCTCTTCTTCTCCATGTACTTGATGATCATGGCAGAGTATAGTATTCTATCATTTGTCATGGAGAGCGACGCGTTGTTACTTCTATCAACGAAGTAATTTGTGGTACCGTGGAGAATTGCCTCCACAGTACCAACCAAAGGGAAGCACATTACGTCGCACATGACCCAGTTGTATACCTCGACTAAATTGGTTGTCATGATACCATATTGAGCACCACTCCTGTCATGTAGCAGCGACCATTTCTCCGTAGACTCGTGCTCAATCTAGTCCGATAAGCATTTCACCCGCGCTCTCGTCTTCCTCGCCACACTAGGACCTAGTTGTGCCAATGCTTTGGGGGCCTAGTCAATGCTTATAGCAGCATTTTTCATTGTCTCTTTTCTGTACATCTGGGTCCGTTCATCCAGAATCTTCCAGAGTGTTTCAAACTTTCGGTGCTGGTTGTAGTTGCACAGTCGCTTGAACAGGTTCATCAAGTCCTTGTTGCAGAACTACTTGTAGAAGTTTGCACCTAAGTGCCTCATGCACCACCTGCTCTGTAGATCCGTCCGTGGAAGTGGCTCATTCTCTCTTTGTTGTAGCTGAGTTATTGCACTCAGCAGACCCGTATGCCGATCATGTATGACGCATACGTTAGGACGACCCTGTAAAACAGAAAACATCAAATTCCCCATAAACCACAGCCAGCTGTCCGTGTTGTCACTTTCAACGAAAGCGAATGACACGGGAAGAACTTGATTGTTCCCACCCGTCGCTATTGCAGTCAGTATCTTAACCTTGTATTTTCCTGTCAGGAATGTGCCATCCACGCACAAGATTGGACGCCAATGCTGAAATGCATTGATGCATGGGACAAAGGCGAAGAATGCTTGCTTCAGTACCCTCCTATTGCCCTATTTCGGATACGTGGAATCTTGAATGTCGACTTGAGTGCCGGCATTCCTGTTTTGTATGACTCGGAGTAGCCTAGGGAGATTGTGGTAGGAGTTCTCGAACGTACCGAACCTTGATTCCAATGCCTTCTGTTTTGCCTTCCACACCTTGGCATAATTGATTGTGTATTGGAACATTGCCTTAATTATCGAATGATGGATCGTGGTTCAAAATCTAAATTATCCATGATCTTACCGTACACGAGGTTCGTGATGAAGCCTGATGACAGGTTCATATGGGACTGCACTAACTCAGCGACGACACATGTATGAGGGATCACTATAAAGAATTTCCAGCCTGATAACAGGTTCATATGGGATTGCACTGACTCAGCGACGACACATGTATGAGGGATCACTATAAAGAATTTCTAGTATGTGTCCTACTTAGTCTGAAATGCATGCACTCGCCAAGAGCATCCCTCTATGTTGCACTTCACGTCATAGCATCTTGGGTTAGACTTGATGACTGTGAATATACGTCGCACCGACAAGGCCCATAATTTGACCGCCTCCTGCACGGGCTCCTTGCATTTGTACATAGCTACTTGTCTAATCTTGCTCTGGTCGTACTCCCATGGCACACGGGAGCCTCGTTAACGACGAGGTTGTCGAACTGGTATGTGTTTCACTTGGATGGAACTGTCTGCTGGTCGACAGCATCCTCATCGTCGAATCCTTCATCTTCTGAGAATGTTATATAGTCTTGGTTTTCGAGATCCATCCTTTGCATTAGGGTTTCCAGCTCCTCACCGTCGGCAACAAACCATTGGCTTGCCTGACTAAAGGAGCTCCTTCCATAGGGTCTTACCATGTTCTCTTGAGCCACACTAACTCTCAATATGTGCTTTATGGTGCTCGGTTGGCAAGACAGCTTAATCTCAGATCATACATAACATGGTCCAAATCGAATGTGTGGAACAACCACCGTATCACAGTGTCCTATTTACGCTGCTTTGGTCTTGTTAGGGTCACAGTCATCGATTGGAAATAACGCAAATCAATCTCCACGGGATCCTCAAGAATAGTTCCATGATCGTCGTAAATTTTGAAGTTGGTGGCGTCCGACATATTTGACGTACTGCATTGTAAACAAGATTTCCACAATTAACAACATATCTAAAACTAAACTACCAACTGAAAAGAATTATGTACAACATACTATACTGCATAATCGTATATCTAAAACTATGTAATACATTCAGTTAAAAAAATTAACTGAAAGGTGGACGATCGGACGGATAGCGCTTCGCTAGCTTCCCTCCTCCCCTCTACTGCTCTATGCTCCTCTCCCTTCCCTCCCCCTCTTTCTCTTTTATCTGAATAAAAGTAAGTTATGCCAGATTTTTTTGGGTCTTTTATATAGTAGATTGTGTCGTCATTTGAAATAACGACATGGACTTGTGAGATCCCTGTTGCCATCTGAAATAACAGTTTTCCAAAATTTTAATATGAAAAAATTTTAGAATCCCTGTCGCCAGTTGAAATGGTGACAGAGACCTCTCTTTCAACTGGTGACAGAGACCTCTCTCTACTGTTTAAGTTCCTGACATCATTTGGTGACAGTAGCCTAATTTTGTAAAAAAAAAACTGACGATAAGGATCTCTCTTTCAACTGACGACAGAGATCTCTCTCTACTGTTTAAGTTCCTGACGTCATTTGGTGACAGTAGCCTAATTTTATATAAAAATATCGAATATTTATGTCTATATATATTTTAAATGATATTATTTCTAAAAAAAAATCTGTTCCGTACCGCATCTTTCTCACGGAACGCAAGCTAGCGAGAGTTCACAGTTAAAGAAAGAAATCAAAACGCTCGATCGATACCGACCGACGGGTCAATTCATGCAAGAAAGATGAGCTGATGATCATCAGTAGGTAAGTGGAACTGTGGAAGGTTATGTATCATGGCAGGCATCCTGATGACTGATTTAACACTCGTCATCCATTGATCCCCTATCTAATATTATAGTGGCCTCTCCACCCCGCGACATGACCATTCACTGTCCAGTTCCTACAGTACGCATGCAGTGCACGCCGGCGTTGGCCCGGGCCGTTCGTGGGCCGCACGTTGCGGGCGAGGGAAACGAAAAAACAATGACCAAACAAAAGAAAAAAGACCCAAAATCCTCTGGTGGGCCCGTAGATCCTCCCTAACCTCCTCGCAGCCAATAGCATCCCACCATCGCCCACCCCGCGGATCGCGACCACCAGCCAGATCATCTGTACCGTCCACTACATCTGACGGTCGCAAACCACCCGTGCGACCCGCCCTCCTCATCCAAAATTTTTCGCGATCCCGCCTTCCAGGCCGCTACAAATACCCTGCACCCGAAGGCGAAATTCACTCGCCGAAATTCGAGACACCTCCCAAGTCCATCAGATCCTCCAATTCTTGTCGTGCCTCCGAGTCTTTGAGGTCCCCGATGGCCCGCACGAAGCAGACGGCGCGCAAGTCGACGGGCGGGAAGGCGCCAAGGAAGCAGCTAGCAACGAAGGCAGCGCGCAAGTCGGCGCCGGCGACAGGCGGGGTCAAGAAGCCGCACCGCTTCCGCCCCGGCACCGTCGCGCTGCGGGAGATCCGCAAGTACCAGAAGAGCACGGAGCTACTGATCCGGAAGCTGCCGTTCCAGCGGCTGGTGCGGGAGATAGCGCAAGACTTCAAGACGGACCTTCGGTTCCAGTCCTCCGCCGTCGCGGCGCTGCAGGAGGCTGCCGAGGCCTACCTCGTGGGGCTCTTCGAGGACACCAACCTCTGCGCCATCCACGCCAAGAGGGTCACCATCATGCCCAAGGACATCCAGCTCGCGCGCCGCATCAGGGGCGAGAGGGCCTGATGACCTAGTGTTCTTCGCGGTTGCTCTCTTCGCTTTCTTGGTGTGTATTGTAGGGTGTGGTAGAACCTAGATGGGTGTCTCGTTTCTTCATGTCATCTTGTAGTCGTTTGCTTTTGTTGGCTTCGCTTCAATGGGATATGGTTAGTGCTTAGTGGATGACTATGTTCTTCAATGATTTGCTGCCTTCTGGATGCCCTCTTTGATCTGTTGTTAAATACAAGGTGTATGTTAAATCCAAGATGTCACTACTGTCTTGTAGTGTTGGTTTTGCCTCCTGTTTCGACCCACTTCAGTGGAATGTGATCCGTGCTTCTCTGCTTTGTGAATTCACCTTTTTCTTTCAAGATTTGAGAATGGCATTCCGGATTTGATATTTTTATAAGCAACCAGAGTGCCTCTAAAATCTCAATCGGAGCATATTAATTTGAGCACAGGAGTTGCTGAAAGAAAATCCATGGTGAATATTTGAAATGGAATCTGGAATCCTGGAAATTATGTTGAATTGGGGACGTGAGCAGTGATTGGCCGGGAGCGAACCATCTTCACTATTCGAGTGTTAAGTTTCGATGGGCCATCAAAGTGAGGTGGATAGCCCATGTGCGTATTTCTCTGCCACGTAGTTGGGCCTAATTGGCCTTCAACGAAGGCCTAACTAGCCAGCCCAGGCCTTTGCGACCCACGAGGCCACAACTAGCCCCAAAACCCCAAATGGCGATGATTTTGGGCGGATCGGCCGGTGCTCTCAAGGATGGCTCCTCCCGTCCGAGTCCCCCTCCCCAGTTTGGCCGGTGCTCGGCACGGGGAACTGGCGCAGCCCTCAGCCGAAGGAAATTTTCACTGTTTTGGTCCTGTAGCAACTTTTAATTTTAAAAATAGTTCTTATTCGTTATAATTAGCAAGAATGGCCCATGTACAGTGCTCCTGCTGCGTCTCTAGGGGCGGCGGTGACCTACTACCGGCGCAAGCGCCAGGCGCCCGCCCCGAAGGGCAAAGCAGTGGATGCAAAAACTATTTTTTTTAAAACGAAAAAACTGAAAATTTTGAAATATAAATATTATTTCATTATATTTTTTTAAAAAGAAACGAAAAAACTGAAAATTTTAAAATTTAAATATTATTTCATTATATTTGATTCAAAAAGAATATCGGCACTGAGATTTGTAAAAAAACTTTCATTAAGAAATAAGGGTAAGGAGTAGGTTTCCTTTTATCCGAAATCAGGGTTTCGTCACAGTTTGAGCGCATATATAAAAAGGTATCAGGACTATTGGAGTGTCTCCTCGATAAAGTCGTTTGAGCGTATACGCGTATATAGGCAGACAGTCGATGAGGTACTTTATGAAGCTTATACAGAATATGATTGGAGGGGTTGAGAACGCTCGTTGTGATGATGAAGATGTCCGAAAACATGTAGTCTCTCCTCGATGAAGTCGGTGCGAATGGTTCTTTATGGGATTTCACTAGAAGAGACATACTTGCAATATAGGCTTAGCGGAGACACAGAACAAGAACTACATTAGAGTACGCGGACAGAAGCACGTTACACGTAGTGACATGGCATGATGGTCCGGGTAATTGCTTTAGTCATCCTCGCTATTACTACGATACACTACGACACAAGCATCCAGACCATATAAGTACACATGCCTTTAGGGGATAGTAAAAAATATGGGGGGTAGGATGGAGGACTACTACGTAATGACCTGACCTACTGCGTGGACCAGGGCCATTTTCCCTTCCTTGCTAGCTCGGCGTTGAACTCCTCGCCGGCCTTCCCCTTCCCCTTGTCGCGGAAGTGTCCACGTCGGGCTGGTATGTCGAAGTCGTCCATGTCCTGCGATTTCATGATGTAAGTTCACCGTATAGTGGAAATCGAAAGAATGATGTAAATTCTTCATAACTCACGTCGTCGATACGGATTACGTCCGGACGACCGGATACACTGTGGCGGCCGGGCTCACCAAGATGAGCCTTTCCTTGCCCTTGTCGCGGATCGCCACGTCATTTGGTATGTCAAAGTCGTCCATGTCCTGCGATTCCATGATGTTAGTGCGTTGTATAGTGAAAATCATAAGAATGATGTAAATTCTTCGTAACTCACGTCGTGGATATGGATTACGCCGGCGGCCGGATCTGCCAGGGCGGCCGACTCACCAAGATGAGCCTTTCCCTTGCCCTTGTCGCGGGGATCGCCCACGTCGGGTGGTATGTCGGCCGTCCATGTCTGTGATTCTATGATGTAAGTGAAAACGTAATAAGAATGTAAATTCTTCATAACTCACGTCGTCGATATGGATTACGCTGGGACGACTCATGGGCTCCCGGTGCGTCCTCAACAAGGTGCTGTGCGTAAGGTTTCCACCGCACGAAGTTCTCGGCCAAGACCGAGTAGTTCAAACATATACGCCTCTTTGGATGAATACCTGTTGTACATCTCGGACGTCGATCCTTTGGAAGAAGTGGCGGCAAGATCTTTGATTCGCCATTTCATGGGGATGAAGTTAAAAATTTAATGAATTCAACGTTGACGAAAATCAATGCGCGCGAAAGAAACGCTTACGAGGTGGTGCCCGCACGTGTAGTACGCCCGGGCTGCGGTGTCTGGGTGTGTGGACTGAATGATCTCTGTTGGTTCGCCACACACACACACACATTGCGGGATCGGAAAACGTGGTGGTACTAGAGCATCTTTCATTGATTTATCTGGGTATTGTAGTTATTTCCTCTTCTACTTAAGCCAATTTTGCTTCTTCAACATCCTCGCGTAGAAGTTTGCCGAAGAGTCCATAGCTAGGTATCTATTATGTAGTGTTGTGTAGTGTTGGGTTTGGTTCAACCCCCTTTTATAAGCCCTATGGTTGGCATGGTGTGGTTAATTTCATGTCAAGTTCTGAAAAGCTGAGGAGGTACATTGTTGTCATGTCCATCTGAAAAGTTGGCGATACATAGTGTTGTCACTACGCAAAGCTGCCATGTGTGGTTTTGTCACTGCGCAAAGCTGTCCCCTTTGGTCTTATCACTGCGGAAGCTGCCCCGTGTGGTCTTGTCACTACGCAAAGCTGTCTCCTTTGGTCTTATCACTGCCCAAAGCTGCCCCGTGTGGTCTTGTCACTACGCAATGCTATCTCCTTTGGTCTTATCATCGCGGAAAATCGCCCGTGTGGTCTTGTCCTTCGCGCAAAGTCGTCTCTTTTGGTCTTATCAACGCGCATAAAGCTACCCGTGTGATCTTGTCATCGCGCAAAGTTGTCTCCTTTGGTCTTATCATTGCGCAAAGTCGCCTCGTGTGGTCTTGTCCTTGCGCAAAGTCGTCTCCTTTGGTCTTATCAACGCCCAAAACCGTCCGTGTGGTCTTGTCTTTGCGTAAAAGTCGTCTCCTTTGGTCTTATCACTGCGGAAAGTTGCCGTGTGGTCTTATCAACTGCGCAAAGTCGTCTCCTTTGGTCTTATCTTCGCGCAAAGGCGCCCGTGTGGTCTTGTCCTTTGCGCAAAGTCGTCTCCTTTGGTCTTATCATCTGCGCAAAGTCGCCCGTGTGGTCTTATCACTACACGCAAAGTCGTCTCCTTTGGTCTTATCACTGCGGAAAGTCGCAGTGTGGTCTTGTCCTTCGCGCAAAGTCGTCTCCTTTGGTCTTATCACTTTGCAAAGCTGCCAGGTGTGGTCTTGTCCTTTGCGCAAAGTTGTCTCCTTTGGTCTTGTCCTTTCGCGCATAAAGTCGCCCGTGTGGTCTTATCACCACATAAAGTCGTCTCCTTTGGTCTTATCATCTGCGAAAATTTGCCGTGTGGTCTTGTCCTCGCGCAAAGTTGTCTCCTTTGGTCTTATCATTTGCGCAAAGTCGCCCGTGTGGTCTTGTCATCGCATAAAGTGTCTCTTTTGGTCTTATCACCGTGCAAAGCCGTCTCGTGTGGTCTTGTCATTGCGCAAAGTCGTCTCCTTTGGTCTTATCAACGCCAAAGTTGCCCGTGTGGTCTTGTCACTCACGCAAAGTCGTCTCCTTTGGTCTTATCATCGCGCAAAGTCGCCCGTGTGGTCTTGTCTTTGCGCAAAGTCGTCTCCTTTGGTCTTATCATCGCGCAAAGTCGCCTGGTGTGGTCTTGTCTTTCGCAAAAGTTGTCTCCTTTGGTTTTATCACTGCCCAAATCTGTCTCCTTTGGTCTTATCACTGCCCAAAGCTACCCCGTGTGGTCTTGTCACTGCGTAAAGTTGTCTCCTTTGGTCTTATCACTGCGTAAAATTGTCTCCTTTGGTCTTGTCATCTGCAAGCTAATACATTACCCGCTTTGTTAGCCTCCCCCTGCGGGCTATAAAATGCATGACCCACGCTCCGAAAGTAGGACCACTCGACCATTCAAACCGTAGGAAGAACAACCTTGTCTGTGGTACGGTAACATACGATGGCAGACTCGAGTGACCGCCCAACCGGTCGCCGGGCCGGACTTCGCTGGAAAGGAGGGAGGACTTTGGCCCTAACTACCGGTTGATGCCGAACAAGCGCACGCAACCGGTATGGCCGAAATGTAGACACGGGGAGGACGCTATCGTGCGGTCGAGATCGCTGCCTGCCGTCGATGTGACGGCGTTTCTTCCGATGCCCATACTTTAGGGTAAATAGTTTTGTTCATGTTACTGCTAATACATCCTCCATACTAACCGTCCCTTGCACCAGATGGCGAAATGCAACTTTACCCACTGGATCGATCCTCCACATGAACGACATGTTTTGATGCACGTGGGTACATTGTGGAACCGAATATTTGATTTGGAGGCGCAAATTTTCGATCTAAAGGAGCAAAATGATGACCTTCACCAACAGATACAGCGCGAGAGGGGCAACGAGGAGGTCGTGAACATAGGAAGTTCCTATGATCCCACATGTTGTTGCGCCAACCCAAGTTGCATATGTGCATGCCACTACAACGACGGCCAGCCACGTCCGAGGCGCCCAACTAGAGAACACTCTATGTGGGTAGCGAGAGGCAGCTTCTACCATTAGGCACGGGTGGAGAAGCTTGTACCTTGGTAATCTCCCGTTCTGTACGCACTTATGTTCAATCTCTTAAAGCATGTAACTAAATGGTGGATGCGTTATTGCGGTTACCTTTTATCGAGTTGACATGTTACATCGATGTGCCATGTGCATTAAGCTATAGGCGTCCATATGCATTGAACAAACATGCATTGCATGAACGAGTACACATAAGAACACAAAAGTATACAACGAATCTTGGGGCCGCGTTGCATCGTTTCTGCAGAAAGCTACTTTGTTCGGTCACGTCGCGTAGGGACTTGCCCCCTCCGCCAGGCGCGGTACGGACCTGCCCCCTCCGCCAGGCGCGGTAGGGACCTTCCCCCTACGCCACATTGCGTCTCCGGTGCTCGGCTATTTAAACGCGCAACCACACACTCGCTCGATCGTTTCTCTCAGGAATCTCTCCCTCTTTCTGAGGTGCCTCCCTCTCCCGTACCTAACATTTTTCTTTGTCCTTTGATGGCACGATCTGTCGAAGTCGTTACTAATGCGATGCATGTTTGAATTTGCAGTCTTCCGTGTCTGTGGTTAAGAGTCGGTAACGTCGTAACGGTAAGTTCATTTCAGCAACGCACGTATGGTTCTTATGCTGTGTCTTGGTTGAAATATTGTCTTATTTTTTTTTTGTCAAAAATGGAGACAGTGTACGTGTTCCATGGTAACGTGCGTGCCGGTCCAGACGAAGTTGATTTGTCCAGCTGCCAGCGCGCCTTGCTAAACGTTCCCAACCTGGCACACGTCGATTTGCTGGAGCTTTGACCGTGCATTCGGCAGTTGTTTGATAGGCACGTCGCTAGGAACAAGATAGTAATAGAGGTGGTCACCGCCGCCATGGTCCCACCACACGGGCAGATGTTGTGGGGCCTGGTGAACATGACCAGCAGTGCCATGTGGGCAGAGTACATGGAGATCGTTAGCAATCCTCATGCTCCGATCTATGGACAACCCATGGTGTATGTCCATTTTGTTTATCCTGCTCAATCCTCTGGGGGGGGGATGCGTCGTTGAAGTAGCCAACGACGCTCTTGTCCCCCTCTTTGGTTTGTTGACGACGGGAGAGGTCTCGAGAGCGCCAGACGTTGTTACGCAGGATGCTCCAGTTGATGGAGATTTTGGTAGTTTCCAACCCAATGAAGGTGTGGATAGATGGCGGGATGCTCGTGTTGATTGTCACGAGATTATCGATGGCATGTCCGAGGGCACTGCCACCGAAGATGAGGACGACTTTGACTCGCAATCCAGCGAGGACGAAGCCGACGATGAGGGCGGGATCGTCGGTGGCATTGTTTCGACCGACACGGACTATGTTCCAAGTCGGTTGGATTGCTGCGGCCTCTTCCTTATTACGGCCGGGGAGCACGAAGTCGTCGTGGGCCTTCGATGAGGACACCCTGCTTGTAGGGCAACATTTCCCACACAAGGCTGCCGCCAGGCAAGCTATCGTGAGTTTCGCGGTGAAGACCAGTCGGACTTACCGAGTGTACAGGTGAGTTTGAACGTTGTTTGTTTGTATCTTCAACCATCTACGATGGGGTCGTACTAACTAATATATGTCTTCCGTTATGTGCGGGTCTAATCCTCGACACTTACATAGTTAAGTCGTTCTTAGCTCTTGCCCCGCAAAGTCTGTATTGCAGAGATTCCCTGGGGCGGGAACGGCCTTCCGCATCATAGTCGTGACGGATCACACATGTGAGCTTCAGGAGCCATTGCAAACGCATAAGAATGTAACATCGGCCTACACTGCGAGCATCGTAAGCCATGCAGTTGTCGCCGATTTGACCGTTTCGCCGAAGGTCCTGATGGCTAACGTAGCGAATACAATAGGGTATGCCGTTAGCTACAGTAAGGTCTGACGAGCGAAGCGGAAGGTCCTTGAAGGGTTGTACGGTACCTACAAGGAGGCGTACGACCTAGTCCTCAGAATGCTGAAGCAAATTGTGGATGCTAATCCGGGGACATGCGTCAACAGGGATGACAGGCCCGACCCGTCGAACATCCCACATTCCCTAATCCTTGATCGAGTCTTCTGGGCTTTTGGCTCGGCAGTCCAGGGCTTCTACCACTGTCGTCCCGTCCTGACTATGGACGGTACTTTTCTTTGCGGTAAGTACAAGGGCACCATTCTCACCGCTATTGCCGCTGATGGCAACTACCAATTGCTCCCAGTTGCCTTTGCAATTGTGGAGAATGAGAACACTGCTAGTTGGCTATGGTTTCTAGCCAACATAAAGCAACATGTTGTAAGGGATCGGCCGAATGTGTGCGTCATAACCGACCATCATGCCGGGTTGTTGTATTGCGCACCATGCGAGCGGTACAAGGCCACCGTTCAATGGAGCGACATGCGCTGCGTTGGTGCATGCGGCATCTAGTCGCCAACTTCCACGCGCTTCCGGAGCAAAGACCTCGGGAAGAAGTTCAAGAAGCTTTACTGCGCAGAACGAGCGCAAGTTCGATGTCGTGTGGCGGAGCTTGAGGTCGAAACCGAGCGTGCAAGTGGAGGTTCTGGCCCAGGCGCACCGCAAAGCGAGTTCGCTGAGTGAATGAGCGAGCATACCCCCGACTATGAGAAATGGTCCCTTCTTCACGACACCTATGGTGCTCGGTACGACATCATGACAACCAACATGTCCGAGGTCTACAACGGTGTGTTGAAAGGGGTCCGTGCCCTGCCCATCACCATTGTTGTCGACGAGACATGGAACCGTCTGATCGGTTACTTTCATCAATCGAGCAATGATGGCCAAAGACATTTGGACGAAGGGAAGCGAAGACTCGGAGGTTACCCTTGCCTACATGGAGAAGAAAATTACCAAGGTCCGATCCCATGTAGCTATCACAATGGATGGCGTGAGAAGGAAGTTCGAGATCCGCATGCGGGACAAATGCGTCAGCGGCCACATGAGAGGTATTTGGAAGCATGTTTGCACCATAGGCGATGTGGCGGCTTGCACCGCAACAAGCCTCAACTCTGCACAAGCCTTGCTCCCACGTATATCTTTGCATGTCTTTGATTTCACCAATCTTCTAGCATGTACATGTCGGAGTACTACGACATACGACTCCTGTATGATACTTGGAACGGGGAGTTCAACTCCTACGGCGTGGAAAGCCACTACAGGGACCTATGGCCAGGAGCAGTGAAGTGGTCACCGAATGACGATGCGGCATCCGAGCCGTGGGAGGCGTCGATCAAGGCGCATCATAGCGACATGGATGCGAGCCAGCGTGGAGATTGGCCAAGACCAATAAGGTGTAGGCTATGTAAGACTCATGGGCACTCATTCAGAACCGCCGAATAGACCTTCTTCCTCGGCGCCACTTAGTATCTGTAAGCTATCCGGTGTATTTGAGTCATGTGATTGTTGTAGTGATGTGAGTGTTGTAATGATTTGCGTTGTAACCTGCACTGCTTTCTACGATGTAACAAGTTGTTATTACCGCTTCGAGTTGTTATTACCGATTTATAAGTACATATATCTACCTCGTTTGGGTTACGTCGTGCTTTGCAGAAAGTAGTCGCGTCCTGCTTTCCAGAGAGTTGTCACTTCCTGCTTTCCAGAGATTGATCACGTCCAGCTTTCCAGAGAGTGGTCACGTCCAGCTTTCCAGAGAGTGGTCACTTCACGCTTCCACACTTCTTGCAGTCACGTCCTCCTTTCAAGACTGATGGCCCTTCGTGCTCTAACGCTATATATGGATGCTTTGGCTGTCATTCACCTCACTCTTCTCTTCCTCTTCTCCTTTCTTCCAGTGTAAAACAAGATGTCTTCGGCCTCATCGAACATTCGAGTGAGTATAGAATTACAATCACTACGACAGCAGCTGGTTTGCCCTCGTTGCAGGGATCCGGTTAATGTGTTTACCTCTCATACGCCAACGAATCCGTCCCGAGTGTTCATGAAGTGTTCAAATCTTTCGGTAACTTCTGCAAAATCAGCACGAATGAATTGCGTTGTACATACTGGGTTTTCTTACTTACATTTCAAGCTACAATTCTTTTATAGAACACAACATGTTGGTTTTGGCAATGGGCTGACGAAGCTATCCCAGTGGTTCAAGATATTGCAATGCAAATTCTTTGTCTTCAAGAAGACTCCGTGGTGTTCTTGCAATTAGATGCGATGGCTCGGCGTCCGATCAACCAATGCAAGACTCCCGTCGTGTTACTGCAATTCGTCCAGTGCCTCGAGCGTCTGAGCAACCCATGCGAAATGAAGAGAAAAGACTTCAGAAGATGCTTCAGAAGTTAGTTAAGATAGTTAGTTTTGCGGTCTTTCTTATTTTATATCTTGTTCTTGCCAAGTAGAACGTCAGTGTGTAATGAGATTGTATTGTCCACTCTTATCTATGCATCGCAGTCCTTGATGAATGAGAATAAAATTGTTTTACTGAGATAGATAACGAAGTACAAGTGTCCAATTACATTCCAATTACCACACTCTGCTTGGATTACAAATCAGTTAATGAAGCACAAGTTACAACATATAATAGACTTCTAATGCTACTACTGCTCACGCTGCTCCTCACTACTGTCGGGCATAGTACCCTGTACTGGCCTTCCGCGCCGTGTTCCTGCCATAGGTCTGCGAATCATTCTGTGGAAGCGTCAACCTATCGGTGACCGTGGGTTCTGCCGCAGGTCATAGCGGGGCTCCTCAACCGGCGTGTCGGCGTACCGGGGGGCATCACCTGTGGAAGTGGCGTTGAGAATAAGTCTGTGATCTAACCAGTAGGATCCATAGTAGGATCCGTGGAGGGCACCAACTTCGGCTCGGCTTGCGGGATGGGTAGGTGAATCGCTCGGTACGGTTCACCTTGCGGGGTGAGTGGCGCAGGGTACATTGTGTACCCGGACTGATACCATGGCACCGTATTGCCCATTGGAAATTGTCCAACAGTGTGTGGCTATAAGGGAGAATCTGGGATAACATCCACCATGTTCGGGTTGCACGCGTCTGTGCTCTCGGAATGTCCTCCTCGTGCCTCTGTGGCGGCAGCGGCACCGGCGTAGGGTCCCTCACGAGGCGAGGGCGGCATCGGTAGAGGTCCCTCCGTGACGACGACGGCATCAGCGTAGGGTCCCTCCAAGACAAGGACGGCATCAGCGTAGAGTCCCTGCGTGGAAACTGCGCGAACGATCCGCCGCCCATGCTGCTGCGCCATTGGGTCGACTCGCTCGGACGGGAAGATGGAGGGGGCGAGGGTATGCGACGACGCTCCGTCCGATGCCTCGAGTCGACATCGCTAGGCCTTCCACAACTCATGTTACGAAGGACCTGCTTGACATCATCAACAAGCGTCTTCATGACCGAAAAAAGGCGTTCGACTGTGTTGTTCGTACCCCGCTCGAGTTCCGCCATGCAAGCGCTTCGATAACGCTCTCCAAAGCGGTCCACCGCATGGTTACCGAACAAACAAAATTTTATTAGTTAACCCTATTTTGGAGGTGCTTAATCTACTACGTGCTCAGCGCGAAGATAAATCATTGCGTCTTTGCTGCGTGCGGGTCCATCCCCAAGTCAAGCGTCAGACGTGGCTAGGATCTGCATGTCGGGCCGGGAGGCGTCTGTCAGTCTCGTCCGCGTGTGCCGTACGTACCACTCTAAGTACGTGTCGTAAGTCTCTTCATCGTAAGGGCGCGCCTCCTACAAAATGGAATCAGTGGCCGTTTGCCATGCATCTACCCACGGCTGCTGCGTCTGAAGCCAGTCATCACTCTTGCGGCCCTTCTTCGTCTACCTGAAGGTGGAACAAAATAAATAAATTATGGTACCGATATAACATATGACTAAAGGATCTACAATATTATTAAGCAATGCAATGTACTTACAGGTGACTATGCCTGCATAGCGGTCGCCCTAGAGCGGGGATCTCTGAGTGCGGCTGAATCGCCTCATCACCCGTTGTGGGTTGTACGGCTCAACCATGTGGGAGAACACCAGATGACAAGTTGTCCTCCAGTACACCGCATCCTGGTGGCATAGCAAGCTCAAGCCATCGGGCGCCGTCTTATTTACTGCGTGGAGCATCCGTCAAGGAGCCCATATTATGTCGATCTCGTCGAGGTCTCGAATTCATTGTGGAACTCGGGGTATATGCGGCGCACTCTCTCCCTAGCCCACCCTAGTACTACCACAGTCCATCGGGATCCCATGGTCGGGCCTTCCACGGGATCCTCCTTGTCCGCCTCACCATAGAAATCTTTGTGTGTGTGGGTAAGGGTGGATAGGGCGAAGCTCTGGCCGTCTGGCCGCTGAAGTGCTCCCACGACCACAGTATAACGGCATGTGGCAACCCGAAACACGGGCTTTGTTCCGTTCGACGCTGCGAAGCGTCGCAGACAAAGTCATGATACGTCGCGCAAAGATCTGGTGAACCCCAACTATCATCAAGGCACGTCCTCATCATCGGCGTCCACGATGGACTCCGTAAGGTGAATATAACTCGGGTACACCATGTCCCCCTGCGTGCTAGGGAACATGACCCATCCGAATATAAACAACAAATATGCAATAAAGTGGCATCGAACCACCTCATCCGTTGCGTCAATTGGGCAATGCATGAATCGTCGCAGCCAACCGTGTGGAACGCTCTTTGACCTCTCGGGGATAGGCTGCCCGAAGCGATGATTGAGACGCACCTTCCAGTCCGGCGACCTCGGAGGGGGAACAACTGCACGGCCTCACAACGGAAAGCCGGTAATGAAGCTGACGTCTTGCAGTGTCACCGTTATCTCCCTCCACCGGAAGTGGAACGTGTGGGTCTCCGGCCGCCAACGATCAACCAAGGCGGAAGGAAGAGAGGCATCAATTAGGAGGTTCTGCCCCATGTTCAGCATGCGGGCAAACGCAATCAGCCCACATTGATGAAGCCTCGGAACATACCGCTCGTCCATCGGCCAGGTCTCCCTCGGTCCCCGTGTCACCAGAGTTGGTGGCCCATCGCCATCGATCCAAGCGTGACAGCGATGCTTGCCGTCCCATGCCGCTTCAAGTAGGGGTGGTAGAGTATGTGCCATTGCTGCAAATAGACAAAAACTAACAGTTAGCGAAATCTAAGTATCTAATTAACGGTAAAAAATGCAATAAGGAAAAAATTAAACATGTACTTACCTAAACTAATCGGAACGTGCGCTGCGCTTATGAGCAATTCGGCTGCGTGCGTTCGTTTATATACGCAGCGAAAATAGATAGCGAAAGACATCGACGCGATGTAAAGAAAGAAAAAACAAAGAAACGCATGCAGCCAGGCTTCTTTCGGTGGAAAAGCGGTCTGCGGCGAGGAAGGAGGAATCGTGTCGCCAAGCATGTGGGGGCCAACCTGCGCTACTGGGGCGGGGTAGGTGCTGTCGCTCTGGGCGGCGCAGGCTGCCGCGCGCCCGTGGTGAAGGCAGTCGCTGCCGCCCAGATTAAGCGTGAGAGGAGCACTATTCAAGGGCCATTTTAAAATTATGGCAAATGAGGGCTATTTTGAAATTAAGCGTTGCTCTGAGGCTAGAACGGTAAAAATTTCGGTAAATGACCCTCCACTGCGTGAACTTTTTTTTTATTAATCGACTCTTTTTTAAATTTTATTTTAAAGTTAACTCTTGGCGCACTTTATTTCTAATTCTGACCTCTCTAGTCACGTCACCACCACCCGTGGCAAAACAACGTTGCCACGCTATAAGATAAGTTTGCTAAAATAACATTTTTTGTCATGCTACTGGTGGTGGTGTGACCAAACAACACTGTCACGTCACGGGTGGTGGCGTAATAAGAGTTTGCCTAAATACGGACTGGCGTGATAGTGTTGTTTTATCACGCTATGAGCGATGGCGTGATCAAAGGAGTCAGAATTGGAAATAAAGTTCGTAGGGGTTAACTTTAAAATAAAATTTAAAAAAGATTAATTAATAAAAAATTTTCTCACTGCGCTTGTTCCTTGCGGTGCAGGTTGCAGCCGAGCCCTTCTCGGTTAGTGAGTTTTGGACTGTTTTGGCCCTATAGCAAAATTTAATTCCTAAACTAGCCCCCTTAGCGTCAGAATTCCAAATTTAGCCCCGAGCACAGTCGCTTTGTCTGGGGCGGAACAATCGACGACGTCTTTGTTGTAGTCGCAAAGATCGAGATGTCGCTGTGGAGCTCGGTAGCAACTAAGTTCTTTGCGGCTCAAGCCACCAGCGACACCAAGTGTCGCCGACCAAACAAGCAAACACCTTGGCCCCTTTGCCACGCCGCCTTTCTCGGCGCCGGCCACAAGACGCTCGCTTAGGCCCGCTAAGCGCCGCCAGCGCCATCTGGCGTCGCCTTCGCTTCGCTTGCATCGCAGCTTACCGCAGCGCCGCAGCGTTCTTTGCGCATCTTCTTGGCGCCGCCACGCCGCATCCGGTCGTCTCTGATACTTGCTTTGGGCGCCTGCGGCATAAACCAAAGCGAAGCAGCGTTTGCAAAGACTCAACGACGCCATTTGCATTTGCAAGCCAAGAAGCAATGCAGAGAGGAAGAGAGGAAGAGAGCCAGAGAGAAAGGTAGCTCGCGGAAGAGAAGGAAGGCAACCGGAGAAATTGAAGTTCGCTCCGTTACAGAAGTTGTGCATCATGTTGTGAGCACCTAGAAAAGGTAATTGCCATTCGCATCCGGCTATAGTTTTAGCAATGTCATTAGGATATACTTAGATGATTTGTAGTTTCTTATTGTAGCAACTAAGTAGTTATAGTTGTGCAGTTGGTGTATTTTGAGTTAGTGTTCGGACATAAAATTAAAAGACTTAGTGTGACTTAGTAGTTAGCAATGTGATTAGCTAGTAATTAGTTGACTTAGCAGACTTATTATTGTTAGTGTTGTAAATTAAATAGAGTTAGCAATGTACCTTCCAGTGAGGAGATAACTCCAGGGGAGAGAAGCCTTGGAGGAGGAATGGGAAGGAAAGAACGATGGGGAAGGAAGGATGGCATCTAGGATATTTCGGTGCTGAGGAGATAAGAGAGAGATAAATGGAAGGGATTAGATAAGGAGAAGATTAGAGTAAGGGGATTAAGTAAAGGGAAGGATTAGGGATGAGATTAGGTGAGAAGGGGAAGTTTAGGAAGTAGCAAATTAGTAATACTATTAACAGTTTAGTAGTAACAAATCTAATTAGGTACTAGTAAAATTAAATATCGACGAGTCAAATAGCAGTAGGCCGACGATAGATAATTAGGGCGGGATAAATAAAATGTAAAATTAATCATAGTATATATAAGAAAATTAATCACCAATAAAACACACTACATTAATTAAATAATCGGGGGCGTTAGGAAATATTTGAAGACTTAGTAGTCAGCAATGTAAAATTATTGACTTAGCAGACTTAGTACTTAGCAATGTGATTAGCTTTTAATTCGAAATCTGTACAAGGAGAGAGAAAGAAAAGAAAAGTGGAGAAAAAACCAATTATAAAAAAAACAGAAAATTCGAAGAAAAAAATTGGACATGAAAAGTTTTAATTTTAAAAAATTGAATATAATTGAAGTTTATTTTATTAATTTAAATTATTTTTTATTTTCTGAAAGACTCTGAAAAACGGGAGAATTGAAAAAAAATAATATCTTGGTCGCTACGGTTCTTGATCACGTTACTTCACCATGGTGTAGTTAAAGCAGAGTACGTTATGGAGCTTCTACAGAATGCAATTGAAGAGGCTGACATTTAATTCATTTATCAATTTACAAAAGCGACCTTCATTTAATGGTTTAGTGAAAATGTCCGCTAATTGGTCTTCGGTTCGGATGTGGCTAATATCCATATCTCCCTTACTCACATGATCTCTCAAGAAATGGTGGCGAATATCTATATGTTTGGTTCTTGAGTGTTGAACAGGATTATTGGCTATTTTTACAGCACTATCATTGTGACAGAAAAGAGGCATTTTATCAAATTTAATTCCATAATCCATCAAAGTTTGCCTCATCCATAGCAATTGAGCACAATAACTTCTAGCGGAAACATATTCGGCTTCGGTGATGGATAATGCTACAGAGTTTTGTTTCTTGGATGATCATGATACTAAAGATCTTCCTAAGAATTGACAACTACACGATGTGTTTTTTCTATCCACTTTGCAACCTGCATAATCAGAATCCGAATATCCAATTAAATCAAATTTAGCACCTTTGGGGAACCATAGGCCAATGCTAGCGGAATGCTTTAAATATCTTAGTATTCTTTTAACTGCCATTAAATGACACTCTTTTGGAGTTACTTGAAAACGTGCACACATGCAAACACTAAACATGATATCGGACCTAGATGCGGTAAGATAAAGCAAGCTACCAATCATGGATCTATAAAGCTTTAAATCTACCAGTTTACCTCCCTCATTTAGGTCGAGATGACCATTGGTTGCCATGAGAGTCTTGATGGGTTTTGCATCCTCCATGCCAAATTTCTTGATCAAGTCTTTTGCATACTTTGTTTGGCTCACGAAGGTCCCATCTTTGAGTTGCTTGATTTGAAGTTCAAGGAAATAGCTTAATTCTCCAATCATGGACATTTCAAATTCCCTAGATATCATATCACCAAATTCTTTGCAAAAATCTTGATCAGTAGACCCAAAAAAAATATCATCAACATAAATTTGACAAATAAAGAAATCATCATCTAAAAATTTAGTAAATAAAGTTGAATCAATTTTCCTAATTTTGAATCCTTTTGAGACTAGGAAATCTCTAAGGCGTTCATACCATATTCTAGGATCTTGTTTAAGACCATAGAGCGCCTTGGAGAGTTTATAGACATGATTTGGATTCTTTGGATCTTCAAAACCGGGAGGTTGTTCAATAAAGACAAGTTCGGATATTTTACCATTTAGGAAAACACTTTTAACATCCATTTGAAATAATTTAATATCAAAGCATAATGCAAAAACAAGTAATATTCGAATTGACTCAAGTCTAGCTACGGGAGCAAAGGTTCCACTAAAATCCAAACCTTCGACTTGTGAATAACCTTGAGCGACCAACCTTGCTTTGTTTCTTACAACCAAACCGTTCTCATCTTGTTTGTTCCTATAGACCCATTTAGTACCAATGACGTTGTGTTCTTTGGGTCTTTCCACCAATGTCCAAACTTCATTCTGAGTGAAGTTATTGAGTTCTTCATGTATTGCATTTACCCAATCCGGATCATCAAGTGCTTCTTCTACATGCTTTGGCTCAATAGAAGAGACAAAAAAGTAATATTCACAAAAAGAAGTGACACGAGAGCGAGTTTGAACACCCTTACTTACATCACCTAATATTTGGTCTATTAGATGATCTTTAGCAATTGCATTGTGAATTCTTGGTGCTAAGTTGGATGGTTGATCATCTTCCTTGTTATCCTCTTCATCAATTTGGATTTGATTTGTGGAAGAGGTAGGAGGTTCAACTTGAGTGGAAGAAGTTGGATCATCCTTAGGCTTGATGTCGCCAATTTGCATGTTCTCCATGGCTTTTCTTAAGACTCCATCACCTAAATCATCCAAATTCTTATGCTCTTCTTGAGAACCATTAGTTTTATTAAATTGCACATCGTGCCTTTCTTCAACTAAACCGGAGTTTTGGTTAAAGATACGATAAACTTTGCTATTTAAAGAGTAACCAAGCAAGAAACCAACATCACAACGACTTGCAAATTTTGAAATACGAACACCCTTCTTCAAAATATAACATTTGCAACCAAATACACGAAAGTAAGAGATGTTCGGTTTTCTTCCTACAAGAAGCTCATATGAAGTCTTTTTCAAAAGCTTATGCAAATAAAGATGATTTATGGCATGACAAGCGGTGTTAATAGCTTTCGCCCAAAAACTATCATAAGTATTATACTCATCAAGCATTGTCCTAGCCATTTCAATTAATGTACGATTTTTCCCTTCTACAACTTCATTTCGCTCTGGAGTGTACGTTGTGGAAAGTTCGTGCTTTATTCCAAGTTTATCAAAAAAGTCTTCAACTTTAGTATTCTTGAACTCGGAAGCATTATCACTACGGATTTTTTTTAATTTTGAAATCAAATTCATTTAGAGCCCTTTTTGCAAAACTTTTGAAAATGCCGGAGGTTTCACATTTGTCATCTAGGAAGAATACCTATGTGTATCTAGAATAATCATCCACAATGACTAAACAATAGCTATTAACTCCAATACTCTTATAGGTTGTTGGCCCAAACAAATCCATATAAAAGAGTTTCAATGGTCTAGAAGTTGCCATGATACTCTTGGAAGGATGAGAGTTAGCGACTTATTTACCGGCTTGACAAGCACTACAAAGTCTATTTTTCTCAAACTTCACATCTTTCAACACAACAACTAAATCATGTTTAAAAAGCTTTTTAAGTTGTATCATTCCAACATGGGCTAGCCTTCTATGCCCAAGCCAATCCAATGAGGTTTTTACAATTAAACAAGTTTTTAGGCAAGATTTATTTGAAGTAAAATCAACCAAATAAAGATTTCCAAATCTAAATCCTTTGAAAACTAAAGAGCTATCTTTTGCATTTGAAATTATAACACCTTCATTAGAGAAGGATCAAATTAAGCCAAGATCACATATTTGAGCAACGGATAGCAAATTGAAATTTAATGATTCTACTAGAGATACATTTGAAATGGAAAGGTAATTTGAGATAGCAATTTTACCCAATCGTAATACCTTTCCTTTGCTATTATCACCAAAAGTGATCTTCTCAATTCCTTTTCCATTCTCGAATGTGGTGAACATCTTTCTATCACCGGTCATGTGTTGAGTGCATCCACTATCAAGCACCCAATATTTTTCACCGGTTTTATAGTTCACCTACAAAACAAGAATCAAGTTCTTTTTGGTACCCAAATTTATTTAGATCCTTGGAGGTTAGTGACCAAGGAATTAGGCACCCAAATAGTATTCTTTTTAGCCCCTAAAATCGAAGTGTCAATAAATTTAGCAATGACTTAACCATTCCTAGTTTTTCTAGTCATATAGCATGAATCATATATACCAAAGGATGGAGTCTTACCTTTAGGACAGCTTTGTTGTACATGTCTTATTTCCCGGCACTTATGGCAATATTTACCATTTTGCTTAACAAACCTTGTGGGCTTGTTTGCCGGCTTCTTACCTTTCTTGGGCATATACCAAAGTCCTTCCTTATTGAATGAACACCTTTGCTCACTCAAAAGCTTATCAAAGGTGGCCTTACCCTTGAAGCACCTTTTCAAGATTTTACTTAGCTTGGTCACTTACTCTTTTAACTCATTATTTTCAACAATAAGCTTTGCATCATTATGCTCTACATTATCAAGATTAACATTAATACTAGAGCAACATGGTATAGCAATAGAATCATTACATGAAATAGATGCACTAGTCTTAGCAATTTCTACACTAGGTATTTCATCAATCATGTTACATGTAATTCCTATGCTAGAGCAAGACTTGCTTGAATTTTCTTGGATAAGCAAATCATGAGCTTCCTTTAGCTTCTCATAAGATTCTTTTAGAGAGATATGCTCTCTCTTTAAGATTTTATGTTTTGACATTTCTTTTCCAAGAAATTCATTCAAGTCCTCAAGCATATCCATTAATTCATCATATGTTGGTTCATTATCATTAATGAATTTTACCTTATCTCCTTTTGCCATGAGGCAAGTAGGAGTGGAGAATAGTGATGGGCTTCCTTGATGGCGATGCCAACGAGTCCCTTCTTCTTGGGGGACTCTTCCTCAATGGAGTCGGAGTCGGTTGACTCCTCATCGGAATCCCATTCTCCAATATGGGCTTCATGCTTGCCATCCTTGTGAAGCTTTTTGAAAAGCTTCTTCTTGTCATTGTATTCCTTCTTTTTGAATGACTTGAATTTGTCATCCTTCTTCAAAGGACAATGAGAGGCAATGTACCCCTTCTCTTCGCAATTATAGCACCGAATGTTGCTATAACGTTTGTTGTCACTTGAGGATTGCCCTTTCTTATTCTTGTCAAAGTTGAAGTTTCTATGTGGGCACCTTCTCATGAATTTTTTCATTCTTCGTACAAGAAATGCAAACTCCTCTTTGGAGTCTCCTTCTTCATCCTCATCATCGCTTGATTCCGCTTTCGCCTTGAAAGTGGTAACCTTCTTCTTTAAGGAAGACTACTCCAAGAGCTCTTCCTTGTCTTTCTTGAACAACTCATTGGTTATGAGGTTGTCCAAAAGTCCTGTTGGTGTCATTCTTGGCAACTCGGAAGAGTTGAGAAATAACGTTACCAATGTCTCATATTTGTCCGATAGAGCCCTAAGGATCTTGCGCACAATTTCAATATCAAGAAGGTTAGTACCAAGGCCTTTGAGATCATTCACAATGTTGTTGAGTCGTGAATACATCTCATTCATGTTTTCATGAGGCAACATTATGAATGTCTCATATTTAATCCGAAGCATATGCAATTTGGCCTCTTTGACCGTGGATGTTCCCTCATGAATTTCAGAGAGGGTAGTCCAAATTTCATGAGCAGTTTCTAAGTTGCTCACTCTATTGAACTCATCCGCGTTCAAAGCACCAAAGAGAGCATTCATAGCTCAGGCATCTAAATGAGCATTACGTGCATCTTGATCCGTGGGAACTAGTGGATTAAGAGGCATGACGTAACCCTCATTTATGATTTTCCAAATGCTTGGACTCACGGCCTTTAAATAAATTGACATTCTTATTTTCCAATAAGCATAATTAGAGTCATAAACAAAGAAGCTTTTCCTATAGCAATTCCCTCACTAGCCATCCTTTTCTCTCTTAGACGGTTAAGCCTAAAACAATGAGAGACCAAACTCCGATACCACTTGTAGGATCAAGCATAACTGACTAGAGGGGGGGTGAATAGGAGGTTTTTAAACTTTTTAGCACATTAACAATTTAAGCCAATTATGAATAATGTCTAAACTAGATACAATTCTAGCTAAGCAATATAACACAAGATAAATGCTAGAATTGTAAATGCGGAACAAGTAAAGACAAGAAATAATCATAAATGAGACAAGCGATGTTTTCCCGTGGTATCGAAGACTTGCCGGTCTTCACTAGTCCATGTTGAGGAAGCTTGAACGAATCAAGCCGGCTCCACGCATTAAGCCTTCTCGCGATCACTATTGTTGTTCTTCCCCCGCTCCGGAGATGGTGAACACCAAACTAATCACAAACTTGGCATCGGGACTCTTCACAATCTTCTTGAAGAGATCACCGTGTTTCTACCACCAAGCCGTCTAGGAGTTCAGCAAAACTCCAAGAGTAATAAATCGATGGCCTTCGTTTGATGGCAGTCAAGTACAAATGGATCAACTAGAATGAATGCACTTGAATTGGCTCAACTACCTCACAATGAATGCAGAAATGTAATTGAGGTGTTGAATGAATGCTTTTGGTTGTAAGGATGTTAAATGAAGAGTTGCATTCTGTCCTAGAGCAGGTGGAGGGGTATTTACAACCGTTATGAGAGAAACCCCAGTTTTTCAATGAAATGCGGTATTACCGCCAACCAAGGTGCGGTACTACCGCTTCTCACCAACCGCCCTGTAACGGCTACAACAGGAGCATTAACTGCCTCTGACATAGCCGTTTTAAACGCGGTGTGGTGCTACCGCCAACTATCATGCGGTCATACCGCTCATCCCGGTCGTACCGCTCACAGGGGCAGTACTACCGTTTCATAGGGTTTCAAACTCAGTTGAAAAGGGTGCTTCTTTGGTTTTTACGTACCGCCACATAAAATTCGGAATGACTGTGGAGTGATAGTTCCGCCATTAAATCTCCGGTACTACCGCAACCCTGATTTGAACCAGCACACCCAAACGCATTGCCCACGTGGATGGCTGAGATGAAATGGGCTGTTCGGACCATGCGTTTAAACCACATGATCTTGGACTTTTCGGACAGTCCGAACTGCCCACGGTAGTACCGCCAAAGGAAGTGCGGTAATACCACTAAGCGGTAGTTCCGCCAAGCAATCACCGGTACTACCGTTTGCCAAGAGAGCACAAGAGCTCCAAAAAGAGACTCTTTGAAAAATACGTTCCGCTCCATTTTTCGGAAGTACCGTAGAGCGGTAGTACCGTTTAAACAACGGCGGTACTACCGTTCCAAGGGTTTTGCAAACTTAACCAAAATGGATACTCTCTAGATTTTACGTACCGTCAACTAGAAACGAAATTACTGTGATGTGGTCGTACCACTCACAAGGGCGGTCGTACCGCTCCACAAATAAGTTGACAGGTACTTTTGAACTGCACACGTGGACGCTCCAGATTAAATGGGCTGATCGGACCACACTTATAAACACACGATCATGTCTTTGTTGGACAAATCCAACAAAGACTGCAGTAGTTCTGCCAACTAAAAATCGGAATGACCCCAATGCGGTAGTACCGCTCCAAAGGCCGGTCATACTGCATTAGCAACTAGTTGGCTGTGACGATCGGACCATTTACGTGGACGGCCCAGATTGATTGGGCTGTTCGGACCACTCGTGTAAACCACACGATCATGTCACTTTCGAACAGTCTGAACGGCCCACATTAATACCGCCAAGGGATACGCAGTCATACCACAAAGCGGTAGTTCCGCCCATTAAACCCTGGTACTACCGTTTGTGCAGACAATTGTACAAAGAGCTTTCAAATTCAAATCCAAATGCATGCATGATCTTAAATTGATCCAAATGGCACAAGAACATGCTATCAAGCTACTAGCCATGATCCCTCTTAATGGTATGACATTTAATCTATAATCCGGTCTTCCAACTAATCCTCCTAAGACCGGTAAAATACAAAAAGGATCCTAGATTACTTGTACCTTGTCTTTTATCGAAAAAAATCTTTATATTGTCCTTTAGCATGCATCTTCAAGAAATCAAATTCACCAAAGGGACTTAACCTTGTAAATACTCAATAAACATGTTAATCCCATATTCACATATTATCATTAATTACAAAAAAATAGTTTTAGCGGCCTAGATGCTTTCACCGTCGTGCTGTTGCGGTCGTTGACGTTGCCGGCCATGTCGCTATCGCTGTAGCTGACAAATAGTGGCTCCTCCAACTTCTTTGCATAACGGCAGCCATAGCTCCGCGTACCAGCAATGTACCGGAGTATATGCTTGACTGTAGCCAAGTGCTCGATGGTTGGCTCTTCCATGAAGTGGCTTACATAGCCCACCAAATACACGATGTTGGGTCTTGTGTGCACTAGGTACCTCAAGCTCCCGACGATGCTCCGGTAGGCCGTAGCGTCCGTGAGAGGGGCTGAGCTTGCCTTGCTCAGCTTGAGCCTTGTCTCCATGGGAACGTGGCAGGGATTGCAATATACCATACCACTCTTCTCAAGAATTTTGAGTGCGTATGCAGATTGGTTCAGCGTGATGCAGCCATCGGATTGGTGCACTTCGATGCCGAGGTAGAAGCTGAGTAGGCCAAGATCGGTCATTTTGAATGAGTTTTTCATCTCCCTTTTGAACTTGACGATCTCTTGTGCGTCGGTGCCCGTGATAATGAGGTCATCGATGTAGACGCCCTCCAGTAGTCGTGATGCACTGCTACCGCGCATGTACACCGCATGTTCTGATGTGCTCCACTGAAACTCGAGCGACAACAAACAGTTATCAAGCTTGGCGTTCCACGCTCTCGGCGCCTGCTTCAAGTCGTAGAGAGCCTTGTGGAGCCTCATCACCTTCTGCTCATGGCCCTCAACCTCAAAGCCGGGAGGTTGGGTGACGTAGACCTCCTCGTCGAGCTCGTCGTTGAGGAATGCCGATTTGACGTCCATGTGGTGTATTGGCCATCCCACATGCGCGGCGAGCGCGATCAGCAGGTGCACGAACTCAAGACGGGCCACTGGCATGAACACCTCCTTGTAGTCGACGCCCTAGCGTTGCACATAGCCGTTTGCCATGAGGTGGGCCTTGTGCTTGATGATAGCATCTTGGGAGTTCTTCTTCACCTTGAAGACCCATTTCAAGCTGATGGGACGATGACTCGATGGGAGGTCGACAAGTTGCCAAGTGTCGTTCTCCTCGATGGAGCTCATCTCCTTGAGCATGGTGCGGTGCCAACACTAATGCTTCTTCGCCTCGAAGAAGCCGACTGGTTCATCTACCGCCATCAGGTACAGCCCCTCGTGATCGAGGTCGTGGACCGTGGTCATATCGTACACGTTAGCCACAGTTCGGTAGCGGTGAGGGCCCTCGTTATTCGTCGTGGGCAAAGTGTCGGTGGGCGGTGAATCGAATTCCACCCCACTTTGTGCCACGGGCGTAAACGTGCTCGCTGCTACTCCGGATGTCGGCGTTAGTGGCCCTGGGCTAAGCACACGACTCGGCACTGCTGGTGTTGACATCTCATCACCCCTGTGCGCTGTGGGGTTGCCACGTACAACACCTGCTTCAGGATATATGGTATACTCGACAGTGAATGTCTCACCGGAGTTAACCATAGCACCCTAGTCCCACCGTGCCGCCTCGTCGAAGACGATGTCGTGTGTCACGTGCATGCGCTTGCCGACGGGTAGACGCGATACACCTTGGTGCCGGGATCATAGCCGATGAACACCATCAGTGTGCTCCTGTCATCAAGTTTCTTCAGGTGCGTCTTCACCACCTTGACGTGCGAGACGCAGCTGAAAGTGCGGAGGAAGTGCACTAGAGGTCGTGCACCATGCCACGCCTTATACGGTGTTATGCCATCGACGATGTGGGTCGGGGCTCAGTTCAAGATGAACACGGCCATCGTCACCACCTCACCCCAAAATATCCCCAGCATGCTCTTGGCCTTCATCATGCTGCGAGCCATGGCTACCACCATCTGGTTCCGACGCTCGACGACGCCGTTCTGCTACGGGGAGTATGGTGTCGTGAGGAGCCGCTGGACCCCGCAATCAGCACAGTACTCACCGAACTCAACCGACGTGAACGCGCAGCTTGCGCTCGGTTTCCACCTCAACGCTGGTCTGGAAACGCTTGATCGCCACCAGCACCTCGTCCTTCGTCGTGAGCAAGACTAGCCACATGTAGCGGCTGATGTCATCGACGAGGGGCAGAAAATATTTCTTCCTACCTGCTCTAGGAACGGGGTGCACCGTTGCTTACCGACGAGGCAGCTGTCGCAAATCTGATCAACATGATCGATCTGCGGCAGCCCGTGCACCATGTCGCGTTGCGCCAATTTCTGTAGTGCCTGAAAGTTCAGGTACCCGCACCTAGCATGCCATCGCCACGTGTCGTCACCGTGTTGCGCGGACAGGCAGACCGGCTGTGCAATGCTGAGGGTGAGCACATAGAGCCGGTTGTGACCGCGGTTTACCTGCGTAAGTATGTGAAATTGCTGGTCGCGGATCATGAGCATGCCATCCTGGATTAGCATCTGGTAGCCGTTCTCGTCGAGCTGCCCGATGCTCACTATGTTGCTGCGCAGTCGTGGGATGTAGTACACCCCTGTCAGCACACGGTGCTCCCCGTTCCAGCAAGTGAATAGGACAATGCCATGCCCGCGTATATCTACCACCGAGATGTTGCCGAACTTGACGGAGCCGGTGACACCCTCGTCCATGTCTGCGAAGCTTGCCTGGCACTCGGACGTGTGATTGCTAGCACTGGTGTCCAGGTACCAAGCGTCGTCGTAGACGTCCTCCTTGCACCCTAGATGCACCTGTGCGTGCACCTCATTGAGCACCACGTCGGTGCCTGTGCCCACGGAAGCCTTGGTGAGCGCGCGCACCTACGCCATAAGAAGCGCAGATTCGTCGTCGTCAGCTTGCATGAGGTGGGCTTGCTCGGTATGCTTCAGCTTGCGGCAGTCCCTGGAGTAATGCTTGTACTTGTCGCAGTCGTAGTACTAAACCTGTGACATGTTACGACGCGCACCGGACGAGCCACTGTCCTTGCCGTCGTGTCCGCCTTTTTCGTGCCCACGGCCACGCGGCTTGCCGCGGTAACGGTTGTCACCACCGCTGCTGCTTCTCTTGTCACCATCGGAGGAACCGCCACCTTGCTTCCTCTTCTTGGCGCGTGTGAGCCACTCCTCTTTTGTGAGGAGCAGACACCCACCGAAGCCGCCCGAGTCATTGTGCGTATAGCGCTGCTCCACTGATCGAAGCCGGCCAGTGAACTCTTCGATCGACAACATGCTCAAGTCAAGCAGTGTCTCGATCGAGATTGCCACCTGTGTATACCTGGGTGGCACAACACGAAGGAATTTCTTGACTATCTTTTTATCTTCCAACGTGTCGCCGAGGATCCAAAGATTGTTGATGAGTCCTGTGATCTTCATGGAGAAGTTATCCACCAACTCACCATCCTTGAATTCGATATCCTCGAACTCCTTGCGAAGCTTCTGTGCATTCGCTTCGCGAACACGCTCGACGCACATCCGCATCGTCTTCACGTCATCCCACGCTTGCTTGGCCGTGTCCTTCACTGCCAGCGTGGACAACATGTCCGGCGACATTGCATGAAGGATGGTGGACAACACCAGTCTGTCGTCGCGGTAATCGGCGTTGCTAGGTTCGATCGCCACCCATAGGCCTTGTGCCTGCAGGTTCACCCTCATCATGAGGGCCCAGTCGGTGTAGTTCGTCCGGGTCAGCGTGGGGGTAGACCATCGATCCTGTCGTCTCCCTTACCACCCGTTCTTGGCCGCTGTTGCTGTCGGATCCAATCTCACGATCACCATTGCCGCCGAGATTGATTGTGCGAGTAGTACTGCCGTCGCCTTGCTCTGGAGATGACCTGGTAGGAGAACGTGAACTATCACACGATATCTTCACAGGCAGGAGGGCACGAAGCTCTAATACCAATTGTCAGCCCGCTCGTCGAGTGTCTACTCATGCAAACTTCTGGACAAACACACACTCGGGTTAGAACGCAAAGAACGACTAAGCAAACACAAGAGACAATTTGGTTTTTGGTGTTGTCAACATCATAGCATTTTCCTATTTTCTGTTCACCTTTTATTGTAATAATTACATGCAATGGAGCCTGCATAACTACATATGTTACAATTCAAAAATAAGTAACTGAAGAGACGTGCAACATCAAAGCTCTTCAATGCTCTTCATGAATCATGACTGAGGTTTGGCGTCAAGGTAAGACATGATTGCAGTCAGCCGAAAAAAAAAAGAAAACGAAAACAATCAATGACTACTAAACGGAACTGTTACAAGAAAATCAATAACGCATTGGATTATTCAACAGAATCGTCGTCTTGTTTCTTGGAAAAACTCGATCAGCCCAGCTACTGGTATGTACCGTGAAGAGCCTAACCCCAGTGGAATTAGCCAGTTCTTCCTTACACCAGTAAACTCATCCATACCGTACTGGTCCAGCGGTGTATGGAACGACAAATACTTTCCCATAAGGGAACATATCTGGTGCACATGGGTGCTTTGGTGGACATATGCACATACACAATCTGGCTCCTCGATTTATAAATCTACGACTGAGATCAACGATGCAATCCTACCTCCCACTTAAACTGAGTGTGTTTCAATCTGTCCGGGGGGGGGGTTCGCAAAAGTGCGTTTAAGTGGGATGTGAGATTGCATCGTTGATCTCGATCGTAGATTTGTGAATCGAGGGGCCAGATCGTGTGTATGCGCATATGTCCACCAAAGCACCCATGTGCACCAGATATGTTTCCGTTAATCTTGGAGTCAGGAACCTCCAGTAAAAATTTCAGAATTTTTGGAGTTGTGCAACTCTATCTAAAAATTCCTAGAACTCTCGGCCTTATTCTAAAACCAACCTTGCATTGTTCCTCCGACCTGCTCGCACCGCTCTGTAGCACGCGGTTGAACCCAACCCACTTGAGATATGCGCAGACCGTCCGATTTCAATCGGACCGTCCACATCGTTGTGCCGTTTGGAACATCCTAACAAGCAAACGCGCGCGAGCCATTAGATTTCAATAGGACCATCCACATCGCTTGGGAACAGTTGGACTGTCCGATTTGTTATCAACCATCCGTATTAATTGGGCCATTCGGACTGTTCGAACGAACGCGCGATCTAGACCGTCCATTTTCAATCGGACTGCCCAAATGTTCCAACCCGTATTATTTGACTCAACCCGACCCACTCTTTCAAACCAACCCGAGCCACTTTCGTATGTTTCACTGACTGGTGGGCCCCGTGGCACAACCCTTCTTCTCCACATGGCCTCCGCATCCTCGCCAGCGCCGTGGTTCAGCTCCGCCCGTATGTCATCTTCAATGGCTCCGCCACTGGTTTTTGATGCACGCCCGCGGTTTGGCCGTCATGTCCGCGCTTGCCCATGCCCCGGTCACCTCGCCATCGCATCCCTATCACTTATGCTCGTTTAGGGCAGCGCCATGAACTGAGTTCAACCACCATGGCTATCCTTAGGTTTTCTCGCCGGCACGACTCCGACTAACTCTGACCTCCCTACCCACTCCGGCATGCTCCTAGCCCTTCTCTAATGCTAATGTGCGCATTAGATGGCCTAAAGCGTAGCCGCATCGACGTTGTCGTTTTTGCCATACTTTCTCCTCCGCTCCACCTTGTCGTGCCGCCGCTTTAGCTCGTCTCCGGCGATGCTCCGGCACCGCCATGGCCTTCCTCGTCGGCGATTGGCCGGAGAAGCTCACGGCCAGAGCGTGCTCTTTTGTCAGACGCCGACACGTACTGTAGCTCAATGATTAGGGCTAATCTTGGTTGTTAGGACACAATTAGTGTTTAGTTTAATTCAATAACCAGTTAGATTTTGTAACGAGCCATTGACGCGTGGGTCCAGCCGTTAAGTGCATAGTAGCCCCTCACTTTGGACCGTCCATTTTGAGATCAACGTTTCGAATAGATTGGGCCGTTCGGACTAGTCCGATCAGCCCTCTCATTTGGACCGTCCGATTTCGTTTCAACCGTCTAAGCTTGTAACTCATTTGGACCGTCCGATTTCGTTTCAACCGTCTAAGCTTATCTCTCGTTTTGACCGTCCGATTTCAATTCAACCGCCTGGATTGATTGGGCCGTTCGGACCGTCTGAATGTAACCGTTCGCATGGACCGTCCGATCAGATCTCAACGGTCCGAATGTCCTCAGCTCAAGGTTTAAAATAAAATCCGGAAATCAATTATTTGTGTACTGTAAATTGTTTTAAACTTCAAAATTGCATAAGTATTTCATTTTAACTCCTTTTTTTATGAAACAAATTCTGTTGGTTTCCTTTAAAATGTAATTTAATATAAAATTGGTTCTAATTTTGTTTTTGTTCCAGAAATTTTTGTTAGTAGAATTATCTTTGGTTTAGCATTATTTCTTGCACTAAAAATTGTTCTAACTGGAAAAATGCAGAAGTATTCTCTGTAACTCCAAATTGAGTAAACTCAAGCTTGTTGGTTTCCTCTGTTAGTGTACTTTATTGTAGAATAGGTTTTGAGTATGTTACCACCTCTGAAAATCTTATTTTACTTATGATTTGTGCACTACTTTTAAGACTTTGAAAAATCATAAGAAATTCATTTCAGCTCCAAATGAGGTGAATCAAATTTCATTGTTCATCTCATGAGGTGCTCTAGCTACCATAAAATTTTCATGTTCACCACCTCTCTGGAAATGTGTGCCAAAAAATTGGTTTTGGATGAACAGTATCCGAGAGGGATTTTTCAATATTTTTTTTTATCAAAAGCTGATTTTGTTTTGGCTATAACTTTTGCATGCAGCATCCAAATCAACTGATTTTTATTTCTAAATTCATTTAAAATTATACTCTATCTTCTGTGTAAATTTGATGATTTTTGGATGTTGTTGAATTTTCGAGTTTATTCGGCGGTATTCGTTCTTATTGGTTCTTTTCGCTCTTTCGGTAGGTTCCGACGAATTCGTTGAGTACGAGAGTGATCCTCTACAGTAAGCAAGTTATCTCCAGCAAGACAAGAAGTTTTTTCTTTGATGCATGTTGATCCTATTATCTTCGCATGCTAATATTTCAAATTTTCAACTGTATGTATTCATGCTATGTTGACAAGTATTTTCTCAGTCGCGATAGTCTACCTGATTAGTTACTTGAATTGCAGGTAAACATCCATCCTTTACCACTGAGCCTAGGTTTATATCTGCTGTGATTTAGGGCTCGATGATGGGCTCTAGTCACTTTATACTTAGTATGCGAGTTGTTGTCGCTTAGAAATGCTTAGAACGGTAGTCTGGGGATCATCGCTTCGGTGATGATCATTACAACATCACTTTAAATATTTGAGTCAGACTACTCATGTATGTATTGTGTTTGGAAAAGCTAAAACTGAAAACAAAATGTTTTGGACTTGGGCATATGTTTGATGGTGTGGTTATCGGGTATGTGGTTGTATGCCTAAGTCAACAAGAACCGAACATCTTGGACACTGACCCAAGCATTTTTGCGTGCAACCATATGAGGGCATATAGGAACCCTCTTGACTTTGTACTTTGGCGTGTGTTAGATCCAAGTCGTAGGAGGTTGTGTGTGTTGTGTATAAAAAGGAATGTGTTATGTTGTTGGGTGTGCGGGGGTGAGTTCCTGTCTAGGTTCTCCACACCAGGGAGTATCGGTACTTTTTTAAGGCCGATGACTCCGACACAACGTATGGTTTCTATCATACGGAAGACTCGTAGTTAATACATAATATTGGAAAACGTCTCGTTGGACTTAGTCTTGCCTGTATATCTAAGGAAGTGTGCTCTATAGCTTGGCAAAAAGACGATCTGATATATAAGTAAAATTATACATCTTTACAGAATTTAATCTATTTAAATAGTCTCATTCTAGGTTAGGGATACGCTTAGTTAGGTCTTTCTGCTGCGTTGCTCAGCAAACCATCACGCTCCAGCTCGCTCGTTTACAGGTGTGGACAGGCACCCCAGTTGCCTAGACAGTTAGACCTCTGCTGTACTGTGACTGGGGGTGTTAGGTATGCAATCTCCGGTCCATAGCAAGCATCAAATGATAGAGATTATTTAAGCAGACTTGGAGAAAATAATGACAAAGCTTTGCTCACCCACAATACAATTGTCATCGGTCAAACCTCATTGTGGAGCAGTTGAATTGACAGATGATTATGTACAAAAGTGTACTGCCAAAATTGCATCACGTCTCTTCTAGCGGCCAGCAGGCGAGTGTTTTTTTATATTTCTTTTTGAAATTTCAACAGAGGAGAGTGATTAATATTACACCATCACTGCACTGGAGTCAACAAACAAACAAAAAAAAAGGAATTTGCGTTAGAGGGCTGTTGATTCAAGATGATCTCTAAGGAGCATCTTCAATAGTTAAAGATAATCTTATCTTTAACATATATTATATCATCTTTAGAGGTAACATTTTCAATAGATAGTCTCTAGCACACTCTCTAACATTTGTATTTTATAATTTTCCTTTGAAACGGTCTTACATGTCGACTAGAGTAGATTAATGTATCATGTCTTGTTTCGCGTATACGACCGTCTCTTTAGGAAGAGACGCCCTAGAGCATCTTCAATAGCGTATTTATTGTCATCTCTTAGCTATGCCACGCCAATAAAATCCTATGTGGAGAAGAGAGGGGGAAGAGAGAGAGAGACTGTCGTGCACGTGAAACAAGATATGATACATTAATCTACTCTGGTTGATATGTAAGCCAGTTTCAAAAGAAAATTATAAAATATAAATGTTGGAGAGTGTGCTAGAGACTATCTACTGGAGATGAACTTAACCATTTTCAGGTTTTCTCAGGATAGCAGTAAATACTACCGAATTGTTCCTGAAGAGATTGTATCATTGTTGGATGTATTAGCAACCAATAAGAGGGGTGAATGATTTTGGAGGATTTTTCGTAACCTTCGTCGCCTTTGCACAAGCCGCACGCAGAATCGTGCTGCCTTCGCCACAAACGTAGAGCCGTCGCACGTAGTGTTGTTGCCGCTCCTGGTTCCAAGGCGGAAGAAGTCCTCTTGAGGTCGCTGATCAATTTGATCTCACGACGTCCAGGTGCAGTTCCTTCTCAGGTGAACCAAATAGACGCACGGGTACGGGCACACCCTCACGATGGAGAGCAGGCGCAGCCGGCCGGCTTCCACTTCCCACCAACTACACAGCGACGTTGATGCAAAACACTACGGTGGATGGATGGATGGATGACTCGCGCATACAAAAGTAATCAGCCAGCAGCACAATTTTCTAGATTAACTCAATGACAAACAGCAAAACATCTCGTCTTGTCGCTCGCTACAGATGCCGAGAGGAAAGAGTCGCTCTCGAGGTCGCTACAACAATTGCGTACCGCCACCAGCACAAAATCACCTAACGTAATGACTCCAGGCACAGCTCAATAACATGTACAATAGTGTGACATCAGCTGTCTGTAATCTTAACGTGTAGGATATAAGATGATGTGGAGGAGAGAAGAAGTGCATAGAGAATTGGGTCGTCTCTCATGCAATAGTCGACTGTAACACAAGAAATAAAATATATTGTATATGGATGAGCTATCTATAGAGACATGTAAAGAGACAATCTGTTGTAAAAACTGTTTTTAGTACTATCTATAGATGACATAAATAGATACTATAGACAACAATTATCTATATCATTATATATACCCTAAGCATATCACCTAATGACTCACGGCATCCGTTCAGCCGCCCACACCTAATCCCATCAACCTCCAGAACGTGTCCCACCAAAACAGTCCACCTCATCACGGCATGCTCAACAGAGAATTCTGTACACCTACCGAAATCACCTCTGTTGCCGAATTTATCTTCCACCAAAATTCTGTAATCCAATCCCTACACACAAGGGACCCTATTCCAATTTTACTCAGCTTTCTAATTTTAAACACTCTAAAATTGTTACGTATCGTATTCTTCAAATCACACCTTCATAGCTCTAACACATATCATCCATCTTTGATCTTCACGCGTCCCAACTCGAACACGACCGTCCCCTCCAGTATTATCAATCATCTAAATCATGACTTCGCACCAAGTCATCTCCCAGTCCTCGTCGTAGACCACGATCGCCTTCGAGTAAGTCCACAAACATGTCACATGCATCAAATAACATCAATAAACAACATTATTAATTATTTATTAATAAAATTATTTTAGACCTAACCACATAATCTAACACTCGAAAACATTGCCGTGCCGTGGAAGTTGCGCAGTCGATCACTGAATTAAGTCTAAGGATCTTACATCACCGTCGGGACATGTTTTCACTCTACTAATTTGGCGGGTGTGCTTGACTTCACCATGCATTTTTTTTTTGCTGTGTCTGTCGTGCATTCCCAATGATAGAGCAACACTAAGCACGGAGCATCCATCCTACACTTGCAGTCTCCCTCTCCCTCGGTTCATCATGCCTCTCCTCCTCATTGTTTTCACTGCACTCTTCTACCTTCACATCCATGCAAGCTCTGCCACGACGGACACCATCTCAGTCGTCCAACCACTTGTCAGCGGCGACAAGCTCGTCTCCCAGAATGGCAGGTACGCGCTCGGCTTCTTCGCAACCGGCAGTGAGTCCTCCCAGAATACTACCAACTGGTACCTGGGCATATGGTTCAATACAGTCCCCAAGCTGACTCCGGCATGGGTTGCAAATAGGGATAGCCCAATCAAGAACACCACCCTGCTGCAGCTCATAATCTCCCATGATGGCAACCTTGTCATCTTAAACAAGTCCAGCAACTCTATAATCTGGTCTACCAAAGCAAACATCACAACCAATGACACCATTGCTGTCCTCTTGAATAGTGGAAATCTCATCCTACAGAATTCCTCAAACTCATCAGACATTTTGTGGCAGAGCTTTGACTACCCCACAGACACAATTTTCCCTGGGGCAAAGCTTGGATGGAACAAGCTCACCGGTCTGAATCGCCGCCTTGTTTCTTGGAAAAACTTGATCAACCCAGCTACTGGTATATACTGTCATGAGTTAGACCCCAGTGGTGTTAACCAGTACCTCCTTACACCACTGAACTCGTCCATACCATATTGGTCCAGCGGTGTATGGAACGGCCAATACTTTGGCTCGGTAACAGAGATGTCAAAGCGCTATCTTTTCAATTTTACATTTGTCAACAATGATCAAGAGAAGTACTTCATATATACAGTAGACGATGAAACCATGGTTATTCATAGTTATTTGAGCGTCTCAGGTCAAAGAAAGGTACGTATTTGGCTAGAAAGCTCAAAGGATTGGGTGGTGATATTTTCCCTACCTAGAGCTCAATGTGATGTCCACGCAGTTTGTGGACCTTTCACAATTTGCAACGATAATGCGCTGCCATTTTGCAATTGTATGAAGGGCTTCACCGTGAAATCACCCAATGATTGGTATCTAGATGATCGAACCGGTGGGTGCTTCAGAAATACTCTATTAGACTGCATTAGCAACAGAAGCACCAGTTCGACAGACAAGTTCTACTCTATGCCATGTGTTAGATTGCCCGAAAATGCCCAAAGCATGCAAGTTGCTGCCAGTGCTGGTGAATGTGCACACGTTTGCCTGAGTGACTGTTCTTGCACTGCATATTCCTTTGGGAATGGTGGATGCTCTATTTGGCAAAATGAATTGCTTAACATAAGACAACAGCAATGTAGTGGCACTACCAACATAGATGGAGAAACTCTCTACCTTCGCCTCTCCGCCAAAGAATTGCACAGTCAGAAAGCCAACAAAAGAGGAATGATTATTGGAGTTATCATTGGTGCAAGTGTTTCTGCTTTAGGTTTGTTAGCACTGATCCTACTACTGATGTTTTGGAGGAACAAAACAAAGTTCTCCGGTGATACATTGAACAATACTCAAGGTTTCAATGGTATCATTGTATTTCGGCACATTGATTTGCAACGTGCAACTAAAAGATACTCGGAGAAGCTTGGGGGAGGCAGCTTTGGTTGTGTGTTCAAGGGGTTGCTAAGTGACTCCACAACCATAGCAGTGAAAAGGCTTGATCACGCTTGTCAAGGAGAGAAGCAATTTAGGGCCGAAGTGAGCTCGATTGGAATCATCCAGCATATTAATCTAGTTAGATTAATTGGTTTTTGTTGTGAGGGTGGTAGGAGATTGCTTGTTTATGAACACATGCCAAATCGTTCTCTTGATCTCCATTTATTTCAGAGCAATACTACAATCTCGTGGAGTACCAGGTATCAAATGGCACTAGGAGTTGCTAGGGGACTATCCTACTTGCATGAGAGCTGTCAAGATTGTATCATACATTGTGATATCAAACCAGAAAACATCCTTCTTGATGCCTCATTCATTCCGAAAATTGCGGACTTTGGGATGGCAAAGCTTTTGGGAAGGGATTTTAGCCGAGTATTGACTACAGTGAGAGGAACTGCAGGATACCTTGCACCTGAATGGATTAGTGGCGTGGCTATTACACCAAAAGTCGATGTTTACAGCTATGGGATGGTGTTGATGGAAATCATATCAGGGAGGAGGAATTCATATGCACCATGTTCTTGTGGTGGTGATCATGATATTTATTTCCCTGTGCATGCCGCACGTAAACTTCTTGAAGGAGATGTGGGGAGTTTGGTAGATCACAGATTACATGGTGAAGTCAATCTGAATGAGGCTGAAATAGTTTGTAAGGTTGCTTGTTGGTGCATACAAGATGATGAGTTTGATAGACCAACAATGGGAGAGGTGGTTCAGATTCTGGAGGGTTTATTTGAAATCAACATGGCCCCGATGCCAAGACTACTTCAAGCTATGGCTGGAAGCTTGCATTCGACATGCTCCTAGTCTTTTTTAAGGCAAAAAAAAAAACAATTTGAGAATCCATGAAAGTACTTGTATTTTCCTTGTGTCACAAATAAAGTGGCTATCTGTAAAAAATAATATCTAATATATGTATGTATCAGTGACACTGTGACAGAGTGTGCAGCTACTGTCACCGATTCTGCCATAAGGACTATATGTAGCATTTGTAATTCCTGTCATATTTTTTTCTTGTGCAATGAAGTTGTATACCACCTCTGTTCGATGTATCTAACATATTGCGTGGAGTAGTGGTCCGCTGTCGTTATGCTAATCTAGGTTTTTTATGACTTATTCTACTTATCTAGTTACATAACTCTCGACTGAACTAGCAGCAAATAGAATCAGCTCAACTCAGACCCAAAGCTACCCAAAAAGAAAACTTGCAGTTAACCGCGGCTTGTTGCAGGGTGAGAGAGATGAGATGCAACGTACGTGTACTACAGCAACGCAACAGGCCAGCAAGTCGGCACGAACACGACCGACTCCCGCAAAATCCAGTGATCAGCTCCACGAAAAAGTCTGAAAACACGAGCACCCAGCCCATCCGTACGCGCGGCGCGTTCCCCCGCCGCTAGCTGCCTGCACAGCACGAGAAGACGGAACGGCACCCTGCCGCGCGCGGCTCGGTTCCGCCCGTAGCCGCAGGGAACGCGCGCGGGCGAAACAGCACAAAGGTGCAGGCAGCTGCTCTGGTCCCGTGGGAGCGTCAGAGCGCGCCCCAGTGGCCTCGGCCTTCGTGCGGCGCAGCAGCATCCGGAAAGAGCCGGTTCACGCGCCGCCCACCCAGCCGCGTCTCCACGAGGACCACGATCCCCCGACGTGACCGGTCGTGGCGTCGTGCGCTGCAAACCGCACCTTACATTCGGGAAAGATATGAAAATTTCAAGGTATCTAGAATTTCTTTTAGATTCGACTCGACGCGAACTTTTTTTATTAATTAACTTTTTTTAATTTTTATTTTAAAATTAATCCTCGACGCACTTTATTTCCGATTCGATTTCTTTTTGGACGTAATAACAATCTTGTCGCTTATAGGATAAATCCATTAAATAAGATTTTTGGTCACGCTTAGTGGTGGCGTGACCAAATAATTATTCACACCACCACCTCGTACGACGCGACAAGAGCTTGTCCTAAGCGACAAATATTGTTTTGTTACGTCACGAGTGGTGACATATCTAAAGAGGTCAGAATTGAAAATAAGGTACGTTGAATGTTAACTTTAAAATAAAAATTAAAAAAGTTAATTCATAAAAAAAGTTTCACTCGACGCCCTTCTTTCGTGCGCGCTCCAGCGTTGAGGTTTGACCAATGGCGATTTTGGATAGGCCTTTGCCCCGACTGCCCAATCAGTATAAATGAATTTGTACCACGACTACCTACTATACAAGCAAGATCAGACGGCCCCACCCACGAGAAAGTTTGGAAACACCACCACCCACAGCGCGTTCCACTGCCGCTGCCGACACGGCACGGAATGGCACCTTACCGCGTGTGGCCGTGTGCGGCTTGGTTTCCCTCTCGCCCGTACCCGCCGCAGGGAAGGCACGAGGGTGCGGCCAGGTCGGTCCCCGCTAGCGTGCGTGCGGCCGCGAGTCAGCAGCGCAGCGCAGATGTCCCGTGGGAGCGCGCGGGGTCTCGCGGCCCAGCCGTGCCTCCACGGATCCGACCCTCCGACGAGATCGGTCATGGCGTCACGCGTTGCGCTACTCCACGTCTCTCGCTGTCCAGTTGTTTAGGAATCATCACTTCACTGTTCAGCTCGCCCGTAGGATGTCGTGTGGGCAGACGTCACAGGCATCCAACCGGCCTAAGTCATCAAATCATATTTGTTGGACAGATGAGTCGATTAGAAAGGGGTCAAATAAACGCCACACAGATAACAATTTTTTCAAAATCTTTTAACTTAAAATGTTCATCATTATTTCACTTTAGTAGCTATGTAGATCTATAAAGATTAGAGTCTAAATCATCACAATAAAATCTCCAAGAAAAGCCGAACAAAATAACATAAAATTTATCCGAACTGCCTGATCTCCGACTAGTGGGTAGTCTAATCTCTCTTGAGCGATCTGACCACTCCTCTTGGGAGATCTGACCACTCCTCATGATAGAGCTGAAATCTAGTTATGCGTTTAGTTTCAATTTTCTCAATGGATGAAAGCAATCTGCGGCGGAGCACAAATTTGGATCATTTAGGACGTGTGTGTTAAGAAATCTGGGCTCGGACTTTGCAGGTCTGGTTTATGATGGGCTCCTTATCTATCGGTAGATTATATATAGGAGGGGACCTTCAATCATTGTACGTGCTTTTGTGAAAGAGAAATAAAGAGAAGAAAGAAGTCTCTCCATATCTCTATGTTCAATTTACTATTTGTTCTTGCATTGTTCTGTACGATTATACACTTGTCTACGAGGTGATTGCTCGGAATGGACTCGCCAGCGACGGTTCCTCAACACGTTATCAGCATGACCGACGCCAGCTTACCTTTAGGCCTACTCTACTCGGATCGAAAGGTAACTGTCGTAGCACGACGCTCGTAGATCGGTTGCATTCTCTAGATCGCTTTCAATTCCGCAAATTTGGCTTTCTAGATTATATCCTACGGTTCAAATCCGCTCTAATCTACCGTGAACCGACTTGACGTCGCCAGCACAATGCCGATCGATAGGTTGCATGAAGAAGTAGATGTCGATTGCACTGTGGATTGTATATTACAAATCCGCTCTAATTTACCGTGAGCTGACTTGAAGTCGCCGACCAAGCCGATCGATAGATTACATGAAAAGAGTATATGATGATTTCACTGTTCATTGATGAATAGTTAAAAAACCCCGTCGCTTGACCCGTCTGCCAGTGTTGCCGCCTCGGTCTGCCGGCCACCCACACGTGGCTGCCGCCATCAAGACGCCACATGCGCCTCGCCCGGCTCTGAGCCGTGCACCGCTTCTGCGGTAGCCCTCGACCCAAGACACCCATAGCGTCAAAGGCAGCAGCGCTCCGCTGCGGCGTCTTGAACGCCACTGCTGCCCTTGCTCGCCCTCCGGCATGAGGCACCGCCAGCGCCCCTTCGGCCCTCCCGTATGATGCTCGCCCACCCAGCATCCGCATTGGGCGCCCTCGCGCCACCTCCGATCACGACCAGACCGCTTGGCCAAGAAGTTCTCGCGTGCACCGACCGCCATCTCGCGATAGGCACCGTCGCTCCATCAAGATCAAGGCGTCGCCACCACCTCCAATGGCGCTAGGGTGCGCTAGGGGAAACCCTAGCGCCCATATGAAGCCGTCGGCCATTGGGTCGGATTGGGCCATCGGGGCGCAGCCCAAAACCAAAAAAGGCCGAATGGGCCCGGCCCAAGACTAATCCAGGAAGGAAAAAAAAAAGGAAAAATCCCCATTTTTTGCAAGAAGGTCCTCAGATTTCCTAAAAATTACGTGAGGAAATTTCTCAGAATTGAAATTTAACGGTTTAGCCCCTAAAAATTGTAGAATTCACTGAAAATTCATATTCCAGTAGAAAAGTGCCTTGAGAATTCAATTTTTGAACTTTTGAAGCATGTTTAACTCTGTTATTATTATTTCTATGCAATTTATATATTGTATTTACTGTTTTGATTATCTGTGATTGTTTATAAAATAGCAATAAATCATAAAAAATGCATAGAAAAATACGGGAACATTATGACAATTTTGCAACCATTTTATGCAAATTACCAGCAATAATCTTATGAACTCTTTGCATAAATATGCAGATGACTGGCATCACGAGCTGAGAGTTCGAAGAGCTGGCCCAGCATGGCCAGAATTACTTGACTTGGGCCTCTGATGTCGAGATCGTACTTAGGGCCAAGAAGCTCCGTGCTACTATCGGATTTGCCACCTCGAAGGATGCCACTCCAACTGTTGAGAAAAGTGATCAGGCACTTTCACTTCCTTAGACACTGTAACATCCTAAAGTTCTGTTACCAAGATAAAAATAAATAAAGTTATTATTTTATTGGATTTTCTGAAATTTGAAAGAGTTTGATTGCTTTATTTGAATTTCTGAAGTTTTAAAAATCAAAAATAAAATTTATTGAAGTTTTTGAAGTTTTATTTGAGTCAAAGTTGAAAAATAAAAATCAATTTCTGGAATTTTCTTGGATTTTAAAAGCTTTTTCCTAATTATTTTAAAGCTAAAATAAATTATGTGCAAAAAACTATTACCAAATTTAAGTTGGAATTATTTTATTTAAGTCCAAAATAACTCTAGAAATTTCTGTGAATTTTTCTAGAATTTTTGGATTTTATTTGCTATTTTCTAAAGCCTTTTCGAATTAAGCTAATTATTTAAATTCTCAAATCAATTTAAGATTCCAATTTGCCTTTGGGCCAAAACCCTTCCTGTTCTGCCCACTCCCTCTTTCTTTCCGGCCCAACCAGCCCGCCCTGTCCTCTCCCTCTTTCACCCGAGCCGGCCCGACCCACCAGCTACTCGCCTTCACCGCCATGTGGACCCGCCCCTTTCTTCTCCCTCGTCATCTTCCTCGCGCGGACGAGCCCGACCCCACTGCCATTGCCGCTCACGAGCGAGCTCGCTAACGGCTCCCCCTCAACCGCCCCGACTTCCCCGTGTGATCGCGCACGACCCGCGCTCGTATCCGCACGAGCCCCCACCCCCTTTCCCGTGCGCCACGAACCCGCAACGGCCGCCGCCATGTTCTCCACGTCGCCACGCCGCCTTGGAGCCCCCCCAGCCCCTATAAAAGGGAGCACCGGGTAGCCCTTTTCGCACTCACCTTTTCCCCCTCATTCACTCTCCCTCTCCCCCCGTGAGATCGCCGAATTTGGAGCTTCCTCACCGCCGGCCAAGAACGCTTGGAGCTTCGATTGCGCCGCCACCGGAGCCGCTCCGCCCTAGCCGTCGCCACCATCGACATCGCCGTGATGCCGCGAAGCCGGTACGCACCTTCTCTTCGCCGGAGCCTCGCCGAACCGCGGCTCCACCGTCGACCCCGATCTCGCCACCGCTTCTCCTCTCTGCGACCTCACCTCCGTCCTCTTCTCGCCGAGTGCGTGAGCGCATCGTGATCCCTGTGTCTTCCTCTCTCTTTTGCGCATCTCGCCGGCCGCCGCCGTGCAGCGTAGCGCCGGCGACCCTCGGTCCCAGCACCGGCGCCGTCTCTGCCAGTGTGGCACAGCCATGCGAGCACCAGTCAGCGCCACGTGGATCCACGTCAGCATGTGCATGCCACCTCAGCACAGCCCTAGAGCCAAAAGCCCCGTGGACTTAGTCCATATGAACCGTGTCTATGACACGTGGGGCCCACATGTTAGAAATTTGTTTTATTTCTTTAATTGCCGAAAACCTATGGCTGACGTCATCCATGCGCAATAAATGGATTTTCCTTTAGAAAAATAATTCGGGAAAGTCCTATTTCATCATTTCATGTGAATTGTAAACTTCTCGGGGTTCGTTCTCCTTCATACGAACTCCGATTTCATCGATTCAAATTTCTAAATTCTTATAAATTCAAGATCTAGCTAACTATACCAAAATTATTTAATTTGGAGTTCATTTGAATCTTTATTTGAATTTTGTTCGAATTTGGTTTATTTTCGCGTATAGATTTCGACGACTTCGGAGAGTTAGATTTCGACGCCGTTTGAGAACAACTAATTGAGCAAGGCAAGTTACATCTTTGACCATATTTGCACCCATTATTTCAAATTATTTAAATTATATTTTAAATTATTACTGCATGCTTATTTATATTCAGTAATTTAAATTCTTGTTTTAACTTTATAGTTATGCCTAATTCCTTTGTACATCCAAATTTGACATTTAATACATAGAAGACCATACGTCTTCATGGTCGTAACCCCTAAGGCTAACGACCTCACTGGTCGTGAGGATTCCAGAGGTTACACGATGGGTGCTACTGATGGGACAAGGCTTTGTGCCTGAGCTCGACCGAGATAGTCGCTCGGAAAAGCTATGAACGGCATTTCTTACCGTATGATGAATGGAACACGTGTTATATGTTTCAAACCGTGCGATGATATAATCCTAAGACACTGACAATTAACTGCCCTACAGTTAAGCATCTCACAGACAACCACAAGGTAGTTGGCACATTGTTAACTGCCTTACCGTTCCGACCAGTCGTAACGTTTCACCAGGGACGCCTTCTCCAGGAGTAACTGCCACCTCTTCGGAAGTTATTTAAGGGTGGAGTGCAGAAGACAAAGGGATGGGGAACAACAACAACAGAACACAAGACGACAAACACAGAAGCCTAAGCAGTGGAATTAGAAGCAAGGCATTCAGTCTTAGACTCAGATTCTAAGCTTGATTACTTAGTTTAACATTCCTCACATTCAGTGTATTTAGGGGTAGTCTCTAGTCAGGTCTTGTAAATCCAGTTCATATCTCAATAAAGAGCGGCCCCCATTCTATCCTAGGATACTTCACATCATTTTCCTCTTTTATTTCATAAGATCGACGACTCGATCGTCGACAGCTGGCGCCGTCCGTGGGGAAGAAGACGCAAGTTTCCTGAAGAAACTCTCCGCTCATCAAATCCTCGTTCATTCCCCGTAATCGCTGATGCGACTATGTCCGGGGTTTGGAATGAGGAGAATTGGTTCGACTTGGCGGACTACGCCGACCTCGACTTGGAAGGATGCATCCGTGCCATGGAAGAAAATGGCATGTCATCCTCATCTTCCTCCTCCACCGGCTCGCACGTCACCAACGTTAGCAAGGTCGACCGGATGGACGAGGATACGCCACCACAACCAATGGCGCAGCCAGAGGAACCAGCCATTTTGATCAGTTCGGAATGTCAGGGGACCTCCTCAAGCCCGGTCTTTCCGACCGGCGAAACAGGTGACGAAATTCAGCACCACAATCCGAGAATCTCTATACTCTCGATGTGATTATGGCTGAAAGATATTCACCTACGGCCGTAATTCGAGTGGCCGACACACGTAAGCGGTGTCGATGAAACCTCCACTGGTCGTAGGCCATGTGGGGATGATAAGGCTCCGCATACGATCGGCGGTTTACCGAATCAGGCTGGGTCCACCAAGAAGGCCTCAGGAGGTGCTCATCTCCGATCGCTCTCCGTCGTGGAAACTTCTAGCAAAAGTCTTGAAAAGCTCTCCATTAGTTACGATGGAAGCTCATCGGAAGATCAATACTGGAGGCGCGAGGTCAATGCGATCAGAGATGCAAATCAAGATGCCCTGCACGGTCCTACACTCTCTACCACGCTATCACGTGTTGTTAGAGATGATCCGGGCCATCAGGCACCAACTTTCGGAGGCAACGGAGCTGATCGACTTCAATCAGTTAACTCGCCTGGCATTGCCCCACCAAGAGTAACTGATAGGATAGAAAAAATCCAAAGGTCGGGGGAAGGTTCAGATCTGCGTACACCTACGACCAGTATGAACCCCCTGAGACCTTCGGTAACTGTACAAAACTTGCGACGCGTTCAAGATATGTTAAATAATTCTGATCCTACTTTAGTAGAAACTCCAGGCTTTGTACAGCTCGTAGGCCAAGTATCCGAAATTCTCCAATAGACTATGCAACGCAAGAAAGCGTACCGGGAACAAAGGGTCTCAGGGAGTCAAACCATGACTTCGTCCCAACGTTCCTCCCTCAGCAGAGGACAGCATGGTCATGCCAAGGAACAATCAATACCAAGACCTCCTCGACGATTCCGACCAAGGAATCACGAGGACGAAGGCTATTCCAGGTAGCCACTCCCTCATCACGTCGAGAAGAACCATCGCTTGGACCTGACAATCTCCGACATCGTCTGAATCAAGTAGGCGGTCGAAGGCATCATATCAATGTCCACGACCGGATCAGCACACCGGAGTTCCAGCGTTCGAATCTTAGGAACCGGTCTCCGACCGATTACAATCCGGCACCTTCCCAGAGAAGGCGCCATGAATCGATCACGGGTTGTCGAGCCTTCTCTGCAGGGCTCCAAGCTGTGCGTAGGCCTAATCAGTTCTGACCAGCCAACTTGGACATGTTCAATGGGACTCAAAACCCCTTGGAATTTCTACAAATATATACCACCGCCATCAGAGCTGCTGGTGGCGATGAGAATGTGATAGCCAACTATCTACCCACCGTGCTCGAAGGGTCTGCCCGGTCGTGGTTATTAAACCTACCGGTCGGATCAATCTATACTTGGGAGCAACTCTGTGATCTTTTAATTGTAAAATTCCAGGGTACGTACGATCGCCCTGGAAAGGAGGATGATCTCCACCGAATCCGGCAGGGCTCTGATGAGACTTTACGTCAATACATCAAGAGGTTCAGCCAGGTTCACAATTCTATACGCGAGGTCGCAGAGTCATCTGTTATTCAGGCTTTTAAAACAGGTCTGAGGAATCGGCGGTTTACGGAGGACATAGCAATGAACCCTCCAAGAACAACCATTGAGCTTTTTGACATGGCCGACAAGTATGCCACCGCTAACGAAGTGTGGATATCATGGGGATATGTGCACGATCTTAGGATGATGTTACAATTGGCAATGTCATTAACGGTTTGTCGAAACACGCGTTTTCGTCAAAGTGTGGTTTGCTGATCATCGGCCAATCGGTGGCGATGAGTGTTGGGTTAGGTCAAGTTCATGGGTTTCATGGCATATGTGTTGCATGATGCATGTTTTGACTAACGTGGGTCAAGTTGTGAAGAACTTGTTCCGGATTCGATTTCTTTGTCTATTGATGTGCGAGGTTGCTTGGAGGTCAATGACGGTCAGCGGCGAGATGATCGGGACTAAGCTTAGAGAGCCGAGGTCGTAACGATCGGGTATGCGGGTGAGGTCAATGGAGTCAAGCATGGCGCAAGAAGGACAAAGGTGACCGAAGCAGGCGATTCGGTCGACGGAGTTCGATCAAGCGGCGGCGGGGTCTGCAAGTGCCATGGTGGTTTCGATTGGGAGTCGGATGGGAGAGACTTGCCGACATGAAGAGAGCCGCTGGATCAACCTACACGTGGCGAAGCATGGAGGTGTTTCACGTAGATGGGACTCGGTCTTTGCAAAAAGATCGAGAAGGGGTATTTTGGTAATTTCACCAAATACCGCCTTGGTGACCTAATGCCAACCCGCGGCGCAAGACGATGCGTCATGAAGTGGATTAGGTCAAGAAAAGTGAAGACGACGCTTTGAGATACGTGCGTATGTAACCCGTTTGTGTTGGGCCTTAACGGGAGCCCATTAGGGTTCAATCTTCTAGAAGGTCTAAGCCTCCACTATAAAAAGGAGAGGGTGCTGGCCAGCACTTCTCAACCCTTTCATTGCATTGTAAACCCTAGTTTTGCTTTTGTGCTTAGGGAGAGGATTAGTGGAGGTTAGGGTTCTAGAGAGTTGGATTTGATTTCATGCTCATGTATTGAGTCTTTGTCCTCCTTGATGGAGTGGCTGTAAACCAATACCACATCAAATCAATCCAAAGAAAGTTCTCTCAAAGATGAGTTCATTTGCTTTCTTTCTCTCTATTTGGTGATTTGAGGTCTTTCTTTGATCCGCGAGTTTTTGCTTGGTTTTTCTTCTTGATCTTGCTTGCTGGGATATGTGGGAATCCATCTAAGGTCATCTTGATCATCATCCACCCACGAGCAAGTTTTGGATCAAGTTTTTCGTTTTTGCTCGGTTGTGAACCCTCATTTGGCAAAATTGAAAAAGATCAAAACTTTGACGTGGATCTTCTCGATCGTCACTTGGAATAGGTTCCTGACATCTTCAGGAAGGTGTGTTTCAATTTTCGTGAAGTTTGGAGTTACGGATCAAAAGTTACGTCAATTTTTGTTCTCGTTTTCAGGCTGTTTACTATTCATCCGGCTGATTTTACTGTTCATGCGGAACGACCGGCACTGTTCATCCGGTTCAACCGCCACTGTTCATCCGGTTCGACCGTTACTGTTCATCAGCATTGTTCATAAGGCTGATTTTTGTATTTTTGGTCGTTTCTTTTGGGGATTTAAAGGGGATTAAGTACAAGTCTTCCGCTACGCTTATATATATTGATCTTCATAGTTCTCATAGCTATTGGAGTCAATATCATGTTTGAATCAGATCAAAGCGAAAAATAGATAGTGCTCCTATTCACCCCCCTCTAGTCGCCTTTTCGGTCCAACACGAAGATATCGAGTGGTGTGAAGCCATTGATCGGAAAGACAAGATTCCCCAGCCCGGCCTAGACAAACCAGAGAAAAAGAATAAGAAGTCTCTTGAGAAGAAAAAGAACCGCAGACCCGACGACAAGGAAGTCCTAGCGATTCCTGAAAAGTTCACGAATTGTAAGAAGGACTACACCGGTCGAAGCAAAACAAAAGCTCCGACCGAAGGATTCCAGAAGAACAAGAAGTGGTGTCCACTTCACCAGCAGGCAGGGCATGATCTGCGCACCTATAGAGTCTGGCAAAAGAAACTTGAGGATTATTATGTAGGTAAAGGACCATTTCCCGCAATACAGGAACCCGGAGAGACGAGTTCCAAAAAGGACAAGGATGACGACGAAGAGATGGAGTACCAGGATCCCCAACACACGGTCAACATGATCTTTGGAGGATCTTCTTCATACTAGTCGAAGCGTCATCTGAAGGCCATAGAGCGGGAGGTCAACCTCATCGAATCTCCGACCATCATCAAGCCATCAAAGTGGTCAGACACGGCAATCTCCTTAGCAAAGAAGACTGCCCCATCTCTTCGACTCGACTAGGTAGGTTCCCTATTGTTGTTGAACCAACTATTAATAATTGTAGGGTTAATCGAGTCCTAATAGATGGAGGTAGCTCTTTGAATATATTATTTGCGGGAGCTTTAGAAGAAATGCAGGTCCCCATGTTAAAGGTGAAACCAGTGAAATATGCTTTTCATGGCATAGTTCCTGGCTCCACCGCTAAACTGATAGGACAAGTTTCCCTACCAGTTACATTTGGAAGGTCTGATAACTTTCGAACAGAAAAGATTTTGTTCGATGTGGTAAACTTTGAATCCGCATATAACGGAATCCTTGGTCGACCGGCCTTAGCAAAATTCTTGGTAGCCACGCATTACGGTTATCAAAGTTTGAAAATACCGGGACCAAAGGGAGTCATCACAATTCGAGAAGATCAGAAAATAGCTTATGTGTGTGATCGGAAATCCTTTGAACTAGTCGATGAACTTCCGACCAGAGAGGCTAATCCATCTACCATGCAGGTCAAGCACTCGAGGCCAAAGATGACACCCAAGCCTTCCGACCAGACAAAGGTAGTACCACTCGACAAAGACACTTCTCTGGACAGCGCCAAGTCGCCACCTGGATCAGGAAACACTGATTCATCTACCCGCAAGATTCTGGTCGGGGCAAAACTCGACCCCAAATAGGAAGAGTCGCTCGTCTCCTTCGTCTGAGAAAATCAGGACGTGTTCTCCTGGCAAGCGTCCGATATGCCTGGAGTCCCCCAGGAGGTGATCGAGCACATGCTAGCTCTCTAGCCTGACAAAAAACCGATCAAGCAGAAGCTGCGGCATTTTGCACCTGATCGGAAGGAAGCAATCCAGTCGGAGATTGACAAACTCCTCGAGGCTGGGTTTATTCATGAAGTCGACCACCCTCAATGGCTCGCCAATCCTGTGATGGTTCGAAAGAATAATGAAAAATTGCGAATGTGTATCGACTTTACAGATCTTAATAAAGCATGTCCGAAGGATGATTTTCCCCTTCCACGCATTGACCAACTTGTAGATTCCACTTTTGGGTGTGAGTTACTAAGTTTTTTAGATGCGTATTCAGGTTACCATCAGATTAATATGTGTAAAGAAGATGAAGAGAAAACTTCCTTCATCACCCCATATGGCACTTACTGTTATGTTAAGATGCCATTTGGTCTCAAAAACGCTGGTGCAACTTTTCAAAGGTTGATGCAAAAAACCTTTAGTCCATAAATAGGTCGGAATCTAGAAGCCTACGTTGATGATTTGGTCGTAAAGAGCACCAACGCTAGCAATCACGTTCCTGACTTACAAGAAACTTTCAACAACTTGAGAAGACATAACCTCAAGTTGAATCCAGAAAAATGTGTGTTCAGAGTTTCTGTTGGAAAACTGCTCGGTTTCCTAGTCTCGGCTAGAGGTATTGAAAAAAAATCCAGTAAAAATAACGACCATCGACTAGATGCGCCCCCCGACCACGAAGAAGGAGGTCCAAAAACTAACCGGCTATATGGCAGTGCTAAGTCATTTCATAGAAAGGTTAGGGCAAAAAGAATTATCTTTCTTTAAGTTTCTTTAGAAACATGGAAGTTTCGAGTGGACTAAAGAGACAAACGATGCCTTTGAAGAACTTAAAAAGTACCTTACGAAAACCCTGGTTTTAGTATCTCCGAGATCGGGGGAAACATTGCTAATTTACGTGGCAGCAACACCACGGACAGTTAGCGGTGTACTAGTCATAGAAAGGAATAACATCCAACGACCTGTTTATTATGTAAGCAAAGTCTTACGTGGACCAAAGGAAAGATACCCACAGGCGCAAAAGTTGCTCTATGGTCTCCTTATGTCTTCAAGGAAGCTAATGCACTACTTTCAGGCCCACAAAGTGGTCCTACCAACCGGGTATCCCCTTGGTCAAGTCCTTGGAAACAGGGAATCATCAGGATGAATAGCAAAATGGGCGGTTGAGCTAGGGGCGCTCGACCTCCATTTCATCTCACGAACAACAATCAAGTCCTAGGCAATAGCAGAATTCATTGCCGAATGGACAAACCCTGAACCCACCCAAGGGCCTGAGTACGAACACCACGATGAGTGGACAATGTACTTTGATGGCTCCTTGATGTTAAAAGGCTCGGGGGCTGGAGTTGTCTTGATATCCCCTACTAGCAAACACATCAAGTACGCCATCCAGTTAATTTTCTTGCCACAAACAACATGGCAGAATATGAAGGTTCTTGGCGGGACTCGAACAGCCCGTTAAACTCGGGATTCATGATTACTAGTGAAAGGCGATTCTCAACTAGTAGCGAATCAAATAGGGAAAGAGTATCAATGCTCGAGTACCAAGATGTCATCTTATCTAGCGGAAGTACGAAAACTAGAAAAACACTTCTTCGGTTTTCAGATCCAACATATTCCTGGAAAGGAAAACTTTCTGGCAGACCATTTGGCACAGATGGCCTCCACGAGGACAACCGTCCCGCCTGGAGTTTTTCTCGAGCAACTCGATTCACCCTCGGTGGTCGAGCCTTCCGAGATCATGCATGATTCCTTACAGGTCGTACATACCGATCGTGAGAACATGGATGCTCCACAGGTCGTTGACGGTTGGCGCTGTCACGATCAAGGTAGAGACTGGATGACATCGATCTACAATTATCTTCAGCATGACATAATTCCAGAAGATGATGTAGAGGCTGATTGTATAGCACGAAAAGCCAAATCATACACTCTTGTTGAACGTACCTTGTATAAACGAGGATCTCACGGAGTATTGATGAGATGCATATCTCAACCGGATGGCATTAAGTTGCTAACCGAAATCCATGAAGGAGTCTGTGGAGCACATCATTCCTACAGAACACTGGTCGGTAAAGCCTTTAGGCAAGGATACTACTGGCCAACTGCCCTTCATGATGCAAAAGAGCTCATGACGAAGTGCGTACAATGTCAGTTTCATAGCCGACAAGTATATCAGCTGACGCAAGCTTTACAAACAATTCCTCTTTCTTGGCCTTTTGCAACCTGAGGACTGGACATTTTGGGACCTTTCCCAAGAGCACCCGGGGGCTTCGAATTCCTTTTCGTCATGATTGACACGTTTAAAAAATGGATTGAAGCCGAGCCTGTTGTTAAAACTACAACAGAGGCCGCTAAGAGATTTCTAACAAAAAAATGTGATCACACGATTTGGTGTACCCAGTCGTATAATCACAGACAACGGTGCCCAATTCTCAAGCGGTCAATTCCAAGAATTCTGCGACGAACTTGGTATCAAGGTTCATTTTGCTTCAGTTGCTCATCCACAGAGCAATGGAGCAGTTGAGCGAGCCAATGGTATCATCATGCAGGGGATCAAACGCCGAGTATTCGACCAGTTAATCAAACGGTCAGGAGCTTGGGTCCAAGAACTTCCGTCTGTATTATGGGCCGTTCGAACCATGACTAGTCGTGCGACCGGTGAAACGTCATTTTTCTTGGTTTATGGTGCTGAAGCCATGCTTCCTCCAGAACTAAAACTTGGCTCTGCTTTCGAATCGATTGTTTCAGCAGCGTCGAGAATGAGCAACGACTTCGGCGATATCAATCTCCTTGAAGAACGACGAAACCATATCAACAAGCCATGCGAAGGTATCATAGTCATAAGGAGCAACCTCGCAGCCTTGCTGTAGGTGATCTGGTTCTCAGAAAAATTCAGAATCAGGCAAATCGCAACAAACTTTCTCCCAAGTGGGAAGATCCTTACACTGTGGTCGAAGTTACCCGACCAGATTCTGTACGACTAGCCATGTCGGACAGGCAAGTTTTGTCAAATTCTTGGAACATTGATCAATTGCATAAGTTCTATGTCTAATTCTTTTTTACATTATTTCAATTCTTTTTATTTCATTAGTGCATTCATTCATTTCTTTTCGACGAGTGATATGGTTTATATATCTATACCTATATTCTGGTCACCTATTATTGTTGTTTAAGATGGTCGGAGAAGACAATTTTTTCTCTCCGATATCCTTTACTAGGATCTCTGTTACTCTTTATAGCAACGACATCATGTCATCTGTTGTATAGGTCCTAGTCGTGATCATTCCATGAATGATTCCACGCAGCGACCATATGAGTAAGCGAGCATAATACAAAAAACTTCATGTAGTGCTTTATACTATTAAGATTATGAAGACTATATGTCTTCATTTCAAAAATCTGTTCTACTCTCGTTTGGCTACTGGTCGGGACACGGAAAACCTCCTAGTCGAAGTCTCTCCTTTTTCGCACGTGGTCCTGCCCACTAGAAGGAGCTTCCTAGCGACGGTTCTTTTCTTACGATCCTCGCTGCTAATCGAACTTGAGCCTGAGCATGTTTTGCAAAATATTTTTCTATATCTTCTATTCTTAGGAGTATTTTCCGACCAGTTTTGGGTTGTATATATAAATACGATCGCTTATCGTTTTTGCATGCATTCTTACATTTCTACTTTTGTCAATACAACAAATCTTTTTTTCCGACCATAAACAATTTTGTTTGGTATTTCGATTATGACAAACAAAAGATCTATAACTAGTCGAAATCATACACTGGTTCCGACCAAAATGATTTACTAGTATTGTTACGATCAGTTTTGTCTTGTGATCAATATAAACCCTCAAAACAATGGTTTCGACTTTTTATTTCTCCTTCTTGGCTAACTGCTTGTTTAGTAAAGCTCTTCTACTACAAAGCGTTGGGGGCTAGGAGTATCTGAGAATTTTAAAAAAGTCAATGGGATAAAAGATGATTGTTGATGACACAAAGGTAAGTTTTATTTACAATTCTTATATTACAATGTCCTACTCTTGAATATCTCGGACTAATTCTTTGCTTCATGGAGATCCGACCTCCATCTCCTCTACAATTTTGTCTCCAAGTGGCCTAAGTTCTTCTATAAGCTTGGTCGCCTCATCGATGACGATTGAAATCATCCTCAACGGCTTGGAGATTAATAGAGGTCGGAAGCCTTCAGTTTGCGGTATAAAACTAACTCGATAACAACGCCTTCTTTCATAGTCTGGGCATAATTCTCTCGAGTAGTTTTGAGCAGACCACTGAGATCTCCTAGAAGTTGGTCCATGTAGTTCATTTTCTCTATTGGATCTCTTAAATTAGGCATGCTTGATCCTGATCCCATATCAAATATCATCTTGTTCAAAGCATGAATCTTTTCATCAAGATTCTTCACAAGAGTTGCCTCCTTTCCCTGCTCAAATTCCAGAGCCTTTTCGGTTCTATTCAATGCTTGCGTTTGCTCTACACGAGTAAAACAAGTAGTAAAGCACAACATGATCAGAGGGAGATAATAAGTCAAGTCTACGACTGATGAGGACATCCCTACTGAACCTGCCCCTTCATCTCCTCTCATTGAATCAACAGGGCCGATTACAAGAGCACGAGCAAAGAAACTACAACAGCAGATGAACTTGTTCTTTAAAAAATTTATCTTTGATGAGAATTTGCTACTACCTAATTCTAGTGTTTTGTGTATAATTAGGTATGAGGAGAGGACCAAGGTCAAAGCCATATAACAGTACTAGATGGAGCTACTACTTCAACCAACAATTAAGGAAGGTGTGGCTAAGAAAAGAAAGGAAGAAGCACCACAAATAATTTGTTACGGTCATGAATGAGATTAGCTAGCCACGTTATCTAGTCATGGTCAAGTCATGGTCAAGTGACCTGCTAGTTGGTTCACGTGACCTGCGAGCCAAGGTCCTGGCCGAGTCCTCATGGTCACGTTTTTCCTTATTTGTTGAGTCCTTTCGGTATGGCCTGCGAGGCAAGATCTGGCCGGATTCATCATGGTCAGTTTGTTTTATTTGTTTAGTCGGTTGGAGGCCGGCTGAATCGGAATCGGTTTCCATGTTTGGCGAGCGTGTGCAAAATACTAGGACGCCATAAATACTATGCCTCTCGGTTGTATCAGGGATGCATATATTTTGAGATTAATAGATTGCTTTGCTTGAGAGTTCTTCCATGGTGAACAATTCATCATGAGGGGAAATTGATAGTTCGTCTAAATCAAGATCGTTCAACCTTTCCGCTGGGAATTGGGAGCGCGATAGGGCTTCGCTTGGTAGTCGTGAAGTTCGGCACGTGTGTTCTCGCGAATTAAAGAGTGTTCGTTCTTGCATTGGCAACGGAGGATCACTACGACTCGAGAGGCTACACGTGAGTATCTTGATCCTACGTCGAGAAGATCGGGCGACCCCGTATCATCTTGGTATCAGAGCACGGTTGACTCGGTAGGATTACTTATCCCTAGATTAGATTGATTTTTATTGCTGTTCTTAATACCTAGAGTCCATAAACCGAAAATTGCAACACAAAAATTCCAAACCCTAGTTTTTGCATCTGTTATTTCCTGTGAGTTTAGTTAGGTTTTAATCCATTAGAATTTTTGTTTAGTGCTGATCGTAGTGTTCTTTTGAGTTGCTTAATCTTTGTGTCCAATCAAAAAAAAACCAAACAAATCCGGTTCTTTGCGATGCACTGCTGCCGCCTTTCTGATCGTTCTTTGATGCATAAAAAAATCCTTGATCGCTAATTTATTTTGCTACAAGGTGTTTGAAATTTTTCCTAAGCTGTTGAAGGCTGCATCGCCTCGCGCCATGCAGATCCGATCTGCTGCGGTGGTGTCTTTCTCTGATGTTCGGTTTTCCCTACAGAACCGAGAACGCGCGACTTGATTCATACGCTAAATCTGTGATTTTGCTCTGATTGCCACGCGTGCTCTGATGATTCGCGATTCTCATTGGGCGCCACTTGGTTCGACTGCTACATTGCATTAGTTAGCGGTACAGCTGCGGTGCATTAGTTCGATTCTGGTCGGAGCGAATCGTGAGCGATTAATGTGAAAAAAAGTTGCTACTTTTTCTTTCATCTTTGATACTAGTCTTTGATAATTGCTTAAGGGCTGTTCATTGAATTATTTACACTCGCTGAAAATTAGAACTCGTGTGAGGGAACCTTAAACCCTAGTTTCGGCAGCAACAAAAAAAAAAGATAAGCCACAAGTAAAAAAAAACAGTGGCTGTGAAGTAAAAAAAAGAAGAAAAAAAAAGAAAGAAAAAAAAGAGAAAGGAAGAAAGAAAAGAAGATATTGGCCGAAACTTGGAAAAAGGATAACCTTAGTTCATAAATTTCAGATTGTGTATTTAATTTCTTTGAGCAATCTTGTGCCCTCATATTTCATATTATTGCAATTGGCTAGCGTCTCTCCTAGTACTTGGTGCAAAACGAGCTAGTTTTCATCTTCATTTCAGATTGTATCTCACTAGCTCATTCCTTTGTTTGTATTGAGTCACATTAATCTTTGCGTGTGCGTTCATATACTTCACTTAAACCTTTTGGATTAGCACTTAGGCAAAATATTCTAGCTTGGATTATTACTTAACTTTACAACATCAAGAATTTCAGATTGCTAGGATATACACCTCCATACCAAGCTCCACCAAATAACCGTTGTTGTGTAATTGTGAACACTCTTAAATTCGGCTTATCCATCACTTTGCTATTGTAGCTTCCACCAAGTGTAAGTTTCTTTTGGCCTTAATTCACTTGGAAGGGTAAGAACTTTACTTGGGAGAGAAAGGAGAGATTGAGTGCTTTTGACTAATCATCCATATACACTCTTCTTTGTTTGTGTTTTCTTTTGCACAATCTAACCATGTCGTGAAGAAGACAACTATGGTGAGGAGCATGAGGTTGATCTTAATGCCCCAGTGACTCGCTTCCAGCATCAGGCATTGAGAACTATATTGCAACAAGAATTTGTAGCTAGCACCACTGCAATGGGGGAAGAACTCAGGGCGGACATGCAGGATCTCCGCATTGACCTCAATCAACAAATGAATGTGTTGCGTATGGGCATCGTGAATGATGTTGTACGGGCACTTCATCAACAACAAGAAGAAGATAGTGTGCATCTACCGGCTCACATACCCCCGCGAGATGAGGAGGTCGCTGCACGAGTCGCCCAGGATGCTCGACAACGGCGAGACCGTGTGGTGGCACAAGCCATACGGCCACCTCCACCTGGGAGAGGAGGTGGGGGAGGCGCCCAAGGACCCGGGAGGGGCCGTGGGCTTGGAGGCCGAGGTGGGGGAGCACCTCACTTCGATGACGACGACTTGTACCACTACGATGATGGATACCACCGCTGACACCACTATGGCAATGAACGACCGAATGAAGAGAAATTTGGTAAGCTTAAATTTACTATGCAACATTTTCAGGTACACATGATCCCGAAGATTACCTCACTTGGGAGCTCAAGGTGGACAAGGTGTTCCGTATGCACAATTACTCCGAAGAAAAGAAAATACACATGGCTGCACTTGAATTTGACAAATATGCGCTCATATGGTGGGAACAAGTTCAAAATCAAAGGAGAGAGTACAACGAACCTCCCATCATTACATGGGAAGAGATAAAGTATCACATGAGAGCGAGGTTTGTTCCTAAACATTACAAACGTGATTTATTTGACAAATTGCAGCAAATGAAGCAAGGCACTCTCATAGTAGAGGACTATTATAAAGAGATGGAAATGGCCATGATTCGAGCTAATATATTTGAGCAAGAAGAACAAATAATGGCTCGCTTCCTTGATGGTTTGCATCCTCCCATCAAGCGCATCACTGAATTTCAACCCTACAACAACATGGTGGAGTTGGTGCATCAAGCAACTAAGGCTGAAAGGCAAGTGTAACAAGATATGAGAGCAACAAGAACATCATCATACACACCCCGTTCAGCACCTACAGGAGGTAAACCCACATCCCGTTTCAATTCTTTTAAAACTAATCAATCTAGTGGAAGTTTTGCTCCTAGTACCAGTGCTACACCAGGCGGGAAAAATACAACAACACCCATTGCCAAGAGAAGTCCAGCACCTTCTACCTCGTCATCCGTGGGTTCTACAGCAAGAAGTAGTGCCATCCAATGCTTTAAATGCCTTGGACGAGGTCATATGCAAAAGGATTGTCCAAATAACAAGGTTATGTTGCTATTGGAGAATGGAGAGTATGACTTTACTAGCGAGGAGGAAGGTGAGGCCCTTACTGATTTTGGAAGATCTGGTGTTGTACATGAGGAAGGACAAGGGGAGGAGGCGCATGAAAATAGTTTTTGTGACCCCGAGGCTGGTCTGATCCTTGTGTGTACACCGACAGTGTTGAGTGTGCAAGCAAAACTGACTCATGAGCAGCGCTGCAATCTTTTCCAAACAAGATCTCAGGTGAGTAAAGATGGTAAGTGTTGTAAAGTTATTATTGATGGTGGTAGTTGCCACAATTTATCTAGTAAAGAACTTTGCACTAAACTTGGGTTGAAATACAAGAAACATCCACATCCATATCAAATTCAATGGTTGAATAATGATGGCTCTATGAATGTTGGATACACTGTTAATGTTAGTTTTCAGATTGGAAATTACCGAGATACTGTGGAGTGTGATGTTGTTTCTATGGATGTCTGTCACTTACTTTTAGGAAGACCATGGCAATATGATATATCTGTGATTCATGATGGTAGAATAAATCAATATAAATTCATGTGGAATAACAAAGAAATAACATTGCGACCTTTGACTCCTTCTCAAATTGTGCATGATAACATGCAAAAGATTGAGGTGAAAGTAGAGAATGAGAGAGGGAAGGAGCAAAAGAGTGTGATTACACAAAAGGTGAGTGGGAGCCACAAGCTAAAACTGAATGAAAAAAGGAAGAATGAGGGAGAGAAAAAGTTAGTCATGATAGCCACTAAATCTGATTTGAGAGAGATGAGAGATGATCCCACTTTGATGCCCTTTGTATTGTTGCACAAAGATGTTTTGCTTTCTACTAATGACTTAACCTCTCTTCCTAGTGTGGTCTCTCAAGTTTTGCAGGCATATGAGGATGCCTTTCTGGAGGAAGTACCCGCTGGTTTACCACCCATTCGAGGCATCGAACATCAAATTGACTTGGTACCGGGAGCTCCACTTCCCAACCGGCCGTCGTACCGCACAAACCCGGAGGAGACAAAAGAAATTCAGCGGCAGGTGCAAACGCTCATGGAAAAAGGGTATGTACGCGAAAGTCTTAGTCCTTGTGCCGTTCCTGTCATTCTTGTTCCTAAGAAAGATGGTACATGGAGAATGTGCGTAGACTGTAGAGCTATCAACAATATTACCATTCGTTATCGTCATCCTATTCCTAGGTTAGATGATATGCTTGATGAATTAAGTGGCTCTACTATCTTTTCTAAGATTGATTTGCGTAGTGGATACCATCAAATTAGAATGAAACATGGTGATGAGTGGAAGACAGCTTTTAAAACGAAATTTGGCTTGTATGAATGGTTAGTGATGCCTTTTGGTTTATCTAATGCTCCTAGTACATTCATGCGCTTAATGAACCATGTTTTGAGACACTTCATTAGCAAATTTGTGGTAGTCTATTTTGATGACATCTTGATATATAGCCGCTCATTGGAAGAACATGTTGAACACGTTAGGCAAGTGCTAGAAGTGCTAAGAACTGAATAATTATATGCTAATCTTGAGAAGTGTACGTTTTGCACAAACAAAGTGGTGTTCTTAGGCTATGTTGTTTCAGCTCATGGAATTGAAGTAGACGACTCTAAAGTTGAAGCTATTCGAAATTGGCCTACTCCTGTCAATGTTAGTCAAATTCGTAGCTTTCATGGGCTTGCTGGGTTTTATCGGCGTTTTGTGAAAGATTTTAGCACCATTGCTGCCCCATTAAATGAATTAACTAAAAAGGGCGTTGCTTTTGCATGGGGAGAATCACAAGATAAAGCCTTTGCAGAATTAAAGAGATGTTTGACTGAAGCACCATTGCTTGTTTTACCTGATTTCACTAAAACTTTTGAGATTGAATGTGATGCTAGTGGAATAGGTATTGGTGGTGTTTTGATGCAAGAAAGAAAACCTATTGCATACTTTAGTGAGAAACTTAGCGGTGCACAATTGAATTATCCGGTTTATGACAAAGAATTATATGCTCTTGTGCATGCTTTAGAGACTTGGCAACATTATCTTTGGCCTAAAGAATTCATTATTCATTCTGATCATGAAGCTTTGAAATACTTGAAAGGTCAAGCTAAACTGAATCGTAGACATGCTAAGTGAGTTGAATTCATTGAGACTTTTTCATACATTGTTAAATACAAGAAAGGTAAAGAGAATGTGGTAGCTGATGCTTTGTCTAGAAAGAACATGCTTTTAACTCAGTTGGAAGTAAAGGTACCTGGATTAGAGAGTTTGAAAGATTTATATGCTTCCGACCATGAATTTTCCTTACCATATTCTAAATGCAAAGATGGGAAAGGATGAGATAAATACCATATTCATGATGGATTTCTCTTTCGTGCTAACAAACTATGCGTTCCAGGTTCGTCTGTGCGTTTGCTATTGTTGCAGGAATCTCATGCAGGTGGATTGATGGGACATTTTGGGAGAGAGAAAACATACATGATGCTGGCCGATCACTTCTATTGGCCCAGGATGCGACGTGATGTCGAGAGGTTTGTTCAACGATGTATCACATGCCATAAAGCCAAATCGAAACTTAATCCACATGGTTTGTATACCCCACTTCCAGTTCCTAGTGCACCTTGGGAAGATATTAGCATGGATTTTGTGTTAGGATTGCCTAGTACACTTTATTCCTTGTCATAAGAGCGACGATGCGTCGCATGTAGCTGACTTGTTTTTTCAGGGAAATTGTGAGATTGCATGGCATGCCTCGCACCATTGTTTCAGATCATGATGTGAAGTTTATGAGCTACTTTTGGAAAACTTTGTGGGCCAAGCTTGGAACAAAGCTGCTCTTTTCGACAAATTGTCACCCACAAACCGATGGCCAAACGGAGGTGGTGAACCGTACACTCTCAATGATGCTAAGGACAATGATAAAAAAGAACTTAAAAGAGTGGGAGGATTGTCTACCGCATGTTGAATTTGCATATAATAGGGCGGTGCATTCTACTACTCAATTGTGTCCATTTGAGGTGGTGTATGGCTTCAAACCGATCACACCACTTGATTTGATGCCACTTCCATTTCAAGAACGTGCTAATATGGAGGCTTCGACGCGTGCTGATTTTGTGAAAAAGCTCCATGAAAAGACTAAAGAGGTAATAGAAAACAAGGTACGTGCTTATGCTTCTAAGGCTAACAAGTCTAGAAAGAAATTGCTATTTGAACCAGGTGACTTAGTGTGGGTACACCTTCGCAAAGAATGCTTTCTGGAGAAGCGTAAGTCAAAATTAATGCCTCGTGGTGATGGTCCTTTTAAAGTACTTGCCAAGATCAATGATAATGCATACAAGATAGAGCTTCTGGGAGATGATTATGGGGTAAGTACTTCTTTTAATGTTGCAGATTTATCACTGTTTTTTGGGCAAGACGATACAGAGTCGAGGACGACTCCTTTTCAAGAGGGGAGGATGATGAGGACATCCCTACTGAACCTGCCCCTTCATCTCCTCTCATTGAACCAACAGGGCCGATTACAAGAGCACGAGCAAAGAAACTAAAACAATAGGTGAACTTGTTCTTTAAAGAATTTATCTTTGATGAGAATTTGCTACTACCTAATTCTAGTGTTTTGTGTATAATTAGGTATGAGGAGAGGACCAAGGTCAAAGCCATATAACAGTACTAGATGGAGCTACTACTTCAACCAACAATTAAGGAAGGTGTGGCTAAGAAAAGAAAGGAAGAAGCACCACAAATAATTTGTTACGATCATGAATGAGATTAGCTAGCCACGTTATCTAGTCATGGTCAAGTGACCTGCTAGTTGGTTCACGTGACCTGCGAGCCAAGGTCCTGGCCGAGTCCTCATGGTCACGTTTTTCTTTATTTGTTGAGTCCTTTCGGTATGGCCTGCGAGGCAAGATCTGGCCGGATTCATCATGGTCAGTTTGTTTTATTTTTTTAGTCGGTTGGAGGCCGGCTGAATCGGAATCGGTTTCCATGTTTGGCGAGCGTGTGCGAAATACTAGGACGCCATAAATACTATGCCTCTCGGTTGTATCAGGGGAGCAGATATTTTGAGATTAATAGATTGCTTTGCTTGAGAGTTCTTCCATGGTGAACAATTCATCATGAGGGGAAATTGATAGTTCGTCTAAATCAAGATCGTTCAACCTTTCCGCTGGGAATTGGGAGCGCGATAGGGCTTCGCTTGGTGGTCGTGAAGTCCGGCACGTGTGTTCTCGCGAATTAAAGAGTGTTCGTTCTTGCATTGGCAACGGAGGATCACTACGACTCGAGAGGCTAGACGTGAGTATCTTGATCCTACGTCGAGAAGATCGGGCGACCCCGTATCAACGACCTATTATCTTCAATTCTCTTGTTCAGTGTCTCATTCCTAGTCGATGCCTCTGCAATCGACCGGTCCTTAGCTTGATTCTCTTCTTCAAGCAGAGTTATTCTGGCTTTATCGGCCACGATTTCTTATTTTATTTTCTCCAAATCTATCGAATACGATGAGGGAGAATAATTAGAGAAGGACAAAGTATTGAAGAAAGAAAAATGTTAAGTGGAAAGTTCTTACTTTCCAATTCGAAGTGTTTCTACTCCAAATCTTTAATCCGCTGGGTTAGTCCTCTGACCAGAGCAAAGTTCTCGACCAGATGCTACACAGATAGCATTTCCTCTTTAAGTTCCCTATAAAACTTTTAAGAGAGACTATGAAACTGGTCATAGATACTTACCTGGATTGCCAAATCATTATAACCGCCAAATATTGAATCAGGATGCATTTTGATTTGATGATCCGATATTTTTCCCCATGCCTCGTCAAGCTCCTTATCCTCGATAAATCGGGGGTGAAAAGGGAACTTGTCAGGTTGAGAAGGATTACCAACATTGGTCGGAACCTGTTGAGGGCCTTTAGGGGCATCTGCCTCCGTAGAAGGAGTTAGAACCATCAATGGATCCAACTCGACTGTTGGCTTTGACACCTGCTCGGGGGCTTCTTCGGCCACTTTATCCTCAGGAACTTTGTCCTAGGAAGTGTTCTAGTCAGGGACCTCCATGTGTGCCTGGTCCTCAGGAATGATTCGGTTGGAAGCAACCGGAACACCAGAAGACCTATACAAAACAAAGAAGGGGAGTTCAAAACACCAAATCATCAAGAAACTATTAAAGGTATGCACACATACGATCTCTTTCATTTGTACATACCTAGTTAATTTTCTGGATTTGACTTTGAAACGCGGTAGAGTAAATTCTGTACCACCAGCTTTCCTTTTCTTCTCAACCAAATTCGTCGGTTCCGAACCGGCAGGGTTGATTAAACCACTCACATCCTCCAACAAGATGTCGGAAGCAATGTCCTCGATCAGTTCATCAAGGATTGCATTCTTGACCATTGGGTCAGAGGGAGTAGTTTCACCAACTTTCAGATCAGTTGTTTCAGTAACAACTGTAAGGTCATGAACGACCAGCCTGGAGTCTACGGCCTCCGTAGTTATGCTCTGCGGACCTTCAGCCTTCTCCACCTAAATCAAAAAACGAATTTGATTGGGTGATGAAATCTTTTATCTAAAGTACATATAAAAACGCTCTATTACCTCGGGAGATTCATCTTCTTCCAGTGCATCCGAGCATGAGTCGGTCAGAACCACGGTGAGATGTTTATCCTCACCAGTTTGTGTGATTCGCAATCCGATCGACTACAAAAATAGAGCATGATCAAAAATCTGATCGGAGAATATGTATACATGATAAAAGAAATTTTGATTGTCTACCTTAAGCCTTACCAGTTTTTCTTCGGCAGAAACTATTGCCAAGATCTCAGGGAATGTAGCCTTTTCACGGGCTCCCAGTATGAGATCGGCCTTGTCGGTGTTTTAGAACCGATCTTACGTAAAGATTATTTGATTCGGGGGGTCTCCTAGAATGGAATCACGCAGAGAGATTGACACGGGTATTTTTATACAGGTTCGGGCCTTCTCGGGAGAGAATAACAACCCTACTCCTGTGTGTGTATAGTATTGAGTGTATTCCGAACAATCGGGAAAAATACTAAGTCATTCTGAGAGAATAGCACTTGTCTTCCTAATTGCCCTTGATAGCGTATATCTATGCTTGCTCTTGTCATTGTCCCTGTCCTCTCGATCGTTGCCTTTATATAGTCGTGGAGGAGTAGCCGTTCTACCTTCTTTGGAGATGCCCTCATTAAGTCTAGTAATGAGTGTAATTGGCACCAATCACGGGCGTAATGGCTCCTTCACACCTTTGGCGACTAATTATCGAGATAATGGGGTATTAAGCGCTATTATTATTGCAGAGTAACAACAAGATCTTGAACGCTTGGATTCCTTAATCAATTGGACCCGTTAAATTCAGTAGGTTTAATTGATCCTAAGGTGGTAGTGGTGACACAGTCGTGAAAGAACTTACGACCATGACATAGTCGAGAAGAATTTACTGTCGGGTGGTGGTCGTCGAGAATGTCTTCGACCATAAGATAGTCGAGAAGAACTTACGACTAGGTGGTGGTCGAGAAGGACTTACGACCATAAGATAGTCGTGGCAAGACTTACGACTATGGGGAGATCGAGAAGAACTTACGATCACTGGTAGGCTTCTCCTTGTAAATATAAGGGTATACGGGGTCCACATGACATCATATTTACCCATAATAAGAATTATAGATAAAAGATAAAATAAGGATTATTAGATCCTCGTCAAGCCTGATCCGCTCTCTGACTTTCTCAGGAGAAAGGGCTTTACAAGAAAAGGAAATAATGGCGGATTTTAAGGCATTACGATAATCAAATAAAATATACTGGTCGGAGCTTTTCTCAAAGACTTACCACCTCCTGAGATAGCTTCATTGTGACCAATAGACCAAAGCAGGGAATGAGTCCGAAGCTTCAGAGGGCTAATCTGACGCTTGGTGAAATCCCTCACCACATGCCAGGAAGTCAAGCCCTTGACTCGCAGGTCGTAGATGGCATCCACCCATCTTCCGACCACCCCTGCCTTCTCCACGGTCTTCCTCCACGTGGGATTTTCATTTGCTCTAATTCCGGCGAAGTAGAGGCCATCGTCTCTCGTAACCGTCATGTAGAACCAGTTCTTCTTCCATGATGACCACGAGGATTTCGAGTACATGTGGATGTACTCATTGGCCTTCCCATCGTGAAGACACAATGTACATTCTCCGGGAGTCGCCGTGGATCTCCCCATCACCATTCGGTAGAAATACCTGAAGAGCCTCAAATTCGGTGGCACTCCTAGGTATGCCTTACACAAATAAGTGAAAATACTGATATTGGCGATGGAATTCGGAGCCAAATTTACCAGTTCCACCCTGTAATACTCAAGAACGCGGAGGAGGAATTTGTGTACCGGCAAACTCAGCCCACATTCGATGTAGGCGAGGAAAACAGGGATTTCCCCATCTTCGCGGCTCGGAAAGTGCTCTCCGATCGCCGATCTCCATTTGATCAGATTCTTGTCTGGGAGCATCCTGATTTTCTCCAATGCCTCAAGCTTTTTCTTGCTCAATTCCGAAGGCAACCACTTCGTGATTTGCTCCGACATGATGAAAATCCTCAAGGATGAGTAGTGGTCGTAGGAGGCTTTGTGGTCGGAAGAACAAGAAAGAGGTCTAAAGGATTTTTCTTGGCAAGAAGTGAAAGAGATCAAAAGGATGCGAGGCGTAAAAATTCTAAAAGCTTTGGCGATGGGGATTTTATAGCTTCGGATCTTTAAATTACGATCGGAAGTTTCACACAAAAGTCCAACGGCAAAAGCTTCTTTTTGTTCAGCAGACGAGAAAAACTCTTGGTTCCCAAGGCAAGTTCTCAACTTTAAAGTGAACACAGACCACCTCGTATATCACGACATTAAATGGCGGTCTGCCCGATACGACTTCATCGGAAGAAGGTATACGCACGACCTGTTCATTTAAAGTTCAGGGGCTAGCTGATGAGGATTAAAACCTCTATGTATTAATTTAATACATAGAAGACCATACATCTTCATGGTCGTAACCCCTAAGGCTAACGACCTCACTACTCGTGAGGATTCCAGAGGTTACACGATGGGTACCCTGGTCGGACAAGACTTTGTGCCTAGGCTCCGACCAGATAGCTGCTTGGAAAAGCTATGAACTGACATTTCTTATCGTATGATGAATGGAACACGTGTTATATGTTTCAAACCGTGCGATGATATAATCCTAAGACACTGATAATTAACTGCCCTACAGTTAAGCATCTCACACACAACCACAAAGTAGTTGGCACATTGTTAACTGCCTTACCGTTCCGACCAGTCGTAACGTTTCACTAGGAACACCTTCTCTAGGAGTAACTGCCACCTCTTCGGAAGATATTTAAGGGTGGAGCGCAGAAGACAAAGGGACGGGGAACAACAACAATAGAACACGAGACGACAAACACAGAAGCGTAAGCAGTGGAATTAGAAGCAAGGCATTCAATCTTAGACTCAGATTCTAGGCCTGATTACTTAGTTTAACATTCCTCACATTCAGTGTATTTAGGGGTAGTCCCTAGTCAGGTCTTGTAAATCCAGTTCATATCAATAAAAAGCGGCCCCCATTCTATCCCAGTATACTTCACGTCATTTTCCTCTTTTATTTCATAAGATCGACGACTCGATCGTCGACACATACCTTGACACCTTAGATAAAAATCTAGTTTATGCAATAGTATGAACTAGAACATTTTGACAAAATTATTCTTAACCATGCTTAGACAAAAAAAATGTTTGATTTGGGGAATTTCAGCCAAAAAATAAATTATTGTTTAATCTGTATCCATGGCATTGGTGTGTTATGGAAGTTTATAAATGACTTTGAAAAATGAAAAGAAATAATGGTTTGTACCTGGGTAAAATGGTCGTTTGGTTGGTGCATGTTGATGCACGGGATCGAGTCATTTCTTTTATCGAGGCCCATGGGTTTTATGGAAAGTCGCCCAAGTCAGTTAAGGACCGGTCTTCGAGCCGCATCTTGCTAAGCCACGACGTACTACCACATATCCTGAGTATGGGCGGGACCTGGCTGACTAACTTGCAATGTTTCACTGTGGTCGTTCCCTTCAGATGCAGTGGGTAGTCATATTATGACCTACGTTAGTACCACCAGGTGCAAGAGGGGGCCACAAACCCGGTGGACGGTCAGTCCAAAGGGGGCGAAACTTTAGCGAGGGGTGACTGCGGTGGAATGGCGCATTGTAAAGGCTTTGGCACGTGCACTAGACCGCTTACCTAATGTAGTGAGCGGTGGCATATAATTATGTCGGACAAACTAGAGAATTCGTGTCATGTTGGTAAAGCTGTACAACCTCTGCAGAGTGTTAAGAACTATTCGAATAGCCGTGTCCACGGTCATGGACATGCTTGGTAAAGCCACTCAAAGTTAGACTTTGATTTTGTTTTCAAAATGATTTGACATAAATGATGTTGGATTTCTATCCAAATGGGAATTGGGCCGGAAGCCATGTGATAGGAGGGTATCCTTCACCATTCATGTGTGAATGTTATCTGACTATAAAATTGAGAATTTATAAAATTAATTTTACTTATGGAATAACTGCTTTGGAACCTAGTACAAGTATTTAAAGAAAATGATGCTTTATGCAAATTCAACCAATAAGCCTTCCTTTGAGATACCCTTGTATGCATGCATTCAATCTGTTACTTGATGAGTGTAACTTGCGAGCACGGTAGTTGTGCTCATTCTTGCTTTATGCAAATAAATTTCAGAGAAGAACTTTGTTACCGGTGCGAATCTCGATGACTAGGCCGCTACCCCAGTCGATTGCCTGTGGCAGATTAACTGGACTCTACTACGTCCTCTTCGTCTTCCGTTGTGTTCTTTATTGTTGGCTTGTAAGCCTCTTTTGTAATAAACTCTATTGATTATTAATATATTAGTGCGATTTATGGTTGTTACCATACCTGTTTACTGTGTGAACTAGCTACTGATCATGGGATTAGTTCAGAAATACACAGAGAATTTGGGGTGTTAATCCCGGGTCCAACAGACACCATCTCTGCCTAACGCTCAAGAATGAGTATATGGTAGAGAAGAAAGCACTAGCTTTGTGGCCCGCACTGAAGAAGCGGTTCAAGAAGCTGAAGTACACCATTCTTCCTCGGGCAGAGTAGGAATGGACTCGACTACGTTTTGCAGACTACAAGACTGTGTGAGAATACAATTCTGCATTGCACAGAATTTGTACCAGTCTTCAACTTTGTGGTAAGGTAACCACGGATGAGCAGAAGATTGAAAAGACTCTCTCTACCTTTTCACTCGAATGTTGTGCAATCCGCATGCAACTATCGTTAAGACGGCTACAAAGAGTATGCCGAACTGATTGACATCATGCAAGTTACGGAAGCTCAAGATGATGTTCTAAGGAAGAACTACATTTCACAATCGTCTAATTGCAATGTTGGCCATGAAGCCAATGCAAGCAGCTACATGGTGAGGAAGCCTCACTCAAAAGAAAGAGGCAAGAAGGGTCACAAGGCCAAGCCAAATGCTCAAGCCAAGAAGGGCGGACAAAAGAAGCACGATGATAAGCCCTATGGCCAGCAAGATCAAGGATGCTACAAATGTGGCACATGGGGGCATTGGTCACAGGTTTGCCGTGAGCCGTAGCACATCATTGATGCTTTCCAGTCTAAGAAGAAGGGTAAAGGACAGCATGAGGCACACCTCGTCATTGCAGGCATGGAGGACACACAGCCATTAGTTGAACTGATGGATGTGGACAACCCGATAGCAGCCCCCATCCCCCCTCCTTTGGACATCGCAGCGGCCACAACCGTAGTTGCCCAAGAGGATAAGATCACCATGGAGCAGATTCAGGCATAAGTTTCTTCGTACTTTGCTGATTCGATCTAGTGCACGCATTGTACTTAGATCTTTTTATAGTTATTTGCAGTTTATGGTTGTGATGGAACATTGAATTATTGAATAATGGTTGTAAGCTCTAAAAGTGCAAAACATTAAATTCTTATGATGAGTTCTGCAATGTTTGATTTTTTTTTTGTATTTATAATAACAAGTTATGTTCTGTTTTTAGAGTATTTTATTTATGTGTGGATTGCTTCCTACCTCATATTAATAAATACTTTATATCAAAACACGTGTGACGCCCTATGGAGGAAGTGTGCTTAGCAGATAGCGGCACAATGAATACCATCTTGAGAGAGACGAAATTTTTTCAGTCGATCAGCAAGAATGCTGGTAGTCTTACGACAATTGCAGGCAGTGATACTTATATCATAGGCTCAGAAAGAGCCACGATTACACTCCCTATGGGCACAACTCTGGTCATTGAAGAAGCCTTGTTGTACCCAGAATCGACTAGAACTCTCATAAGTTGTAAGGATATTCGCACTAACGGTTTCCACGTAGAGACTGAAACAGAGTATGGTAAGGAATACCTGCTCATTACAAAATATGAAGAAAGTGGGAAAATGGTATTAGAGTGACTTCTTTCATATGAAACTGGGCCATACTACACTAATATTAAGGCACATGCAGCCTATACTGTCGTGAAAACCATATTTAGAAGCTCCAAACTTTTCTATCTCTAGCATGGTAGATTACACCACCCAGGTCTTAGGATGATGAGAAATATAATTAACAATTCTCAAGGACATAATATCAATGTAAAGAATTTCCTGAATCAGGAAGATTTTGTGTGCCCCGCATATGCCACCTAGAATTTAATTACTAGACCTTCTGCTCTGAAAGTGAAGGACGAAAACCCTGCATTCCTGGACCGTATCTAGGGAGACATTTACGGTCCTATATAGCCCCTGTCAGGGCCATTTAGGTACTTTATGGTGCTCATCGATGCTTCCTCGAAACGGTCGCACGTATGTTTATTGTCTGCGAGAAACCACATTTTTGCAAAGCTAATCTCATAGATAATTAAAATTAAAAATAATTTCCCCGATCATCATATGAAGTCCATCAGAATGGACAACGCCGGGGAATTTACTTCAAAGGCATTTGATGATTGCTGCATGGCAATGGAAATTACCGTTGAGCATTCCGTACCACATGTCCACACCCAGAATATACTAGCAAAGGCATTAATTGAAAGAAATAAATTTATTGTCCGACCGCTTTTGCAGAATTGTAATTTACCAACTACATGTTGGGGACACGCAGTCCTGCACCCATCAACTCTCATCAATTTTAGATCGTCGATATATAACATCCATTCACCTATGCAACTAGCGAAAGGATCAGCACCGAAAATTTCTCATCTTCGTAGATTTGGTTGCAAGGTTTATGTACCTATACCACCACCGCAGCGAACTACAATGGACCATCTCCGAAAGTTTGGGATATACATTGGTTATGAGACAACATCCACAATCAAGTATTTGGACCCCATGATTGGATATTTGCATACATCTCACTTCGCTGATAGTATATTTGATTATGATAGTTTCCTGTCATTAGGTGGAGAAAATCAACCACTTGATGAAAAATATCAGGAAATAATGTGGCAAGCCACGGGAATCTATGCACAAGACCCGTGCACTAGTGAAGCAAATAGAGAAGTCCGGAAGATAATTGATTTGCAAGCATTAGCGAATCAACTGCCTAACCACTTTAGTTATTTGAAGAGCGTGACCAAGTCGTATGTGCTTGCACGCAATGCACCGGAGAGGGTTGAAATACCAAAGAAAATTGAAGGTACCCCTAATCCCGTCCAGAGGCCTCAGAATTAAAGGACGAGAACTCCGGCTCCTCGAATCCCAAGCAACCGGGACGCCTAGCAAAAAAGGATAAGAATGACTTGACATAGCCGATCACTGAAGTTCCCCAAAACCAGAAGGGGAGCCAGTTGAGACCTGGCACTAGTATGAAATCTTTAGAAAAAAACTATACGGATTTGAATATTCCCACGGAGTGAGATATCAGTATGGATGTATGTGCACACATCGAAGCTAAAAAACTAAAGGGACTTGCCCCTCGTAAATGGAAGCAGCGGCGAGCAAGTAGAAACATTAGAAGAATCGCTCCATGAAGAAATAGCTATAAACTATGTGGCTACAAGAGAATCTATGAATAGGACATCAGCCAATGTCGATATTTATTTTGCAAAGAAAATTATCGCAATCATCGATCTTGATCCAGAGCCTGCATCGCTCACTGAATGTAAGAAAATATTAGAAGAAGGCAATAGCGATTGAATTATTATCTCTGAATAAAAGAGAGGTGTTTAGACCTATAAGCTGCACGTCTCCCCATGTGCGCTCTGTAGGGCATAACTGGGCATATGTTTGAAAGAGAAATGAAAATAATGAAGTTGTAAGATATAAAGCAAGGCTCGTTGCACAAGGTTTCACTCAATGACCAAGAGTTAATTATGAAAAAAATCTATCCCCTGGCCATGGGCGGAACCACCTTTAGATATTTAATCTCAATGGCAGTAAACTTGAATTTAGAAATAAAATCGATAGATGTGGTAACTGCATACCTTTATGAAAACTTGGACTCGAACATTTATATGAAGGTACCTGAAGGTATCCCTGTCCCGAACCAAGACAGAGCAAATAGAAATTTGTACAACGTGCAACTTAGAAAGTCACTGTACGGACTTAATCAATCAGACAGAATGTGGTATAATCGCTTAAGCGACTTTCTATGCAAGAATGGCTTCATGAACAATGAGGATTGTCCCTGTGTATTTATACGATGATCCCAGGATGGATTTTGTATAATCTCAGTGTATGTAGATGATCTAAATATCATCAGGACCCTGGAAGATATTAAGAAAGTAAACTCTTACCTGGAGTCGGAGTTCGAAATAAAAGATTTGGGAAAAAACAAATATTGTCTAGGCTTGCAGCTTAAGCATGCCCCTTGATGAGGATTAAAATCTCTATGTATTTCCTTAATACATAGTTAAAGACTGCATGTCTTCATGGTCGTAACCCCAAAGGCTAACGACCCCTGTGGTCGTAAGGATTTCAAAGGTTACATAATGGGTATCCTAGTCGAATGAGGTCCTGTACCCAGTCCCTGACCAGAAGACTGCTCGTAGAAGCAATGAACTGGCATCTGAATTTAACTCTAAGTATATTCTTTACCGTGTGATGAATAGAACACATGTCGTATTTGCTCCATACCACGTGATGCTTCATGGTCCTAAGACACTGATAATAACCACTATACAGTTTAGTGTCTCACAGACACTTAACCGACGATTAGTTACTGTTTTATTAATTGTAACCAACCCTCCGACCAGACGCATCACTTTCAACAGGCGTCTTCTCCAGGAGTAACTGTCACCCCCTTCGATGGTTATTTAAAGACGGAGCGCGGAGGAACAAGGGCATAGGATTTGAAGCATCACAATAAGCATTAGGCTCATGTTTCAAGTCTGATTCAACAGCATAGCAGGCATTACGCTTAGTGTAATTAGGATTAGTCCACTGCCAGCCGAAGGCACCCCCTATAATAGCCAATTTATAGCAATAAAGAGTAGTCACATTCTCTCCCATGGACTCTTTGTCATTTTCCTCTATTTTTTCGTAAGATTGGCGACTCGATCGTCGACACCCCGGAATGGATATTAGTGCATCAATCAACCTACACTCAAAAGGCGTTAGAATGGTTTGGTTTTGAAAAGGCATACCCTTCAAAAGTGTCAATGGTCGGGAGATCTTTGCAGCAAGATAAGGATTCGTACAGACCTAAAGAAGAGGGGGAGGAAGTCCTAGGACCGAAATTCCCATACTTAAGTGCTGTAGGAGCACTCATGTATTTAGAAAACTATACTAGACCGGACATTGTATTTACTGTAAACTTATTAGCAAGGTATAGTGCAGAACCTACCAAAAAGCATTGGCAGAGAATAAAGGACATCTTCCGATACCTCCAATGAAGCAAAAGACCTTGTTCTGTTCTACAGAAAGAACCATGACCTAACTATGAATGGCTATGCAGATGTCGGGTACCTGTCAGACCCGCATACAGCCGAGTCGCAAATAAGCTATGTATTCCTATGTGGTGGAACTGCAATTTTATAGAAATCGTCCAAGCAAAGTCTTGTATCAACTTTGACGAACCACTTATAAATCATAGCACTGTACGAGGTCTCGCGAGAATGTTTTTGGCTTCGACGGATGATTCACCACATCCAGCAGTCATGTGGATTGAATACCGCGCAAACTCCCACTATTATCTATGAAGATAATGCATCTTGTGTTGCATAAGTGCAGATGGGTTATGTGAAGAGTCAACTCACAAAGCATATCAACCCCAAGTTCTTCTATGCTCATGAATTGCAAAAGATGGACGAAATCAACGTATTGCATACTTAGTCATGTGAAAATCTTGCAGATTTATTCACTAAGTCACTTCCTGTAACATCCCAACTTTTGGGTTTGTATTTCAAATGTATAAAAATGAGGAGAATTTAAAACTTTTGAACATGCATTGGTTTTTATGGAGCTTTTGCATAATTTGTTGCATTGAAATTATTGAAATAAAAAAACATACAACTCAAATTGAAGTTCCAAAAGAAAACAGGAATACAAAACTTGTGATCATCCTCTGGAAATAATTTATTCAAATACTATAATATTTATCATGAATTAATATAATTTTTTCCAAATTTTTGGAACCTATCTCAATCCACAGAAAATTCCAACTCAAATCAAAGACTTATTCTAGGTTTGAATTTAAATTAAGCAAATAAATCTTGAACAATGATGTTTAAGATTTTATTTGAGTACTAGGATCTCCCAGGAACACCTCTGAATTATTTCAGAATTTATAGAATTTTATTTCTTTTTTTAGAGCCTCGGTCAATCTTTCTGCTAGTTGGTCAAACTTCGGACTAAGCATTGTTGTTCCGACTCGAACCCATCTTAGTTCGGACCAGTCCAAACGTCATTCCGACCGGACCCATGCCAAATCGACTTGACCTGACCAACTCGCGCGCAGACCGTCCGATCCAGATCTAACGATCCAGACCACCTATCCGAACATCATTCCGACCGAGCCCAACGCGATGCGGTCCGACCCAACCAACTTCCGCCGTGCCCGTTCACTTGTGTCACTAACGAGGTGGGCCCCGGCTATCAGACCTGTCTCCCTCCTCTCTCTGGCTTCCGCTCAGGCACTGTGCGCCACACGCCCACCATGCTCTGTCGCGTTTCCATCTTCGCCGTGACCGCACCACCCATCTCAGCCAATCCTTAAGCACCGCTGGTTCATGCCGTTTCCATTTTTGTCCTCGCCTGGGGATAATACCCCTCCTTCGCCTTCGTTCAAGCCATTCCTCCTCTCGGTGGCTGAGGAGGAAAAGGCTCGCCGGTGCTCCTTTCTTGAGTAAGCTCCCTTCCAGTGCGCTCGTTCTCTTCCACGATCATCATCGTCCTCATTTTTACTAATGCCTCCCCCTGTCAATGTGTATAGCTCTGGGAGCATGTTCGTGCCATTCTTCTTCACCAGAGCACACACCTAAGCCGCCGCCGTGTCAACTTCGTGTCCAGTGAGGTTTTCACTCTCTCTTGTGTGTCACCATGCGCACCACTACATGATGATCTTTTCCCCTCAACTTATTTCTTCTATGCATTACAAGAGATTGGGAATTTTGAAGATTTCCATTTGAAGGCCGAAAAACCCATTTTCTTCCCTAGCGCCGGCCCGGTGAGTCCCCCTTCAATTCCACCCTTTGGAACCATCTCGTGGATCCCCTGGTTCTATTCCCACCTCTCATTCCCTTCCTTTCTCCCAAAAGCGAACCCTCCTCGTGAGCGCACCGCCGCCGCCGCCATTACCGTGGGCGAACCTTCACCGAGCCTTCTTCGGTCTTCTTTTCTCTCTGGTAAGCCTCCTAGTGCTCCTTAGTAGCTCATGCACGCGTTAATTCATGCGGTGTGTCCCCGTTTCGCTTATGCCTCTTGTGCCCGTAGCTCCCCGTCGCTTCTCACCATCGCGCCGCCGCCACGGTCCCCATTTGGCCAAACTCCGACTACCCTTAGGACCGGTGAGCTGCGGGGAGTCCATTTCTGGCCTCCATACGCACCGCCAAGGACCATGACAAGCGGCGAGCCGTAAGCAACCTCGCTAAGCGCAGGCCAGGGCTTGGCTGCGTTCAACCAATCCTGTAGCCATTAGGGTTAATTCAATCATTAGCAATTAATGTTGTCATCTTTGTCGGATAATCAGGATTAACTAAGTAATGGTTGGCTTGGTGCCTATGGCATGTGGGACCATCCCTTTAAGTGGTTAGTCCATGGGCTGTGCACCGGTGGACCAATGCACGTGGTCCGGTCCACGCACTGTTCCCTTGGACCGGGTCAATGACAAGTGTGGCCCACTTGTCAGTAGGAAATTAAATTCGAAATTTAAATGGAAAAGTGTACTGTCCAGTGGACCCCGCACGTCATCCTCTGCGGCTAGGTAGGTCTCGATGAGAAAAGCACTAAATGAGTATAGAAATTCCGGAATAGTTTATTTGTACACTGAAAAGTACAATTAACTTTAAAAATGCATAACTAATTCATCTTAACTCCAAAAACAGTTAAACCAATTTTGATAATTTTTATTTTAAATAAACTTTATTTTAAAATAGGTTTCAAATACCTCACTATCATAGAAAATATAGTTTGTGGAAAGTCATCCAAAATGAATTATTTTTACACTATAAATTGTTGTTAACTTTGAAAATTCATAACTAATTCATAAAAACTCCAAATGAGATAAACTCAGTTATTTTGGTCTTATAATATTATTCTCTATTTACATTTGTAATCCTTGTATACTCTACAAAATTTCACCAAATATTTAATTTCGATTGAACGATACTTATTGAGAATTATTTTGATTTTCCTAAAATATGAGATTCCAAAATACTATAACTCTCACACACTAAATCCAAATGGAATAATTATTTCACCTAAAATCATCTAAAATCATGATCTACCTACTGTGATTTTTCATGATTTTTAGAGAAATTTGAATTTTTTGTTATATTTGGTGTTATGTGTTCTTATTGGCTTTTCGTATTCGAACATTAGATTGCGAAGATCCGAACGAGCTCAATTGTAATCCTCAATAGCAACAAGAGGGTTATCTTCAACAAGGCAAGTAGCCCCTCTGATCATATTGATCCTATTACTTTCGTTACAAAATATCTTGTTTGCAACTTGTATGTATGCATGCTCTACTTGAATGATTATTTTTGTTAGAGGTAGTTATTCCTAGTAGATGCATGAGCTGTAGCAAATGTTTATCCCTTGCCACTAACCCCAAGTTATTATTCCCGCTAATGTTAGTGCTCGGTGGATGTTATAAAGTATATACATGTGTATGCGAATTGATGCTTAGTCATGCTTAGCTTTCGATATAATTGGGCGGTTATCGACTTAATCGATAACCTTGATCACACAAATCATTTTATTACACTATGTCCAGCACCTTGTGTTATATTACTTTGAAAACTAAAAGTGTAAATAAAATGTTTTAGACTTGGGCAAGTGGTTGGATGGTGTGATGTTGGGTGTGTGAATGTCTTGCCTAGGTTAACAAGGACCGAACATCTTGTTTCACCAAAACCAAGCATAATTGCGTGCTAACCACATGAGAGGGATATAGGACCT